>OY282496.1:70164317-70864317 GCA_958295605.1 Ajuga chamaepitys
TTTGGTTCAACATGGTAGATCATCAAAATTTGTCCAAGTTAAAGTGTATTTCAAGATCATTAATTACTCCATGCGATCCTAAATACTAGCCGTTTACAGTTTGGACCTTCTGTTTCAACTACGGTATTTCAACTATATCTTACAATAAAAATCGTCGAGAAGTCGATAAGAATAATGATTTTTCAAGATTGGATCACAACGACGTTGTATAATGTGTGGCTTACGATTGAGACACTGTAATTGGGACAAAGAACTATTTCGAAGTTTGTATGAGAAATTAAGAAGTCTTGAAACGAATAGTATACCTCTATATATTATGTCTCTCTCATGGTAAAACCCTATTTTCCTTATAAAAAACCTTTTTTTCTATAATTTTGTTTCCTCTCCCCCCTCATACTATAATAGGTCCATTTAACATGAAAGAAATAACAAAATTAGGAGATTTTTAGAAAGATTTATTTAGATATGTTCAGAGGTAATATTAGAAGAGATGTTTTAGTTACTAGAATGATATATTTTTTGCAACAAAGTAATTTAGAATCCGATGGAGTATGATAAGCATTTGGTACAAGTCTAACAATAGCTATGTTCAGAAGTTGCCATCTACCTTCGACTATACCCAGTCTAGACGCTAGACAGTCTTCAGCCGCCTATATTTTTTTTCTGACTCCTCCCGTTTAATCCCGATTAACTCCGTCTAAACTCAATTAAACAATAAATTTTACTACTTCCATCCCGCTCTAACTTCCTTACTTTCCTTTTTGGTTTGTTCCAACTTAACTTTTCAGCCCATAAATGACAAATTTCTCTCACAATCTCCACCATCAATCTTCACCTTTAAAAAAGTCAAAGATTCCACAAAATCTGTTTTTTCTTAACCTCTGTACCGATCAAAGTAGGAAAGTTAAATCAAAACGGAAAAAGTAATTTACTATACAACTAGCATCCAACATCTTTTAAAATATTAAATTACAAGTGTAATAATAATTGTGAGGAACCAAGATTTATTTAGTATGATGACATGATGCAACAATAATTGTCAGAAACTAAGATTTATTAAGTGGGCCAATTATAAGTCCAAATCTTGTGACATTTTTTTTGTCCAAATTTATACTCTTACTATTGATCAATAATAGACCAAATCAACTTCATATGATATTTTCAACAAATATATACTTAATTTGTTTAAATTAAAACTTTACAGTATGCGCTGGATTCTTGTTTATAAATGGGCCAACATATTTACAACTCCCAACAGTTCTTGGACCACACTACAATAGTTCAATTACACGGCCCGATTCTTTGATGTTTCTGTACTCCTTTTTTCGGAATAAATTACGTGCAGAAATTCTCCACTAATCATAATCGAAGTGTTACTTTCAATCACGTTTGTGTTTTGAATGGAGTAAGCTTTTTAAACTGGCGAAATGATATTGATTTTTGAAATATGATTCTCATTTTTAAACATAACTCTTTTTATAGGAGGGAAGTAGCATAAGAGATGTGTAGACTATGGAATATATATAATCTTTTGTTGTAAAAAGTCCCGACTAATCCTTGTCTAAGCGCTAAACTCCTATTAGCCGTCTATGTTTGTTTTCTGTAGATTCCTCTTTCGCTAACCATGCCTATTCATGAATCACCGATAAGGCCCGTCTAGGTCCAATTAGTTGCTAGGCCCTAGTCTACCACTTGACTAGTGCCTTGTTACTTGTATAACCTTAATATATAGAGGAAAAGACTTTTTAACTGTAATTCAACATATCATAATGTATAAATTTTGAATCGAAAAATATATAAAAAATAAAAATATTTAGGACAAGCAGGCGCCTGACTAGGCCGCCTAATTGTCCGACTAACCCGCCTAAGACTGAAAACACCTAAAGGTGCCGTTTCTTACAAAATCGGGTTGACAAGGCCCACCCTGTCGACTAGTAGAGGTGACAATTCGGTCGGGCCTATTGGGCCCGATAGTTCTGCAGGTCAACAATTATTTAGCCCAACCCAGCTCATCTCCTTACATATACAAATATTTTTGGGCCGGCTCGTGGTTTAACTTTTGACCTAAGGGATCATACTTGATGGTCATACGAACCTAAATTTTTATGTTCCGACTCATCTAATATGTCGAGTGAGCTGAGTCAGCTCATCGAACTAGACTGATTTTGCCGGCTCTCGCAACTAGTGGCTGACCAGGCTATCGACTTTTTAGACCGAGTAGGCGCCAGATTGGCCAACTAATTATCCGACTAACCCGCCTAAGACCTAGAAACACCTACAAGTGTCGTTTCTCACAAAATCAGGTCGACAAGGCCCACTCTAGCGATTGTAGAGGTGACATTCAGCCCACCTGGCCTGGCCGATATGGCTAAGACGATACATTGGGCCGGTTTGTTGAATCCAACCTAACCCATCCCCTTAAATATACAAAGATTTTCGACCGGTCATGGTCTATCGGGTCATGCCTATTAGGCACGATGGCCCTATAACCCTAAATTCCTATATTTCACCCCATCTAAAATGTTAAATGGGCTTAACCAGGCTATCGAACGGATTGCCGGTTCTAGCAACTAGTCGCCGACTAGACCGACTTTTGCATCCGTGATTAAAGTACAGAGGGGACATAATTGTCTCATAGTGACCCTACAAGCCTCCACCTTAAACTATAAACAGTAAGTATAACAAAGTGAATTTTTTTGGGGAGTTATATAATGTAAGATGAAATAATAATTATTATGTGACAGGATGAGGAAAGTTATAATCCTAGGTGATGGGCAGTCAGAGATGAGCCAAAACATATGTTGGAATATTTCATATGCATTTTTATGACTCTTTTCTAACTGCACAGATCCTGCCCCTCATCTTCCTGACCCAATTCAACATCCTCTTTTTATTTTATTATTATTATTATTATCTTTTTTTATTTTTGGAAGTATTATGCTATTTTAAAATATTAATTGGTTAATTTTTATTAGCCCTATTTGTCCTCTTTGATTACTCCAAAGTAGGTGGCAATTCGGTTCGTTCGGCCAGTCCAACATAGCTAATCGGGTTGAGATTATGAGTCGGGCAGGGTTTATTGGACCCGATGGTTCTGTGGGTTAACAATTATTGAGCCCCAGTTAGAGGTGGTAAAATCGACCCGGCTCGGCGGACTGGTCTAGTAGGCCCGATATTTTAGATGGATCGGGCCATAGAAATGTAGGGCCGAAGTACTATTTGGCCCGACGAGTCCCCGGCCGGCCCCCAAAGTTTAGTATATTATAGGGGAATACCCCGGGCCGGACCGACTAATTTTAGGTCCGACCAAATCTTGGGCCGGCAATACGTTGTTAGCCCGACGGGCCGGGACAGGCTAGGCCGGTCCAGCCCGAATTGACACCTCTAGCCCCAGCCCAGCCCCGTGACACGTGGGGCTTTTGGTTCATTGGATCGGGTCTATTGGGCCCAATTATCCTGTGGGTCTAGATTTCTATGGTTCAGGTCATCTAAACTGTCGCACGGGCTGACGGATTTTGCCGGCTCTACTAAAATCGGCGCAGTCCGAGGGTCGGCCAGCTCATCCTACATTTTAAATGGGCTAGACCTTAACAATCTTGACCCGAAGTACTATTGGACTTAATAGATCCGACTCGATGGGCCAAATGTCTGACTAGTCATGAACCGATCCAAGAATCTTATTATATTATAGAAAACTAATTTTAAGCTCGATAAAAATTTGGCCGAACACAACCAATTATATGGCGTTGGCGTAATGAACTGAGCAAAATCGAATCGCCCGAATTATCACTCCGCTCCAAAGCCTCATTTTACACCATTTTTATTTTTCTTTAATGTTTTTTTTTTTCTCATACCGAACAAAATTTGTTTCATTTGACATGAGCTAAACATGCTCTAATGGGGTCTTTTAGGTAGTAGGTTTGTGTTACCATAATTGTAGGGACGGATTTATGATTTTATTTTATGAGAGCAAAATTTCTTTAGCAGTATGGTAGAGTATTGAGTTGAAAATTTATAGTTAAAAAGGATGAACTTTTAAGAAGGGGACGAATTCTTATATACTAAGGAGAAACATGAAAATTATCAAACAAAACTATATTTTTCTTTTTCGAAGTCAGGGGCGAACCATCCAGCCTAACTCGCCCAACAATTTAGACAGATTAAGTCAAAGAAATCTTACCCTGAAAAATTATCAGACCAACAAATCCCACTTCGCAATGACCCAACAATCTTAGTATATTTAAGATGAATAGACTAAGCGACGCTCACTTTTTTTTATCTCACATAATTTTGGTCCGACCCAACCTAGAGCGATATATGACATTGGTCCAACGGACTAAACGACCCAGGGCATGTTTACTTTGGCAAATTGAATGTGATTGAGACTATTTATCCACATAAACCAATGTTTACTTTCTTGGTTTCTCAAAACAGGTCAATCCCACATACCCGGAATTATGTGTACAATTTGGGACTATCGAGCTGATTATTAAACACACCTCCCCGGATAGAATTGATTTAGTCATTCGAATTAAGATTCTTGATCCCTTAAATTAAAATTTGTTGAAAAAATGAAACACTCAAAGTAAACGGCCCAAAATTACCACTCTAAATTAGTCACCCTCTAAATTCTTCATTTCTTTAGCCCCAACCAAGATTCAAGAATTGGAATCTTCCATGGAAAGTACTAGAAAAAATTAGAATCCCACCAAATTACAACAAACCAAACAAAAACAAATAATAATAATATAATAATATATATACATGATTACATTGTTCTTCTTGAATTCAATATGTTGGATAGGATCAAACAGGTATGGAACAAAACATTTTTGTCACAAAAAATCAGAACAAATTTATCAAAATTAAATTAATTTTTTTTTTCCCAATGTCAAATATTAAATTTTCACCTAGTATTGTTCCCAATCTTGATGACAACAGTAAATAATATCTTCTTATCTCTGCAGTTTTTTTCTTACAGGCCCACAGCCATGTGTTTTGTATCAGTTGTGAAGCTGGAAAACTATGTACTGCCACTTCCTTTACTAGATCACACATATCTTGGAGATCGGGTCGGGTTGGGTACGGATTGACTTGATAATTCCGGGTAGGTCAATTAGGGTCCGGGTTAGTTGGGCTTACCAGCGGGCTGGAAATTAGATAGTCCAGCCTAGCTTTGTAAAATACATTACGATCATGGGGGATGTATACTTGGTAAATACGACTTCAATTCAGTGCAAAAATTTGTAGAACTTTATTTTTAGTAGTATAATATTTATTATTTTATTTGTTAATCGCTCCAAAGGTTAACTACGCCCACCCCTATTTATTTTTATTTTCACACTATAGTCCTTAAGTACATATAAAAATATAATTCACGCTCAACATCATGTCCAATTATGTTGTTTCAAATTCATCTATTAACTGTTTTAGTAATTTTTGTATTTAAAAAAAGAACTTTTATGTAGACTTTATTACTATTTTTTCCCCTTAAATCTATAGGAAGTCATAACTTTATTGAAGTCTAATAACTTTTCAATGTATATGAATTTCCACGTTTCAGCTCACCTCATAACTAAATCTTGAATCCACCCTGATTAAGTTGCGACTAGTTTAATTTAGTTTAGGTTTAGTTTAGTTTAGTTTAATTTAGGACTAGGTCATTTGGGCCTGATAATAATTCGAGTCAAGTTCCGTGTGGCCTAAGCTGCTTATATCAAGCCGTGCCAATTATTTTCTCTCTTGAACCGGCATTAATCTTGAATTTAGTTCGCTTAGTTTAATGAATGGCGTAATCGAACTTTTAACAATCAGAGATTCAAATAATTTACGAACGACTTAATTTGATGATATCCCTCTTTAATTTGAGAAATTATGGATCATTGTCCTATTTTGGTACTTTTGACTCTCAAGAAAATAGAATGATAATTTGAACCATATTTATTCATCACCTACCAATTCTTTTTGACACTTCCCAAGTTGCCTAATTTGTAACATGTATGAAAAGATAGCAATTTGTAAAAATTCTCGATTACCTCTGATTAATTCCCGCTCAGACGTTAGACTTTTATTAGTCGTTTACGTTTATTTTTCGATTCCTCTCCGTCTAATTACGTCTATGCTCCGATTAGTTCTGCCCAGACCTCAATTAATCACTAGACTCTAGTCTACCACCTACGCATAGCGATTTTTACAACCTTCGTTAAAGTTATATGATTCTTTTGATTTTCCCTTTTTATTTTTATTATTTTTTTATTTTTAATGCCAATTTTTATGGAGACAGCTGTTAGCCCATCATAAAGGGCTATGGCAGATATTAGGAAATTGATGACATTAATTTATAGGACCACAAATCAACTTGATTATGATAGAGTAATGCAGAGGACAAAAAAAAGGGCATAGGGGTGGCTTCGATTCAGTTCGGTTCGATTTTGCAGGTTGTCGGGTTGGGTGCACAGTAATAAATACAACCTCCGTTTTGGTCTAATTTATCTATCTTGGTCGGATACGAAGGTTAAGATACAATAAATTTTGTAGATTTTTTTACTTTCAAAGGTGAATATTGAGAGTGAAGATTTTGAGGGTAGAGATTGTGAGAAAAAATTGTCATTTATGGATTAGCAAATTAGGTTTAGACAAACCGAAAAAGAAAATTAGGGCGGATGGAGATAGTATTTGATTTCCACCTGATCTTGAGGATACCTGCTCTTCGAGCCAGTGGATGGGATCGGATTTTTCACAAAGTTACTTTTCTAGGATTAAGTATGTCTTTACTTCTTTAAGGTTGTAGAAAGATATGGAAAAATATGATTGATTTTGTTAAAGTAAGATATCTGAAAAAAATTCGATAATTCTAAAATCCTACCTGACTTAAACCAAGGAGACGTGGGTCGGGTTTACGTATAACGCGAAAACTTCCGGACTAGAAAGTACCTGACCTGATCGGGTAAAAGCTGCACAGTTTGGGTCGGTACCCGAACCCACCTCTTGAATGCCAAGCCCTGAAAAATACCCGATCTTCCAACTGATCTTCGCGGGCATCGGCCCAGCGGATCTTGTCAGGTTTTTCTCAAAGCTACGTCTTTCGAATTGGAGATGTTTTTACTTCTTTAAAGTTGTTGAAAGATTTACAGACTTACAATTGATTTGTTAAAATAGAACAACCGAAAAAAAAGTCGATAATTTTAAAAACGACCCATTTTAAACATGGAAGCACGGACCGCTTTCAGGTATATAACCTGAAACCTGCCGAACTAGAAATACCCGACTCAGGGACGGAGCCAGAATTTTATAATGAGGGGGGCGAAATATTTTTTTTGAAATATATATAAACGTTTTCGGGAATTTAAGAGTAGCGAAATCATTTTTTAACTATAATTACACTGTATATATATACAATACATTGATCGGAAAATTTGAGGGGGCTAGCGGCGGCTTCGTCTCTGACCCGACTCGATCAGATAAAACCCGTACAGCTTGGATCGGGTACCCGAACCCGCCTCTTGAAGCCCAACCCTAGTTGGGTTGGGGGTGGGGGGTGGTTGTTAGATACAGTGCATGCTACAGAGCAACCATCCATTATGCATGGGGTGAGCCCATATGGCCAATGAAGCTATCACATGTTCATAAGATTTTTTAATAATTTTACTGTTTTGTTTTGTCTGGTAGAGTGTAAAGTTTGAGATCCATGTCATCATTAATTGTGTAAAGTTTAAAGTGATTTTATTTACATTAAATACTATCTCAATTATTTTAATTTCATCAGACCTACATATTAATGATTTCATTTTATATATTCATTACGACAGAGTAGTCTACCACAATACCTCAAAGAAGTTTAGTTTAGTTTAGTTTAGTTTAGTTTAGTTTAGGGTTTAGTTTAGTTTAGTTTAGTTTAGTTACCGTTGTTGTATTAACATATACAACATTTTCCTACTCTTTACATAAAATAATTGATGTACTATACATGGTTGGAGAGTCACATGAGTCTATTTTTATACAAATAAAACACCAAAAATATTACATGTAAATAAAAGTGACAATCATGCTAGTCCGATGGGCCGACCCAATTCAGCCCGTCCAACATTATAGACACGCTGGAGCATAGGGATCTTTGATCGAAGTACAATCAGGCCCAATAGACTAGACCAATCGGGCAAAATCATAGGGTGTGTTTACTTATCTTGGCCCAATCCTCAACCGGGTTGTATTTCCTTTGAAGTTGCTGGCAATATATTTAAACACGACATCACTTTTTTCTCACATTTTACACTAAAAACAAACATTAGCTCAATCTCCAACCAACAAAACCAAACACCTATTTATTTAACTCAATCTTCTCTTTCCACGTTATTTCCCCAACCTACAGTACTCCAGCCTCCTCCGGCCATAAATAAACACAACCATTAGTGTATTTTAGGAGATGGATTGAGCAAAACTAGCTAATTTTTGGCTCGATAAAATTTGGACAAGGGCTCCCAAATTGCCGACTCCACAAATGTATCAACATTACTAATTAAACCATTAGACCATAAGCCCATTATAGAGCCCTCCTTTACAAGCAATCAATTAGGAGGGTGGTTGACTAAGCTTATAAGCTCTCTATATACCGTCTCTAGCTCTTCCGTAAGATGCATCTATAGACGATCATCGGATAGCCATCGCGAAATCATGGTAAAACATTCCTTTGGGGTATACTCCGGCGCAGTGTGACCCGAACCCTACAATGATAAGCAACATTATAACTTATACCTTTACATAAAATCACATTACAATAAGATTCGAGCGAAAATTTGGCTAACCTTGACCGTTGCAAAGGTGAGATACGATGCATCGTCTCTATACCTCATCGTGAAACTATGCAAAACAAAGTTAAGGATGATAGAACTTAAGTTTTCTAAAATGTCTCAATTCGAGAAATGAATTTTGAGTTTTTCTCAGTTAGGGGCCTAGATTTTGCATTTTATTCTCGATTTACGCCCCCAATCGAGGAAAAACTCAAATTTCAGTCTCTAACTGAGGCAACTTCCAAAATTCAGGCGTTCCATTAAAATTATCGGTTAAAAATCAAGATCGGAAAACTTACCCTGCAACTCGGCCTTCGACTTTCCAAGGCCTCCAATTCTCATCAAGTGTTAAATTAAGGGATTTAATCCATTTGAGAGTACTAAAATATGGCACCATCATGTCATGATCACCCCTGCAATGTGAAAACACGAGTTTTAGGGTATACTTGACCACTCCATGAGTTCTCGATTTCTTCTACAAAATCTAAAACGACTAGTATTTGGGATGCATTTGAAAAGTAACAAGAATTAATATGACTAACTGGTAAACCAAACCATCGTATCCATTTTTAGCAAGACGTAGATGATACTCGGCAGTGTTAACTATGTCGATGTCCATGGCCACGCTTTCGTTGCATCTAACCCACCTTTCCTTCGTCCCCTGATCATAAAATTCCAACAAGTTGACACAAACAGATGTACATGAATGCGAATGCTTGAGTTCGTAACATACCTCTCTCACGCCCAGCGCGTTTCTGACGCTCGGATTGTTTGCCCAGTCCTCGGATATCAACCGATACATGTCCTGTAAATAAACCACCACCTAAGTTCATGTCTGACAATGGAAACTTGTTATAAAAAAATGTGGAGACGAAGCAAAATTACCCGGCAGAGGGGGCGCAAGCTTGTCACATTACTGTTTTCCGGACATGAAGTGTCGAGGACTTGGTAATAGTCTATATCTTTCAGACACTGGATACCGATTGAATTATGATAATTACATAAAGTGCGTATAATTTTAGAACAGATTGACGAACAGATTGTTGAATGTTTTACCTCGCTTACGACTTGAAGAGCACGCTGGCATTGAATGTTGGTTATGTCCACATTCACGTACTCCCCGTTGCAGCAGGTTTCAGCTTGCTGAAATTGTGCTATCAGCATCAGTATTCAGGGCTCAAAATCAAACAAAACTAGTCGAGATTGCTCATTAAAAGTTAATTTGAACTACGTTCGACTAAAAATGTCAAAGCACTTAAACATACTAAGCTCGACTCCATCTCGAGCTCGATAAGTAAAAGAATGTTAAAACAAGCATAAAAACATCAAACTATTCAAGCTGATCTATTCCTCCAATTCTCATACAAGCTCAAACATAATTTCAGAAACTAATAATATTTCAAATAAACTTGAACAATAGTACATTCGGTTCGGCTCAACTCATTTACAGCCCCTATCTGCATGGCAATACGGACAGGGCCAATATTTAATATCCAGACCACCCCATCCTGTAGCGACATTTTTAACTGGATTTTGGCCGGACCAGCTGGCCCGTCGGTTTACTATCCCATTGGACTGGCTCCAATGGGCCCGATTGCATTTGGGCCCTAAGAAATACAGACCATCCCAATTATAGGGCCCATTTGCAACCTCTAAGTAGTATTAACGTAAAACAACCCAGTGAAAAATATATCTAGTGTAGAATGAATCAACATTTTTTGTTTCAGCATAATATTGACAATTGATGAGTGTTGGATATTAATGTTTGAGCTTCGTATATTGTCGATTTTAGACTAAATTCCATTAGCAAACTGCTTGAAAGCACTATAACTAACTTAGCTTGTACAACAATGAGCAGTAGTAAAGAACAAACTTAAGTACCTCGAAATATTCAGACGAAATAAGCCCGAGGTTGTGAGCAAACGCCAACCTGTCGTTCACAGCCCCGTCTACATATGTTCCGGGGTTCCCAACAAAGTAGCCCTAATCGATTGAATACACGCAATGTACATTCAGAAAAACGAAACAACGCATTGAGCAGCAAAATTCTTACTCGAAGGTTCATTTGTGGACTGCGCCCTCTTTCATTAGCTGTGACAACAGTACCCAATATCAGAAAAATCGACACACAGACACACACATATGAACACGAGGATCTTATGCATGCCTTTCGATATCTGCCAAGCAACCATTGGAACTATCTTTCCACCGTACGATTCTCCCTGGATGAATAGCCGGTTTCTGATAAAATTGGGATGATAGTCCAACCACTGCATTCAAAATCTGTCAATCGGCAATGCAGTTTACGTAGTCACTGTTTTCATCATAATCGATTAACTTACGCTACTTAGAAAATCGTAAATATCTTCAGGAGACGCTGAGTCGGAGGTATGGTACCCGTCGGAAGTAGTGGCGTATGAAAAGCCGGCACCAACTGGCCAGTCTAAGAATATAATGTTGGCTATCTGAAAAACGCAACTCATTTTGGGTTCGAAATTTAACCAAAATCGTAAACATTGTCAATATTAACGAGTTTGTGTGTACCTTTGTCCATGAATATGGACTCAGGGCTAGTGACGGTAATCTCGACCCATAAGTTGAAGAATCGAAAGTGATCGGGCCTAAAAAGGAAGTACGAATGAGGTCAATCGAAGCGAGTTTACGACATATATTACAACATATGGTTTTGAGAACTAAGAAAGAACATAATAATCCTCAGATAATATGTAATATTGTAGCAACCATTCATTTTATCAGTTACTAATGCTCATTTCTAGAGGTGGCAATTCAGACTGCCCTGTTTTGCCCGAAATTCAGTCGGGCCGTAAATAATGAACCTAGCTTGGTCTATCCTAGATTTTCCGGCCCACTATGGTGGACTCGATAATACTTTGGGCTGGGCTACAATTTTTATGGTCCAGGAAGCCTAAAATGTCGGGTGGACTTCTCGGGCTGGGTCGATTTTGCCACTTCTATTCATTTCGCTTTCATGTGAATATTCAAGATTTGTTCTGCGTTCTGTTGGCCATAAATCTAGATTCAATTTCCAAACCAAATTAAAGGAAATAAAATACCTGACTGAAAAATGGAAAATAAACTAGACATGGACTAATTGATCAGCTCAGGAAATCAAATCAAGTTACTCAATACTCGATTTGAGATCGTTCACTAAATGCTCGTTTGAACTATGTTCGATTAAATATAACAAACAAACTTGAACATACTTTTACGTTTGATAAAACTAAAGCTCAACTCGAGTTGGATAAGCTAAAAATGTTCAAACAAGTATAAAAATGTTAAACTACTCAAGCTTGACTCATATTCAGCTCGACTAAAGCTCAACTCAATTAATACTCAGACAAGCTGAAATATAATATTAGAAGCTCGATATATTTCAACCAAGTTTGAATAAGTGTACGTTCGACTCGACTCATTTACAACCATACTCATCGGCAGCTTCTTTCTAAGGTAGCAAAATCAGCTCAGCGCTCGGGCCGGGTTCGGCCGGGCGGCCAAATTTCTACCTCTAGATGCCTTAGTCCAAACATAACAACATATGAAGATAACATCAAATATTAGCAGAAACAAACACACACACACACGCACAAACACACACATAGTATTGATTAATTTTGCAGAACTGGAGAAACGGTACCAAATTCGAAGACGAGAGAGGAAAAACCAGAGCAACCAGGGCCACCAGTAAGCGATAGCACAAGAGGATCTTCAATGGCGTCTCCCTCCGACTCCACGAAATAGTAGAACATCTGTTTTTCATGATTTCTCTCCCCAACCCCAATATACCTGAAATTGCATCCCGAATTTCAATCGATTACTCTCCAATTCCAAATTCGTGAAACACATTTATAGAGAGGCTGACCCGGTCTCGAGCTTGAAAGGTAGGTCACCATGGAAACCAGGAAGAGTGGTGATTACGGAATGTGAATCTTCAGATTTGTCTAATGAACAAGCGAAAATTGCTGGGAAATCGAGAAGAAGAAATGCGTAGATTAGATAAATGATTACGGTTGGGAAATTATCCATACCTGTGGTTGAAGCTTTCGCAGAAGAAATGCAGTGAGTTTGCTATGCTTCTTTCATGGTGTTAGTATTGGGCCCACCCAGATTTTTGTTCCGGAGTTTTGTGGTAAATAAGATATGTTTTGCTCTAAATGTCCCGTCCCGTCATGTCCCGTCTAACTTCGATTAGGTCTCTTTATATTTTTGAATTATTTTTAGTTGTCAGTATTTTTTCTTCCAGACCTTTCCCGTTTAATTCCTTCTAAGCCTCGCTTAGTTTCACATAAGCTCGATTATGAGCTGAATCCCTACATTTTCTCGACGTTTCTCGTTCAGTTCCTCCTAAATCTATTTTCCGAACTTTTCTCTTTAGTTCCTCCTAAATCGCCTAAGTCTTGGCTTAGTTAGGCCTTAAACCGCCTGCATATTTTCCTGAATTTTTACATTTTGATCCCTGATAGCACTTCAGACAAAAAATCTTATAGTCCTACCTCGTTTAAACTTTAAAGTATCTGACAGACTGAATCAGTCAATCTTGCCGAGCCAATTTTACTAGTTCTAGACATCTCATGTGTTTAGTAATAAGCCTTTGTAACTAGAGATGCCAACATGACCTGTCACAACTAGAGGTGGCAATTCGAGCGGCCTATTCAAAACAATGTCACAAATACACAAATTTTCAATTAAATAAAATTTTATGTTACAAAGTACTTTTCCATTTTATTTGTCCCATAACTTTAGAGGGGACTATCTCTAAGCCACCTCTGTATCATCTGAAAGCATTCCCGAGGCTTGTACTCCGAAGGTGTATGGCCCGCGCCCTGAAAACAAGATCAACAATCACAAGATGGAATACGATAAATTCACTATGATTAAAAAAAAGTGAAAAATTATTACCTTCACAGTGGCATATGTTAGCTCATAGTCGTCCTGGATATATGCAGTCGAAAATCTAGAAAACATCATAATAAAATTCAAACAAGGATCGCCATTGTATACATAAACATTAAATTTGGGTCGGGGATGAGAATCAACCCTGCAATTTGGCCTTGCACAAACCAAGGCCCCCAATCACTTTGAATACGTAGTTTCAACGATCTTATCCATTCTTCCGTTGCTGTGTGTGGAACACCCATATCATGGTCACCACTGTCGAGATATTATTAGACGATTAATTGTAAAAAAATAAAAAAAAAAATTGAACTACATGATTTCCAGTAAGTTTATAAATGTTGCATGTTTTGTCATTTTACCTGTAATAACAGGTAACACAATCAGTTGAGTGCTTACGTGGCGTTTTTTAGAGAACGCCACCTAAGCACTCAATCAGTTGTGATATCGGTTATTACAGGTAAAATGACAATACATGTAACATTTGTCTGAGTTACATGGTACTTTATACAAGTATCAACCTTAAGCAAGTCGTAAAAAATAAAGGATATTTGGTGCAATTTTTCGGTAACATACGATACAACAAAAGAAAACAAAAAAACTTATGTACCTGTAAATTAGAGCTCGACAATTTGTACGAGTAAACATTTTATGATAGCCAACGGTGGAGTTGACATCGTATGTATAACCACTTTTAAGCGTAGAATTACAACGTGTCCATTCTGTTATTGTTCCCTATTGAACGTAAATATTATTTAGCCACTTTTTTAAGACAATATTATCCTTAGAAAAAGAAAGTCCAAAAATACGGCATCACTGTTTTATATCGAACACATACATACCTCACGAACGTGCAGAGCTTTCTGGACAGCTTTTATATTTTCCCACTTGTAGGAGTAGAGCATATTCATAGGCTACTTGGTTGGAAACAACAGAAACAACACATAAGAGAATTCAAATCGAAATAGATGGTGAGGGGTAAAATAGGAAATATTACTCGACACCACGAGTCTGAACGAAGACGAATAGATTGTAGGAAACGTCCAACAGTTTCTTCCGGGGATCGTCCCTCAACTGCCGCAATATCACACCAAGGTTCTAAAATATGTAACTTCGATATTTTATCGAGACACTGCACATTAAATGAGTAATTAAAAGATAAAACCTAATATAAAAATATCGAATTAAATACCAAAATTGCAAACTTACAACATACCCGATTTACTCTTTCAAGATCATCCTTACATAAATTGTTGTCCGGGTCGACACTTAGATAATTTCCATGGCAATTTTCTTTCGCAGACTGAGAAAAATGAACAATATTTGTGACTTGAAATCAATAATATACCGAATACTATGTCGTTTAAAGACATCGCAAGTACCTTACTTTTGGGATATTATGCCAATATCGAGAAAGCAAACACTTAAATAATACGAGACAGGAGCTACTTGAAGTAAAAAGTGTTGTATGATCTCAGATAGCAGCAGTTCTTTTATGATAAAAGTAACTTTCATATTACGAAAGATCGTCTTACCATGTAGAGTTCATCTGATAGAAGTCCCACTTGATGAGCATAATCAACTCTTGAATTTTCTTCTTTATGCATATTAGTAATAGGATTTCCCAATATGTATCCCTGCTCTCGATCAAGACAAAATGGAAAGCGTAAAATCGACGAAAATTCAATATACGTACACACATACATGTATAAGAAAAATTGCACAAAATACTCTTTAATTTTGACCACTTACTTAATATTCGGTAACTTTACAAATATTGCATGTTTTCTCCTTTAATTGTAGTAACCTGTAAACAACTAGTTGAATGCTCATGTGGCATTTTCAGCCACCTAAGCACTCAATCGGTTGTGATACGGCGGCTATTACAGATAAAAGACAGCACGTGCAGCGTTTATAAAGTTACATGATATTTTAAACAAATACCAAACTTAAAGGATGTTTTACGCAAGTGGTCAAAGATGAAAGATATTTAGTGCAGTTTTTCCATATATACGAAACACAAGCTAAAACATGAAAACTTAGGAGTACTTTTATATTGAAAAACGGTTTGCACCCAGCTTCAATACCTGCCAAACGAAGAGAAAAAAAACACCGCTACATATATTTTCCCTTGTTTTCTGATTAAGTACGAAAACGAAGCACAAATAATATTACCTTTATATACTTCATTAACAACAAGAGGAACAATAACGCCGGAATAAGAGCCACCGCCTATGTATAGCGGATTCTCCAGATATTTTGGATGATTTATAAGCCACTGCGTAAAATATAATATTTCAAATAAGTTTGAGTAATAATATGTTCGACTCAACTTCATTCATTTACAGTCCTACCTGTCGGAGGAATTCATAGGTGCGCATTGCAGAAATTGTATCGCTGCATTTATAAGCTTCCGGAGATTTTGCATATGAAAAACCAGTGCCTACAGGTTGGTCTAAAAACAAAACATTCGCGACCTACAATGCATAATCATGAATACTTGAATTATGCTATATAATTTTGATATGTTGCACAACTACAACGAGCATCTGTTGATGTATCAATGACGTAACATGTTTAACAAACTGTCATATAAACAAATACTCACAAAAATGTCCATCGGAGATGTGCAACATATTAATATTCTGATGCTACATATATGAATATCCACTTAATATAAACTAAACTTAGTAAGTTTAACAGAAATATTAAATGGGAAGTATTCTCAATCTTTACAATATATATATAAAATTAATTTTTACATGTCTAAATTATAGGTTTATAATTACAGTGGACCAAACTTCACTACAAATGTTTATATAGTTAATTAATTATGCAAGATGAAATAAAAAGAAGGGGCGACGGAGGAACTTGAAGTGTGGGGAGAGGGTTTTAACTTATGTTTCATTTTTCTGCCGCTGGAATGAGGAAAGTGAGATTTTTAACCTTTTAAAATTATCTTTTTAATTTAATCAATTATTTCAAGTTCAAAAAATGACGACATTTTCAATAAAAAATAAAAATAAAAAAAACGTCTAGGACTGCCTAGCAATTATCTAATTCGCCTAGGCGTCGTCTAACTCCAAAATAACGCTTAAGGAAACCGATTTGGTAAAATCGAAGACGAGTTGAAGGTGCCTAGCGCCTATGCGACCGCCTATTAAAACAAGGCCTTACCTTAGAATAGGAATAGGGATTTGATACAAGTGTAGGAATCCTCCCACTAGAATTAGCATAGTCAAAGTTGATTGGCCCTGCATACACACAAATACCACCGTTTAAACCATTTAATAACATTTTCTTGATAATCGAAACACCTCGAACATTAAAGGATTTGTTCATTAGCAGCTCATGTTTGTGCAAAATTAGAGTAATTACTACCATCCATGTTCACGAATTCAAAAAGTTAACAAACTTAATGTTCATATATGTACGTGAACAGTCTGTGCAACAATCTCAGAAAAAAAAAAATTTAATATAACAACAACAATAATAATAATAATATAAATTTACCAATCTCGTAAACGAGGCTGGAAAAACCAGAGCAGCCAGGGCCGCCCGTGAGCCAAAGAAGCAGAGGATCATTTTCAGGGCTCTTTTCAGACTCAATAAAGTAGTAGAATATTTGTATTTCTTCTGATTCTCCCACTCCAATATAC
Source organism: Ajuga chamaepitys (assembly GCA_958295605.1). NCBI lineage: Eukaryota > Viridiplantae > Streptophyta > Magnoliopsida > Lamiales > Lamiaceae > Ajuga > Ajuga chamaepitys. The sequence goes on from OY282496.1 coordinate 70,181,674, forward strand.
CTATAATCGTAAAAATAATAATAATAATCATGAAGGTTGTAAAAGTCGACGCTAACTAAACAGTGAACTGAGATCTAGTAATTAGTCGGCGTCTAGATTGGGCTGACAGTGGCACAAACGCAGTTAAATGAGGAGAAATCATGGAATGAATATAAACGGCTACTTAGAGCTAGCCACTAGATAAGAATTAATCGAAACAAGTCCGGAAGGACAACGATATAAGAACGTCAACGATAAGATCAAATTACAAAAAAATAAAAAATTCAAAAAAATTCAAAAAAAAAAATGAAAAAGCAGCTGAATTGAAAAGAAGAATACCCAGTTTCAAGTGTGAATGGAAGTTTTCCGGCGAAACCAGGCAGATATTCAACCACAGACTGCGCCGATGCCATCCCTACCAATAGGAATATGACACGTATCAATTTAACTGAATATAGTGGCCGGAGACTTGGCGGCAGCGGCGGCATCCCGGCGGCGGAACGGAGGAGAAAGTTGTATCGGTGTAGAAAACGGAGGGGTAGATTGGTCATTTGAAATTGTCGTGTATTCGATTATGTAATATAGTCATACTTGAGCTGTTTTCATTTCATCCTATTTTTATATCTTATCCTATGAATTCCCATATCACGTGGAATTAAAATATCCTAAAACATACTAATTATAGATATATTTGTTACTACGTCTCTTCCGACTAATCCTGTACACTTTTTATTTTCGTGCGTTTTAGGTGAAGTTGTACATTTTTAAAAAAAAAGTTATAATATAATTTCCAACTACAATTCACCTCTGAAAAGTTAACAAAATCTCAAAAAATAACTTTTCTTAATACTTGTGTCAACCCTCTCAGTGCAAAATTAGTCAAGAAAGAGGTAATATATATTATAAAAAGTTCCTACCTATCTTCGATTACGATCAATTTAGGCGTTAGACAATACTCGATCTTCTAAATTTTTTCCTCACTTATTCCTGCTTAGACTCAATACATAACGTCCGACTAGCGCCCTAGCACCTTAGAACATTGTATTTGTTCTTCCCTTGTGAATGTAAAATATACTAATTAAGGAACATTTGCTTATGATCCGTTCGCGTGAAGGTTTTTTAGATGCTACACCTAGAAATTTACACTATGTGTCACATTCATCGTTGATTTATACTAATACATATAAGTGTGTAGACTAATGTGCATATTTAGATAGTGAATAAGCAAAAAAAAGTGACTTTCCAGGGCTAAGAATAACCTTACATGAATCGAGACGTAACTTAATTTTGTGTTTGTTATAAAACTTGCTTTTCTATCTGAATGGGGCCAATTCTATTGAGCAAAAAATTATTTTTGGTCTCGTAATTTTTTGCTTTTTCGATTTTCGTTCTAAAATAGTTTTACCTTTTCAATTTCCGCCCATAATTTAAGATTCTACTTAGTTTTATACCAAATTTTACCAGTTTTTTGTAAAATCGACTAGAATTGCCCATGTAACTCCTATTTTAACGATCATTGAGCTGGCTTATGTGAATTAGCCGACTTGAAAACTAATGAAACAAATTCGAACAACAATATCAAAAGTTCGACAACATTTCAAACAAAGCTTAATTAATAGTAAATTTTACTCGACTCGACTCATATACAATCTTCATAATAATATCTAAATCATTCAAACAACATTCAATTTTTTGAATAGTAAGCAAGAACCCTCTTCTTATCAACACCAATAACATCACTCACACTCCTTGAATACCTAACATCAACTTCACTAAAACTACATGTCTTCTCCTCATCAATTCTACCGATCTTCCCAACTCCGTCGCCGTAGGTCTTATCCATCTCTGCGTGTTTTCGCCACACGAGATTCCCCTCGGAGTCAACATCCACCCTTGCGCCGCCGCCTTTCTTCATGGAAAGTATCCGCATGAGTCCCTGCAGATAGGGTTGTTAGCAAACAGAACGTTTGATAAAAAGCTCGTGTTTGAGCTTGCTTTAACGCTCGCTCAAATACATATATTTATGTTCGTTAAGTAATAAACAAAGCTTGTACATTAAAGAGCGAGTTTGTTAATAGTTCATGAAAATAATAATAATAATAATAATAATAATAATAATAATAATAATAATAATAATAATAATAATAATAATAATAATAATAATAATAATAATAATAATAATAATAATAATAATAATAATAATAATAATAATAATAGTTTTATATTATTCATGTAAATCATTTACCTAAAATTCCCAAGAATTTGTTGTTTAAAGAGTAAAACCCAATTTTTTTTCTCAAATAATATCTAATATCTGCATTCAAACGTAAAATATTAACAAACTGTTCGTTAATATTCATGAACAATTTACAAATATTAACGACCACCAAATTAACAGGCTCGATTCAAACTCGATTCTCTTCAAAAATTAACAAACATTACTAAAACAACTTAAAGCTTGGCTCGACTCGATTCGTTAATAGCCTTACCTGTAGATCTTCACTATCAATTTCTTTCGGACTGTACTTTGTTGGAATCTGGCGACTCATTTGAGGAACTGTACAGTTTACAACGGCGCGGCGGCCGGCCCCACCGTCGCAGCAGTAGAGATCTCTTGCTTTTGTCAGAATTCTTACCTTTTTCTGCAAATGTTTTCTGTCATTGGCCATAGCTGTCGGTGACGTTCCAAAAGTCGTTACACGTTAGTTGAATGGTAAATCGAAATTTAGTGTCCAATCGAAACTTACGCGGAGTTAACAGGAGTATAGGTAGGATTAAGCGGAAAAGACTCTAGAAAAAAAATGTAAGTAGCCGATAACAGTTTAGCGCGTAAACACAATCTAATCGAAGCTAGAGTGGTGGAAGAGTGGGGTCTAACGTCTAATCGAGGCTCAGAAAACTGATCATAGGCAGGATTAAAGAAGATTCAGGAAGGAAATGTAGGCGGTCTATCACCTAAACACAACCTAGTCGGATCTATAACGGCGAAAAACTGAGGTCTAGCGTGTAATCAGAACTTACGTGGGGTTAACGAACTCTAGGCGGGATTAAGCAGAGAAAACTCAGGAAGAAAATGTAGGCGGCCAATGACACATCTATCGCCTAAACACGATTTAGTCGAAGCTAGACCGGCGAAAGACTGGATCTAGCGTGTATTGGAACTTACGCAGGGTTCCAACGAACTCTTGGGAGCTAGACAGGCGGAAGACTGGGTCTGGCGCGTAATCAGAACTTACGCAGGGTTAAACGAACTGTAGGCGGCTCTAGACGGGATTAAGTAGAGAAAACGTAGGTGCCCAATGACAATTTACTGCAGAAAAGACCCCAGGAGAAAATATAAGAAGCCAACAACAATCTATCGCCTAGACGAGATCTAGTCGGAGCTAGACGGGAACTTTCAAACGCGACGTGATTGATTTTGTGTTGTTTTTTTAGGAAAGTGTGTGAAAGAATTTATAGAATTGGGTGATGGTGATGTTGTAACTTTGATTTGATCATTGAATTGAAATTTTGTGACGATGATTTGAATTAGACGGCAAGGCTATGAATAATGAAACATTCTGTTTGAAGGTTCATATGTCTTTTTCTTTTTTTGGACCAATGAATAAAAAACAGACAAAAAAAGGTACAATTTATTTTTCAATTGAAATAATTATATAAATAAATGTTGTAATAACTTATAAAAATGAATATTTTTTTATTATTCCTCTGGTTGACATTGTTATGAGTTCTGTTCTAAAAAGTTTCATTTAGCTGCGAGTAGATTGATAAGCGCTCGACTGTCATTAATCGTTTTTTTATTTTTTTCAACTGTCCTCGCTTAATCCGACCAATATTCTAAACTTAACCTAACTTAAGTCCGAATTAGGTAGTAGATCTGACTTTGTCGTTCAGCTAGCGTTTTTTAAAAGTACATTTTTATTTTCCGTCAATTAATTCCCATTTACATAAATTTTTTTTAACATGTTCAAGAATATATAAATAATTCGTGAAACGAAGTTTTTAAATTATTTACTTAGATTGACAAATCGAGACATTAACATTTAAAACATAACTCGACGTATATATATGAAAAAATAAAGATGCCTGTATTTTTGTTCCATAATGAGAAAAATGAATCATATATATGGACACAATATTCCAATCCTAGATCAGTTGTACAAGGAGAATGAATTTCAAATTCATCGTCAAATTCTTCAATTCAAATGTATGAACTCAATATGCCTATACAATCCCGAATTTAAACTACTCAGTTCACAACGTGGTAACTTTGGTGTAACTGTACGAATTCTCTCGACTTTAGTCTCTTATTTTCTTTACCATTTTCTCTAAATCAAATTATAAATACCTTTCGGATTTCAGATGAGACCCTCTAGTCCAGATTCATCTGAAATAGAGAATCCAATCTGTTCGGATTTGAAGATAAAACAATTTATACGGTCCGTGCTACAGGGAGCTATAGCTAAGCCACCTATCGATCAAGGCAAGGCATTCCTGCGGCTTAAACTCTGGAGCTGTATGCCCTCCCCCCTGAACCCATATATAAGACTATTAATAATAATAACGACGACAACAACAATAAATTAATGTAGGGGAGTTTCAAATACTCTTCTTAGCTATATCCGAATATGAGCAGTACCTTCACTGTGGCATATAGCATCTCATAGTCGTTGTTGACATATGCAGCCGTATACCTATAAAATTAGAAAAAAATTATATCTGCGAATATTAAATTTTGCTCCGGAAAAAATTGGGCGAATAATGCAAAAGGAGTTGGTAAATCAACCCTGCAATCTGGCCTTTGACAAACCAAGGTCTCCAATCACTTTGAACATGTAGTTTCAATGATCTTATCCATTCTTCCGTTGCTGAATGTGGAGCGGCCATATCATGATCTCCGCTAACAAAACAACCATGTCATAAAAATATTTATATCAGACGAGAAAAATGATATGTTGCACACCTATAGTAAGCATCCCGTAAATATTATGTCCGTATGACATTGATAGAGCAAATTGTATAAGTACCCTTGTAACTTATAGACAGTTCCCAAAATTCAGTCATTACTTTAAAAAAAATCTCGAATTTCATCATTATACCTTGTAATAGCTTGAATTTAGTTTTGTTTAAATAGGAATTTGTAATTCTCGGTGGATAATTGAAAATGCACTGCATATGATCGTGTATAATTGGGTTTTCTTTGATTTTTCACGTGTTGCAAATAAAGTAGACTTGCCATCCAAATAAATACCAAAATTAACCATGACGACACAAATTTATCAGAAATGAAAAATCTCCGACTTGATGCAATCATGTGTGCACGTTCAATTATTCAATGAAATTTTTTATTTTCGACAAAAAAATTACTAAGTTCGAGAAATTAAAAAAGAAACGGAAATGGATGTTTCTCTATCATACGAATATTAAGCGTACACCGAACAATAAAATGTATGTTTTGACTCACCTGAGGATTAGAGTACGACAGTCGTTGCGATTAGTGAACTTCTTATGATAAGTCACAGTGGAGAACACATTTTGTGTATACGTTACGTGTTCCACAGTTCTATTACAACGAGCCCATTTCCTTATCATTGTTCCCTGTTGTATACACGTATTTTGTCAACATTAGCAATAAATGCAATTATATATTCCCTCCTTCCATAAAGATAGTCAATCATATTTTATTTTCACACGGATTAAGAAAAAAAAAATTTTTAGACCAATCGAAGATAAGTTGATCGACATACCTCACGAACATTTAGAGCTTTTTGAACAGCTTTTATATTTGCCCACTTGTGTGAGTACAAATAATTCATCGGCTGCTCAAAGAAAAGTAGAGTTTCAATTAAGACATGACAAAGAAGGGGAGAGAGAGAAACCAAGCTAGAAGTAGAGCTGGGAAAATCAGCTCGGTCCAGCTCAACCATATGAAATATTACACGTTATAGGAATTATGGCTCAAAGTATCATCGGGATCAGCTGATGGCCCAACCCGAAAACTTTATTATATTTTAGAGAGATGGATTGAGCTGGACTGTACTTACTGATTCCCGAACGATATTGCCACCTCTAGCTAGAAGTGAAGAGTATTAAGGGAAAATGAATATTACACGACACCAAAATTCTGAATCATGAACAGAAACGGATTGTAGAAGACGCGCAGCGCCTTCATCATATGCCGAAGGTGTATGATGCCGTAAGAAGTTGTGATTCACATAATCCAAATCGCAATAGGGTTCTAGTATATAATCCTGCCGTATTTTCGCAGTGCACTGCGCATGAAACATATAATTTTTTATTAGTTCTAGAGCTAACAAACACTTAAGATGCATATGTCCAGTTAGAAAATTGCAAAACTAGTCAAAGTAATTGAAAAACTCGCCTGATTTACTCTTTCGAGGTCACGCTTACACAAATCGTTGTCCGAGGCAACGGTTTGGTAATTTCCGTTGCAATTTTCTTTTGCAGACTGAAGATCAAACAATGACTTAAATCAGTAATACAATGGAACTTACCAACATACACACACACACATATATATCAATTCAAATATATGTGACGGATTATGATTATTATGTATATAAGGGATAAAGGATAAAGAATTGCCTGGTAAAGCTCATCCGAAAGAAATCCCATCCGATGAGCATAATCAACTCTTCCATTAATGTCTCCAAACATATCTGTAATAGGATTTCCCAATATGTACCCCTGCTCTCAAAATAAACATAAGAAATGTGTAAGATAAAATCCGGAAGTTCTTCCCTGTCTCTATCAGCATTATCTGCATCCCAATGGATATACGACACATGGGCAAAAAAGAAAGAAAGTTTTACTTTTATTCACTTCGGATCCAACGGAATGCAGACAATACCAGTAGGAGTAGTGAAGAAATTCTCGATAAAACCAGTAGCTGAATGAGATACAGGTAGGTATCTTATAACCACATTGTCTATGTAGATGTTATTATGAACTTAGAGGGTAAAATACTTAAATACACTCAATGAATGGAACATAACTGTTTTAAATCAAAGCTTACCATTTATATCGAAGGTTTGGCCTTCGATACATACAGGGACGGAGTCGCCGCCCCTTAAGTTTTTCAACTAAACTACTGTATATATACATATACAGTATACTTGAAGTTACATAACGGATTTCGATACCCACAAATTTTAAAAACTTTTATATATATCTTGAAAAAATTATTTCGCCCCTCACTATGAAATCTTGGCTCCGTCTCTGGATATATTTGTACGTTCATGACCTTCAGTACATGGTATATCAAAGGAACATATATCGCAGGCTATGACCTCCGATGTAAATATTGAGTTCAATATGAAACAGTAATCTATACCTTCGTAAGTTTATAACCTTCAATATATGCTTACATAAAAAAACATATCTCGAAGGTAATGATCTTCGATATATGCATTGTTCGATATATACAGTTATTAAACAAATGAAACAGCAAAAGAAGAAAAAGACAGTGTAGCGTACTTTCATATTCAAGTGTGGTTTGCTCCCGGCATCAATGCCTATCAAATAATCAAGAGAATAAAATTTGTTATTTCTTTAATTTTTTTCGACTCTAGTTTTATTATTTTTTATACGAAAAAGTTAAACATAGGGCAAATAAGATTACCTTTATAAATTTCATCAACAACAAGAGGTAGAACAATGCCACAATAAGATTCACCAGCTAGGTAGAGTGGATTCTTCAAGTATTTTGGATGATTTATAAGCCACTGCATACACAAATTTATTTTTTATTATTTTTCTTATATCATAAGTTGGGTCACTATATATTCCGGTCGAAATCATCTGCTCCAAAATTTGCAGTTCGAATCATTTATGATGTATCTTTGATGCCATCATATATACATATCCTAAAAAGTAAATAGTTTTTTTGTCCATTATCTCGATTTAGGTCCTTTAACTTTCGAAATTCGACAAATTGATCCTGACAACACCTGTGGCAGGAAATGTCAAATTTCGAATGTTAAAGAACCAATTTCGAGTTTCGCAAGTAAAAGGGCAAAAATCAAAATGAACAAAGGTAATGTCCTTAAAGTAGTAAAAATAGTGGAACTTAATGGACTAAAAAAACTATTTGCCCAAAAATGGAAAGTCACGAGATATCAGGCATGATCAGACAATGTGAAAATAGATAATAATTGGAACAGATGATCCGAACTGTATATATCCTATATTTATGCATATACAATAAATGTGTGTGTTTGTCACCTTTTGGAGGAATTCATAGGTGAGCTTCCCTGAAAGAGTGTCGTTAGATTTATAAGCTTCCGGATTTAGTGTATACGAAAATCCAGCACCTACAGGTTGGTCTATAAATATAACGTTTGCGACCTGTAATAATTACAAGCATATTAAGTAAAGAAAAATACCGAATAATTGATTTTGCTGGTACAAGATTAGAGTCGGCAATTCGTACAGTCCGGTCCCAGCCATTGGCAAATGGAATATAACTAGCCTAAAATTTCACCGGGCTAAAATTAATCAGCTAATATGGGGAATCCAGCCCAGTCCATCATACCAATGTCTTAGGCTGGGTTGGACTGGTGAAATTTTTTATCGGGCAATAAATTAGTGACCAAAGTCCGACTCATCCTCTAAAATAATACTATAATTTGAAGGTTGGCCCACTACCTGTCGAACTTCTATAAACAGGTCTAATGGTACTTCGGACCGAAAATATTACGGCCCAACCTGTCTATTATGTTGGGCGAGCTGGCCCGATTTTACCACATATACCCAAAAGTATAAGGACCAATAATAGTGAGTGTGAGTCGTACCTTTGTCCATGTATATGGATTATATACAAGTGTAGGTATGTCCCCATCGAATTTACCATAGTCAAATATGAGGGGTCCTGCATATAAACCATAATTCATTAAAAAATATACATATTTAATTTTTTTTAAAGTCTTGTAATTGAATACTCCCTCCGTCCCAGTCTAATTTGTCTACTCTGATCAGGCACGAAGGTTAAGAAAAAATAGATTTTGTAGAATTTTTTTTTTTTTAAAGGTGGAGATTTTGAGGGTGGAGATTGTTAAAGGTGGAGATTTTGAGAGTGGAGATTGTAAGAGAAATTTGTCATTTATGGACTGACAAGTTAAGTTGTAACAAACCAAAAAAAAAAAATAGGCAAGTTAGAGCGGGACGAAAATAGTATTTTTATTTCACTAGTGATACACTGTGACTAGGCATGGACTCACCTTTATTTAATTATAGTGTGTAAATGAGAAAAAGACATTTGTAATAATTGCCCACATCATCATACCATTGTGGAGCCCCTGGTGAATTATTTTTAATATAAAAAAAATCAGTTTTTAATAGTTATATATTTCATATTGTAATTATATAAACATATAATTTCAACTACTTTTGAATTGTTACTAACTTCATTATACTTTTAAATTTTGACATTAAAATATACATCCTACACTATTCAAATACAAACATCATCTTTTACTATTTTGATCATTTTTATCCCGTTTACCATGAGCTCAACTAAACATGCTCGGAAAACCTATATCCCAACACAAACATCTCCAGAGCGTTGTTATCTTGTTAAATGCATCTCATGACTTTTGTAGTCAACTTTTATGTTTCAAAATCACAAATTACCTAACCTCAAAAGAGAGAGATTAAAACAAATACTCCAGTATTTAGAATAACTGATTAAATTTAGAAATCATGGAAAAAAAAATATTTTACAATAAAAGTAACGTAATCCTCAGACAGTTAACTAGATAAATGACTGATTTTAAAACTGTCGTTAGATTAGATTTTCCTGTCCACTCATTGTTCATTTATTGAATCCATGTAGGCTACTGAGAAAATGGGCCAGTAACTTGCATTGACAAAACACACCAATGACCAAACAAATCTCGACGATGGTGATGTGTCCATCCAAAATATATACTTATATTGAGATAGAGAAAATAATCCTCGATCATTTTTCCTTTAGAATAATTGATTAAAATTAAATATCGTGGAAAAATTACTTTTAAATAAAAGTACAAATAGTAGAAGTTGAATTGTCTAAAAAAAAGTGATTTAAATAGAATTTGTACGTAGAAGCAGGAAAAAGTAGAAAAAAAATGTAACGACATACTTCCATGCAAATATTATTTTTAAGCAGAAGTTCAAATATCAGAAGTTGAATTGTTCGGAAAGAAAAAAAGTGGTTTAAATAGAAATTGTACGTAAAATACTAAAAATAGAAAAAACATGTAATGACATACTTCCAACGCCTGCTTAAAATAAATTTTTATTTTGTGTTACGATTATAAACATGTATAAAAGCAAAAAAAGAAAAGCAGAAATTAATGGAAGCGTGTAGGAAGATTTTACCCATCTCGAAAACAAGGCCCGAAAAGCCCGAACAGCCCGGCCCGCCTTGCATCCATAGAAGAAGTGGATCATTTTCAGGGCTCCTTTCGGACTCAATAAAGTAGTAAAATAATTGTATTTCTTCTGATTCTCCCACACCTACATACCTGTATTTTACGGTCGAAAATCAAACCAACCTATACGATACTTTATTCGAAATACTTTATTCGAAATTATAACTAAAAGCTCCATCGACTGTGTTCAATTAAAATATCCGACAAATTCTAACAAAAATGAATAAGATATCTGATAAGGTTAAACCTACTGGATAAAATTCAAAGCTAATATGGAGCTTCATAAATGAGAAATGCTTCAAAATGCTCAATTAAAACTCATTCAAACTTGATTCGATTAAACTGAAACGAGCTCCTTAAAGTACAGACCGAATCGACATTCGAGAAGAAGATAAGGGGAAAAAAAAGCCTAATTGTATTTCTTCTGATTCTCCCACACCAATATACCTGTTCCGGTTGAAAATCAAACCAAGCTATACCATACTCGATTCAAAATCGCTCTCTAAAAGCTTAATTCAAGCTTAAACACACTTTTTGTTGGATCAAATCAAAATTTCGGCTCCAGATTAAGCTCGAAAAATGAAAAATGTTAAAGCAAGCGCGCTCGATTAGAACTAATTCAAGTTCGATTCGATTAAAATCAAACCAGCTCAGATTCTGGACCAGATTTCGATACTTAATTTGAAATTGTTCACTAGAAACTTAATCAAACTATGTTCAATTAAGCTATCAGACAAGCAAATCAATCATACTTTTTGTTTCACGAACTCAGCTCGAGATGAAGCTCGATAAATGTAAACTGTTTAACAAGTAAGCTCGATTTATACTCGTTCAAGCTCGATTCAATTAAAATCAAACAAAACCACGTAAAGCAGAGACCGAATCGAGAAGAAGATAAGCACAAAAAGCGTATTTAATATCTGACCCTGTTTCAAGTGGAAATGGAAGTTTTCCAGGAAATCCGGGCAGAGACTGGACCAGAGATTGTGATGAGACGGTGTGGATCCGGGTAGAGAAACCGAGTAGTAAAAATACCGCAGTCAACCAGACGTGCTGCCCGTAATACGGCGACGGCGGCGGCGGCATCTTCTGCGGCGGTGGTTTATTGGAGGAGGCGGTGGCGGGAGGAGCCGATGGATTATTGAGTAATGACTGAAAAGCGTGCACAATATATTGTATGAGATATGTCAATTATTGTTATAAGTGGTATTTTGGTCAAACAATTATTCTTTTTATAGAATCTCTCCGTCCCGTTTAAATTTACACACTTCCCTTTTCGATTCGTTCCACTTAAATTTATACATTTTAAAAAAAATATATTTAAATAATCTCCACCCTCAAAATCTACATCTTCAATCTCCACCTTAAGAAGATCTCTACCTTAGAAAAAGTCAACCAAAAAGTAAAAAATGAGTAGCTTTTTCTTAACCTCCGTGACGATCCCTACGTGCAAATCTGAGCGGGACGGAGGTAGTAATTGTCTAACAATTATTAGAATTATGAAATTGCACCAAATAACCTTTAACTTTACCTATTCACATACAATATCCTTTAAATTCTACACTTTCACAAAATGTCCTGTAACTTACAATTAAAAGTTGTTTGTTCTATCCTTCGAACCTGTTATAGCCCGGTAACGCAATAGGTCAACAGCCTAGGTGGCATTCTTTTCACATTTAGCAGCATATTTTTGTGTTTTTTAATGTTTTAAATAATTGGTGTCATGTGACATATATTAAAAACAACAAAACAAGAGGAAAAACAAGACGAGGGTATGTAAGTCTTATTATCCTTCATCAACATGTACTTTCTCATCGTTGTCCACCTCGCGACTACCAGTTGCAGCCAGAGGCGAAGGCAGGAGAGTGCTGGCAGGGGCCATCGTCCTCCTCAACTTCGCAACAGTACCACTATATGTGTAAATATTTATATTCTTTCGGTTTTCACTGTACTACAACAATAGAGAGAGCATTTTCGGCTACTTTTTTTGTCCTACTTTAATATTTAAAAGATAAAAAAAAAAATGGTCTTGTCCCCCCAATTTTTAATTCCTGGTTTCGTTACTGACTGTAGCTAAGTGCAATTGAGGAGAGAGTCATGTCGCCGGAGGTTGTCGTTCTAAGTTAATTATGAAGGTTTATAATTTATAGATTGAAATTGGAGCCATGTTGCTGGATTATTATTTAGAGCTTCAAACTCAAAATTGAGGATGAAGCCATCCATGAATATTATTATTTAGAGCTTTTGTTTCAATTTATTAATAAACCGATTTCGGAAGTCAGGATTTGGGGCAATTTGAGTCATGATTCATTATTTCAAAGTTTGAGTCGTGGTGTAGGAGGTCAGGAATTAGGGTGATTTGAATTAGTTTAAATTCTCGATTTCATCAACCTGCAACTCAGACATCAATTGTCGATTTCGTCATCGTCCACCATTAATGGAGCACAACCTACACTTTAGACATCAACCTGCACTTCAGTGTCTACTTCTCTTAGAGGTTTCCTCTATGTGGGACAATGACGTGTAATTTGATTGCTGATTCCGCAGATTCTTGTTTTTTTATCTTCCGCGTTGGCATTGTACTTGTGCTCTATCAATGACGAAGCTTTGACGATGACCAGGAAAAAAAAGCGGATATTTTATCTTTCATCTGCAGATTCTTGTTTTTCCTCTTATTTTGGTGTTTTTAATAAATGTCACATGGCTCCAGTTAGTTAAACCATAAAAAAGCAAAAATAGGTTGCCACATATAAAAACAAACACCACCTAGGCTGTTACCAGTTGCGTGATCGACTATAACAAGTCGAAGGATAAAGCGAGCAACTTTTTATAAGTTAGATGACATTTTATGTAAGTGTAAAAGTTAGAGTACATTATATACAAATAAGTAAAGTTAAAGAATATTTGATGCAATTTTTCGACGTACATTTCTAAAATCATATCTTTCTAAAAAAAGAGTGTAATAAATGTGACATTTGAAGGGAGCTAAGGGGTTGTTTGGTATAATTTGGGTTAGGAGAAAGGGAAATGGAATGAAAGGTTACTTCTTGTTGTTTCTATCATCTTATCACATTTATTGTGCGAAATTTGAAAATGACCCATCAATAATAAGGATGGCAATATAAATCATCATATCGAGTTCGTATTCGGTTTGGAGTTAATTCGGATTTAAATATTAAAAGTTGTTTACGATATACATTTATTATATTTTTAAATAAACTATTAATTTCAGATTAATTTTGATTAGAATCGGATTAGTTAATTGTGTATCTATCTGTTTGGTGTTCGACTTCTCTCAGTAAATTTAAGTAGGATTAGGTCCGACTCGTCGTGTCAGATTAGAGGTTGTCACCCCTAATTAACACCTCGGTGTAGGCCCAAGATAATCCATAGTCATGGGTCTCTTGGCCCCTGGGGCTGTTTACAATTAGTCAGTTAAGAATTCGTAAATGTATCAGCACTGCATCTTTGATGCAGTCATTGATTCTCACGAGAGTTTACGATATCGTGAGCAAATGTATTTAATTTGTTCACATTCCCTTTCTCGATAATCACACATTAAATAAAATTTGTGGTTGAATATGTAATTTAAATTCACACATTAAAACATTGCCAAAATAATTACATTAATTTAATAATTATTTAAATTATGATGGGCCAATCTAAATGGATTATTTAAATTCATGTGGTTGGTAATTTGATTAATTAAAGTCTTGTGGTTATTGACTTGAAGCAGCGTTGGGAGCAGTTAAGATATGGTGAGATCATCAAATAAACATAATTATTTGAATAAGGCAAAAATTTATGTGAATAAGTTATCCAGAATCATAAAATCGTATGAGCAAATTAATTATACTGTATCAGTCATTAAGTTAATTATATTGTATGAACAAATCAACCATATTGATAATGATATACAGTATGAACAAATTAATCATATCTTAAGTGCACGAGAAAATATTGTATGGGTGGTGCGCCATGTCACTATTGTGCACATGGTGCAACCAAGTCCCACTCTTTTAATAATTATCTTAAAAGATATTTAATGTAGGCAAAAACTTATATGAGATCGTCACGCGGTGAGACGGGAAAAATGTATTACTTTTTGAAGTAAAAGTATCACGTTTATCTATAAAATTATTATCTTTTTTGAACAAAAAATGTAGTATCATTTTTTGTAGCAAAAATATCAATTTTATCTGTAAAAGTATCACTATAGCAAAAATATCACTTTTATCTGTAAAAATATCATTTTTTTCTGTAAAAGTATATTAGATCACACTTTAAACCGTCACACACAAAACTCACTCCTTAATGTATGTTATATTATGTAGAACTAATTAAAACTATATTCGAATCCTATATTATAAGAATTCTCTATCATACGATTATAAGTAGGGCTTGATTTTTCACCACGATACACAACACAATTAGTATGCTTCAATAAAATTTATAAATGAGGGTTAATATAGGTATTCTTTACCTTTGATGTATTTATAGAATCTTGTATTTTATATTCTACATAAACGAGATCATTGATCAATATGAGAACTCCTAATTCATATTACTGTCTTGCGACAATATTTCTTGTTTCTTTTCTACTTATCTTAAAACACGATTATATTTGTTCGGAATTTTACTTTAAGTGCAAAATTGTTATTAGTGGAGTGGACACGTGGCGAATTTGCTTCCTTATTACGATCCTGGATTACAAAGTATTTAACGAGTTGAGATATGATAGATGTTAAATCAATGTTGAAAGAATTAATATTAATGCATTATTATTATTATTATTTTTTAGCATAATCCGTGAAAAATGTGAACTTACAACCTAGTACTTGGAAACAAAATTCCAAAAGCCCACATAGGTGGTACCAAGAAAGATATTAGATGTGGCAATTCAGTCCATTCGGTCCGGTCCAGCCACTGGGTCAAAACCTTATGTTGGGTCGGATTGGTACGAAATTTCATCAGGTCAATAATTATTGAGTAAAACTCAGCCATCCTCCTTAAATATACAAAGATTTTTTGGTCGATACGTGGTTCATCGAACTTTTGACCTATCAATTGAACTTGTTGGACCCGATAGTCCTACGAACCTAGATTCCTAAAACCCAATCCATCTAAACTGCCGTGTGATTGTGTCAGCTCCACAATCAACCATTGATAGAATACTATCATTTGAAGTATAAATGATTTCAAATAAAATGGCAAACTTGAACAATTTATTATTATTAATTTCAAGTTCATCAATCACATTATTATATCAAATGTATGGATTGATTATTCTTATACAATCCGGTATTATTGACTATTTTAAATAACTAGAAAATTTTAAGTACTTTTTCCGATTCGAGAGATATAAATTAGGACTCGTTTCCTTCGTAGATTAGAATTGTCTTGTAATTATGCAAAGGAAACGAGGCCTTACACGATTGGTACTAGAGGGGACTATAGCTAAGCCACCTATCAACCAAGGCAAGACATTCCTTCGGCTTATACTCTGGAGCTGTATGCCCTGCCCCCTGAACCCATAAAAAATACATCAAAATTAAAATTAAAATAATAATAATAATAACAACAACAACAACAATAAACAATTAAATATAAAAGGGGAGATTCAAAATATTTTTCTTGGATAGGTCTCATGTATATCAGTTGAACGAATCTAAGATTAGTACAATTCGAATGCAGGCAAGGCGAATTCTTGGATCGTGTGCAGTTTTTCATGAAAAATACTAGTGCATTAATTGTATTGGAAGGTGTTGCTTGTTTTTTCAGACGTGTAACTAGTGTACACAAGACTTACAATTTTTCATGTGAATATGGTGAAAGTTATTCATGAAAAGGTACTAATGTACATGTTGAAAGTTCCTTCTTGTTTTGAAACAAACGTATCATAAAAAATACTAATATATTTTTTCAAAACAAGTAAAAATACCTTTAAACATAAAAACTGAACCTTTTCATGAAAAAACTCCATAAAACTAGCACATCAGCCCGCAATTCGTATTATATGAATTAAATCCGTGCAACTGATGTATATAAGTAGTCATGTTTTCAATATATCCAAAAGAGAAATATACCTTCACTGTGGCATATGTCATCTCATAATCGCCTTTGACGTATGCAATTGTATACCTATTAAATTCGGGAAAAGAAATGAAGGAAATTACATATATGAAAATTAAATTTTGCACCAAAAAAAAAATTAAATTATATAAGGAATAATAAAATCAACCCTGCAATTTGGCCTTTGACAAACCAAGGTCTCCATTCACTTTGAATAGGCAATTTAAACGATCTTATCCATTCTTCTGTTGCTGAATGTGGAGCAGCCATATCATGATCCCCACTGACATAAAAAATATTTTATAAAATTATTTATCGAGACGAGAAAAATAATATGTTGCATATCTATGGTAAGTACTTCGTGAATATATGCTCATGTTACATAGATGTATTATATTTAAAAATAAGGTGCTCATGAAAATTACTCCCTCCGTTCCAGTCTAACTTACATTTTGATGAGGCACGGAGGTTAAGAAAAAATAGATTTTGTGTAATCTTTAACTTTTTTAAAGATTGAGGGTGGAGATTGTGAAAAAAAATTATCATTTATGGGCTGACAAGTTAAGTTGGAACAAACCGAAAAGGAAAGTGAGCAAGTTAGAGTGGGACGAAGATAGTATTATCATAAGTTTACAAGATCAATTTTCTATATATGTGATGTTGATAAAGGACATTTCACTTACACAGGTGCTCATGAAAGTGTTAATCATAGGTGTACGACATAGTTCTTCTCTATTGATATTGTGATGGTGATAAAGCGTATTTAATAAATTGTCGCATAAGCAGGTACTCATAAAAATGTTCATCATAGTACTTGTCTACTGATAATGTCATGTTGATAAAGCGTATTTAATAAATTGTCGCATAAGCAGGTGCTCATAAAAATGTTCATCTTAGGTGTACAACATTGTACTTCTCTACTGATAAATCGCATTTAATAAATGGTCACATAAACAGGTGCTCATATAATTATTCATCATAGGTGCAAATCATATCACTTATCTACTGAAGTGACGTTGATAAAACACATTTAATAAGTTGTCACATAAGTAGATGCTCACGAAAGTGATCATTATAGGTATACAATACCACTTCTATAATAATAATAATAATGATGATGATAACAAAAATTGTTTTGACTCACCTGAGAATTAGAGCACGACAATCTTTGCGATCAGTAAACTTCTTTTGATGAGGAACAGTGGAGTTCACATTGTGTGTAAAAGATACTCCACCCACGGTTCTATTACAACGTATCCATTCTGTTATTGTTCCCTGTTGTATAAGCAAGAAACATTATTATATTTATGATGTTAAAAAAACGAGTCGAGGTTGAGTTGATTGACATACCTCACGAACATGAAGAGCTTGTTGAACAGTCTTTATATTTGCCCACGTTATTGAGTACAAATAATTCATCGGCTGCTCAAAATAAACATAAAAAATAGTATTTTAGTTTAGATTCGTGTACTTAGTGCACATGAGAATGTTTATTAAGAGAATGAAATATTACATGGCACCATGATTCTGAATCATGAACATAAATTGATTGTGGAAAACGTGCAAGACGTTCTTCACGGGATGAAGGCATATGAAGTAGTAACAAGTCTCGATTCACATAATCCACGTCGCAATAGGGTTCTAATATATAATGTAACTCTATTTTCTCGACACACTGCACATGAGATAGTTAGTATTTTAATTAAGATGCATAAGTATAAACGAGAAAATTGTAAAACTAGTCCCGAAATAATAAGCCGCTAGCAATTTTAGTACAACAAAAATTAAAATTTGTAATAAAGATCTGTAACAATTTCAATTTAGCAGATTTGATCCTAATCGTGGGCGATATTTGGAATTTTGGTCACAAAAGGACATGCAGCTCGCATGTATCACCTACACTTTGTTTCCGCTCAAATCAGTTTGACGTGAACCTCAAGTCAACGATTTCACGTGCGGGTCACGATTTATGTGTAACCTAAACTTGGTGAAATTGGATTCATGCGACCCACACGAGCTCCATGTCATTTTCCGGGTAAAATTCCCAAATTTATCCCAAAATAGAAACAAATCTGCAAAACCGAAATTGTTATAGAACTAAATCACAAAATTTCATTTTTTTGGGGACTAAAATTGCAAATAGCTGATTATTATTTCTTAGGGGACTATTTGTGCAATTTTCTCAAATTTGAACAAATCCAATAAAAATGAAAACCAACATTTTGAACTCAGAAACTCGCCTGGTTAACTCGGTCGAGGTAATGCTTACACAAGTCGTTGTCCGAGTCAACACTAACGTAATTTCCCTTGCAACTTTCTTTTGCAGACTGAATATAAAAAAATATGGAAATTAAGCATGTACATAATATATACTCCCTCCGTCCCGAGATAATTTGTACACCCCTCCAGACACGTAGAATAAGAAATATTTGTATATGTTAGGTCGAAAAAGCTCCCTTATCCACCGTAATGTTTAAGTATATCATCCTTAAATTTTAGCAAAATTAGTTAACTTCTTTTTATAATAGGATTACTTGCGTGAAAATTCACAATTTTTTGGTCAATTATTATTTGTAGTATAATTTTCCAAAAATAACATAGAAATGTATCACATTTATGATTTTTTCAATTCAATGCACCTGAACAAATTTTTTGCGCCAATTGTAAACGTAGATCCAAAATCGAAATTTTGACAATCCTAACTATAACCGTGTCATCACTATATTTGCATACCCCTAGTTAAATGAAAATGATAATGTTTAATAATTAGGTTTACTGGTAAAACAATGTCGTTTTCATTTAATTAGGGATCAAAATAATTCGTACAAGTACGCATATGCAGTTGGACGGGTTTAAATCTCAATTTCATGCTCCACGTCAGCAATTAAAGTCCAAAGCATTGAATTTAAAAAAATTATAAAAGTATTACATTTCTACGTTTTAGTTAAAAGGTCATGTTATAAATAATAATTGACCCAAAGTTCATAAACTTTTACGTAATTAACCCTTTATAATATTATGACATAGTAGTTGTTGGACTCCTTAACATGTGCTCGGCAAAATTCCGGGTTAATGAGCCAGGCCAGCCCGTCTACCGTTTTAGATGGGCTGATCCGTAATTTTTTTAGCTTAAAATAACATTGAAAGCGGACATAATTCGATAGATAAAAAATCCGACGAACTTCGACCCGACACGAAAATTACCTGGTAGAGCTCATCGGAAAGAAGTCCCATCCGATGAGCATAATCAACTCTTCCATTAACATCTCCAAATACATCTGAGACTGGATTTCCCAATATATACCCCTTACACAAGAGAAATTTATTAGTAAAAGCCATGTTTTTTTACAAAAAATAAAACCACACATATATACAGAGATGGAGCCAAAATTTTATAATGAAGGGGGCGAAATATTCTTTTTGAAATATATATAAAAGTTTTCGAGAATATGAAGGTGGCAAAATCATTTTTTTAACTATAGTTACATTGTATATGTATATATACAGTACATCGCTCGGAAAATTTGAGAGACTGGCGGCGGCTCCGTCTCTATACATATATTGCTAAAATCACTTTTCGTTCCAAAATTTATTTAATTTATATTTATTTCGTCTCATAATTAAGAAATTGCTTGCATTTTGATCAATTTCAGCCGCCGATAAATAAATCGGCCGAAATAAAACACATGACTGTCACATGAAATTATTTTCGCCGCATAATTTTCTACTCGTTCAATATTCGTCCCAACAAAAACGTAAGCGCCGACGCCGCGTGAATTAAAATCGGCTGGAAATGTTGCCACGTAACAGTTATGTGTGCTTATCTACGGCCGAAATTAGTCAAATATAAGTAATTTCTTTAATATAAGACACGAATAAAAAGACTATAAAATTTAAGACGAAAATTAAACGAGCAGAAAGTCGATAAATAAACTAAAGAAAAGTTAGTGTTAAGTACTTTCATATTCAAGTGTGGTTCGCTCCCTGCGTCGATGCCTATCAAATCATCAAGAGAATAAAATTCGTTATTTCTTTATATATTTTCTTTACCGATACTTCATCGTCTAATAAAACGAGTCATGTTTAAAAATAAACATTTTTTTATATAATTCTCAAAATCATCAATTCATATTTATACAACTTATTTTATTTTTTCATATGACATTAAATTATAAGCAAATCATAAAATATAAAAAAGCTTTTTTTCACTGAAAACGAGTTATTAAACGTTTACTAGACATAATTTTTTTATGAGACGGAGGAAGTACAGTATAAAATGAAATTGAATTACCTTTATAAATTTCATCAACAACCAGAGGTAGAAGAATGCCACAATAAGATTCACCAGCTATGTAGAGTGGATTTTTCAAGTATTTTGGATGATTTATAAGCCACTGCATAAAAAAAACTTAATTTTTATTCATTTTTCTTAAATCTTTACGTGGATTTATGCGTCTCGTACGGACAAAGTTGCACCAAATATTCTTTAAATTCGGTACTCGTTTAAAATATCATGCTATTTTATAAAGGTTGCACGTATTATCCTTTTACATGTAATAATCGGTATCACAACCGGTAGTGCTTAGGTGGTGTTCTATGAAAGCGCCACATAAGCACTCAATCAGTAGTGTTATTGGTTGTCACAGGTAAAAGAACAAAACATGCAATATTTGTAAAATTATAGGATATTTTAAACGAGTATCAAACTTAAAGAATATGTTAAGCAAGAGGTCAAAACAAAAAAGGTATTTATGTGCAATGTTTCGTTCCTGTATGTAAACACACGTCTACATACAAAGAATTAATATATTACACATCTATGATATGTATATATATTGTCACCTTTTTTAGGAATTCATAGGTGAGAGTCGCGGAGAGAGTGTCGCTAGAATAATAAGCTTTTGGATTTTGTGTGTAAGAAAATCCAGCTCCTACAGGTTGGTCTATAAATATAACGTTTGCCACCTGTAATAATCATTTTGTTGGTAGAATATGAAATATTAGTAACAATTCAGACTATTTGGCTCAACTCGTCGGACCAACGTCATGTCGAATCAAATAGGATTGGCAAGCCAAAAATTATTGAATGAAGCCCGACCCTATCCCCTTAATATATACTGTCATTTTTATAGTATTTCAACCTAAAAACCTATGATTCAGTTCGTCTAAGATATCGATCAAACTGAACCGATCCATCGAATCCCACTAATTTTTTCACCCTTAGGTAATAAAATCAATAGTGAGTATGAGTTGTACCTTTGTCCATGTATAGGGATTATATAGAAGTTTCGGTATATCCCCCTCGAAATTACCATAGTCAAAGATGAGGGGCCCTGCATATAAACAAACACGAATCATATTTTAATTATAACATCGACTATATTTTTTATATTATATTGTGTTATTGCAATTATCATTATTCACTTTAATAAGCTCGTCATATATTCATTACATACTTTGGCATATATTATTATAATTAATATTTTAATTAAGAATAAAAAATAAAAGATAATTTGTTATGCTTCAAAATTTATGTTGTAATCGAATATTTATAGAAAAATTGTGAATTCTTTTGCTAGAGATATATTATGAAAGTGAAGCTTTTATTTATAAGATAGTACAAAGCTTTACATTTTACAAGAGGACTTATAGAAACTTCCTAGACTTCTCTATTCAAAAAGTTTTCGACTATACCCCATCTAAGCGCTAGACGATTCTTGATCATCTATGTTTTTTTTCTAATTCCTCCTCACCTAGCTCGACTTAGACTAATCAACTACGTCTAAATTCCAATTAGGCGCTAGACCCTAATCTACCGACCGACTAGCACCTAATGTCTTTTAAAACATTTAGCTTGATTGTAGCAAATGCCGAACACCCCCTATTTGTAATACAAATTCTAAAAAATATTACAACGCATATCCCTTATATAGTATATAGAACATCTAAATATTTAAAATGATGATAATGACTTATGACCATTACAATATTATTTAAATATCTCAGTGACTTTTTTATGACAATGACATTACTGATTTAATTATCATTATTTATTTAATTTACCTTAATTGATTAAGTGAAGATTGAGGAACAATACGTCACTAAATCTTTCTTTAATATTTTAGACGTGTTGCCCCATAAATGATCGGGTCCAATGGACCTGACTCGACCGAATCATGAGCCACGGGACATCGGTCAGCCCCAAAGTTCTAGTAAAGTTTAAGAGAGAAGTTGGACTTAGCTCATTAATTTTCAGTTGAATAAAATTTTACTCATTTTCAATCGATACGACATCTGTCATTAGCTCAATTGACTGGGTCGACCGATTGAATGATAACCGATGTAAGAAAAGTGTGTAAAAGGAATATACCGATCTCGAAAACGAGGCCCGAAAAGCCCGAACAACCCGGCCCGCCTTGGAGCCATAGAAGAAGAGGATCATTTTGAGGGCTCCTTTCGGACTCAGTAAAGTAGTAAAATAATTGTATTTCTTCTGATTCTCCAACTCCAATATACCTATATTTGAACAAAAAAAATTAAAATAATAATAATAATAATAATAATAATAATAATAATAATAATATAAAATAAAATAAAGACAGAAATAGTAAAAGAGCATAAGAAAAAATGCATTATTAAGCTTCCGAAGTACTCTCTCCGTCCCGGTTTAACTTGCCTAGTTGATCGGGCATGGAGATTAAGAAAAGATAAGTTTTGTGGAATTTTTGACTTTTTCAAAGGTGGAGATTATGTGAGAAATTTGTTATTTATGGGCTGACAAGTTAAGTTGGGACAAAATCGAAATGACAAGTAGACTAGTTAAGCTGGGACGGAAGGAGTACTATGATTTGTTCTATTAATCTCTTGAACATTAACTAAAAATATTAAAAAATTGAAAAGAATGTTTAATGATGTTAAATGGGAAAAATAAATAAGTGAAAGGATTCTCTTATTCATTCTCGATCCAATAATTAATATTATCGATGGAATTTCATCTTCATTTATTCTAGTGAAATGAAACTGAATGCAATAATCATTTCATATTCTTATAGGCGTAAGTGTTTGCGATTGTTTTTGCTCTTAAAGAAGAAATTAAAATTAAAAATTACGAAAAAATTAATTATAGTTTTAAAAAACAAGTACTTTTTATTAGGTATTACATAAAGAATTTTGATAGATTAACAAAAATGCCACTATGCTACTAAATGCAATCATTGGTTGCTTTTTCTTTTTCTTTTCAACTGTTCAATTATAAATAGAAATAATTATTACCAAACACTCTTTTTAATTTAAATTATATAAAAATCAGAAAGTACTTTACGTAATCAATGAAAAACATTTCATATATATACTTCCTCCGTCTCAACCTAATTGACTTTCCTTTCGTTTTTATTTGCCTCAATCTAATTGATCAGCCCATAAATGATAAATTTTTCTCATAATCTCCACCTTTAAAAAAATTAAAGATTCTACAAAAAAAAAATTTTTCTTAATCTCCGTGTCCGGCCAAGATATGTCAATTAAACAAGAAGGGAGAAAGTATATATATTATACAAAATGTGTAGCTTTATACGATCATATAAAAATGTAAGAGCTCTACAGAATAAAACGTAATACTTTAGGGGCTTAATAATGCATTTTGCTCGAAAAAAAATAAAACTATATACATATATATAAAATGTGTAGCTTAATGTGATCATATAAAATGTAAGAGGACGAATAAAATGTACTACTTCAAGAACTTAATAATGCATTTTGCTCGTAAAAAATAATATATATATATATATATATATATATAAATGTGCGTCATAATGTGACTATATAAAAATACGTATTACTTCAGGGGCTTAATAATGCATTTTGCTCGTAAAATAAACAAATAAAAGAGTGAAAATGTGACCCTGTTTCAAGTGGGAATGGAAGTTTTCCAGGGAAACCGGGCAGATACTCGACCAGAGACTGCGACGACGCCGTATGGAAGCCGGAAGAGAAGCTGAGCAGAAATATTACGGTCAACCAGACGACGCGGTAGCGATACGGCGGCGACATTTTGTGTTGCGGTGGTTGTAGGGAGGAGCTGCGGTGGCGGGAGGCTTAAACTAGTGGAGCAGCAGTAACTTCTTATCTTTTTGCTGTCCAGACAATTGCCAAATTATTATGAGACAGGATAATATATTCCAAAATAATTAAAAAAGCATCCAATCAGGGGGGTTTGGGATTGTTGGGCCAGGTACCCGATAAAAAATATCCGATTTTAATGATGCCTGTCTCTATAGGTATTCGACATAGTGGGACGAGTCTTTTTTATTTTTGAATTTTTTATTTTTCTGGAATTGAATTTGTTTTTACTTATTTAAGGTGGTTGAAACACTGTAGAATTATTGTAGATTTTGTTAAGATATGGTGTTGAAAAGAATTCGACAATTTTTAAGAATATGATCCGACTTAAATCAGAAAGGCGCAAATTGGGTACAGGTATGACCCGATGCCTGTTGGACTAGAGAAATACCGAGCCATGGGGTGAAACCCGCATGGGTCGAGTATCTAAACCCGTCTCTAGAAAGCTTACCTCTAGATCCGGTATGAACTTATAGATGGTCATATATGAGGGTGCAAAATCATTTGTTCTATAAAGTGTTCCACTTTGTATTCCATCAAAATAAATTACTCCCTCCGTCCCGACTTAAGTTTCTTACTTTGATCGGGCACGGAGGTTAAGAAAAAACAGATTTTGTGGAATCTTTGATTTTTTTAAAGGTAGAGATTGAGGGTGGAGATTGTGAGAGAAGTTTGCCATTTATGGGCTGAAAAATTAAGTTGGGACAAACCAAAAAGGAAAGTAGGAAAGTTAGAGTGGGACGGAGGTAGTAGTAGATAAGAATTAATGATCTACGGGTTCATGAGTTTAAATTTAGGATATAGGGATTAAGCTTTAAAATTAAACTATATTCATAGTCCATGATTCATGAATTCACGATTCACAATAATGTTTCCCGAATTTAGGATTAATAGTTCATGAATTTAGAGTTCGCGACTCATAGTATCTATAATTTTGATTCTGGTGTAGAATACAAAATGGAATACTAAAACAGGAACAAATTATATGGACCCAAAATTGATATATGTAATTATCGGAATTGTTCCCCTACCTACAGCGGGCACAAGTTAATGTGTTCACAACTGATGCGTAAAGATCTTATCTCCAAATTATGGATAGAATAATTAATTGTATTACATGAGATCTTGACACGTTATTTTGTGGTCACATTAACAACTTAACCCATCGTAAGTATGGGAGCAGAACTGATGTAGATTATGTTATATGTAGTAATTGTAAACCATTTTTTTTTTAAATGTACAGTATCAAAACATGAGTTTTCTTCTAAAGCTGATAAATAAAGGTAAGTAGTAAAATTGTATATTTGCTTGAAATTGTTAAGAATAGAAATGTATTATAAATATCAAATATTAGTGGATGTTATTATATTGTAGCTAATGATGTAATAAATAGATTTTATAGATTATAATGAGAATATGTTACTTAAAATAATTATTGCTAGGGTAGTTAGAATCTGGTAGTATATGTACTCCATAAATGATCGACTCGTGCACATATAGACGGTTGATATAGATCAACGAGTGGCACTCGTTGTACAATTTCGAACTCTTGATCAATGGTTGACGGATAGGATCAACCCGTCGGGTCAAGTCTCGACCAGATTGATTAGTCGACGGACCTAATCTTTTATTGGGCTTAACGATATATTTAATTTGGTTTGGGCCTTGTTTTGGGCATTTTGTTAGAATACACATCACACTTGAATGTGTAATATGCTCAAGAAAAAATTAAACATACACGCGTTACACACAATTCACGTACTATAATTACATTATACAAACACCTTGCACCGATCAAATATGTGTTTGGTAGTGTATTTTAAATTTGTCTAACGACTCTGTAGCTAATCCCATTTATTCAGTTACAAACCTCTAAGCTTCTTTATCCAAAACACTTTGTTAATTTACAATATTTTGAAAATTTTCAATCTCGTAAAATATTAGAGCTTATAAGATGTTTTAATCTTCGGAATCGTTCATATTTACTCTTGAATTGTCGGCCAGATCTGTATGGGCCGAACGCATGGGTTTCTGTTCAAAACTAATAAGACCAATTTAGATGAGTACATTTTATTATTTTTATTTGTATCTTATAATTTTTTCTTCATTTTTATGTTTAATTGTGTTATTATTAGAGGTGGCAATTCAACCCGACTCACTAGCCTAGGACTATAAGTTGAGCAGGGTCCGTTAGACTCGATGATTTTATAGACCAACAATTATTGACTCTAGTTCATCCTTTTAAATATACAAAGATTTTCGGTTCAATCTGTTAGGAATTTAACCTAGCCACGATCTTCAGAACGACTAGACAATCGGATAAAGAACACAATAACAAGTAGCAAACAACAAGACAACGATTTGATTACCCAGTTCGTTACGAAGCGTAACTACGTCTGGGGGCGATACCAAGCCAGGATATTTTGCTTTTGATGAATCTTGGAGTTACAATGAACAAAATGAAAGGAAAAACTGTTTTAATAGCTTCTTGGACACAAAAGCTGAAAAGTAAGTCCGTCTATTGAATCTCGGCCGAGATTAGACCCTGTCTCGGCCGAGATGACTAAGTCGGTGTAAGGGTCTCGGCCGAGATCACTCTCTGTCTCGGCCGAGATGCGTCTCCAGGGCAAACTTCCCGTTTTTCCTGCCTTCACGTCTCGGCCGAGATCACTTCTCTGTCTCGGCCGAGATGACTCTCCAGGGACAAACCTCCATTTTGCCTGCCTTCAAGTCTCGGCCGAGATCACTTCTCTGTCTCGGCCGAGATGACTCTCCAGCCCGTCTCGGCCGAGATCCTTCCCCGTCTCGGCCGAGATTACTTTCCAGCGAGAAACACTTCATTCTCCCTGCTTTTGGCTCCACAACTCAACAATCTCCCACTTGGAGACAAAAAAACCGAATTCCTTCCTTCCCGTTCCTACTTGGTATCACCGTCTCCTCTTCTTCTTCACGTTTCGAGGCCAATTGAAGTTATGCACAACTTCAATTTCTCTAAGGTTACAACCTTAGTAAACATGTCGGCTGGATTCTCACTTCCGAGAATCTTCTCAAGTCGCAAGGCTTTTATCTCAAGTAAGTGTCGGATGAAATGATACTTTAACTCAACATGCTTAGTTCTTGAATGAAATGCCGGATTACTCGCCAAGAAAATTGCACTCTGACTATCACTGTAGAGTACACTATTTCCGTGCTCCTTTCCAAGTTCACCCAAGAACCTTTGCAACCACACCATCTCCTTACTTGCCTCCGTCACGGCAACGTACTCCGCTTCCGTGGTGGACAGTGCAACCACCTTTTGCAACTTAGATGTCCAAGAAATTGCCGTACCACCATAAGTAAATACATACCCGGTCGTACTCTTTCTTCCATCAAGATCGTTTGATGCTAGGTCCGCATCAACGTAGCCAACTAACTCAGAATTTCTTCCATCGAAGCACAAAGCTTTACTTGTGGTACCTCGCAAGTACCTTAGAATCCACTTCACTGCTTCCCAATGCTGTTTGCCCGGATCACCCATGAACCGGCTCACTACTCCCACTGCATGAGCAATATCAGGACGAGTACAAACCATGGCGTACATGATACTCCCAATTGCCGATGCATATGGCACATCCATCATTTGAGTACGCTCCTCCTTGGTACTCGGCGACTCCTTCTTCGACAGCTTAAAGTGTCCCCCCAAGGGAACATTGACCGGCTTCGAAACCTCCATGTTAAACCTTTCAAGGACCTTCTCGATATAGTCCGCCTGCGAAAGATACAACAAATTTGCCGCCTTTCTCTCGATCCTCATACCCAAAATCTGTTTCGCTTCTCCAAGGTCTTTCATGGAGAACCTCTCAGACAATTGCTTCTTCAGCCTCTCCAACTCCCTTGGATTTGCTCCTACAATCAACATATCATCAACGTATAGTAGTAGGATGAGATAGCTATTGTCAAACCTTTTGTAGTAACAGCAATGATCAGCATGGCATCTATGGTATCCAATCTCCAACATGAAATTGTCGAACTTCATGTACCACTGCTTCGGAGCTTGCTTCAGCCCATACAAGCTCTTCTTCAACTTGCACACAAGACTTTCCTTTCCGTCTATCACGAACCCCTCCGGCTGTACCATGTACAACTCCTCCGCCAAATCACCATGAAGGAAAGCCGTCTTCACATCCATCTGATGCAACAGTAGATTCTCCGCAACCACCATGCTCAACACCATGCGAATCGTTGTCAACTTCACAACAGGAGTGAACACATCCGTATAATCAATACCATACCGTTGCTCGAAACCCTTCACGACTAACCTAGCTTTGTAGCGTTTGCTACCATCGGCCTCATTCTTGATTCGGTAGACCCACTTGCTGTGCAACGCCTTCTTGCCCTTGGGAAGCTTGGACAGTTCCCAAGTGCCATTCACACGAAGTGATGCCATTTCATCTTCCATGGCAGCCATCCAACTTCGTTTATCACCAACCTGCTTTGCCTCTGCAAAACTCTCAGGTTCACCACCATCAGTCAACAATAAGTAAAAGTTAGAGGGTGAATACTTATTTGGTGGCCTTCGATCTCTAACTGGTCTTTGAGGTGGTGGTGGTGTTCTTGGTTCGTCATCATGAACCTCCTCATCGACCGGACTCTCTTTGCTCCCACTCGAGTCTAGATCGGGTAACTCAACAGTGCGGTCCTTTCCACTATCAACGCCCAAATCCTTCTCCCTATCCTTGTACATAACCTGTTCATTGAATATAACATCTCGGCTGCGAATAACCTTTCGGCTTTGCTCATTCCATAGCCTATAGCCGAATTCATCGCCGCCATACCCAACAAACGTACACTTCACGGACTTGGCATCTAGCTTATTTCTTTCAACAGAATCCAAAAGAGCGTAAGCAACACAACCGAAAATACGTAGGTAAGATAGATTTACCTCCTTTCCAGTCCACTCCTCCTCGGGTATCCGATTATCCAAGGGAACCGATGGACCTCGGTTGATCAGGAATGCAGCTGTGCTCACTGCATCCGCCCAGAATGACTGAGGCAATCCGCTCTTCAGTCTCATGCATCTCGCTCGTTCATTTAGAGTTCTGTTCATCCTCTCGGCCACACCATTCTGCTGGGGCGTTCCACGTACAGTCCTCTCTGTACGAATCCCATTCTCAGCACAATACTCCTTGAACTCCTTGAGTTCATATTCTCCACCATTGTCGGAACGCAGACACTTCACCTTCAACCCCGTCTCCGTCTCAACCAAGGCCTTCCACCTTTTGAAAACGTCAAATGCATTAGACTTATTTTTAAGAAAATAAATCCATACCTTACGGGTTGAATCGTCGATGAACGTCATGTAGTACATCGATCCTCCGATGGACGCCACCGGAGCTGGTCCCCATAGATCACTATGGACCAGCTCTAGCTTCTCCTTCTTCGGGGTCCTGCCACTCCTCGAGAAACTCACTCGCCTTTGTTTCCCGAAGACACAATCTTCACACATACCAACCTCCACGGTTTGTAAACCAGGCAGCTTACCCTTCGAATTCATGACTTTCATCCCTTTCTCGCTCATGTGGCCCAGCCGACAATGCCACAAATTTGCATCACCATTACCACTCGCAAGATCAAGGGAATCCTGCGAGTTACTGGTCATGTACAGCGTTCCTTCCTTCTTACCACGAGCTACTACCATAGCTCCCTTGGTAATCTTCCAGTTGCTACAGCCAAACGTTACTACGTAACCTTCCCTGTCAAGCTGTCCAACTGAAAGTAGGTTCCTCTTCAATCCAGGGATATGTCTCACTCCATTCAACATCAATTTTGAGCCATTTGATGTCTCAACCTTTACGTTTCCCTTACCCACGATTTTCAGGGGTTCATCATCTGCTAGATACACCTGTCCAAAATCGCCAGAAACATAATTTAGCATTATACTAAAGTTACCGCATGAATGGAATGATGCGCCGGAATCCAAGACCCAAGACTCCATGGGACTGCACACGCTCAAGACCAATGCATCGCCATCATCATCATCCGTGGCTGCATTTGCTGTCTTCCTGTCTGCCTGATCCCCCTTGTTCTTCTTCGGCGCCTTGCACTGGTATTTAAAGTGACCAACTTCGTCACAATTCCAGCACTTTTTCGTCTGACTCTTCCCTCTGGATTTTGACCTCCCCTTAAACTGCCTTCCCTTCTGTCTGCCTCTGTTCTCGGTATTCAGTGCTGACCCTGAGGACGATCCTGATCCTGATTCGTTTCTCCGAATCTCCTCCCCGATCATCAAGTCCCTCACTCTGTCATACTTCAGCTTAGCGTCTGTGGCGCTAACGGCTGTCACTGTACCGGCCCAACTGTCTGGCAGAGAAGATAGCATTATTAAGGCCCGAATCTCATCTTCAAACTTTATATCCACCGAGTCCAACTGTGAGGTTAGCATGTTGAACTCATTCAAGTGTTGCCTTACCGGTGTTCCCTCCGTCATCCTCAGATTAAACAACCGTCTAATCAGATGAACCTTGTTTGCCGTCGATGGCTTTTGATACATCTCCTCCAAGGTTTTTAGCATCTCCCGTGTAGACTTTGCGCCTGTGGTATGGTAAGCCACTTCCTTGGACAGCGACAGACGCACCGCGCTCATCGCTTTCCTGTCCAATAACTCCCACTCCTCCGCAGACATCTTCTCGGGCTTCTCCTTGAGGGGCTGGTGCAAATCCTTACCGTAAAGATAATCTTCGATTTGCATCTTCCAGAATCCGTAGTCAGTCCCATCGAATCTCTCCACCGAAATCTTTCCGTCGTTCATCGTGAATCCTCCAGGAAACTAACCCGGAGCTCTGATACCAGTTGTTAGGAATTTAACCTAGCCACGATCTTCAGAACGACTAGACAATCGGATAAAGAACACAATAACAAGTAGCAAACAACAAGACAACGATTTGATTACCCAGTTCGTTACGAAGCGTAACTACGTCTGGGGGCGATACCAAGCCAGGATATTTTGCTTTTGATGAATCTTGGAGTTACAATGAACAAAATGAAAGGAAAAACTGTTTTAATAGCTTCTTGGGCACAAAAGCTGAAAAGTAAGTCCGTCTATTGAATCTCGGCCGAGATTAGACCCTGTCTCGGCCGAGATGACTAAGTCGGTGTAAGGGTCTCGGCCGAGATCACTCTCTGTCTCGGCCGAGATGCGTCTCCAGGGCAAACTTCCCGTTTTTCCTGCCTTCACGTCTCGGCCGAGATCACTTCTCTGTCTCGGCCGAGATGACTCTCCAGGGACAAACCTCCATTTTGCCTGCCTTCAAGTCTCGGCCGAGATCACTTCTCTGTCTCGGCCGAGATGACTCTCCAGCCCGTCTCGGCCGAGATCCTTCCCCGTCTCGGCCGAGATTACTTTCCAGCGAGAAACACTTCATTCTCCCTGCTTTTGGCTCCACAACTCAACACAATCCATGATCAATTGGGTTTTTGGCCCATCATACCGGACCTATTAGGTCCGATAATTCTGCAGGCCTAAATTTATATGACCCAACCAATTTAAAATGTTAGACGGACTGGACCAACTTATTGGACCGGACCAATTTTACCGACCAGTAATTATACATGTTTATAGTTAACGTTGATTACACTCACTCTACGAAAATAGGGTTAGTTTTGTCTAAACAAATTAGCTAATTTACCATACGTCCATGTAGATAGATCCAGATCAAGAGTGTTTTTTATTTTTATTTTTAATATATATATATTTTTTTAAACTTTTATACTTCCTCCGTCACGTCCTAATTTGCGCACTTTCCTTTATTGACGGTCCCATCCTATTTTGTACGTCCTCAAAATAAAAAGAAATCTTACAATCTACACCTTAAAATCTCTCCCTCAATCTCCATATTTGAAAATTCAATTAAAAACAAAAGAATAATTTTTACTTAGTATACGTGTGGGAACAGGCGTGCAAATTCGATCTGGACAAAGGAAGTATTAAATGTGTGATTAGATATCTCACCTATATAATAATACTTAAGTAGGTAGGAATTGAAAATAGTGACACGATTGTCAAGTTCTAACAAGAAATCCTATTATTAGTCAAGTCATAGCCTTTGCAAATTTATCTTATCCGGCCTACACAATTATTTTTCACATATTTAACACACATCCACATGTATGTGTAATCGTGTGGTTAAAAATATATAGGAGTATTTACGATTGAAAACACCACCTTTCCATTGCGCAAGTGGACACCCAATTCAAATTGTCGATTTTTTAAATTTGGATTCTGTATAATAAGTGCATCGTACATTTAGAAAGAGAAAGACGCACATTATGTGAGCTTCACATATTTATATTTCATTATACATTATTTGTGTCTTTTTTTCTTGAAATGCATTTGCTACAGAGAATCTGGATCCCAACTAAAATTATTGTCTGTGAGAAAACTAGAATTCTAGAGATGTATGTTTCTTTTGTGATTTTGAATAAGGTAGAATTATTATTATTATAGATGTCGAATAAATATTGGTAACATTTTCTATAATGTCTACTCATTTGTGTTATAGGACATTGATATTGTTATATTTAATTTGCAATGATAAATTATTTGTAATTTATTATTCCCTTCGTTATGGCTTAACTTTCCTACTTCGATCGGGTACGAAAGTTAAGAAAAAAATAAATTTTGTGAAATATTTGACATTTTTAAAGTTGAAAATTGAGGATGGAGATTTTAAGGGTGGAATATTTAACTCATTTGTGTTATAGGACATTGATATTGTTATATTTAATTTGCAATGATAAGTTATTGGTAGTTTATTATAATATCTCAACATTTCATTTATATATATATATATATAGAAACAAAATACCAAAAGGAAAATTCTACAATTTCTTTTTACACTATTCTAAGCTCTCTTGGTCACTTCAAAAATTTCTGTCGTTGCGGACTGAAACGGCCAAAATAGAATGACTTCTAAAGCATTTTATTTTCGTGATCCGAAATGGAACATTTCGACCATTGCACATTAGTGTTTATAATAATATGTTAGACCAAACTAGAATTTAAAAACTCGCCTATTAGACTTTTCCTTTGAACAAAATACAAAATGCAAAGTCTCAAATATGGCCTTTAAGTACACCAAACAAACACCCATAAAGTCTAAATTAATCCGAGTGGCAACTCGGGTAGTCCAGTTCGTCGAACCAATATTATATATTTCGATTGAGCTGAACAAAAATTTCTCCGGGTTCAAAATTAATTAGCCTAACTTATTTCCTAAAAATCTAAAATATACTAAATCTTTTGGCTGGACCGGACCTATCGAGCTTTTTGGGTCAAGTGATGTACTAGGATTCTCGTCCCATAACCTAACTCATTTAAAATATCAAAACTGGGTTAATTTCGCCAGCAGCCACATACATGTAGGAGTATAAATGATTTGAGTGGAGCCGAGTACTAACAAATTCGAGCTAGAGCTTGACTAAAATACTCAAGGCTCACTCTCGACTTGAGCGCGATTTAGTTCATTTTTTTACAAATTCAAGCTCAGTTCGGTAGGAACTCATTGAGCTCGAGATTAACTCAATTCATACAAAAACACATATAAAAGGAAAACATCAGATACACTACAACGGACAGCTAAAGGAGACCTTGGAGAACTAGAATATATCTATAATTATGTCAATTTTAAAGGTTAAATTAATAATTTACCACAAGCTCGAGTAAGCTCACGAGCTCGCCGAGCCGAGCTCGAATTCAAACTCGACACTCATTCTCGTGCTCGAGCTCGTTTATCTCGAATTCCAATCTTTTTGTACATCGATTCGAGTGTCTTGCGAGTTATCTCGACTCACCCACCCCAAGTTATACTCAGATTAATAAACGTCATAAATTTCCTGTATTCAATACAGAAAAGCTCACAAATTATGGTTTCAGGAAAAAAAAATTATTTCCTCCATTAATGGAGTAAAAAGGAGCCAAAACAGTTCTTTCTCAGTAACAGTTCCATTGTTTTAAGCCCCAGACAGTTCCTATTTCTCATCTGTATACACACACACACACACAGTAGACGCTAAAAACACGAAATCGAGCACCAAAATCCAAAATCTATACATAACTGAAGAACCAGAGAAGAAATCAAGTAATAATTTTCTTGCCAGGATGATCGGCAGCTTTGAGAGTCTTATCGATGAGTTTTCTGGCCTTGCGACTGCGGATCTCAACCCTAACGCTCGCGCTTTTGTCCATCTTCAAGTACGGTTTCTTCGATTTCTTGAGAAATCGGACCTTCGATTTTATCGATTCGACGAGATTCTCGAGCTGAATCGCCATTTTTGAGCTGGAATTGAAGGTTTTGAGGTTGAATTTGGGGAAAGAGAGATGAAAATTGGGGGAAGAGGAGAAAAGAGTAATGGCGGAATTTAAGTTGGCGACTGGTAAGCGGTATTTATGGTGGTGGTGTGGTGCGCCATGTTTTCAGTTCTCATTGACTCCACTTTTGCATGTACCATATTTGAATTACTACTATATTAATATTAATTATTATTTTTATTGTTTGTTTATTTATTTAGGTAAGTGTAATTTACAACTGTATTTCTACACTGGATTTATTGCAAAAAATTACTAACTTCGTCCCAGTTTATCTTACACAGGAAAATCGGCACGGTATTAAGAAAAGTTGTCTTTTAATTGTTTATTGAATTTTTAAAGATAAAGATTGAGGGTGTAAATTTTGAGGTTGGAAATTATGTTATAACTTTCTTTTTTTAGGTTGTGCAAGATAAGGTGGAACGACCGTTTAAGGAAATGTACAAGATAAGGTGAGACGGACGGAGTTAGACCTATCTTGTCAACTTAACTTGTAAGCTCATAAATGACAAATTTCACTCATAATCTCCACCCTCAAAATCTTCACCTTTAAAAAAGTTAAAAATTCCACAAAACCTATTTTTTCTTAATCTCCGTGCCCAACCAAGGAAAGCAAGTTAGACCGGGACGGAGAGAGTACACAACTTTTATCTTCCTTTACAATTACAAAAAATACAAACTCTGTTTTTTTAGTTGGTTTTTAGCATAGGATTAAAAATTTAAGGAGTAGGTGAAGTTGACAAACAAATCATCAACTAATTTTCCTTTATATTATTTTTTTTTCAAATAAATAACTACATCATGATATTGGAAGAAATAGGAAGAAAAAACTAGAATGTAGTATAATTTAATGCAAGATTTTTTTAACCGTGAAATTTTTAAATAGAATATTAATGAAATAATCCTCAAAATTTAGCACCCACTACCACTGTGTAAGTAATATATATTAAAATATTTTAAATATACTTAAATACACATAAATTATCGCATAGTAAATGCTGGTGTATTTAAGTATTTGAAACGAATTTTCTTGACTTATTGATGCAACATCTTCCAAAAAATGAATATCGAGTTTTAGGTGTTAAATAATCAAAATCTCATAAAAGAATCACGATCATGCAGCAAATTGCAAAAATTGCAAAAATTATGCATAATATTACAATTTTTGCAAGTACATGATTGAATTGTAAAATATAGAAAGTCATGAAAATTATGCAATTAATACCATTTCTTTTTATGGTTTATTATGAAATTTTTTATTTACTTGGTAGGTATAGTTTACAACATCAATATGAGTGGATAATATTACCTATTTCACTGCATTCCAAAATATTCCCTACACACCTATACATGTTTACTACGTGTCCATGACGTGTTAATATTTCGTTTACAGATTTTGGATAAATTTCACCCCCTCCATCGAACACGAATGATAAGAAAAAATAATTTTTTAACTTTTTTAAATGTGAAGATTAAGAATTGAAATTTTAAGGATGAAGATTGTGAGATTAAGTTTCTTTTTTGGGATGACAACTTTGATTGGGACGAATCGAAAAAGCAAATAAACAGTTTTAAGTGGGACGGAAGGAATATTAACCTTGTTTTGGCACATCAGCTGGCATTAACATATATCAACCGTGAATACAGAAACGAAATTGGCCATACATTTAATGTACATTGACATGTATATATTTCATTTACGTGGACGTGTAAATATTTCATTTACAGATTTTGGATAAATCAATTAACTTCATTTTTACAAAATGATGGCACATCAATTGACATTAACATATGTCGACAGTGGACATAAAAACGAGATCTATTATGCATTTAATATACATTGACATGTGGTCATAGTAGGTAGAGAAACGAGACTAACTGTGCATCTAATGTATATTATGGTCCCAAAATTACTCATCTACGTTTTTACTTTTACAATTTCATGCACTATCTTCTTAATTACTTGAATTTGGTCATAATTTTACCGATATTATAAATTTCTATTAAAAAATGGTGCGTATACGTCACATGACCTAAAGGTATTATGCCTAAAATGTATTAGTATTTATGCCTAAAGGTATAACATGTTTTGGGTAGAAACAAGGACAAAAATATCGGTGATTACGGAGATATCGGTAATTCAATTTAAAGAGATTTCGGTGAAATCTCGATTAATATCGAAATATCGGTGCAACTTTTTTAAAAATACCGGAAAATGTATTAAAACAGATAATTTATCACGATATTTTATAGATTGTTATAAACCTACTTAAATTCAAATATTTAATCTAAGTATTGAGTGAAATTCACATATTTACATACAACTAATTGACAAATAATAAATAATAGAAACATTATCAGGCCACACAAGATACATTATGAACTCTTATTATCATTAAGGATGTTCAAGTATTTTACAATAATATTCTAATTTATTAAATCTTTGGGCTGCATTAAGAAAATTTAGTGGATTGCGAATAATTTAAAAATTTTACAACTAAGGATCATGAAATTTCACCGATATTAACCAAATTTTTACAACTAAGCCTGCATTAAGAAAATTTTACCGAAATTTCACCGATATTAATCGAAATCTCACCGAAATTAATCGAATTTTACCGAAATTCACCGATATTAACCAAAATTTCACCGATATTAATCAAAATCTCACCGAAATTAATCAAATTTTACCGAAATTCACCGATATTAATCGAAATCTCACCGAAATTAATCAAATTTTACCGAAATTCACCTATATTAACCGAAATTTCACCGATATTAATCGAAATCTCACTGAAATTTAATCGAATTTTATCGAAATTCAAAAAAAAATTGGTAAAATTTCCACGAAATTACAACAAATTATACCTAGAGATAGCCCAAATCGAAATTTTCGGAGATTTTGGAGATATTTCGGAGATTTCGAAGAAATTTCGGAGATTTCGAAGATATATCGGAGATATTCTGACATA
Organism: Ajuga chamaepitys; assembly: GCA_958295605.1. Taxonomy (NCBI): domain Eukaryota; kingdom Viridiplantae; phylum Streptophyta; class Magnoliopsida; order Lamiales; family Lamiaceae; genus Ajuga; species Ajuga chamaepitys. The sequence goes on from OY282496.1 coordinate 70,219,590, forward strand.
AAGTTATTACATCCGAATTTCGTTTCGGTATCGCCAAAAAAGAGAGATATCGGAGAGATATCGGTGAATATCGGAGATATTTTAATCCTTGGGTAGAAATGAAAAATATTATGTTTATGCTTAAGTATATTATTTATTCTGGGTAAAGATAGTTAAGCATAAATCGTGATACTCAACCTAGTATCGGACATCTAGTGTATATAAGACTTTGCCCTAATATTATAATTTCACCTAATATGCATTAATAAAATTAATAAAATAAAATGAAAATAACTATCATGAGAAGTCTTTGGGATCCCATCGCTTTAGTTACATATATTTTATAGCTCGATATAATTTTTTTTAATATAATCTTGTGGTAAGTCACATAACCAAATTTTATATGATTCGTTGTGAATAGTATGGTCCTAATTAAGACCAATATTATATCAATCTATGTTGAGTCGGATCATGGGAAAACAGAATAACAGTCAACAAATTTGAATTGGAGGAAAGTGGCAGTTATAGGAAAGTAAATGATTCGTAAATGAGTCGGGTCGAGTACTGACAGGCTCAGAGGCTCGACCTCGACTATAAGGCTTCAGGCTCGAGCTCGGTTTGAGTTCGATTGAGTTCATTTTTTTCAAACTCGAGTTCGGTTCGGTAGAAACTTGTTGAGCTCGAGATCGACTCCACTCGACTCAGTTCATGCAAAAACAAAATACAAAAAATATAAAAAATCATTTAAATTGAAAACATTAATGATACGATAAATCGTTGTTAATGAAGACCTTATAAAACTAAAATATATCTACAATTATGTCAACTCTAAAGAGTAAACTAGTAATTTAATATAAGCTCGACTAAGTTCGCAAACCTGTCGAGTCGAGTATCAATGAGCTCGAACTCGACACCAACTCGAGTAGTCGAGCTCGAGCTCGAGCTCGGCTCCTTTCTCTCAAGTCGATTTCGATATTTTTGCGAGTCAATCCCGAGTGACTCGCGAGCTGTCTCGCCTCACTTACACACTCTAGTTATGGTTGATGCATAGGGTAAAATATTTTTTGTGTTTAATATGTTAGATTTCACTATTTTTTAATTTAAGAACATTAGTCAGGATTAAGAAATTTATTTATAGATAGATGAGAATTGAACATAAACGTTTTATGTTCGAGAACCGTTTAACATCTAAACGGGATATACTCAAAGCTAGACTAGACGTTCAGAACAAAGACGGAAACGCGGGTCGAGAAATTTAATGATAATCAAGATAAAAAAGATTAGAGTCAATTTGTGGCAGCTACACAATATTCAACTAACAGCGAGTCATTTCTCACCATAGAAGTAACCCCAAAGCAGTTTTGCAACCTCAACCAATTCTATATTTGATCCACATATTTGTCAAGTCAAACATAGAAAAGTGACATTTAATCAAGATAGATTTCACATTTGATTCAAACCAATAGTCCAATATAATCAACATTTTTTTCTCACTGAATTTTAAGCTAAGGAGGCTGTATGTGGCTAATCTCATTGATTGTTACCTCGTTCAGCAATGTTGTAAAAGTTATTAGGCGATAGTTAAGCAATAATTAATGGTCTAGCGTCTAATCAGAGACTAAGCAGGTTATGGGCGTTGGTAGGAGGGGAAATCTTTTAAAAAAAGTAAACAGGTAACAAGAGCCTAATGCTTAGACGAGGACAAGTCGAAACTAATTAGAAATTTTACGGCAGAGAAAATAATAGGCAAGAACTATTTGCACCAAGTTGTTACCTAATGCATTCTACTCACTAAGCTAATAAGAAGTGTGTTATGTGAAAGCTATAATTATTTATTTATTTATTCTGATTCTACTGTAGTTTAATAGAAGTGTGGGCTGTATATAATCAAAATGATAGCAGTCGTTATGCCCCAGTCTTAGGCGGTGGACTATTAGTTTGAACTTAGACGGGATTAATTAGGACATATACAACTAGTAGAGGTGGCAATGGGACAGTCCAACTCGATCGAGTTGGGGCCGTCGGGCAACCATATTTCGGGTCGAGTCGGGCTGGCCCAAGATTTGATCGGGACTATAATTAGTCAGTCTGACCCGAATATTACTCTATAATATACTAATATTATCGAACCGAACCAAGGCCCGTCGGGCTTTTTTGCCCAATCGGGCGCAACCCATCTAAAACATTGAGCCTATTGGACCAGTCCGTCTGGCCAGGCCGATTTTACCACCTCTAACAATTAGGCAAAGGTAAGTCGAAAAATCGACATAAACGATCGATATGAACCTATACTTAAACAGAGATTAATCAAAGTTACTCCGAAATTTTTTTCAATTGACTTTATAGTAGAAAAAAAAATGGGATAGGGATGCGAATAGTAAACGTCAGAAAAGTTTGTTACTATCAATTTTCCAAAGTCGCGACTTTGATACTCTTCATAGAATTCAAAATGCCACGTTAGGAGGTCCTGAATTTTCTGTTAATAAATACCGCTGACAACTGACAATGGAGCCTATTAAATAAAATATTGAATATTGAAATATTGAAATATTGCATATCTTTCGGAATATAATAAGTCAACTAAGATCAGAAATAGTAATACCGTTAACTAGGATAAATAATTAAATATGAGTGAGTATAATGTATAATATATGGATGCAGCAGGATTTTATAATTCAGCTTACATCAGTGACCGACTCATTAGAAGTGAGCAATATTCTGAAAAATGTTGGCCCTATTCAAAGGTAGATTAGAGTTTAACATTTAGTCATGCTTTAAAAGACGTTAGGCATTAATCGAATTATAAATTATAGAGTCTAATGTTTAATTGGATCTAGATAGAATTAACCGGTTCTAAATTGGGCTAGGCGAAAAAAGTCAGGGAAAAAAACATAGGCAGCCAAGAACCGTCTAACACCTAAACGGAATATAGTCGGAGGTATCTGTAAACTTTTAGCAGGGGCGGAACTAGGACGAATGGTTGGGGGGGCCAAAAAAAAAAATCACCGACCAACATTAATATACACGTGATAATGAATGTTTGATATATTAAATTTATTATTTAAATAGAATATCAACAATATTTATTATTAAATATGTTGAAATGTGAAATTAGTTACATATATATTAAAATTTAGAGTATTTTTATTGCATATTATCAAATTTATCTAAAATTATCTGAGTATTTGATAATTTGAGGGGACCAAAACATACATTTTTTAGAACAAATACACAGTATAACATATTACACATATTTTAGGGATAAAAATAGTATGGTGGAGAGGTAAGGTGAGGGGCCAAGGACCCCAACCCCTTCAAGGTGGATCCGCCCCTCGCACTTAGACAAGTTTAATCGAGTTTAAGTAGGAGGAGTTGGGATGAAATAGTAATTAGATATCGTCTAACATCTAGACGAAGACGGAGACTTTTAAAATAGAGAGAGAGTTGTATTATGGAAAAAAAAAAAAAAAAAAAAAGCAATAAAAAGACAAACAAAGGAAAAGAAACAGAATGTGTGTGTGTTTGTTAAGAGACAGTTGAAACCGACCATTGGAGTGGAGTCCAAAACAACAAAGTAATGGGCAAATACAGAATGGGCAAACACTGAAAAAGTCGGTACAAGGATAAGAAGAAAAAACAAAATCCATAACTACGATCGGTACGATATTTATAAATTTCTAATTAAATGAGAATGAGAGCACCTAATAATTAAAATTAATAATAAAATAATGTTGTTTTCGTTTAGTTAGTGGTGAAAAGAATTCGTGTAACTATATATATATTTACTATTTAGTTGGGTAAATCAAATATTACAATTTCGAGCTCTACGTTAGCATTGAATTAAAAAACCTACAAAGATGCTGCATTTTACATTACGGTTAAAAAATTATGTTGTAAATGATAATTGATCAAAAGTTCACGAACTTTAGAGGTAATAAAACCTTAAAAATATTTGTTCATGTATTATAATCATATATTTAACTTTATATGTAATCAATAAAAGTCACAATATAATCTTCCTCAGTCCTGGTAACTAAATTCAACAGTCAATATAACTTTATTTCCACCTGTTTTCATAAATATCATGCAAGAAATAGGAATCACTTGCAATTAACTGTTTTTCTAGAAATCTCTATCTAGCTTCGATTAGGCTCGGTCTAGACACTAGATTGTCATTGACTGCCTACGTTTTTTATCCGACTCTTCTCCGTTTAATACCAATTAGACGCTAGACCGTAACTTATCATTAAACTAGCGTTTAACGTATTTTAAAACATTTATCATACCACTGTCCCATAGGAGATCGAGTATCTTAGCTTTCTGCTATATATCCAAGCTCAGCCGCCATTGCTTAGTAGAGAAATTCATGACAATGTTTTGCTAATTCACGGAGATTGATCTATTCAGAATAATTCTAAAAAATCGAGAATTGATTGAAGCTTAATTGATTGAAGCTTAATTGATTGAGCCTCGTAAACATAGTACCACAGGATCGATTCCCATCAATCCTCCATTTCCTAGTAAAATCGGTTGAGACCACAAAGAAATGACATAATTGCTAGTAGAGATGTAACTAAACTAAACTATTCAAGAATTATTCGGATCTCAGTCCGAAAAATTATTCGTTTGGGATCGTTAACTAATTCAAACAAGTCAAGCTCAAGTTTGATTTCGAGCTCAAAATTAATTTCGAGTATTTAGTTTGTCATCTCGCGAGCTTGTCGCAAACTTCAGCTCGAGAGCCCAGTTTACAAGCCTGCTAGGATTACATATAGTTTTAAAATTGATAAATAGTATGTTTATGTGATTTTTGTTAGCCATATTTTTGTTGCTATAAAATGAGCTTAAGGAGCTCCCGAGCCCGTGTTCGAGATCAATTGTATGCATAACGAACTCAAGCTGAAATTATGTTCGTTTATTTTTTGTAGAGCTTCTGCCTAATCGAGTTCGAAATTTCGTAAGCTCAGTAGACGAACCGAACTCGAATGAAACTATAAAAGCTCGAGCCAAACTCAAGCTAAACCCAAAACAATTGAAAAGTCAAATTAGCCAAACTCGAGCCCTACACTGTTGGGCTCGATTTGGTTCGTTTACATCCCTATTTCCTACGGAGAAAACAATGGCACATAACAACTTCCATTATACTCTAGGCTAGCTAGGGCAAACCATGTTTATAGCCTTTGAATTCCAGCCAATTAAAGTCAATTTGCTAAATGAAAACCAAGTTCTAGACTGCAGCTTTAAAAACTCAATCCTAACACAGCAATAAAAACTCACACACACACACACACACACAAATTGGTCATGTTGAAGCAGAGTCCAGTGGAGTCAAATGGCACTACCAAAAAATATATATACTCAAGAAAGACTGATGAAATAAATCTCAAGAAAATAAAAAGCTTGCCTCAAGTGCAGTTAACTGTTTCCTGGGAGTCGGACCATAGCATCAGAGTCGAAAGAAGAGCCATAGTCGCGGTCTCAACGCGTAGGCGATGAGGGCCCAAACCAATAGCAGTTGCCCCAGCCTCCTTAATCGCGCTCATCTCCTTCTCGGTGAAGTCTACATATAAGATGGCTTTTCCTCAGTTCTTTGTATACGATATTTGGTTCGTCAAAGTAAAAGGATGGGTTCTAGACTGATAATAGACGAGCAATACAGACAATAAAGCATCAAGAACAACAGAAATACCGATGAATCATATCAACTACTCGAGGTTTCATGTACCATTTTTATCATCGGCATCAGGAAACTTATAACTTCTAAATCTTAAAGCTCAGCAGGTTTCCAGAATGAAACCTTTCAATCGCTGAAAACTCCTCAGGATACATACTTCAATCTTCAAAAACTCAGTAATTTTAGTAATACATCTACACATTTCACAAGTCATCTGTAATTTTCCATGGAATTATTGCTCGATTTTATCTGCTACAAGTATGCATTCATCACTCGAGAATATCAAATTTTAACATAAAAGTTTATCAACCTAATCCCATTGAACCGAAGGCTATATGAAAAGAATGAGTCATAAAAGCAACGAACAAGTTTCTATGTCTTTGTCAGGTAATCAATATTCTAATATGTGTGCTTCCAAAAGATGGAGCAAAATGACCATTAGATTAAAAAAGGTAAAAGATGAAAGTCTTTTCTGGACAGAGCTGGATAATCTCACGAGATAAAAAGAGAAAAGTATGAAAGTTTACGTAACATAGAGTGGGTGATTACTGACCTCCTTCAGGTCCAACTATAATGATTCCAGCAGGTTCCTTTTGTAGGGAACTCAACACATTAAAAATGGGAGTAGCCTCCGCTGCAGCGATAAAACTTAATCTCGACTCAGCTACCTAAACCGAACAATAAAGAGAAAACCATAACTTGAAACAGAAGAACCAAGGTTAAGGCTTAAATTGAATCAAGGTACATTATTTTATAAAATCACAACAAATGGCCATTATATTATGATAATATGGAAGATACTTACAACAGGTAGGAGTTCATCGACTTGAATAGGTGGCCTCAACGTCATTTCATGTAAACGTTGACCTATAGGAATATACATAGTCAGTAAAATGATTTCAAAAGATCGAATTTGAAAAGACGAATGCAGGTAAATCATATTTTACATTGTTTTGCTGCAGCGAAAATAACTCGCTGCAGTCTGTCAACTCGATTTTCTGATATTGACTGCGAACGCTCGGTTAATAGGGGTGTCACACTGGATGCTCCAAGCTCCTATGATGCACAGTCGAAAGAAACGAATCAATAATATCATTGGACGGCACAAACTAATACGACATTACCATCAGAATAACATACAGTGCATTTCTCGACTAGCCAATCAGCCCGTCCTCCCTTGAGAGTGCCTTGTCATAAACAACGAAATGAGTTATAGAAGCCAAACAAGCAGCTAACTACACGTAAGGGGGTGGGGGGAAGCTGATTATATGACACTCACTAAAAGCTGCAAAAATGTGCCACTGGGTGGATTGCAGAGGTACCACTTTTGGGTTCTCGAGTGCTTCAAAATCTACGCCAGCACGATCAATATTCTCTATGCGTCCTTCGACCAGACCACCCTTTCCATTAAATAGCTCTACCCTTGCAAAATGAAAGTTCATGTGAACAGAAGCATATACGGATACTACACAACGTAGGTTTTTCGACGCTGGTCGATCCTGAGATACTCATCACTAATATGCATCTCAACTAATTACGAACCTACTTGTCCATTGCTCCAAATCGATACTCACATTTAACAACAAAAGATAGTCGAACAGGGTAGTTTGCCAGTTTATCTTATTGCTTAATGTGAATATATAGCAAACAAAAGAAACACGGAGGACAAGGAAATTCTCAAAATCGTTATTACAGCACAAAACAATCACAAATAGGTCAGAAAATCAATCCAAACTACTCGATACTTGATTCGAGGTTGTTCATTAAAAGCTCATTTGAACCATGTTCGCTTAAAGATATCAAACAAACTTGAACATACTTTTACGTCTAACAAAATCTAAAGCTCCAGCTCCATAAGTTAAAAATGTTAACACAAGTATAAAAATGTGATACTGCTCGAGCTCAACTTGGTGTTTGGTTCAATTAGAGCTTGCTCAAGCTCGATTCAGTTAAAAATAACAAAACAAGTGTAGAAATGTGAACTACTCGAGTTGGACTTGGTATTTGGCCCGATTAGAGCTCGTTCAAGCTCAATTCCGTTAATAATGAAACAAGCTTAAAGCATAATAGTAAAAGCCCAATAACATCAGACGAGCTTGAACTATTGTACATTCAGCTCAACCCAACTCATTTACGACCCTAATCACAAATAATCCATACTGATGCGAACCTTAATAGAACAAATTAACAGTTATCGAAGCGATACCTGTCGTTGACTCCTAGCCTCAGAACCTTCGTCATGTGCCAGACTTCATCGCCTCTCACACGAACAACTCCACCCTGTCAACATAATCAACTCAAGCGCTTAAAATACAGCTTCATCTCAACGAACAGTGAACCAGTGTGTGTAACAGTGCAAGTATACAGCAGCATAAGTATACACCAGCATAAGTAAAAGGGAGAGAATGTGCCTTTGAAGATGGTAACGTTTCGGAGAAGAAGCGAGGAAGTCCTCCGCGTGACTGGTTGGAATATTCCGACGATGATGAAGACGAAAATGCCCGCCGATTGAAATGCAATTGAGAGCGGTTCAGTAGACTGATAAAATTACAGCCTAGGGTTTGCATCAGAAAAGCTCCGCCTTCCGCCGTTGCGTAGTTAGAGAAAACGCCGGCGATTCTCTGTAGATTGGGGGGTTTTTCCCGGAAGATTTCCGTTTTCTCTAATCCGCTACGTTTAAATAAATTTCCCAAATATTCAGCGACTTTTGAATTCATAACATTTGTTATATATTTATAACTAAAATCGCGTTTCCCGCTATTCTGCACATTTTGTATAGAAAATTATGTTGGCGGATGGGCCGGCCCAACCCACTAGGCAGGTCGGGTCATAGCATAAGTGGTCCGAAATATCATGGAGTCCACTAGACTCGAACCAGTAGGTCGATAACGGACCACACGTCAGGCTCACAAATCTTAGTATGTTTTAAAAGGGTTAATTCGATCAATCACCATCTCTTAGACAATTCGAATTCCCGATATGCCACAAGTCTATTGGGCCAATGTAGTGTGTTGGATTAAGACAAATCAGCTCAAAAACCATCAACCTCAAAACAGTGAACTCGGGCCGATTTGTTCATGAATACCTTGGGATTATCAAGCTAGGATTCATACATACCCCACCCAAAGTGTCGAGTGCGTCAAGTTGATTTTGCCACTCAAATTATCTTAGAAAAAATAGCGTCACAATCCAATTCACCCTCTAAGATATACTAAGATTTATAGAATCATCTTATTGCGTCATTGGCTCATCAAACTAGTCCTAGTGGACCCGATAATATTTTGCCTTGGCAATTTACGGTCCATCCTACCTAAATAAGCGGCCGGCCAAGCCCATCTTACAAACTCTAAGTGTCGCAAGTGAAATTTTCATTGTAGTTTTGCATATATTAGCATACATAAAGACCCAAAAATAGGAGCCGAAATTCCTAAGCTAACTCGACTCAAGATAACCTATCACAATTTTTGTGAGAAATACCCAAAATTAATCATACACAAACCAATTAGTCTAATTTCGACATGAAGCAACTCCAAAATAATAATTTCTTTTAAAATAATAATAATATATGTTTCAAAAATATAACCCAAATTAATCCGAAATCGCACATAAAACCGATCCGGGTATCCGAATTACCAACCCTACCCAAAAACCACTTTACAAACCCCTACGGGCAACAAAAAGATCACCAAACTATCCAACTATTCACCATCCTCCATTGAGGCAAAACATCAAACACCTTCACATCAATCATACCCACCCCCCATTTCACAAATCTTCTCCCAAACCTCTTTCCCCACCGGCAACACCGACAATCTGGACTGCTTAAACAGCAAAAACTCCGCTCCTTTCACCTCCTTTTTCATCTCCGCCAACCCCACCGCAGTCCTCATCTCCCCCACCGCCTTCACGTCCACCGCACCGCCGTCCTCCTCCTCGTACCACTCGCGCGCCACCTCGACCACGCCGACCACGCGGCGGAATTTCGCGCCAGAGAGATAGAAGAAGCAGAGATCTCCGATTTTCATGCTTTTCATGTACTTCTGCGCCTGCTTGTTCTTCACGCCGTCCCATTTTGATACGCCGCCGTTCGCGGCTTGGTCGTCCCATGACCACTCCCCGGGCTCCGTTTTCAGTAGCCAGTAACTGATTTTCTTCTCCATTTTTGGATTTGAGATGTAATTTTGTTTTATTTGTGGTTCGGATATTTAAAGGGAAGATGATTATGGCGGGAAGGTTAAATAGGAGTAATAGTGGTTGGCGCGAAAATAATGTTTTTCTTTTGGCAAATAATAATAAAATTTATTTATAAATTGTAATTTTCTTGTGTCTACTAATTTTTTCCTTTTTTTAATGTATAAAATAGATTATAGGTTTAAGAAGAGGTGTAAACGAGTCGAGTCGAATCAAACAAAGTGCTAGCAGACTCAAGCTCGAGTTTGACAAAAATATTTGAGGTTCGAGTTCGATTGAATTCATTTTTTAACTTGTGCTCGGTTTAGTAAAAACCTCTGTTGCAAAAATTCTCAACTAGCTTCGATTAATCTCTGCCTAGGCGGTAAATTCTCATTGACTGTCTAGGTTTATTTCTAGATTCCTCCCAACCTAATCATGCTTATACCTTGATTAGTCCCGTCTATGTCCCGATGAGTCGCTAAGCCCAGTCTACCGCTTGACTAGTGTCTAGCGACTTCTACAACCTTAGTAGAAACTAGTTGAACTCAAGATCGATTCAACTTGGCTCGCTTGATACAAAATATAATTTAAAATGAAATACATTGAAATTGAAAACATGAATTATACTACAAAGAGCTGCTAATAGGGACGGACCTTCGGGTTTCACCTTGTTTAATTTAGAATTAGAATGTATATATAATTATATCAACTATAAAAGGTAAACTAGTAATTTAACACATGCTCGATTATGCTCGCGAGCCTGACGAGCTGAGTATCAATGAGCTCGAACTCGACACCTACTCGAGTAACTCGAGCTCGACTTATTTATCTCGAATTAATTTCAGTTTTTTTCCGAGTCGATCCTAAATGACTTGCGGATTTTCTCGGCTTACTTACAACTCAAGCTTAGCTGCCAAAAAAATCACTATCTTTGTGCAATTCTATTAACTTTTTCTTTAAAAAAATTAATTGAATTTATAATTTTAAGAAAGATTACTAATAACTAAAAGTGAGTAAGGCTTGAAAATAAAGCTAAGCAATTCTGTCTTAATTTACCAATATTAATGTTGAGAAGCAAATAAACAGTCTCTCTCCATAATATTTCGGGATTGATGTGGAAGATGCTCTGCCAATTAAATTACGATTCATCCCGGTAAAGCTTTCTTTCTAGTAAATATTTAATTCTTACCCTAAAATGTAATTACTTAATCTTTTATATAATAAAAATTATATCATAAGCTATAACAAATGCAAATATACACACCTAAATTTTGAAGGGTTATAAATATTATCCCCCCATCCAATAAACATTTTTTATATATACAAAACAAGATAAAACATCTAATTAAAGTATAGACCACAATAAGGCAAAAAGATGGATGCATCAATCTATCTCATTTACTATTTACTAATAAACAATTTTTTGGCTAATTTTATGTTACCTAGTCGGGTACTTAGAAAGTAAATATAAGATTAATAGTTAATTTTTATTTGATCTCCATTACTTTTTATATGAACAATTGAATCATCCAAAGATAGTGTCCGACTAGATAGTATAAAATTTCTCCAAGACTTTATAGGGTCGGAGAAGATTCTAGAAAGCTATCACGGAAGCTTCTCCTTCTGTGTGTATATGTAATCAAGGTGAGCTTCAACGGTTTTCTTCATAATGCACTCATCTTCCCTAAGTCCAACACACCTATCTCTATTTGCGGCTCCCTTCTGCACTTCGTGGTCCTGAAAAAACGCGCAAAACTATTATTACATATCTCTTTCATTAAAAAAAAGAATATATAACTCTTAATAACATCATATGTATAAAATGCATATATCCTCTTTCCCACAAAGATGCTCATATTTCATATTTTATGAAAATTAAGAAAAAAAATCATTAATGTATTCAGATAAATAAAATTTAACCCCACAAGTTTCCTTTCACACTATTGTATCACTAAGAATAATATAATAAATAACAATAATTTTGGAGAAAATTTGTATTTTATTTATGAATCAAACGAGTGTGTTTAAAAGTACAATTAATCGGCTTAATAGCAATTTGTAGCCCATAAAATTATCAGATTATATTTATCTTAAGCTAAGTAGGAAAATGAGCTCGTGAGCCCTTATAAGGAACAATAGGCATATTGGGCCTAATATAATAAAATAGGTCCATTATAAATATTAAGTCCATAATTGGCATACACAACAACTTGGAATTTCAATGATCTCAAATTTAGAGAAATTGTAAATTTTAATAAAAAAATGTGACTATTATTTAAAACAGACGAAGAATAATACATAACTATCTTCGTGGGACGAAAGAGCCCAGAGCATACACAACATGCATGAGAGGATTGAACATGTAATTAAGAATGCAAATTACATTCTCATATAATTTTCTGATATTGCGTGTTCTCTCCTTAAAACATGCGTATTACTTTAAAAGAAAACTCACCGTGTGATGAGTATCCATCGGAGTTACGTCGTGAAAGGCCGGCCCTGACCGGGCGAGAACATCGGAGGATGCTAGGAAGAGGATAAAGATTGTAATGCAGAGGATATTTGTGGTGGCATTAGCCATAATGTTGAATTCTAAAGTTCAATGTTGAGGATTTTGATTAATTATTATAGTTTGTGTCATTTAAATATGAATGGTTATAGTTTGTGTCATTTAAATATGAATGGTTAGTAACTTACAACTAAATTTAGGAGAGGCTATAAAAATGCTGAGCCTTTGTCTTATTTATAGGAGTAGGATGAATTCTGTTAGGAAGATTTATTTGGATATGTTCGAAAAAAAATAGTCTACCCAAAATTTTCACGGGACACTTGGGGAGACTAAGTTCAAAGTCTCCTAAGAGTATGTTTAGAAAATAATTGACTTTTTTTTGGCATTTAACTGATCGTCACCATAAAATAGGAGTGGACATCAAATAGAACTACTCGACTTAAGATCGTTCACTAAAAGTTCATGTGAATTATATTCCACTAAAAAGATCAAACAAGCGCAAACATCTTTTTACGTTTTATAAAATCTAAATATCGACTTGAGCTCAAGTTAGATATGTCAAAATACTGAAGTTCGACTCCATTAAAATTTGTTCAATTTCCATTTGACTAATATTCAATCAAACCTCAAACATAAGTCTAGAAGCTCTTAAAAAAATCGATTAGAAATATCAAACAAATTTGAATATACTTTTATGTTTTGATAAAATATAAGTCTCAACTCGAGCTCAAGCTCAATATGTGAAAGATGTAGAAACAAGTATAAAATTGTCAAAGTACTTGACTCGTGTCCGACTCAATTAAAACTTATTCAAACTCGATTTGATTAATAATCAAACAAACTCAAACATAAGATTAAAACCTCAATAATATTTCAAACAATTTTAAACAACAGTACATTCGGCTCGACTCAACTCATTTACAGCCCTACCATTAGTAGAAAACAAGGTTCTTTTACATCCACTATTAATTAACCTTGAAACAATACTACAAGGGGGATCACACATTAAGTATATATACACCAAAACACAAACTAATTATACGTGCTACAAATTACTCGAGCTTCACTCGTATTTGACTTGATTAAAATTGTTCAAGTTCGATTATGGGTGGTTCGTTACGATATACCGTACTGAATTATCCATATCGCTATCGTACTGAAATTTTCGATATGCTGAAAATTCATACCGTTATCGTACTGAAAATTTCGGTATACTGAAATTCGACATACCGAAAATTCGGTACGATATCGGTAAATACTGATACCGTACCGAAAATTCAGTATACCGAATTTTGCATCGGTATCAATATTTACCGATCCATATAGTATTCCGAAAATTTACGGTATATCGAAATACCGAGAAAAGTTCAGTATTTTCGGTATATACCGAAAAAAATTAGGTATTTCTGTATATACCGAAATACCAAAATTTTTAGATTATCATACGTTACCGTACTGAAAATTTCCGGTACTGTATCGTACCGAAAATTTCGATATTTTTCGATTAGATATGTGCGGTATTTCGGCATTTTTGTATTTTTTTCCCACCTCTAAGTTCGATTTACTTAATAATCAAACAAAAAATTAGAAACTCAATAATATTTCAAACAATTTGAACGATATTCCGCTCCACTCGACTCAGCTCATTTACAGCCTAACCATAAAATGCTTATAACCTTAAAGAAAACAAGGTTCTTTACATCAATTATTAACCTTGAAACAACACTATAAAGGATCACACATTAACTACAATTGAAACACTATGTACATACCAAAACATAAACCAAATCTACAAGTTACAAATCACCCCTAAAGAATGGCCCACCAAAAAATGAACTAGAGAAGGTCCCTCCTCCATTAGGGAACAGAGTGAGGAAGCAGATGAGGAAGAGCACACAGCCCCAAGCGAATCGGTCGTCGCCCAACGGCGTTATCTCGTCCTTCGCTGGAATCTCCTCCCCTCCGCGGAAGAAAGTCGCAAAGAGTCCCCACGCCAAACAAAGCACGCTTCCACTTAACCCGCCAATGCCTAACAAGAGTGAGGTCGCGAAAGATAGTAAAGCGGCTGTGCTTCTTCCGAACATGGCTTGCGCGATTCGTCCTCCCTCGAGTCTTCCACATGGAAGCAAGTTCAAAGAAGTCACTACCATGCCTGTGTTGAGAGAGTTTGGTTAAACTTATAAGCTCCTCAAAATATTTTATAAGCTTTCGACAAAAAAAAAATTCTTAAAGCTTACATACTTCAAAAGAGTTAAGTACTTATAGTCCATTTTATTTTCTTAAGATTTTATACGACATACTCAAATTACGCACACTACACAAGCTAAAACCACTTTTTATCCCATAACTTTCGTCTTGTTTGGCTTTCATCCAAAAGTTTGTTATTTTTTCAATGTCGTCCTATAATTAAAGGAATTCCTCGCATTTGGACCAATTTCTGCCGCCGATGAACTAATCATCTGGAAAAACATAAGTGACACCAACTTCCGGACGATTTTAATAGACATCGCACTGACGCTAACCTTTTTTTGGACGAAAAGCGAACAAGCGGAAAAGTTATGAGATGAAAAAATGATTTTAACCTCACACTACACACAGATCACACACGAGTCAAGTGAATTATTATAAAAGAACTGACCTAGCAGTCCCGCGAAGGCGAGGGGATCGACAGGGACTCCCACGCCTTCGACTGCGTACGGCAGCACGTTCCCAAGATCGTCGGTGTAGGGCCCGACGACATATTGAATAAACGAAAGAAGTGGATTGTTGTAAAAGAACTGAGGCCTTATGTACCTGCATAAATCGAATTACATAAGCAGCATACACACATACAGTGTCAAGCAACAACAAAAATAGGAGGCACTACTACTGTATTGAGGAGAACAGGATTGCTTACAGCGCGTTGTCGCCGCCATTAAAACTGCCATCGGCTACAAACGCTGCGACCGTAAGGACCAATGATGTGAGATACGCGCTGGCTGTTCGTGCGACGGGGATATCAAACAACGCCTTCTTGTCGGGTAGCAATGACTCGTAGTTGTTCATAACGCCGAGGCATCCCGTCCAGTTGGAGGGGACGAGGAAGGATGGACTGAGCTTGACTCCGTAACGGGCTGCAGTAAGTCTTGTTGCAACCTACAAGAATAATGGTGTGATTCAGTCTCCAATAGGGATGTAAACCGAACTGAATTGAGTCGAACAGTATAGGGCTCGAGTTCGTTATACATACAATTGAGCTTGAGCTCGAGCGTGGGAGCTCCATTCTATGGCAAAAACAACATATATATGATTCACAATATCACATGAACATAATATATTTATTGGTTTAATAAAACTGAGAACATGTTAACTAAAAAAACATAAAACAACTTACATAAACATCAAAACGAGCAAAACAACTTAATTCAAAAGTTCAAAATCTATATATAATCATGTTTGACTTGCAAGCGTTCGCGAACAAGCTCGCAAGCTAACGAACCAAATACTGATAAGCTCGAGTACTGCTCGAAATTAGGCTTGAGCTCAACTCGTTTAAATTTGCAAACGATTTCGAACGAATGTATTTTCAAATCGAGATCCGAATAGTTTGTGACTTAGTTTAGTTTGGTTATATCCCTAGCCTCTGATCCTCAAAACTTTGGGACAAAGTTGCTCATTAGCATCGGAAATCGGTACAAATGCGAACAATTATTTTATTATGGGACAAGATTGAAAAAAGGACAAATTTTGGGATGAAATTGTGAAAAGTTATGGACGAAAAGTGGTTTTAATCCGATGTGATTGAAATCAAACAAAAACAGCACATGGAAACAGAATCAATGGCGTGATTCAGTCTCCAATCCCTCAAAGGGGTCATCACTAGAACAAGAAATCGAGGTTCATAATATGTCCACAGTGCAAGGGCATATGCAAGCTCAAATAAATTATCGTGCAAATAATTTAAAAATTGTACATAATTCCAAAACGTCATTGCACGAATTAACTCGTGAAACGCCATACAATTCATATGTGGCACGTACCTCAGAGACTGCCAATATCGTCAAGAATCCACCGAAGAGAGGCGCAACATCCGACAGATAGTCATCAACGGTAGCATTAGGCTTGACGAAAAATCCGCTCGTCAAAGCAACCGTGCCAAAAGTTGTAACGCATAATGCTACTGCACTAATATAGCCCCAGGGCGTGCTGAGTTTGGTCGATTCGAACTGGAGGTCAATCTCAGCTTTGGGTTGCACCGCGCATGCCTAAGAAGCACAATAGTCACCAAAGGTGTCAGCATTGTCGAGCTTGGGATCATGCAAGCTCGTTTATTTATGTTCGTTTAATAAACGTACAAAACTTAAATATCAAAGAGCTTATTTGTAAATGGCTCGTTAACAAGACTTTTTCTATCCTACCCACTTGGGTAGTACCCAAGTGGAGAAATTCACCATTCATTTCTCTAATTATTTAAATTAAAAATACACACACCCTTGATTTTCAACACATCTTTTATGATGTGTGGTGGATTCCCCACTTGGATAGTACCCAAGTGGGTAGGGTAGAATTTGCCCGTCAACAGGGCTTGTATAATAAGGATAATAATAAAAACAATAGTAATAATATTTCATATTGTTTATGTAATTTATTTATTTTAGGCTTAATTACGTGAAAATTCACCATCTTCTAGTCAATTATCATTTGCGACATGACTTTTCAAGCGTTATCACCATTATTAAAATTTCAGTTCTATACATATGAACAAGTTTTTTGCTCCAATTGCTGACGTTGAGCTCCAAAATCGGGATTTTAGATATCCCAATTGCAGACGTGTAATCATACAATTATAAATCTCTTAAATTAAAATGACAATTTGTGATTAGACTTAATGATTAAATAATAATTTTCTATTTAATTGGGGGTGATAAAAATTCGCACAGCTACATGCATGTAATTGGACGAACTCAAATCTTAATTTCGGACTTCAAGTCAGTAATTGGAATAAAACTTGATCAGGTGCAATAAATTGAATAAATTATAAAGGTAATGTGCACTTCTACGTTAGCCTTATGCAATATTGCAAATGATATTGAAATTTCGTGAATTTTTACGTAATTAAGGTTTTTTTTTTTAAATGCACATGAACTTATCGTCGAAGAACAAAACGCAAAATATTTTTTCTCAAAACTAGAATAATACTTAATATTCGCGTTCACGAATATTGACGAACACAAGATCAACAGGCTCGATTTGAGCTCGATGCTCTTAAACTTAGCAAACATTACTCGAAAACCCAAAGCTCGACTCGGCTCAGAAATACCTGTTTTGTGATGTCATCTGTTTTCTCCTCCATAAACCAAACTACTACATCTCTTCCTGCAGCTTCTGATAATTTCTTCTCCAATTTAGGTATGACTTCTTGTAATGGTCTCCTCAAATTTCCAATAAAAATCCCACCATCCCCAAATCTTCTAACATCTGTTGCGAAAAATGTATCAAATCCAAAACAGCTCTTCAACTGCACATACACAATCGAAAAATCTTAGGCAGTGTTTGCAAAAGTTTTGAAAAAGCACTTCTGGAGTTTTATCTCAAGAAATGTAGATTTGAGTGTTTTTAAGGGAGAAAAACTTATATGAGACCGCCACACGGTGTGATGGAAAAAAAATATTATTTTTTTTAATAAAAGTATCACGTTTATCTGTAAAATTATTTTTTTTTTAACAAAAAAAAGTATCACATTTATCTATAAAATTATCACTTTAACAAAAATATCACTTTTATCTGTAAAAGTATCATTTTTCCCTGTAAAAATATTAATTTTTCCTGTAAAAGTGTATCCGTCACACATGAGACCGTCACACACGAGACTCACTTTTTTAAGGGGGTGTTTTCCTTTGATTTAATTTTTTAAGAAGGGATTAAAAGTAGAGATTATGGTAAAATTGCTTAAAATCAAAAGTAGGTAGTGCTAGAGAATAAAATTATTTTTTTGGTTAAATAATTTATCATCACATGTTTTTTCTGCTTCATATATTCTTGAGTATATAATTTCTATTTAAAATCATCTATTTACAATAAAATACTACATTTACATTTAGTATAAATCACTTATTATTATAAACACTATATACTTTTGCATAAAAGCAACTTTTCACTGTTCAATTTTGATTCCAAGATTTGTTAGATTTGTCAATTTTGTCCCATAATTAAAGAAAGTGTTTGCATTTGGATCAATTTATGCCGCTTATGGGTAAATTTGCCGAAAAAAATATACATGTCTGTCACGTGACACCAACTTTCGACCGAGATGCTAATCGTTTTTAGACGAAAATCGAACGAGCTAAACTTATGAAATAAAAAATAATTCCACGTGACAGTAACATGCGCTTTTCCCGGCAATTTACTCATCGACGGCAAATATTAATTCAAATAAAAGTAATATCTCTAATTATGAGAGTAAAATAAAATAACATTTTTTTACGATCCTCGAACGAGCAAAATAATGCGGGACGGAAAATGATTTTAACTTATTAATTCAAATACAAGTAATATTTTTAATTATGAGACGAATTGAGAAAATATTATTTTGCGACGGAAAATGATTTTAGCTTATTAATCTGAATACGAGTAATATCTTTAATTATGAAACGAACTGAAGAAGCACTGTTTTACGATCCTCATACGAGCAAAACGTTACGAGACGAAAAATGATTTTAGCCTTATATGCATAGATAGAGTGAAGCTTATTTTTACCTTGTTAAGATCAAGAGCTTTGAAAGTCTCTTCAGCTTTCTCCAACCTCTCTTTCTCTCTGGACAGATTATCACGAGCTAAATTGTTCAACAAACCAAACACGGGATTATCGCTTCGTTCTCTATCCAGCTCTTTCAGCTTCCTATCAGTCCTTTTCTTCTCAAGCTTTATAGCAGCTTCAATGGAAGGATTCCCCATAAATCTCTTGAACTCTTCATCACTTTTCCAATCCACCTCTTGCCGCTTTTCTCTCTCCTCATCCGACTCTTCCGACTCATGTTCGGCTCTACTCAACTCATTTGTCGGCTCCTCGACCGCTACGGACGAAGAGCGTTCGTCTGATTTCTCGCATTTCGCGCGGGAATTCGATCTTCTGATCGGGAAATTGATCGATTTACCAAAAGTGTGTCGTGAAATTGAAGACGATGGAGAGTGTTCATCTGAATTCACGGATTTCACACAGAAATTCAATCTTCTGATCGGGAAATTGATTTTTTTACTGAAATTGTGGCTAGAAAATGAAGACGATGATGGAGCAGAAGTGAAGAGAGCGGTGGCCATTGGGAGGTGATTCTGATTATGAATTGGAGAATGGAGGGATTATGGTTTTTAGAGAGGAACATGATGATTCCAGAAAGTTGTGGGAGTTTCTGGAGTGAATAGGTGTACAAAGTGAGAAGGAAAATTTGGAAGAACTCCATTTTAGGGAATAATGAAGAGGGATTAATTTGTGTGGCGGAGAAGGTGGAGACAAGAAGGCGACAGGGATAAGTAGAGCTCGTAAAATGGGTCGGTCCAGCTCGTCTGATATTTTATACGCGTTGAGTTATATGAAGAGGTGTAAATTAATCGAGTTAAGTATGCATGCTTGAGGTCGAACTCGATTAAAATACTCGAGCTTGATCTGTTTTTTTTGTAAACTCGAGCTTGTCGAAAGAAACTTATTGATGTCGAGATCGATTCGACTTGGCTCGATTGTGTAAAATAAAATTAAGAAATATAAAAAATACATCAAAATTGTCAATTATACAAATACTCGAGATTCGAGCTGGATCGAGTTTTTTTTTTTTTTTTTTTGCATACTTGAGTTTAGCTCGGAAGAAATTCATTGAGCTTAAGATCAACTCGATTGATACAAAATAAAATTTGAAAAATATGAAAAATATATTAAAATTGCAAACGTTAATTATACTATCAAATGTTGCTAATGGGGACCTTAGGTTTCACCTTATTTTATTTAGAATTATGATATATCTATAATTATGTCAACTAAAAAGAGTAAAGTAATAATGTTATACGTTTGCCCAACCGATTATCAATGAGGTTGGACTTAAACTCGACACTTACTCGAGTAGCTCAAGTTCGACTTAATTTCAATCTTTGCTTACGAGTTGTCTCGACTCACGTACACTTCCTGGTTATAATAATTTAGGCTTGTGTAGTGTCCGATGAGATAAAAGCTCGCCAAATCATAAATTGGTCTGAAAACTTCAGTATTATTAAAGAGGATAAGTTGGACTGGACTAATAATTTTTGTCCGATAAAATTTTGATGGCTAGCCTAGCCTGATTCAAAACTAGGCGAGGCTACCTGAATTATCACCTATAAAGATAAGTGCAGTACTATTGTAAAATCGATTTGACCTGATAAATCTTATTACTAGTTCTCTGGAAATTCAAGCTGAGCTAACCCAACAATATTACATTGGTACGGAGTAGAGATAGCAAATTAGATTTGTTTTGCCCAGCACGGTTCAACCTATTTCATCGGGTTAAGATCATATGTCGTACTGATTTGGAATTTTATCAGGCAAAAAATTATTGAATTCAGCCTCTCATCCCCTTAAATATACAAAGATTTTGGGTCAACTCGTGACCTTTTGAATTTTTGGCCCATCAAATTAGATCTGGTGGGCTCGATGCTCTACGGACCTTGATTCTTATGGACCTGCCCATCTAATATATTGCGAGAACTAGACTGACCTATTGAGTCGGGTCGATTCTATCGATTTCAAACCATTCGAATTGCCACCTTTAAGGCTCGTATTTGTGAAGATGGGCCAATCCTAAATCACTGGCCCGATCCTTAGATTAATAGATATGGGCCTCAGATGGGCCAACTGAGCCCAGCCCGTTCTATGACAACTCATATAAATACCACACTTATTGATAAGATCAAAAAGCTCTTACATTTTCTTTGTCTTCACTAATACGGTAATACCTCGTAGCCATGAAACTCAGGTTGAGATCATCCCAATCCAAAGAAACCCTAAAAATCGAAGTACCAAATTCGTGCACTCTCTTCGAACTCAGACGAATTCTGTCGCAATCCATCCCCAATTCACCGTCTCCGGCTTCAATCCGCCTATCTCTCAATCGGAAAGACGAGCTCCAGTCCGACGGCGAAGACAGCCTCCAATCCCTCGGGATCGCTGCCGGAGATCTCATCTTTTTCTCCGTCGAACAGTCGGCCGGCGAAATGAATTCAAATAACATTTCTCCGGTAACTGACTCTACTCCACCGCCAGTCTCTAATGTTTCCGAGTGTTCTACGAGCTCGAAAACCGAAAATGTTGTCTCCGATTTCCCGAATTCCGATTCTGTGATGTCGGATTCGTGTTCTTCGAGCTTGAAAACGGAGAATCTCATGTCTGATATGCAGAATTCCAGTTCGGTGATGTTCGATTCGCAGAAAAGGGGAAGTGAAACCCTAGATTCGGGGATGGCGGAGGAAATGAATGATATGGAGGATTCATTTTCAGTACCTGGATTTCTGAGAAAGGTGTTTGCTGAGGAGTTGAGTGACGACGGCGGACGCAACCACAAGCTAACGGTTATCGCCGTTCACGCCGTTATGTTGGAGTCAGGATTTGTCGGTTTTGATGAGAAAGCAAATAACGTCGTTAATGGTTTCCAATTCCGTAACGAGTGGCCGTCAGGTTTGTTCTCCTTATCCCTATCCTATACCCTGCCTGAGATTCATTCCGCCGCTGCCGCTGTTAAAACCGTCACTGTGAAATTCCAGAGTTTGGGCAAATTCATGAATGTTTACGGATCAGGAAATCGGGCAACACACTGGCTACGATTGAACGAGGATCAATTAGTCACTTACCTCAATTTAGTATGGGCAAATTGTGAGAACATCAATAGCGAAGAACACAACAATGGCAGCATATCTCCTGAAAAAGAGGTGTTCAATTTCTGGCGAAACGTTAAGGACAACATTGCACTGCCATTGTTGATTGATCTCTGCGAAGAAGCCAATTTCCCCCTCCCTCCCTGCTTAATGCGTCTCCCAACTGAACTCAAGCTAAAAATTCTCGAATCCCTCCCCGGCATTGAGGTAGCTAAAACCAGCCTCGTCTGCTCAGAGTTCCGTTACCTAGCATCTAGTGATGACGTGTGGGAGCTGAAGTTTAAACAGGAGTTTAGCAATGAGATAAAAGGAGAGCAAATGAGCTGGAAAACTGCATTTTCTACGGCTTGGGTGAGAAAACGGGGAAGCAAGAATGTTACAGCGAATTGGCCGGCGTCGTACTGGCCTCAGCCGAGGAGGAGACGGTATCGCAGCCCCTTTATGGTGCCAAGGGTGCCGAGGATTATAGGGGGAGAGTATGATATTCTTCCTGGTTATGGAGATGATTTGCAGAGGGTTCATGATCCGGTAAATAATCCGATGAGGAGATTTTCACCGCTGTGTAATTTAGGGGTTCGTGGTGGTAGGTTTGTTTGAGGGTTTTTTTTACTGCTGTTAATTTTGGTGTTTTGAGGCTGCATATATGGTCTTGGTTTCTGCTCTGGTGTTTTACAGTTATCTTCAGTTTAATAAAACATACTTTGCTGTATTCAGTGCAATGTAGTTAGAGTGTGTTCTAGTTAGGTAACTTTTGTGCTTTTTTACCCTTAAATTTACTTTGTGAAGTTCCATGTTTCAGTGTATTGTAGTGTTGTGATTTTTACAATGTTATAAAAGTTACTACTGACTAGTCGAGTCTAGTCGGATTTGGGCAGAGCTAGACGGCTAACAGGGATAGTTAAGTGGGGAGGAATCTGATAGTGTGGAGCTAGTAGGCTAATAGGGATAGTTAAGTGGGGAGGAATCTCATAGTGTGGGGACTAGCGAAAGTCGGGCCCGTGCATAGGGGAGCGAATAGTCGGGTGAGGGTCTAAGCAGGGCTGGGCAGCGCATAGGGGTGGTTATGTAGGGAGGAAGTGGGACTGGGCAGGCAGGCAGTGCATAGAGGAGTGAATAGTCGGGTCAGGGTCTAGTCGGGGCTAAGCAATGCATAGGAATAGTCTAGTTGGGTCAGGTGGAGTTGGGTGGTGCATAGGGTGGTTGGATGGGGAGGTATTGGGAAATAAATATTGGCAGTCTTTACGTGGAAACTAATCAAAGCTCGTTGGAAATTTTTGCAATTGGGTGATTTTAGGGCCTTTTGTGCTGCTGGTTGTTTGATTCTTTGGAGATATATGACAGCCAATGTTTACAATCACGACAATTACACTATAATTAGAATCTGGAGGCGGTAATTCGGATTGTTCGATCCGTCGGGCCAACTCTATGGAGTTGGATCAATTTTATCTGCCCAGTTCGTTAGGCTAATGTCATGCATAGGTCAGCTCTGGTCAAAATTTTATCGAACTAAAAATTAGTGAGCAGGCCAGCTAAGTCCATCCCTATAAAAGTTACATTAGCATTGTTGGATCTGCCAACGGTCCATTGGGCCAAATGTTCCATTTGGTGGGTGTGGGATCGGTTAAATTTGATATTTTAGGCTAAAATAATCCAAGCTATTTTGGTGGATGTGGGACCGATTAAATTTGATACTTTAGGCTAAAATTCTTATAATCCAAGCTGTTTAAGTGAGCCACAAGTAGTTAAAATTCATAATAATAAAGTGTTGTTTGGATGAGCATGAATTAGTAATCCATTTTTCTTATTTAAACTAATTAGGAATTTGAGTGAACATCTACCACATTTCGGGCGTATTTGTTTAAGATCGGGAATGCCAGAGTTACTGTTGTTTAAACTTGCTAAAGATACAATCAAACTTCTTACTTTGTGTTTGAATTGAATCAAACCTAAACAAGCTTCAATTGAGTCGAATATAGTTGATTATGAATTGAGTTCGAGTAACTTTACATTTTTATACTCGTTGTAATATTTTTACCTATCGAGCTCGTGTCAATTTTATTAAATATGAAAATATGATCAAATTTATTTGATATTTTTAATCGAACGCATTTTATATTGTTTAAACTTTCTAAATATATTATCAATCTTCTTTAATCAAACACATTATAAACGAGTTTTTAAGGGGATACTTGGTTTGGGATGTCTCCATTCGGATGTGACATAGACCATTCTCAGTGTATTTCACTTTACACCGGATGGCCCATCCCTCCACATCTACACCCTATTACCTACATCACCTTTTACAATTTCCAACACACCTTTTACAATTTTCAATACACCTTTTACAATTTCCAATACACATTCTACCTTATTATACTCCTAAACTAAAATACATTTTTGGATGTCCCGTCCGTGAATGTGCCCCATCGAACGTAGCACATGCCACTACATCCCAAAGCAAGTATCCCCTAAGAAATGATCCCGAAACTTATTTTCATTCGGTCCTTCACATCGATATATTGGAACCTTTTACACGTATTCGTATATTCTCTATCACATACTATAGAATTTATGTCTCTTAAAAAAGGAATTTCCCCAAATATATATATTTTATATATATATATGTATAATATGATATATTTGAAAATATCGAAGACAAAAATCAAATACGAGCTACTTCTTTCACTCCAGCCAAAATTTCCCCAAAACTCAAAACACACTGAAAATTACCAAATCAGTATAAATACGGAGAAGCATAGCTCCGGCCGCCGGAGATATGGCGGCGACAGCCGTCGCTCTCCATCTCCAGCCTCTCTCCTCTTCTCGAACGCTGTTTCCATATACCTCCATCAATTCGCATATCCCTACCACCACTACTGTTCTCCAATCGCAGCGCGGCACCTCATACACTCCTAATTTCTGTCTTACGGTGAAATTTGTTTTAAACTAAACCAAATCTACTTCGTATGCCGTTTTTATGTTACTGTGATGAGTAATTAGCCTGTGATTTGTACAGAAAGGATGGAATTCAGCTCACGAAGTTCGCGCGTGGGGTGTGAATCCTCGTATGGTAATGGATTACGGCGATGATATCGATGAAGATGATGAAGACGATGAAGAAGAAGAGGAGGACAGGAGCTTAGACCTGTTGATTAGGTTTGTGGAGAATGTGTTCAGAAAGGTTTCCAGAAAAGCGCGCAGGGCTGTGAAATCGGTTTTACCAGTCCCGATTTCGACCAGATTGGTGAGAATCACTGATTTACGAATTAGAACTTACATTTTAGATCGTTGCTACTTATTTCATGGAATCGGCATTGATTTTTGGCTCTATTTTACTGTGGAAATTAGAAATGCTACAGATCGGAGTTATAATAGCTTGGATTTAAACTTGAATGGTATAATTTCTTCATAGACATGCTATAACATGCTGTGAGTGAGAATTGACTTTTGCAAATGCTTAGAATAAGTATTTTTGAGCTTTTAACTTGAAAGAAGCTGAAATAGTGTTTGGAAATGACAGTTTCCACTTAAATTTAAGCTAATTTGGGCCAAAAGCTACTTTCTACTGTGGACTTAGAAACTCTACAATCAGAGTTATAATAGCTTCGATTAAAACTTGAATGGTAATAATCACTCGTTTACGAATTAGTATTTAAATTTTAGATTGTTGTTACTTTTTCTGTGGAATTGGCCTCTTTTCTGCCTTGATTTTTGGTTTCTAGTTTACTGTGGAAATTAGAAATGCTACAATCACAGTTATAATAGCTTGGGTTTAAACTTGAATGGTAACAATCACTGGTTTACGACTTCGAACTTACATTTTAGACAGTTGTTACTTTTTCTGTGGAATTGGCCTCTTTGGTTGCGGTGATTTTGAGTTTCTAGTTACTGTGGAAATTAGAAATGCTACAATCAGAGTTATAATAGTTTGAGTTAAACTTGAATGGTAATAATCACTGGTTTATGAATTAGAACTTACATTTTAGATCGTTGTTACTTTTTCTGTGGAATTGGCCGGTGATTTTCAGTTTCTAGTTTACTGTAGAAATTAGAAATGCTACAATCGGAGTTATAACTGGTTGGATTTAAACTTGAATGGTATAATTTCCTTATAAACATGCTATATAATGCTATAAGTGAGAATTGGCTTTACATTAATTATGTTCATGTCAGAAATTGATATATGTGATGCTGCAAATTGCAATACAGCCGTGAAATTACTTTCTCATCAATTTCTTTTAGACTTTTGCTTGAACTTTTAACATAGGCTGTTTCTGTTGATTGCCTGCATAAAATCGTTTGTTTCTTATTCAAGTTAACTTTGATGATCCCGTGCATCTTGTATAGAGGCCTTTCACCTTTACTGGCTTATTACAGATTTGGTTTTGGCTGTAAAATCAAACATGATAGTAAAAAGTTCCTTGATCATAGAATGGCACATATCTGAGTTTATGATTTAGAATTTTCGAAGGGCTATGTATGTGGATTATACATCTACTCTACTAATATGTGAATATATTTGGAAGATCTAAGAGTATGTCTATGATTGTAATAGTGTGGATACTTGATGCAGCCTGATGATACAATTCTTGTGCAACATACGTTTGCAGCTTAATATTTTAGCCGTGCAAAAATGTTCCTAGTACAGTATTGCTCTTCTTTTCATTCACGAGCCCAAAGTGTAACTTTTTGTCTGGTGTTATTTCCAACTCTGAAGAATTATAGTTAGGTTGATTTCGGTGGCGGCTCATTAATTCTGTAGCTATCTGCCATTTTGGCTGGTGTACAAGGCATCTCAGTTTGTCCTCTTATAATTATATCCATGAGCGTCTAGAAAATTTATTTGCTTCTTTTTATAGGAAAGATTCATTTGCTCCTTGGGTGTTTTAAGTGAAATGTTCTAGATATATATTATTATATTTTAGGACTTAACATTATTTTCTCCCTTTCTTGTTCAGGTGGGATTTGCCGTGAATGGAACCATAATTTTGACATTCTTATGGGTTCTGAAAGCTTTTCTTCAGGTAATGCTTTGTCTGCTCATGATGTGTTCGAGTCTTGCTTTCTGCAGATCTAATGTCCACGTTCTGTATTTCATTGTGACTATTGCACCTAAACCTTCAATATGAGCATGCATTATTCTTTAATCATTGTTTAATGTTTATCATTGACTAATTATAGAAATTCAATATTCTTGTACGTAATCTTGCAAGTGTTTCATTGTTGTCGACTGCCTTTGGTCATAAAGTGGTAGAATGTGCAAGTACATATATAACAGGTTAAGCGTTCTCTATTTTCATTTGGGTCAAAGAGTGTTAGCAAAGCCCCTAAAAATCTGTGGACTGAGATCCAGCTAGCTATCCTAAAC
Organism: Ajuga chamaepitys; assembly: GCA_958295605.1. Classification (NCBI taxonomy): domain Eukaryota; kingdom Viridiplantae; phylum Streptophyta; class Magnoliopsida; order Lamiales; family Lamiaceae; genus Ajuga; species Ajuga chamaepitys. The sequence continues at coordinate 70,247,163 of OY282496.1, forward strand.
TTGATTCTGTCCCACACTTCGTTGATTGACTCTTCACTATTCTCGAATATTCTTTTGTTTCTCTCCATCCAAATAGACCAGGCTATTGCATGTACCGTCACCCTCCAGAGAGTCTTAGCTTTCTTACTGACTAAGTTTGCCCAAGTTGCTCATAAACACTCAGCTAAAGCTCTGAGGGTTCGCCCAACAAATATTAATTATGGTTTTCTTGATGAAAGTTTCCTCCACAAGAACTTGACTCGGCTGGTTTAGCTTTATTCTATGCGGCTTATTTTTGTTTGACGGAGCTAAAGTAATCATGTGCGATAGAGTTAACATGTCCAGAGAACAAATGCGTCTATGCCTCACTTTTCTGGGTTACTCTGCTTGTCTACGTATATGCATATGACATCGTGCATAAGATCTGCCATTTGTTTTCATGATCGATTTATATGAGGTGCTCGTATTTATACCTTGAAGAAACCATCACATTCATATAACTACAGATTAACATCTCTTCACCATGAAAGAGATCTACCGCACGACTTCCCCTTTCAATTTTCTGCATTATAGTTACCGGAGTTTCTCATTTCGATCTAAATGTAAGTTAACTTCTCAAAATTGTTCCTGCATCAGGTAATTTGTACACTCGGGAGCGTGGTGTTTGCTAGTATTTTACTTATTCGTGGGATATGGACTGGGATATCCTACTTCCAGGAAAGCAGTAGTTACAGGGCAGACGATGATGAGCCCCAATCATGGCCTCGCCCCCGACCTGCTGCATAAATTATCTTGTGCTCTCAGGATAAATCTTCAAAATCTCCAATTCACCGAGCATTTCACACACACACACACATTATATGGAAGTCAGGTTAGGTTATAGAGGAAGCTCCCTGGTAAATTTGCGTCCGGTCGATCATTAGAGTTCACGACTACCCTCTTTCAGTGAACAACCCTCAATGTGATCGATATGCCTAATGTATTGCATGTATTATTTGATTATTGACCTGGTTGTCAACCATAGAATGTCAACTAGCTTCACAATTCACAAACATCCAGGTTAATGTATCAAAATAAATAACTCTCTGAAGCTTTAGTTGTAGAAATCTCACATTTTTATGTGCTCTAAGAAGCCGAAAAGATAATTTCTGTAATATGTACTGCCATCCCACCCCTTTTACACGCATACATTTTGAAGCAAAAATAGTGTCGCAGTATAGAGGTGGTAATTCGAGTAATCGAGTGGTTTAACAGAGCCCCGCTCGTCAGGCAAACACCATATGTCAAGTTGGTCAAGAATTTTATCGGGCTGGAAATTAGTGAACCCATGCCACACTTTTGGACTGGCCCACGGGCTGAATTGGATCTGTTGGGCCTAATGTCACACTATTGGACTGGCCCACGGGCTGTTGGGCCATCAGCCTATTGAATCTGATCTGTTGGGCCTAATGCAACACTTTTGGATTGGCCCACGGGCTGTTGGGCCATCAGCCTATTGAATCTGTTGGGCCTAATGCCACACTTTTGGACTGGCCCACGTGCTGTTGGGCCATCAGCCTATTGAATTGGATCTGTTGGGCCTAATGCCACACTATTGGACTGGCCCACGGGCTGTTGGGCCTAATGCCACACTTTTGGATTGGCCCACGGGCTGTTGGGCCTATTGAATCTGATCTGTTGGGCCTAATGCCACACTATTGGACTGGCCCACGGGCTGTTGGGCCTATTGAATCGGATCTGTTGGGCCTAATGCCACACTATTGGACTGGCCCACGGGCTGTTGGGCCTATTGAATTGGATCTGTTGGGCCTAATGCCACACTATTGGACTGGCCCACGGGCTGTTGGGCCTATTGAATCTGATCTGTTGGGCCTAATGCCACACTTTTGGATTGGCCCACGGGCTGTTGGGCCTAATGCCACACTATTGGATTGGCCCACGGGCTGTTGGGCCTAATGCCACACTTTTGGACTGGCCCACAGGCTGTTGGGCCTAATGCCACACTTTTGGACAGGCCCACGGGCTGTTGGGCCATCAGCCTATTGAATCGGATCTTTTGGGCCTAATGCCACACTTTTGGACTGGCTCACGGGCTGTTGGGCCATCAATCTATTGGGCCTAATGATGATTTGGGCAAAGTTTCATATGGTTAGCCCATCTAAATTATCAATCAAGTTGGGCCAGTCTATGAGATTAAAGGCCCAACGGGTATAAATTATGTGCATGTTAGTCCCTACTTGATATGCAATTGGGCCGATTTTACAATGTAATTTTCGAATAATTTTAGCAAACAACGAAATACTAATTCATATCTTGGCAATTGGGCGAGAATGATGCCTAAGATTCATGTGGCTCATTCCATCTAAAATGTTGAAAGGACTAGGTCGATTTTGTTAGCTCTAGCTATTAATACCTTCACCTACGAACTTCTGGTCCAACCGAAACGTAACCTGAGAGCCAGGATAAGAAAATCTACAAAACAAACCCGAGATTTATAATACAGATTTCAAATCTATCCTCGAATTTGCATATCTAAGTGGAACCTAAATGTTACCTGGATTTGTTTTCAAGAGAGAGAAATAAACAAAATAAAATTTTATAATGAATCCATGAAACTGATAAGCTTCTACCTATTTAAGTTGAATAAAGGGAGAAGGCATGCAGTTTACGGACAATAAAGAAAGGGAAAGAAAAATCACAAACTGGAAAATGCTGCTATACATGAAGCGCTGTTGGTGCTTCAATTTAGACGAGGCGCGGTTTTATATATCCGCTCCTCTTCAAGCAGATCATACGGGTCGATGTATGGTGGCGGAGTAGCTGGAGCGTCACGTCCATCATGAACAAATTGCGTTCCAAAATACTGCAGCAGACAGAGCAGTGATGATGGTTAATGTTGAGTATCAGAAAACAAGTTTCGTGATATAGATATAACTGGAAAAATGGTATGCAAAACACAACAATCTAAATGGACAAGTTTTAATCCTTGTAAAGAATGCAAATTGGAGATGTTGCGAGCAGCCACAACTATGAAGCAAATGTAAGATTAGCGGAAAAAATTCAGTGAATTTTGGAGAACGTCTCAATTACGGGCCTGAATTTTGAGTTTTATTTCTCAATTAGGGACCAAAATTTTGAGTTTTATTTTCAATTAAGGACTTACGTCTTGGAAATAGGAAACAGTATCCGACGTACAATGATTTAGTACAAAATTGATTGAAATCTTCAATACGAAGTATATTGAAATTTTCGATAGATTGTCATTGTACTAAACCTTCCGTACATCGGATAATGTGTCTTAGTTTCAAGACGTAAACCCTGAATTGAGAATGAAATTCAACATATAGACCCCTAAATGGGAAAAACTCAAAATTCAGGCCATGAATTGAGGCAGGTTTCGAAATTTAGGCCTTATAGCGGAATTTTCCTCGTTTGTAATGATTTATCCTCAAAGTATTTTTCTCCTGGTCATGGCATAATTGGGATTGCAGACAATCTGGTAAAATATATAAGATGAGCGAACTTCATGCTTCAGAGAAGGTAACGAGAGATTACCAGATACAATGCAGAGAAAGACGCAACAGTTGCCAGAATCAACGGCCAAAACGCCAGAAAGAACGTTCCTCCCAGGGTAAGTAACAGTTTGGCACGGGGAATCAAACCCTGAATTAAGGGGAAAGTGAAAATGAATACCAGGAATAAATAATCAATGCTAAAAATAGTTGTAGCAGAAGTATGGTGAAAATCTTGTCCAAGATGACGGTATGATATTCGTCATTCTCGTGAGATTCAAACGAACATGAACTATGAACTGTGAACAGAACCACTAGCATAGCTTTGGGAATGTACATGGCAGGCTGCATAATTGTTAGTACTATGAACAGAAAAGAGAAACATGCGAGAACTTAAAAAATGAAAAAGCATAAAAACAAAAAATACGATAATAAGGAAGAATTAAAGAAGGATGCAACCAAATCACACCCGGGAATGAGAATAAGGGAGTGCTTTCCTTTCCTTTTACTTTTGAAGAAGTTATTAAAATTAGAATTTGTGCAAAAATCTATTATAGGTAGTGTTTGAGAATTCAACGATTTTGACCAAAATTTTAGAATTGAAGTGTTTGATAAATAAGCACTTATGATCTCTTAATTTACTAAATAAGCAGGTAAAAGTAGTATCCAGGTGACTAATTATAGCATAAGCCAAACACTCTAAACACTCCATTTCAACGTATATTAAGCTATAACCAAATATGTGCTTAAAATGAGCAAATGCAAACACTCCCTAAGAAAGGCTGTCGCATGCATGCAAAAACACCTAGACATAATTAACTTTTATCGGGATCAACATAGTGTGCACGGTTAGGCACTAAGTCTGCAAGTCCAAGTGGGGTGCACACGAGCGGAAAATGAGGGGTTCGTTCAGAGCTAGAACATCTTAGACTGTATTTAAGAAGTGAATGAAAACAAATTTTACTGTTAGTCAATGTGACTAATGTTGTACCTCACAACAAATTGAACATGTATAAAATAAAGAGGTGCATCTCTAATAGTGATTCTTAGCCACTTTTCAAATAAACAAAGCAGCAAAGCTGTGAGTTAAGGAAAATTAAGTTCGGCTCCTGCTCGGAAGCACTTGAGTGTTCCTTGAATGCTAAAGCAACCAGGGTCTTGGGTAAATTATAGGGGTGTTTACAAATGCTTAAAATAAGTGATTTTGAGCTTTTTCTTTCATATGAGCTGAAAATAGTGTTTGCGAATAACATCTGTTCAAATTTAAGTTGATTAGGGCCAAAAGTTGGAAGCTAGAGATTGTTGCTTTTTAAAATCACTTATTTCAATCACTTCTTTGAAAGCACAAGCAATTGCAAACATCCCCTATGTGTGCTAGGTCAGCCAACACAATACATGTCAAACGGTAGATATAACTCAATAAGATAACTAACTAAGCTAGATAGAGACTTAAATGTACGCACCTCAAGACCTTCGCTGTTAAGTGCCATAGACTTTTCCCTTTGACCAGACAGGTTCGTTTCAGCACCAGTTGTAACGCCATTCCTTCTTGAGTAACTCCAACCGCCATCTTCTTCCCTGAACTTTATCTCATCATCTCTGTCGGGAGTTCTACTCTTTTCCTCAAGCAAAGAAGTAGGTGTCATTCCTCTTCGTCTTAGTTCTTTCATGAATAAAGATTCAGGGGGTTCTTCACCTGGCACCATTTGGGCAGAAAGTTTATGCACATTGACAACCAAGTGATTTGGTAAAATAAACACACAAATGGACAAGGATGCAGATTCCCTGTCCATTTGTTGAGGGTTATTGAGACTAAGAGAAACAAGCATTCAGAAGCAATAACCATATAAAACAAAGCCATCTGTAGAACAGCTGCTTTCTACACGCTCATTTGGTTGCAGCACAGAAAAAGCCTAACTCGTTGGAGAAGGTAAAAGTAACACAGATGATTCCAGATATGATTTTGTACAACCGTTATCTGGTTAAAAAAATTGTTTTAGCCTTATCCTCTATATATGCATCTTAATTTCCTCTGCCCCTCAACTTTTTTCGAGTCAAAACAGTTTCAGTCTAAATATGAAAATGTCAGCTCACTCGCCCTTGTCTAAGAACTACAATTCTTACACATTTTCTCGGTTTTAGTTTCCAATCATCAGTCAAACGAAAGTGCCTTTTCCAGTACTGGTTTCGTGTTCTTTCCTACTAGATCAATTAGATGCATGTGACAGCTAACAATCCTCCAAGCATATACCAATTACAGCAACATTTGAACACAGAAGGGATTATAGCTTGCGTTATTTACTAACAGATAAATTCGATGCATGTGACAGTTAAAAATCTCAAGCATATGCCTAGTTACAGCAACATTCAAACACAGCAGGTATTAAAGCTCGCGTTCTTTCCTAACAGATCAATTCGATGCATGTGAAAGTTAATAGTCCTTCAAGCATATGCCTAATTACAGCAACTTCCAAACACAGCAGGTATTAGAACTCGCGTTATTTCCTAACAGATCAACTCAATGCATGTGACAGGTAACAATCCTTCAAGCATATGCCTAATTACAGCAACGTTCAAACACAGCAGGTATTAAAGCTCTCGTTCTTTCCTAACAGATCAATTCAATACATGTGGCAGCCAACAATCCTTCAAGCACATTTGAACACAGCAGGTATTAAAACTCAATTCTATGCATGTGACAGTTAGCAATCCTTCAAGCATATACCTAATTACAGCAACAATTGAAACACAGCAGGTATTAAAACTCGTGTTCGTTCCTAACAGATAAATTCGATGCATGTGACAGTTAACAATCCTTCAAACATAAGCCTAATTACAGCAACATTTCAACACAACAAATATTAGCTCAATTCCATAAACATATTATGACTTATGATCAGAGTATTCCATCAAATCTCAATGTTCACAAACCAAATGTCACATAATAACTCAACCAAATTGATCGCATCATGATTATGTAAAAGCAAGCTCATTAATAACTTCCTCAACATATGCATGTTCACATATACTGTAAATAACGGCGTTAAACTGAAGTTTAGCAATGGCGATCAAAAAAATTATCACAATTAACGCACCTACTTACCGTTGCTTTGCTTATTACCACCTTCCTCTACTTTACACGAAACCCTAAGCCTCCTTTGCCCGATTATAATTCCTGAATTCCGAAGCCTGATACTCGTTTTCACCGACGCCATCGAGCTGAACTCAGAGCAGAAACACACGAATTTCGATTGCGAATTCGACGGAGTTGATTTTAACAGCTGAAGGCACGCCATTAGAATTGTCCAAAAATTGTTCGAATTGTGAAAAAAAACTGAAATCTGACTACAAATTGTTGGAGGTTTGTAGTTATCAGTGGAGTAGAAACTTCATCTTAGAGAGAGAGAGAGAGAGAGAGAGAAGCGTGAACGAGTGACCAAGAGAAATGGAGGGTGCTCAAGTTGGAGTGTCGCCCCCGGCGTATTTTAGAGATGGACGTTGGTTTCGTGGTCTATTTTGCGCGAGATTTTTTTTTGTAGCGGTCTTTTTTGTGGTTACAGGACAAGGTGGGGGCTGGTGGGTTTTAAGCCGTCGGATTTCCGGGAAATGATTTTAGGATAAAGTCGACGTGGTAAATTCGGAAGGATAAATTTTAGGATATGTAATTTCAAACACCGATATCGTATAGAAAATTCGGTATTATACGGAATTTTGTATCGATGTCGGTATATATCGATATGTACCGTTAATTTTGATATATCGAAAATTTACGATATACCGTTAGGAATTTGATATACCGAAATACCGAACTACCAGAAAAAAATTCGGTATACCAATATATACAGAAAAAATCAAACTTTATCATACCGTTTCCGTACCAAAAAATTTGGTATTTTCGGTAATTTTTCGATACGATATATGCGGTATTTCGGCATTTCGGTAATTTTCCCCACCCCTAGTTATAGTAGATGTTTCATTCAATTCACTATGTGACACATTAATTTGTGACATTCAAATGTATTATGGTGAAAAATGTTTTGGGGGTATAGGAGACTTTGTTCGGTTACTGTGTCCGATCCGTGTCTCACTCCAAAATTAAATCTTACAACATAAATCGTAAATCATGAACGCATCAAACGTTAATCTAAACAATGAACCACTGAATTATTAAATCATTAAATTATAAAATCATAAACCATAAACTGTGAAATTATAGATCATATATCATGAACTTTAAAATTGAATTATACAATATAAATCATGAATCGTGAACGCATGAATCATAAACATAAACAATGAACCACTGAATTGTGAACATTAAATCATTAATCATAAATCATGAGTCGCGAAATCATAAATCTTGAATTTAAAATATATTCTTGTCTCAAAAAATCGAACCTAGATCCTAAACGTTGAACCTGAATATAAATTATGAATCACAAAACATAATTATAATTAATCGATTTTTTTGAGTGGAACATGATGGGACGCAATAAAAAAGTAGGACTGAAAATTTCATGTGTCAAATGATGGTATAAATACTGTATTTATTTTAGAATAAAATACGATATAATCTGTAAAAAGTGCAATCATTATATTAAAAAAAATTGAATCGACTCGCGGGTAAATCCGCGAACAACCTACCCCCTCCGTTTCAATTCTCCATTTCACGATATTTTTAACATAGATAATTAAATGGGCCTAGTTTGGAGCCCAAAATGCGTGCTTTAACCGATCATTTTTAATGTTGTACCCATCTGCTCGGCCCACATTGCAGGGAGGCCCACATCAATTCACTGGCCCACCTAGGCTGCTAGGCCTATGGGATTAAAAGCCTAAGCTATTTTCCGTCCCAAAACTTTTTGCTCGTTCGACTTTTGTCGTAAAACTTATTATTTTTTATTTCATTTTATAAGTAAAGAAATTACTTACACTTGAACCAATTTTCGTCATCGATAAATAAATCGACTAGAAAAGTGCATGTGATTGTCACATGACTCTAACTTACATCAGATTTTAATTAACGTGACATTGGCGCTGACATATTCTTATAAGACGAAAATTCAGGGAGCAAAAAGTTATGGGACGATAATAATATAGATCGTCGCAATTAAGTAAGATTTTTTAGATAATTTCTATCGGCAGTCTATTACAAATCCGCAGTAATTTATTACCGACGGATCGTAGGTTCATCGGTATTCATAGCTACTAACCGTATCTGTTATAAAGAAAAAATGAATTCTTATTCGTTACACAATATATGATCCGTGTGACCGCGACGTACCAACTTTTATCTTATGTCAATTTGAATAGTCTTAATTCCCTTCATATACTCTACCGCAAATAATTGATGTCTGCATTGACTGTCTTATTCAATATCATTAATCTTCTGTTACATAATTTTTTAAACACAACACGTATTAATTCATGACATCATTCAATACACGTGTCGCGGGTAAATCTAAAGGGGAATGGGGACAGCCCGAAGCGGCTGCGCCTTCTGCAACGTGATTCCAAACTTCTCCTCCATATCCAATTCCTTTGGCCCAATTCCGCCATCGAGCTTCCAATCAAACGAATTCAAAAGCGACCCGAGCATGACTGGCACCATCCTGACCGCCAATGGAAGCCCCGGGCATATTCTCCTTCCTGCTCCGAACGGAATCAACTCGAAATCCCTCCCCCGCATGTCGATTTCCGATTCCAGAAACCTCTCGGGTTTGAATTCCAACGGACTTTCCCAAACATCGGGATCTCTACCGATTGCCCACGCGTTAACGAACACCTGTGAGTTTGCTGGCACTGTGTAGCCACAAACTTCCACGTCCTGATCTACGCGCCGAGGAATTAGGAACGGCACCGGTGGGTGGATTCTCAGCGTCTCCTTCACCATGCATCGGAGATACGGGAGGCGGGAGATGTCTGCTTCGTCAATCGCGTTTCCTTTCCCGACCACTTGTTCAAGCTCTGCTTTCGCTTTCTTAATGGTTTCTGGATTCTTTAGTGCTTCCGCCATTGCCCATTCCAGCGTGCTCGATGTCGTATCAGTCCCAGCCACGAATAGATCCTGATCAAATCAAATCAAATGATGAATTATTAATTTTTAGAACTAATACGACTTGCTGCACACATATTAAGAAAATCTGTTTTTCGCTTTTATATAGACTTTCAAAGATAAATTGAGGATGCAGATTGTATTATAACTTTTATTTTTAAGAGGTGTCCAAATTTAATTGGATCGAAAAAAAAATATATACAAGTTCATTTAGGACGAAGGAAATATAATTAATATAGTTAGTTGGATGGGTTTGTAAAACTTACCAAACACATGCGTTCGATATGAGTACGGTCAATGTCGTCCGGGCTGGTGAGGAGGACATCAATAACGTCACCCGTCTCTGAATTTTGTCGCTTCTCTTTTTGCAACCTTTCGTTAATCAAACCACTAAACAGTTCAATCACTTTTCCGAAATGGATAGTCATACGACGCCGTATTCCTTGGGGATCAATTTTTTCCAGAAATGGAAAAAAATCCACCAAATTCGGCTTCCCAGCTTCCACCATGATATTCCAGACCAAATCCTTGAACTCCTTCGCCGAATCCGAATACGGATCCGTCAAATCCTTCGAAAAAATAGTGTTCGACAGCAAGTTCAACGACGTCCTGAAGGCAGCGCGGCCAACATCCACCGCATTCCCCGTTTGACTACTTTTCCGACAGTAAGCTATGAGCTCCTGCACCTTCCTAGACCGCAGATGCTGGTTAGCATCGAGGCGGGAGCCGGAGAACATATTGGAGTTCAAAGCTTTACGGAGGCTGCGCCAGCGCGACGCCACCGGTAGCCACACGACCGAGTACTTAAACTGGTCGTGTGCATGGATAGCATTGGGAACAGTACGGCTGGAGAAAACGAGGTCCTGCTTCTGCAGAACCTCCTTCGCCATAGCAGATGATGAAACAACTACTGTGTTTATAAAGCCAAGACGGAGGCACATCAGAGGGCCGTATGTCTTGGCAAGTGCGGTTAAGGATTTGTGCGGTTGGTCGCCGAGTAAGTGTAGGCTGCCGACTAGCGGCAGTGGAGTCGGCCCCGGCGGAAGGTTTTTCCGCCGGGCATTTAGTGTTTGGAGGGCGTGGATTAAGGTTAAGGCGAATAGTAATCCGAGGATAATCGTGAGGAAATCCATGGCGGGGTAAAGATTTACGATTGGGTTGTGTTTGTTTATATTTAGAGTCGTAGTGCTCGTGGCTCGCGAGATGCTTTTTAAATTCAAAAAAAGTATGGAAATTTGCAGATTGTGAAGCAGGGGGGCTTCCCTGTTGCTTTCATCAAGATGTGTATTTAAAAATATCATGCTTTCTGTCTTTTTTACAAAATGTTTTATCACAATATTTATTCACATATGACAATTTTTTTCTTTTCCGTTTTTCGTCACATTTTAACTTCGACCGAGCCGAGTCGTGTTTTCTTTGAGGGTTAAGTGATATATTTATACACATCGCATCACCATTTTTATTCCTTTCACACTAAAAAAAAAAAAACCTCAGCTCAATTCACAACCAGCAAATTATATTTAACACAACTTTTTTTTTCCACTTTCCTCTAGCTATGCCATAAGTAGGGACGGAGCTAGGATTCTATAATGAGGGGGGCGGAATAATTTTTTTAAATTATATATAAACATTTTCGAGAATTTGAGGGTGGCGAAATCATTTTTCTAACTATAATTACACTATATATGTATATATACAGTACATCGCTCATAAAATTTGAGGGGGGCGACTGTCGCCGCCAGTCCTATCACTGGCCATAAGTAAACAGCGCCTAAGATTTTTGGGCCGACCAATGGTACATGAGGTCATTGGCTCTTCGGATTGAGCATGTTAGCCGAATAATACTACAAACTAAAATTTCTACGACCTAGCTGTTTGAAAAGTTAGGCAAGAAGATCGGACCAATTTTGATATTCTGAAGGCACGTGGTTCATCGGGCCAACGTCATATTTCGGATCGAATCAAAATTTAATTGACCTAAAAATTAATCGACTCAGTTCGAGACCTGTCAAACTTTTAACTCATCGAACCGATTCGATCGGATCAAATAATACTTCAAGCCTATATTTAATAGTCGAGTCCATTTAAAATATCGGTCATATTATATCGAATAGATTTCGTGACATCTAATTATCAAATGGCGTACATAAGAGTGGAGTGAATGAGTGTCGCCGCCCTGGCGTATTTTAGAGGTGGACGATGCTTTCGTGGTCTATTTTGCGCGGGATTTTTTTTGTGGTTACAGGATAAGGTGCGGACTGGTGGGTTTTAAGCCGTTGGATTTCGGGGAAATTATTTTGTTGCATTAAAGTGACACGTTTGTAAATTCGAGTTTACAAATTCTAGATTTTGTTGTTAAAAGAAAAAATTGACTATTTTCGATTAATTTTCATTTAGGTGTTAGACTTTCATGATTAATTATATTATTTTTTGATCGTCTATACTTGATTAGACAATCTAACTCCCGACTAATCATTAGACTTCAATCTACCGTCCGATTAGCACCTAACGACTTCTACAACCTTAATTCTTCGACATGTAAATCCAAATAATCACTTTGGATCCCCGTCCCACTGAACTGTGTTTCATCTGTGTCTCACTCCAAAATTAAACTTTACAATATGAGTCGTAAATCGTGAACGCATAGGAGTCGTAAATCGTGAACGCATGAATTATGAACATAAACAATGAACCACTGAATTATGGACATTAAATCATTAAATTATAAACGATGGATCGTGAAATCATGAATCTTGAATTAAAAATATACGCTTGTCCCAATAAATCAAACCCCAAAAACGTTGAACCTGAATATTAAACTCACGAAACCACAAAACATAATTGTAAATTCTTTGGAGTGAGACACGATAAAAAAAAGTTTGACAGATGATTCTATGTGCTAAATAATGGTACAAATATAGTATTTATTCCAGAATGAGATATTATATAATTTGTAAAAGATGCAATTATTATATTTAAAAGATCTGGATCGATCCGTCCTCCGTCCGAACCGGTAAAGGGGTGTTTGCGATTGCTTTTACTTTTGAAAAAATGATTAAAATTAGAGATTTTATAAAAATCACTTATGTAAAAAGTAGGTAGTGTTTGCAAAAAAAGTGATTTCCAATAAAAGTAGAAGTTGGAGTGTTTGCTATAAAATCACTTATGTCTTTTAAAAAATATCATATTATTTACAGAATTGTCATTGAGTGGAGAAAAACATTAAATTTCTGCTTTTAGCTTTTACATTGGAAGCACTTCTTTTAAAGTAGAAGTTGACTTTGCAAACACTACAAAATAGCTTTTCTCAAGCTTTAAGCTGAAAATCACTTAGGAAAAGCAAATGCAAACACCCCCTAAATCGTTAACAACATCTCCGTTTCATTCTCTATTTTTAAATGGGCCTAGTTTGTAGCCCATTATGCGTGTTTATCCACCTGCTCGGCCCACATCAATTCCCTGGCCCACCTAGGCTGCTAGGCATATGGGATTAAAAAGCTAAACTATTTCTTGTCCCACAACTTTTTGCTCGTTCAATTTTTATCGCAAAACATAGTATTTTGAATTTCATTTTATGATTAAAGAAATTACTTACATTTAGATTAATTTTCATTGTCGATAAACAAATCGGCTAGAAAAGTGCACGTGATTGTCACGTGACACTAACTTCCACCCAATTTTAATTGACGTGACACTGATGTTGACATTTTCTTATAGCACACAAATTCATATGGGACGATAAGTAATTTCACATGACATCGTGTGCGCTTATCCGGCTGATTTGCTCATCACCAGTGAAAAATAGTCTAAATGCGAACAATTTCTCTAATTATAGGACGAAATTATCGCATGAAAAGTGATTCTAGCCCTAGGCATATAAACCTTACTTATGGGGTTCGATTTCTCATGTATATGATTGTAAAGGAGTTGAATGGAGCCAAAAGTATTATATTTCAAGCTTATATGAAATATTATCGAGTTTATTTGATAGCTTGAAATATTATCGAGTTTATTTGATTATCGAGCCAAAAATTGTATCTTCAAGTGTTATTTGTACAATTTTCTTTCCATTTAAAACATGCAGAAAAGATGAAAACGAAAAATTTGAAACTGTCTGGAGTCGACGGTTAAAATAAGACCAACGGTTCTCTGCCGATTCGGAACCATAACGGGACCCGCAGTTCAGTTTCGATTCCTACCCTAAACGGTCCCGGAATTTTGAGAGAGTGTCCATATGAAACTATATATAAGTTGCATGGATTGCCTCAAGGGGTTGTCTCTGACAAAGACAAACTGTTTACAAGTAATTTTTTACAACATTTATTTAAACTTGTAGGGATTGAGCAAACGAATGAGCCCGGCTTATCATCCTTAGACAGACAGACAAAGCGAAAAAGTTAATAAATGTCTAGAAACATACATGCGATGTATGTGTAGCGCTAATTCTAAGAGTTGATCTATATGGTTACCTCTATGGCTGCGTTTTGGCCTGCTAATACTTTAGAATACGATTTTTATGATCTAACTCTTTGAAGTGTTGGGCAGAAAGACCGAATCGATTTTGACACTCCGAATTTTAATACAAAAGGAAATAGGAGGGCTAATTGTGTATAAATTTGTGGACCTACTCAATAAAACATACTTCCTCCGTCTCACTTAAATTTGCACACTTTTTTTTTTGGTACGTCTCATACCAATTTGTACACTCTTAAAAATGAAAAATTTCTTACAACCTCCACCCTCAATCTCCACTTTTGAAAAAGTCAACAAAAAAGTAAAAAATAATTTATTTTTTTAATATACGTGTTCGACACCGCTTGCAATGACGTTAAGTAGATTATCCACCCATACTTACTATTTTGTCATGCTCTAAGTGCCAATTTGTTTATATTATAATGAAGGATTAGTTTAATTAAAGCTTATCAAGTTACCAATATTATATGAATTAAGTCAATTTCAACATTGATTTTGGTCCTAATAATTGGTCATATGCCCCACAAGTAACATAACTGATCTCTATTAACTAATTTTAAATGTCATCATGCAGCTGACCAAGTCTACATGTATCATTTATGTTCTAAAAGTTCTCGTCTAACTCTAATTAGATACCTCGACTATCGTCGCCCGTTTACATTTTGTTCCGACTTCTTCCACTTATCCCTCTTTGGACCCCGTTTAGCACCATCTCAGCTGACTGTCTAGCATAATGAAACATACTATTGCAACCAAAGGTGGCAATCTGGACCATCCGGCCCGGTCTGCTGGAACAATGTCATGTCGGGTCGGGCCAAGAAATGGTAGGCCCAGCTAGCTCATCACCTAAAAACATACTAAGAGTTGTTGGGGCGGCCCGTTGGACTATTGCCCGACCAGTTAGGCCTATGCCATATGTCGGGCCAAGACGGGCTGAAGAATCATGAGTCCAGCTAGCCCATCCCCTAAGAAAATAATAAGATTTGTCCGGCCGGCCGCGGACCATTGGGCCATTGGCACATTGCGTTGGGTCTGGTGGACCCAATGATACTTCGAACTCCGATCCCTCCCCGTCTAAAATGTCATGCAATTGCAACAATCTACTTTGAACAGAAATATGGCGAAGGAACAAACAAATACACAAAAACATGAATACTTGCCTAAAATCACACTTCATTCATCCAAAAAATAAGGAAAATCTACATGCTAATGCTCATAAACAAACTCAAAACTGAAAATCTCCCTAAGCACAACCTTCAGCAACTAAACATGCAATTACTCGATAGTTTTCACCTGAATCGTCTGGAAAACAGTTTGTGCTGTCGTAATTGGGATAATATCGGAGACTATTAGCACTGTGTCGCCATTCTTAATCAGCCCTTTCGACTTAATGAGATCGATAGAGGAACTGATATTGGCTTCCATATCGTCTGAGAGATCGATTGCGACTGGAGTAACTCCCCACTGTAGATTTAGAGCCATTCTAGTGCTGCTGTCGTTTGTGAACGCGAATATGGGAGGATTTGGGCGGTTACGTGAGATCAGTGATGCCATTCGACCGTGTCTCGTGTATACGAATATCGCGTCCAGGCCTAGGTTGTTCGCTGCAAACATAAGAAATCATTTGTCACATTGCGTACATGAAAAGGAAGAGTTATTTTCATGCATCAAAATGGCTATTTTCCTTTTTTTTAGTGAGTAAAACTTGTATAAGACCGTCTTCTGTAAGACGGGAGTTATTTTTATCGTAAAAAGTGTTACTTTTGACATAAAAAATAATACTTTTGTAGCAAACAAATGATATGTTTAGAATATCTTAATCTAATTGAATGTGATCACAAGAGATTACGAAGAACAAAAAGGGACATACCCATTCCAGCAGCCGAATTGCAGATTTGCTCGGCAATTTGGTCTGGCAAAGATGCGCCAAGGTTCTTTTGGAAGAGAACGTCTTGCCTGTTTTCTTCCCGACTCCATAGTTCCATTCTGTTACTGGTCATCCGCAACACAGAAAGAGCCTTCTGCCCGTTTGGTCCAATGGCCGACTCTCCGGACAGCATTAATGCGTCAGCATATTGTCGGACGGCTTCAGAAATGTCAGCAACCTATAGTAGCAAACAGTGTTTACATTCGTCTCTTTTCCTTTGATAAAGTAGAAAAACACGCTTGATATGGTTTGCACGCGATATATGATTCATATAGCCGACCCCACATAGTGCAAACTAAAAGACGGAGCATTTGCAAGACGAAGAAAAAAAAAATCTCTAGAGATTTAGAAATTTCCAAAGAAAATAAATAAGTAGCTACCTCAGCTCTTGTCGGGGTAGGATATTCTACCATCGACTCTAGAAGCTGTGAGGCAACTACTACCGGCTTGTTAAGCTGCCTGCAGACGTACGTAATCTGCTCCTGAACTGTAGGGATTTGTTCTAGTGGGATTTCGACTCCAAGGTCCCCTCGTGCTATCATGATACCATCGGAAGCCTCGACTATTTCTTGCAATTTATGAAGAGCCTCCAAACTCTCGATCTTTGCCAGAACTCTTATTGACCTGTAAACAAAGCATCGGCCGTCACATTTTAAGACGTCAACACGACTCATAGTAACCATCATCAAACCTTATAAAGAGTAATTTCTCCAGAAAAATGGAAATACGAGGTAAAAAGGATAAGTTACGTGGAGGATTTGGTGGCCACGTAGTTCTTCAAATGCGTCACAGCATCAGCGTCGTTTACAAATGACATGGCAATAAAATCGACGCCTTCTGAAATTCCAAAGTCGATATCCGACCAATCCTGTACATAAAGGTAATCATATATACATACGTACGTACATATATAGTATCGTCAAATTAGATAACTTGTGACTAGAATTAACAACCTCAGTGTGGAGAAAAGACGACGGATGTTGGTTTTTTACCTTACTTGACAGAGTTGGAAGTTCGTGATTTTTCCCGACGAGCTTTCCGTCTCTCCAAAAGCTGAGTTTAGCGCGCGGCAAGAGTAAGCCGGGGTCCGTGCACGTGCAACGCAAATCATTTCCGACCTTTTCAACCACTTCAAACGTTGCCATTCCTCCATCGAAAACTATTTCATCGCCTATTCTAATACCTAAAAAAGGCAAACAATAGCTAGAAATCAACAAACAAATACTCCTTTTTTCATCCTATAACGATAGTCCTGTCTGAAAACGTACGACTTTTTGTAAATCGCACTTATTCAATGAAATGCAACTAATCTTGAAATCGAAAGATTTACTTGAACTAATAAAACGAGACATTAAAAGAAGTTGCAAGTGCAGATTCTTCGATTAACATACCTTCGGAAAAACCTTCATAGCTTGCTTGAATTGTAAATGGACGCGTGCCCTCGAACTTTTCAGTAGTAAAGAACCATATTGAACCATCCTGCATTTCAGCAACATTGAACACCATATAAACACAAAATTTTCACCTCTTTTTCAAGATTAACTTAACTAAAAACACACACACACACACAAAATACCTCTCTGCCATCCTGCAACCAACAAAATTGAACACCATATGAACACAAAATTTTCATCTCTTTTTCAACATTAACTTGACTAAAACACACACACACACACACACAAAATACCTTATAAACATAAAATTTTCACCTCTTTTTCAAGATTAACTTTACTACACACACACACAGACACACAAAATACCTCTGCCATCCTGCAAACCAACAAATTGAACACCATATAAACTCAAAATTTTCACCTGTTTTTCAAGATTGAATTAATTATAAAAAAATAAATAAAAATAATATAAATAACACACACACACACACACACACAAAATACCTCTGCCATCCTGCAATCCAACAGAATTTTACACCATATAAACCCAAAATTTTCACCTGCTTTTCAAGATTAACTTAACTAAACACACACACACACACACACACACTACCTCTGCTTTAACAGAAGAAGGAGCACCATGATCAACAACATGAATCTGACTCCCCTCGGTATCAATCATCACAGACACAGAATACCCTTTTTCCTCATTCAACTTCTTAATCCTCCTAATTACATCCCTATGCCACTCCCTAGAATTATGACACATATTCAGCCTAGCTACATTCATCCCTCCCAATGCCAACTTCTCCAGCTCTTCCGACGAGCAGCACGCCGGCCCCACCGTGCACACGAGCTTCGTCTTCCTCAACCCCAAAAACCCCTTCTCCCTCAGTTCTCCCTCCGCCACCACATCAACCCCTAAAAGTTTCGATTTCTTCGAAATCGTCTCCACTTGCATCACCGCATGAACAACGCTTTTGATTCCACACTGAGATGGTGTTAACCTTTTCCGATTAACAGAAATCGGGAGGCCGTATACGCTCTTTTTTAAGTCAATTGGCGTCGCCTGTTGCTTGATCGTTCTGGTAAACTTGAGTGCTGAATCTCCAACAACAGCCATGATTTCTTAGAATTATGGTCAAATTTTGCAGAGAATTATGGTCAGATTTTGCAGAAAAATGGAGGGAGGGACTAAAAAAAAAAGGACCAAAAATTCGTTGATAAGTAGGCAAGTGTTGTTTGGAAAATCCGTCGAGATTTTCGGAATTTACAAGAAAAAAGATTGTATTATGGCTAAGTATACGTGTGTGTGTATATATATATATATGCACGCACAAACTCACGGTATATTCTTCGGCACCACTAACGAGCAATGTTATAAGAGTGATTAGACGCTAATTTTGTGGTAAACTAAAGATTAATGATTAGTCGAGGTTTAGGCAGGGTATTGGAACTTTCGACTAGTCGATACATTGTGGATTAGCGACTAATCGAGATCTAAGCAGAGTTAATCGGAACATAGGAATTATTAGACGAAGAGAAATCGAGAAAAATATAAATAGTCAATGAGAGTCCATCGTCTAGACGGAAACTAATTGGAGCTAGTCGAGAAGTTTTGCGACAAAGCTAATGATTAGTGGCAAAATCAGCTACATTTTTATAGAGGTGGACATTCAACGTTCAATTCAACTCATGGGTCAATGTCATATGTCGAATTTGATTGAGTCAGCTCAAAAACTTCAACGGGTCTAAGATTAGTCATCCGGCCACTTCCAACTACTTATAATATACTAAAATTTTAGGATTAATCCGCAACTTGTAGGACTTTGACCCATCAAGTTAAGTATATCAGGCCTAATAATATCTGGGTCAATATTTATATAGCTTAATACATATAAAATTGGCGGTCTCCGCCGATATTGCTATTCTACATTTTTAATAAGCTGAGCCATATAAATACTTATTCCAAAATACTAAAAATCTCAATTCAATTGGGTAAATTTTCATTAACTTTTAGCTCGATAAATTTTGAACGAACATTATCTAATTCAACATATAAGTATATAACATTGTCTTGTGAGCTCGGCTCAATCAGTCGGACGGGCCGAATTGTCGCCTCGCCTAATAAAATTAGGTCAGCAACTAAAATGTGACTGCATTAATTAATTTGAAAGTAGGGATAGATGAAAAGGGCGGTATATAAAACTGTTGAATTTAACGGTCAACTACCCTGCCGACGGCTAACGTGAGCCTGGGGGTCACTGTCATCATAGTGTAAATATTTAGAAGTGGTCCAAAGGTGGTCCAAAGTGTTCTGGATTTTAGGAATAAAATATTCACAACCATTTGCCATCAATTAATTTAATATAACATAAATAGGGTTGAAAATACGTGATCCTCGATTCGAGATCGTTCATTAAAAGTTTGTTTGAGCTATGCTCGAGTAAAAATATTAAATAAGTTTTGAACATAGTTTTATGTCTTATAAAATCTAAAGCTCGATTCGAACTCGAGCTTAATAGGTTAAAAATATTAAAAAAAGTTTAAAATTATGAAACTACCAGAACTCGACTCGTGTGTTACTCGGTGAAAATTTGTTCAAGCTCGATTTGATTAATAATCAAACAAGTTCAAACATAATATTAAAAACTCGATAACATTTCCAACAAACTTAAACAATAATGCGTTTCACTCGACTCAAATTATTTAAATAGTATGAAGTGATGTTTGTATTAAACCGGACTAAAGTAAATTTTATTATATTTGTCTAATCAAGAGCTATAATTATGTTGTGTAATTATCAAAATAAAAACAGGCTGATTGAGGTATTAAAAAATAATTGGAATTGACAAGTTTATTTAATCATATTATGAAAAATGATATCCAGACAAAGCTAAAGACAATTCTGGCGGTTTGACCCAACTCGACTAATCATTAGGTCAACATTAAATGTCACGATGATTTAAAGTTTTATCGGGCTAAAAATTCGTGAGCAAAACCCCATCCATCCTTCTAAAAATACCATGAACATGTTTAATTTATTGGACCCGACAATAATTAGAGTAAAATATTTTAGTCAAACCCGTTTAAAATGTCGAGCAAGCTGAACCGGGTCCATCAAGTCCCCATGCGAATATGCCTAGCCTAATTCAAGGTTCAAACATCCCTGAAATCACTTCTTTAGCTCTCAAATTGGGCCTTCGGCCCATTCCTCACCCAAAAGATAAAGCCCAATATGCTTCACCCATCTAGACCCTTTACAAGCCCAAGTACCATATGAGGCCCAATCATTGAATCACAATCATGGAGCCCAAAAGAGACATCTAAGGCCCATCCTCCAAGCCCACTTTGTTAACATAATAAAAAAAAAAAAATGGGCCCAAAAATCCCCTCAAAAGGCCCAACTTCCACACCATTTGCTAATGGCCCAAATCCTTCAAGCACACCTCATAAATTAAACATGGTCTAAAAACATTAATAAAAAAAAAAAATTACGGACGTGGAGGGATGGACCATCCGGTGTAAAATACGTTGAGAATGTTCCATACCACATCCGGATGGGGACATGCCGATCCAATTATCCCATGAGACTCAATACGAGAATTGTTCTTATCATTTTCCTTTACTTTGCCACGTGCCTTACCTGCACCCCAGGTCCAACAACGAGCATCCCCATGTGCACCTATTGCCAAGCCGCCCATACTAGCAGACTCAACACGTAGTTGGATAGTCGGAAGAGGCGGTTTAAACTCCTATTGACACACCTGCCTTCCCAATCACGTCAAATGAAGAAACAATATCCTTGAACATATCCAATGTGAGTTATTCAGTGCAACTACTAAGCGGTCAGTTGTTAGCTACCGAACCAGTGGCTAACATCTATCTTGTGATGGTCAAAGGACTATACAGATGCAATAATGAGGACAACACGATACAATTGATAATACAATAACAACTCAATGAAGTAAAACGGATTAATAATACAACTTTTGCACTGTTGAGATTTATGTTATCATTATCGAATTGCTCTTCAGTATTTCAGTTTGCATATGAATTTGTAAGATTATGGTTCATATATGAGTATATGTCTCTATAAAATTTTATCCCGTGGATTGAAGGGGGGAGATCTAAGAAGAATAATATTTTGGTCTATGCACCGGCATTCTTGTACAAAATCAAAGTGGTACACGCAGAGAGTGTAAAACTCATTTATGTCACTTTAACTCTTTTATTGTAAAAATACCTACAAAGTCGTTTGTATCCCTACTTTTTTAAGGATTAGTTAAAATGACTTTGACTGTGACTCACAAGATCACAAATCACAATTTTTTTTTCACTGTGTATGATACACGACATCGTGTATGGGTGAGTGTAAGGGTGATGATACATTAAATGAAGGGTATAATAGACATCACAATCCAAATGTGAGTATTTTGACAATTTAAAAGTCAAAGTGGCAAAAAAGAGTTTTGCACTTTCTGCAGGGGTACAATAAATTTTTTCCCCAAATACAAATATAGGGCAGAGAACGACTTTAATAGTGTATAAAAATGCCCTCCAAAATTGTACATAAAAAAAATTCATGACATACAAATGGTATATGGAAAAAAATATTTTATTAAATATAAAATCCGAACCTTTTTATTAACATTATTATGTTATTAATTATTCAATGGTAACACGAGATAATAAAAATTACTAGATATCCTCATACTAATTATGGAATATTAAGCTTAAAATAAAAGTTAATTCATTTAAAGCATACTAAAAAAGGGCAAACAAATTAAAAAAGGAAACTCTCAAAGGAAAATAGCGTAGAAAATACGAAAGCTAAGCAACAGAGGGTTTTGGCTGTTGCAGCACCAAAATGAAGGGGGCTGATACTTTCTCTCTCTAAAATCAGCACACATTGATTCCAAAATCTCACAATAATCACGAGTTTGAACTGTTTATTGGATGCCGAAAGCCAAATTTGTGATAGAAGTACTTGATTCCTTGAAGAATCAGGTTATGCATCTGAAAATTTGTTCGTCCAGCATGAATTGTTGTAGCGAAGTTTCTTCACTGTGTGTTTGTTAGCAGAAAGGTGTTTTTCAACTCCTCCGTCGCAACTTCAATCGATTCTGCACTGTTGTGTTTCTCTCACCGCCGCTGTACGGTAGCACTGCTGTTTTTAAGTTTGTTTGATCGGTTGTTTGAGAGAGTTGCAGTGGAAGTGTGTAAATACATATAGACGGACAAACACAGATTTAGCATGGCGCTTGCGACTACAACACAATCGATTCGCTACATTGCTCCAGCAGCTACCACTGGCACCAGCAATCTCGACGCCCTCAACCGAGTCCTAGCTGACCTATGCATCCGAGGCAATCCTAAGGTCTGGAAGAAATGTTGTCCACTATTTGTTAGTGTATTTACATGAATTGTGCTTTACTGAAATTGTAATTAGAGGGTTTTGGTTAAGCTTATTTTAAACATGTTATTAGCTCCAACATCTTATAAGCTGTTTCAAGAGTATAAGAGATGTTATGAGGGGCTTATAAGCTTAGCCAAACACCCTCTTAGTTCTCACTTGGATGAACGTTTTCTGAAGTACTGGCTGACGGGTTATTATTGTTCTGTTTTTCCGGTTGGGGAAATTGTAGTTGGTTTGTTCTGGGTTAATTGAACGATTGGAAGCAATTAGCCAGTTGCTTGCAGGTTGATGTGTTTACAATGCCTTAATCTAGGTTTAAGTGGTTCAATTTGTCTTTTAACTACTTTCTACACATGCGAACTTACTTGGAATATCGTAGATGAAGTCTGATGCGCTGGTGGTCGGCTGGTATCAAGTGGGCACGTCTTTGATTGGATCATTTTTTTTGAGCGTCACTTGCATAGCTAATATTGATTGAGCAAATTTCCATTGGTGTTTTCATTTGATTGAAATATTTTAACTAATATACAGGATGGAGCTGCCTCTGCATTGAGAAGACACGTCGAGGAACAGGCCCGTGATCTTAGTCCTGAAGCATTTTCACGTTTTATGGATAAGCTGTACGATCGTATTACCAGTCTTTTGGAAAGCAATGAAGTTGCAGAAAATTTGGGTGCACTGAGGGCCATTGATGAACTTATAGATGTTGGAATTGGGGAGAATGCTGTAAAAGTTGCAAAAATTGCTAATTACATGCGTACTGCATTTGAGGCAAAACGTGAACCCGAAACCTTGGTTATTGCTAGTAAAGTTCTGGGCCACTTAGCCAGAGCTGGTGGAGCAATGACCGCTGATGAAGTGGAAAGGCTGGTATGTTAAATATTTGCTGGTATTGGTGGCATGATTGCCTTGCATTTTTGTGACTCCTAATCCGTGCCCCTCTCAGGTAAAAGTTGCATTGGATTGGCTTCGTGGTGATAGAGTTGAATATCGCCGCTTTGCCGCTGTTTTAATTTTAAAAGTATGTTCCTTCTTTCTTCTATTGATATTTGATAAGTCAAATTGCAATGCTGAAGCTTACAGTTGATATCAAATATGATTGCTTGAATAAACTTACATACATCTTTTTTCTGCTGAACAATTTTTAATTTTTTTATTTTTTTTATCCTTGTAGTTCAGTTGTTGGAAGTTTTTCTTGTTGAAGTCAATATGCCTCTTTACACCTTGTTGAATGTGTAAAATGCTTGATAATTGTAACAGGAAATGGCTGAGAATGCTTCAACAGTTTTCAATGTTCATGTTTCTGAGTTTGTGGATGCTATATGGGTTGCTTTGAGGGATCCAAAACTGGATGTTCGAGAGCGTGCTGTAGAGGCATTGCGTGCTTGCCTTCGGGTCATTGAGAAGCGTGAGACTCGATGGCGTGTCCAGTGGTAATTGTGCTATTCTCTGTTCTGTTGTGAATAATTCCCTAAAAATAAAAAGTAAAATGTTTTACCACTATGACATAAATCCTTCCAAGCATTTGTTGCTGCCGAATGCTTGATTGATTGTTGTTGTAATAGTTGAGAAGTGGTAATTTTAGACTAAGTGCAGCATTATATGACAGGCTTGGTAAGAGATCTTGCAATCGTATGGCATGGTTTTTATAATTTTATTTTTATTGAGTTGCTTGATTGTCTTCTAATTAATATGTTAAACGTGCTTGATCCTGTATTGGTTGCTTGATGATCTTGGTAGTGAGGGGTTAAAGGCTTCATTTCATTGGGTTAACATGGTACAAAAAATTAAGACGTCAGGTTCCCCTTGTCCTGGCTCCAGCTTGTCCAAATTCTCGTTAATGGTTTACCATTACAGAAAAGATAGATGTTCTTATTTGCCTTAATAAGAGTTTCACCAGGTTTTGATTTCCTGTACACCCAACCTGTAACACCCACTCGCCCTTCCATCAAAGAATAAAAGAAATCATTAGTCTAAGTGTATGGCCACGTATTGTAAATTCCTTTTGTTACTTCTCGCAGTAGGTATCTTCTTCTTGTGGGACATTTGGTAGAACTGCATTCTGACTGCTGACAGAATATTTTAGGAATAGTAAGATACTTATGAAAGAACTCAAGGTAATAAACTAAGACATAACAGAGTAGTAAGTGAGCAAACTCAGTATCTGGGACTTTGATACCTGTCTTCTGTAGTATCTTAATGCATATGCTCTGATCATATTTTGATATTTTTGAATAACATAGGTTTATCTATTTGTTCTTGAAGCTTGTACTTCGAAGCACAGTGGTTGATTCGGAAAATTTGGTCCTTGATTCTATTGTACATGAATTGTTTGTTCTATTTCAATTTTTGACTCTTGTTTTCTGGTTGATGTTATGGCAGGTATTATCGTATGTTTGAGGCTACACAGGATGGATTGGGAAGAAATGCCCCTATACATAGCATACATGGTTCTCTCCTTGCAGTAGGGGAACTGCTGAGGTAGGTGTGGGTGTGCCTTGTGAATGTCTAAATTTCGTTGCTTTATGACCAAGTTTATGCTGCAACAGACTTATTTGAATGGCATGAACCATGCAGCTTCTCTAAATCACTTTATCGTGAAGTACTTCTGTAGAATCTTGGAAGCTATATAAGTAAAAGTTATAAGGTATTATGGGGATTCTTGTCTAAGGTTTATGCTGGTCTATATGGCTAGGAACACATAGAAAAGTGTTCATAGGTGGTAAGGAAACATCACGAGTTGGTGAAAAAAATAAGTTGGAGTAGCATGGTGGGTTTCAGTCCATAAAAAGTAAAATATAACTTTGAATCAGTCACTGCTAGAGATTGGAGTGGTGCGTTGTAGTGTCGATGCTTGTTTGGGACTCCTTATCCCTTTGCAACTATCTTCTTTTTTTAATAAAAAATATTTCATTTTTTTTAATATTTTTAACTTTTTGTAATTATTGTTGTTTTTGCAAAATACTATGTACTTGGAATAAGGTAAATTATTGAAAGTTCCTTCTTTTGTGTGGGGTGCTCAAGTCGCCACTAAATAGGAAACTGTTGTGATGCTATTTGGCAGGAATACAGGGGAGTTCATGATGTCGAGATATAGAGAAGTGGCTGAGATTGTTCTTCGATATCTAGAGCATCGGGATCGGCTTGTTCGTCTCAGCATAACTTCGTTGCTACCTCGAATTGCCCATTTCCTACGTGATCGTTTTGTAACTAACTATCTGACGGTTAGTTTTTCCGCAACATCCTGTTTGTAAATCGTGCTAGATATTGTCAGTTTTGATAATATATATTTTCTCTTACAGATTTGCATGAAGCATATACTTCATGTTCTTAAAATACCTGCAGAAGCTGCCAGTGGGTTCATTGCACTAGGGGAAATGGCAGGTGCATTGGATGGTGAACTCATCGATTATTTGCCGACAATAACATCTCACTTGCGTGATGCGGTATGAGGCAGATCAGTAAAGATCATAGTTATTGTTGGCACTATAAATTTTGTTTCGGGGTGTACATCTAGCTAAAAAACTCTTACAGAGTGGCTTTGCCTTCTTTTATAGATTGCTCCTCGCAGAGGGCGACCCTGTATGGAGGCTTTGGCCTGTGTTGGAAATATTGCAAAAGCGATGGGGCCTTCTATGGAGCCTAACGTACGTAGTCTCTTGGATGCAATGTTTTCCGTTGGATTGTCCTCTACGCTAGTGGAAGCCCTTGAGCATGTTACTGCCAGGTTTGTAATATTAACATCTTCTGCAATGATTGTTCTTCTCTTTCGTAGTGAATTGGGGGTGATATGTCTTTTCTACGTGTTGCAGTATTCCGTCTTTGCTTCCAACCATTCAAGTACGTTTACTTGAATGCATTTCGGGAGTTCTTTCACGACACCAACAAGTTCAGTCAAGGCCTTCTGTTGCTATTAATCGGACTAGTAGCACAGGTGCTACTGTGCAAGTATCAGAACTCGGTGGTTCTGCTCTTGTCCAACTAGCCTTACAAACTCTTGCCCGATTTAATTTTAAGGTCCTTATTATTATTTATAATTTAAGCTGTTCTCCTTGCGTTCGTTTTCTTCCTTATTTTCTAGTTTTTCTTAGACAATTTGCTGTGCAAATTTTTGCCTGATAGATTATATGATTGTGTTGCATTTCAACTCTGTGTTCTGCTTCTTGCTTTCTCCTTTTCTTCTCTTAATGGAGATGCTATTGTTTCAGGGGCATGATCTTCTTGAGTTTGCAAGGGAATCTGTTGTGGTGTATTTGGAAGATGAGGATGGTGGTACTAGGAAAGATGCTGCTTTGTGTTGCTGCAAATTAATGGCAAATTCTTTATCTGGCATCTCTTCTGCTCAGTTTAGTTCTAGCAGGACCAGTCGTGCCGGTGGAAAGCGCCGGCGCCTTGTTGAGGAGGTATGATTATATTAAACAGACCTTGATCCACTATTATTCATAAATTAGTTAGCTTCTCTGAACGTATATGTGCAATACGCAAGCCTATATGTGTGGGAAATTTGGTATAAAAGGTAACCATCTTTCTTTGCATTAGTTAGCAACAAGTCTTCATGATAATCAATTCTTCCTGTACTCATACATCTTTTCTCAACGGTGTCGTTGTAATGTGGCTTCTGTTTCCTGTTCTTTTTGGGCACACTAGAATTGAAACAAATGGGTCTCCTTACATGCCAAATGATGTTTTTGACAATGAGACTACTGAGATTGTTTACTGGCGTATTAAGAAAAGATTCTCTGTCTGATAGCAATTGCATCTTCCGTTTGTCTTCTCTTCTGGTTACTGCGTTGAATTGTACTTGAATGATTTTATCATTGTTGAATTGTCATCATCTTTATATTATACAGTGATACAGGACTTCGTTATGTATAGTTCTTGAACTCTGAAAATCTGATGCCGTATATTTGGAGGTTGTGGTGACTATATTTAATTAAGGCTCCACTAGTTGTTGGCTATTGTGGACACGTTTTATGTTCTATTGGCACCTTCTATTTCCAGATTTTATTGTGACACCAATGTCCTGTGCAGATTGTGGAAAAGCTTCTTATAGCCGCTGTCGCTGATGCTGATGTTACTGTTCGGAGATCTATATTTTCTTCTTTGCATGAGAGTGGAGACTTTGATGATTTTCTGGCACAGGCTGATTGTTTAACTGCAGTCTTTGCTGCTTTAAATGATGAGGTATTTAGCTAGTGATTTGGAAGGTGGATATCTCTTCTCTTTCTTTCTGGACAATCTTTGTGGAATTTAGATCTCGGCATCTTTGAGTTTTAGCCTCCACAATAGGCGGGTTTCTTATTATTTTTTTCTTTTTGCTATTTCGGTGAATAGTAATTATCTGTTATGCAGAAATTGTCCTGCTTACTAATGCTAAACTTGGGTAGCCATAGTGCAATACTTATTGAACTGCACGAAACGTTCCTCCTACATATCATATGGTCATTTTAGTAATCTCTCTCGGATGAGTTCTACAATAGAGACTGCAAGAGTATATATTTGCCCATTTTGATGCCTTAAATGAGGCATAAGCCCCACCGGGATGTGTTATTGAAACTCAAATAAAGTAACTGCCCGCACGAACTTGTGAAGAACCTGATAAAACATATTTTTTGTTAATTTAAAAGTAATATTATCTGGTAGAACCCTTGCATTTTAGCATCATTTTTAGCTAAATTAAGTAATTTAGCATTACTGCTGTAAATTTTCATTAAGAAGTTTGTTGGTGTGTATTCCTGTGTCCATGTCCCCTCGCTATGAAATGTTTATTCCCCTGTAAGATTTTAGCCTTAATGTAATGGGAAATGTTAATTTGCTTGAAACTGGGATAAGAAAGAACCCCAGGTATCCTCTTTACAACTTCTGATATATCATATCAAAGATTTGGTGTGGCTGAAGCAGTGATTTCTTTTGTTTATGGAAATATCCAAACTAGTTTCTCTTTATGGTATAACGTAGTTACCTTTTTTAAATTGCTCTTTACTTGTTAGGATTTTGAAGTTCGGGAATTTGCAATTTCAGTGGCTGGAAGACTATCTGAAAAAAATCCTGCATATGTTCTGCCAGCCCTCCGTCGCCATCTCATTCAGTTATTAACATATCTCAAGCAAAGGTAGTGTTAATATTGACTTTCTTTTCGACTATACTTGATCAAGCTGACATAATACTGTTCTGCACTTTTTACTGTGTGTTGTTAATATTGCTACTTCTGTTAGCAGTGCTGATAGCAAATGTAGAGAAGAAAGTGCGAAATTGTTGGGGTGCTTAATTCGCAATTGCGAGAGACTAATTCTCCCATATATTGCTCCAATACACAAGGTTTTGTGTTCACTTTGTTATCTACAGATTGGTCAGTGATTTTTTTGCCTTGGTAATATTTTTTTTTTCCAATTCTCAGGCCCTTATTGCAAAACTCTGTGAGGGAACTGGGGTGAATGCTAATAATGGAATTATAAGTGGGGTTCTGGTTACTGTTGGGGATCTCGCTAGAGTGGTAGGTATTTTCTTGTATCTTTTTGTCAATGCATTTTATATCGTTCTATGTTACTTTATTGCTCGTGAGTTCGTATGAACCAGGTTATGTCAAAATGTTATTAAACTAGTATTTTACCGCAAGCCTATTAGCAAAAATGAAATTTTATCTGTCTTCCTCATTTCATATAGTATAATAGTATTTTCAGTATTATATATAAAGGTTCATGATTTTGCATAGGTTGATGTTTTATATGCATACGATCTGAACTGCTGTTTCATTTCATTATCTTTGGCTTAGTCGCTCTTTCCATATCTTTTGCACACTTGATGAATCGATACCATGATTTCTTGCGCTGCATGTGTTCAGGGGGGCTTTGCAATGAGACAGTATATCCCAGAACTAATGCCCTTAATAGTCGAAGCATTATTAGATGGAGCTGCTGCCATGAAGCGCGAAGTGGCTGTCACAACTCTTGGTCAAGTGGTACAAAGCACAGGGTAGGACTCATTTTGATTTGTTTATTATTTTAATATAGTTTACATATATGTTTCTTTTAGTATATGGGTGTCTAAAGTCTGTGGCGACTGATTAATGAATAAATAATACTATTTAGGTTCTACCGTGATGTCTGTTCCTTTCTGTTGCTTGAAACAATTCACTATAGTTGCTTACTTGCTCTGAAGTGAACAGCGGCAGTATACTAGGCATTACGTTTATAGGTTTTGCAGCTCAAAATCATGTTGCCATTTAGTCTATTATCATAGTAGAGATGCTTAGGAGGTCGAATTATCAGAATTCTATTCCACGCTCCTCTAAAAACATGGTATCTGATATAATTTGGATGATTTTGCAGTTACGTTATTACTCCATATAATGAGTATCCACAATTACTTGGATTACTTCTGAAATTGCTTAATGGTGAGCTAGCTTGGTCTACCAGGCGCGAAGTGTTGAAGGTAGCTGGATTACACATTTACACAGTAATCAGTTTTCTGTTACATGTAGTTTTCTAATTCAAACTGTGGTCTGCTTATTGCTAGGTCCTTGGGATAATGGGTGCCTTAGATCCCCATGCGCATAAACGAAATCAACTAAGCTTACCAGGTTCCCATGGTGAAGTTGCACGCACAGCTGGTGATCCTGGTCAGCATATTCGGTCAATGGATGAACTACCTCTGGATCTCTGGCCATCTTTTGCGACATCAGAAGATTATTATTCTACTGTGAGAATTCAAATTTGAATATCTTGATGTAAATTATCAGCTCTTCTTTTTGTGTTTCCTTTGACACTGATCTACTTCAGGTTGCTATCAGTTCCCTGATGCGAATTTTTAGGGATCCTTCACTTTCTAGTTACCACCAAAAGGTTGTGGGGTCTCTAATATTCATATTCAAGGTTAGTTCAATTCTACTAATGCAGGTTTTAATTATAGTCCTAATTTTTATGGCTACTGTTGTTTTTGATAGCACTTGCAAGTGAAGTTTTTCCTCATTGTGGTGATGTGCTCTTTTGATGGCCACTTGCTTCATAGAATGGTTATTTTTTTTTTTTTTTTTTGCGAGATAAGTCAATGGGCCTTGGATGTGTTCCTTACTTACCGAAGGTTAGTAATTTCTTTTTGCAACAAAATCCCTACTTAAGCAGCAGTAATCTTCTTACCTGCTAGAATGTCATGATATTTTTCCTCGTCTTTTACCTTCTTTTTGGCTCATGTCATCACATGCATGTTTCACTCTGTCCCAAGCATTCTTTTTATTCTTGGCTTGGTTGGTTTGTTATGTGTCCAATTCTTGTTCAATGTTCATGTAATTTATCTGATCAACTGGGTAGACTTCCAGTCAGTTGAGATAGGTCGAGCGAATTGTTATTTTATCTGCAGACTTTTGTAGTAGGTAATAGCCGAAAAGGTGCTCGAATCCAAATATGAATGGGTATATTAGGCTGTAAGATGGTTACTGTATTTGCTGTGCAGTATGAAGTGTATATTTAGCTTAGCGATCTTGTATGTGCTGATCGATTTTATTTTGTCATTTAATTATTTATATATTATTTTTGAGGTTTTCCAAATTACACTGTCTTATCAGGTCCTGCCTGAACTCCTTCACACTATACGTTCTTGTGATGATTTTCTGAAGGAGTATATTATGTGGAAGCTTGGAACCTTAGTTTCTATTGTGCGACAGGTATGCATACTGTTCCCATCTCTTCTATTTTGCCTGTTATCTTGGATCCCTGATAGTCTTATTCTGCATGTGCAGCACATACGTAAATATCTGCCAGATCTGTTTTCTCTAATATCAGAACTATGGTCATCATCCTTCAGTTTGCCTGCTGCTAACAGACCAGTACATGGATCCCCGGTAAATAAGCCTTACACTGTACAACTGTGCCATTGTCACATATAAAGCTAGAAGATAGGTGTTGATTATAATGTTGTTGGCTTTCAATTGTAGATCCTCCATCTACTCGAACAACTGTGTTTGGCTCTCAATGATGAATTTAGGACACATCTTCCATTTATTCTTCCACCCTGCATTCAGATCCTAAGTGATGCTGAGAGATTTAAAGACTATACCTATGTTGTTGATATTCTCCGTACTCTTGAAGTATTTGGTGGTTAGTATTTCTCATTTAGCCATTCTTGGTGTGTTTCGTTGATATCTTACATATATGAAATCGCCTGAACTTGTAGGAACCTTGGATGAGCATATGCATCTGCTTCTTCCTGCTCTCATTCGGATTTTCAAAGTTGATGCTTCAGTAGAAGTGCGACGTGCTGCTATCAGAACTCTTACTAGGTTGATTCCTCGCGTACAGGTTGGAGTTATACTCTTATTCTATTTGTCTTCTGTAAGATGACTGTTGCTGAATGATCAATTCTTTCTTCATATTTTTGTTAACCAGGTGACAGGTCACATATCGGCTCTTGTGCATCACTTGAAGCTTGTCTTGGACGGGTCCGACTCAACTTTCATTTCTTATAATTTAAAATGTGAAAACTCATTGAATTCATGACTGTGAGGGAAGATATGCATCTGATTATTGAGCAATGAACATAAATATTTTCTCATACTTAACTATCATGTAAATCTGGATCTGAGTTTAAGCCCTCACTTAAAGATAATCTTGTAAATGATTCTCAAGATATTCCTTTGACCTTGCTGCTGGTGCTTGTTGGTGATCCATTTGTAAATATGGCAGTATATACTCCCTTATTCAACTTGTTAATTTGATGCTCTGAGATAATTGGTACTGCATTGACATTCACGGTAGACTTGGGTTAACAATACGGAGAGGAGGGTGGGGGAGGGAGGCCTGTCTGTTTTCTGATATAATAGCTTGAAATTACGGTCAGAAATCAAAGGTGTTATATTTTACTATCAGAATTTTATAGTATTGAACTGCAGGACTCGCTCATCAAAACCTATTCTAGATGGATATTGATTGTATAGCATGTAAATAATGGATATCCTGATCCAGACAATATAATCTCATCGTAGAAAGAAAGTTCAAATATCATGTGGCTGGAAATTTATGCTTAATGACATTTATGCTACTGATCTTACAAAAGAGGTGTAATCACCTAGTATTGTAAAGCAGAGTTAGGTTATATTCTGGTTTTCACTCTTACATGACGAGAGTTATCTTTGACTATGTATATTTGGTGATTCTTGAAGCTAGCTATCTATTTTGCAGGAAAAATGACGAGCTTAGAAAGGATGCTGTTGACGCACTTTGTTGTCTAGCTCATGCTCTAGGAGAAGACTTTACTATTTTCATTCCTTCCATTCATAAGCTTTTGTTGAAGTATCGCTTGCGGGTAAATTTAAACCTTATGAATTCATTAGTTGAGGGTATCCTACTGTTTTGTGAGATTTAAACATATTAATTTTGCTTAACCAGCATAAGGATTTTGAAGAAATTGAAGGACGCCTACAGAGAAGGGAGCCATTGATTCTTGGGATTACTGCTTCTCAGAAACAAAACCGTCGGTTTCCTGGAGAAGTTATTAGTGACCCTCTAAGTGATACAGAAGATCATGAGGGTCGAATTGATCCACACAAGCCTCATCAGGTACATTTGTCTTTTCCTCTAAGTCGTAGATTGTGAGAAATTGATATGTGGCCATCCACCTGAATTGGTTTGATAAATATGGTTATCCAATTGTTTTTTCTTCTTCTCCCTTTGATTTCTTTTAACTGTTGTTTGTGTTCATAACTTCCTTCTGTCTAAAAAATGCAATATCTTGTGCTTGAATTTTTTTACGGCAGTTTGTTTTCTTTTAAAAATTATTATTCTGGGATGAGGCACTGATGTGTAGTGCGGTTTTATTTTAGTTCAATACCATGAGTTTGTGACCTTGGTTTCTCTAGATCAAACATGATGATACCAGCTTGTATATCTACACAACAGCTAAATGGTCAATAAACTGTGCTCATATGTTGGTAGTGAACTGTAGTTCCATTTATTTGATCAAACAATAGTAAATGTTTTTTTTTGTCCGAAGTTGTATCCATAAAGGAGGCCATGCAATAGATTTTGGAAGTCATCTTGAGCTTATTGTGGTGCTGCCACATTTAAGTGAATGGTAGAATGATACTGATGTGTCTGGGGCTGCTGGATAAATTAGTATTGTACTATTATTATTTGGATGAAAGGCTTTTGAGGCTAATGGACCGGGTGCTTTTCTTCTCGTTCCAAATAATGTTGGCGAATGCCAAGAAAATTTCTAATTGTTTTATTGTAAAAGTATTGGTCTGAGTTTTTTAGTTTTCTTAATATTTTCCAACAGGATATCTGTTAATTTATACAATTCTTGTAGGTTAATGAAGCTCGATTACGTGCTGCTGGAGAGGCTTCTCAACGTAGTACAAAAGAAGACTGGGCAGAGTGGATGAGACATTTTAGCATTGAACTACTGAAGGAGTCACCTTCACCTGCTTTGAGAACATGTGCCAAGCTTGCCCAGCTTCAGGTAATCCTTGTAATTGCCGTCCTGTTTTTTCTTGGCTTTTTGCGTGAGCAAACTCTTCATTTCCCTTCAGCTGTAAACTATGAATGAATAGAATGCCTTTCCTTGACTAAGAATCTGATCCCTTTTGTTCTTTTGTAGCCTTTTGTGGGAAGAGAGTTGTTTGCAGCTGGTTTTGTCAGCTGCTGGACTCAGCTGAATGACGTTTGTCGAAGACAGCTAGTACGGAGTCTGGAAATGGCATTTTCATCTCCAAACATACCTCCAGAAATTCTTGCTACACTTTTGAACTTGGTATACTTCAAATACTTTTGCCAAAAAAGATAAGAATAACATTTTGTCTGGTCTCAAGAATGTACGTTGGCCAGCTAACAGCTGGTTCTTGTTGGTTAATATGTTAAGTTGGTTAATTACTTGGTTCAGTAAAATTTATTCGTTTGGGAGGGTTTCAAACATTTTTTTTTGACAGGAAACAACAAAACTCATTTGTTTGGGAGGGTAAAACAATAATATAAACTGTATGTTAAATGGCGGCCTTGCCACAATGTCACTGCACAGCAATAGACTTCTTCGGGTGAGGGGGGCCTGGGGGGTGATATATCTAGTCACTACATCAGGAAGTCGTCTATGGTCTCACATTTTTCTAGCGTAGCTGTAGATGGGGATGAGCGAACTTGGATGCGGAGGTGAATATTATCTATTTATTATTGGTTTCTGGGAAGTAATATTGTGAATGGTATGCTGGTGCTCATACAAAAATCATTCTATTGTTTTTGTGCATATTTAGTTCCTGAATGTGAACCTGCAGTTTTGGTGTTCTCTCAAACAGTGAGGAAAATGGTATTTGTTTTTTGCATTTTTCAGGCTGAGTTTATGGAACATGATGAGAGACCTCTTCCTATTGATATACGTTTATTGGGTGCTCTCGCTGAAAAGGTAAGACTTTTCTGACCAGTGACTGTATTATGTAAATTTAAATTAAATTGATGCATATATACCTTTATCTCCTACTAACTCTGGTGCCTGGTGTTTCAGTGTCGTGCATTTGCAAAGGCTCTTCACTACAAGGAGATGGTATTTGAAGGTGCATGCTCGCAAAAGATGGATGAAAATCCTGTTGCTGTAGTTGAAGCCCTTATTCATATAAACAACCAACTACACCAGCATGAGGTTATGAATATTTTCAGCTAAAAGTTCCGATTATTCTTTTGTTTATTTGCATATTATGTTCTTGAAAGTCAACATAATATTTTGTGTTCAGGCGGCAGTTGGAATTTTGACATATGCTCAGCTACATTTGGGTGTTACACTAAAAGAGTCATGGTAAGATTTATCTCTAGATCCAACTATTTACTATGAAGGTTTTGCTGTTTCTCCTTTTCTTCTTTCTGTCTGATACACTTTTAGGAGATATGGTAGATAGTATCTGGTATTTATTCCGTATAAGCATGTGAGTTGAAAAAGGTGT
Source organism: Ajuga chamaepitys (assembly GCA_958295605.1). NCBI lineage: Eukaryota > Viridiplantae > Streptophyta > Magnoliopsida > Lamiales > Lamiaceae > Ajuga > Ajuga chamaepitys. Next base: position 70,282,838 of record OY282496.1, read on the forward strand.
GGAAGTCCAGACGGTAATTATCGGATTTACTCATGCTTACTCAAGTAAATTTCACTTTTGCCAAGGTATGAGAAACTTCAGCGGTGGGATGATGCTCTTAAAGCTTACACTGTTAAAGCCTCTCAAGCATCAACTGCTCATCTTGTTCTGGATGCAACACTAGGTACACTTTTTTCCATGCAAAATACTTGTTTGATATTAATAATCTGGGTAGCGATTATCTAGAACCAGCTTCCTTGATAAAGTTCCAGATGAAAGGTAAAGCTCTATTAGAAAATGTAGTTCAATATATATTTGATCTTATTCAGCAGTGAGTTGTTTGACTCCTGTGGTACTCGATGAACAATTTATCCATTATAACCAGGAAACGAATCTCTTTTCGAATTACAAAAATAATTCTCAATCGAGACCTGCTTGGTTATAATTTGCCATCTGGAACACTGTCGTTTATAACAAATGTACTAATAGGGAAAAGATCCGTTAGACCTCTATATTGCTACTTCAATGCCTCCTTTCTTGCTATTGCCTAAACTTAGTACTTAGTCCTGTCCGCGGTATGCAAGGTTTCGTCTTTGCTGTTAAGCCCATGATTTCTTTATGTTGCCTGTTGCTGCAATAAAATAATTATGTTATCGGGGGAAGCATTACTGCCTTAGTTCTTTTAACAATTTTTGTTTGATGATGACATTTTTTATTATTTTTTTGTCCTTTTCTTCTATGTAGGGCGGATGAGGTGTCTTGCTGCACTAGCCCGCTGGGAAGAGCTGAACAACCTCTGCAAAGAGTATTGGACACCTGCTGAGCCAGCTGCTCGACTGGAAATGGCACCAATGGTTTGTTTTTGGCTTTAAACGATCCCTTTTCTCATGATGTCCTGTATGTTTCTGTCTAAATCCAGTTCTGGTCACTCAGTTTCATTCTTCTCCACTGCCTTGAAGGCATATATCCATTTTTATCACGCCTCTCCTTATTTAAATATAGAACTATATCCCCCAACACTCAATTTTGGGGTCTAGTTTAACTTAAGAATGACATTTAATCTTCCTCAGTCAGTAAGTAGACCGTAGTAATTGGTACCTTTTTTATTATATCTATGCCACATATTAGTTCTCGAAATTGCTGGCAGTTCTGTGGTTATATGTTTGTGAGGAAATAATTGTCCTAACTTAACTGGTACTGTGTGTATGATCGTAAACCAGGCTGCTAGTGCTGCCTGGAACATGGGTGAATGGGATCAAATGGCAGAATATGTTTCTCGACTAGATGATGGAGATGAAACCAAGCTTCGAGTTTTAGGTAATACTGCTGCTACAGGGGATGGAAGTAGCAATGGGACTTTTTTTCGGGCTGTTCTATTAGTTCGTCGGGGGAAGGTAATCTTCAGTTTTATCGTCTTCATTTGTTTTCTTATATTTCTTATATGACAATATATCTCATTTTCTTTTGCATTAGTATGATGAAGCGCGAGAATATGTCGAAAGAGCAAGAAAATGTTTGGCTACAGAAGTTGCTGCACTGGTTGGTTTTCGACATCTCTTCTGTACATTGTATAGTAGACGAGACTGAACACATAAGCTCTACTTTTAGGGAAATTGTTATACTACCTTTATTTCATTAGCATAATTGGTTCTAATGCATTTTTCTTCTGTTCTTTTCCACCTCTTTTAAGTGACATCTGTTCTCGTTTACTAGGTTCTTGAAAGTTATGAACGTGCATATAGTAATATGGTTCGCATTCAGCAGCTGTCAGAATTGGAGGAGGTACATGCTAATTGCTATTTCAAGAATTTTGCTGCCTTTGATAAGTTTGTTTTCAAATGTTGGAAGTTGAAACATTATGATTCTGATGAGTTTTTTGATGGATTAACATAGGTAATTGATTATTGTACACTTCCCGTTGGTACCCCTGTTGCTGAAGGACGAAGACTTCTCATCCGCAACATGTGGAATGAACGCATAAAAGGCGCAAAACGAAATGTTGAGGTAAAACACTGATTAATTATCATCTCTTCTCATTCATTTAGGCATCATCCAATGTGGAAAATGGGATGAAATTTCCAGTAGTTAACTAAGTTGGAGTTATTTCCTCAAAGTTAGTTTGAGTGGTTTTTGTGTATGGGTACAGTTCTAATTTCTACGAACTTCGCTAATCATTTCTCTATCTTCAGTCTGATGTTCGTAAATAAAATGTTATAGAGTTCTTTGAGCTGAAATTTGCCATAGATTTGCTTCTTTCATTTTCTCCCACATCTGCTTGTCGTATACATCAATTTGCAAAGGGATTTCTTAAGTAGTCCAAGTGAGTAGATTGAATTGCAGATCAGAAAGTACAAGGGTTCTTCGTCATGTCCAATATCACACTCCTGATTATATGATCTTTACAAGCCGGAAGCTTCATTCCATTATGTTACGACTTGATATAAGTTTCCTATATAAAGTTTATGCTAAACTAGCTGCAAAACAAAGTTCGTTCATTGAAGAGTGACATAGTTGGGAAAGGCTCAACATGCTTGTTTGTTTATTTTTTATTTATTTTTTAATTATCAAAAAGGATGAAGGTGCGCGAAAGGACCTATCATAGTGATTTATTCACGGAGTAGTATAACTAGATGACAAAATCTACAAATGGATATTCTTTATTTGATGTGATTAAAAATAGAAAATAAGCTTACTCGTCATTTGTAGGTCAAATTCATTCTATGGTTAAGAACACCAATATGACACTGCACTTTGGTATCATTGATAGGCAGAATTTACAGTGTCAGTGTGTACATGTTTGCAAGTCTGGCCAAATATATATATATTCCTGGCTTACCACTGAAAATTATATATTTTGATCGCATTATTTATGAAGCTAGAAGATTCATATTTTCACAAATGAGGTTGGACACATTGATCTCTATTGACTTCTCAAGCACGAAGTTAGTTCTTAATTTTTTTTAATTCTGAAGCGTTGCAACTTTTCAATTAACATATTCTTTAGGTTCCTTTCTGGATTCGTTGTGTTAAGAGGGGTTGGGGGTTGGGTAGTGGATGTCTTGCAAACTTTACACGATGGTTAAAAGCCCTTACATGCGGTTGTTGATTCTGTTACATCGTCAGCCGTTTCACCTCCAATTTCGTTGTTTTACATATTACCTTGGTGAGAACGTTTTTCTCAGGTTTGGCAAGCACTTTTGGCAGTCAGGTCCCTTGTTTTGCCACCAACAGAAGATGCAGAGACATGGATAAAGTTTGCTTCTCTTTGCCGTAAAAGTGGAAGAATCAGTCAAGCTAGATCAACATTGATCAAACTCTTACAGGTTTGGGATACATATATAGGCATTTGGAATTTATATACTATTCTATCAGTCACATGGATAAACATCATATTGCTCTTTTTCATTCATATGTAGTTTGATCCTGAAACAACTCTGGAAACTGTACGGTACCATGGTGATCCTCAAGTTATTCTAGCTTTCTTGAAATATCAATGGTCACTGGGGGATGACCATAGGCGTAAGGATGCCTTTGGCAGGCTGAAGGTGCTCATAATTATTGATTGTCAATGCTTCCAGTGAATTGCCTAAGATGTTGTTTGATATAGAAAACATATATCCAATTTCTACGTTTTTTATGTCCTAGGATTTGGCAATGGACCTTTCAAGAACGACTGTTCTTCAACAAACCACACAGGCTGGCATATCAGGTTGCTCAAATGTGCCTCTCGTTGCGCGTGTTTATCTCAAATTAGGAACCTGGCAGTGGGCTCTTTCCCCTGGTTTGGATGATGACTCAATTAAAGGCAATAATGGAGACCCCTCTCTGTTTGTCCATACACATGTCTTTTTGTTTCTCGTTGTACACTATCTGTAATCTGTTATTCTTTAAGGATCCATTGTTTGCTACTGTGTTGATGGTTGGCTATCTGGCTCCAGAAATTCTCAATGCATTCCGTAATGCAACTCACTGTGCAACTAAGTGGGCAAAGGCGTGGCACAAATGGGCACTTTTCAATACAGCAGTTATGTCTCATTACACTTTGAGGAGTTTCCCTAGTGTTGCTTCACAGTTTGTTGTTGCTGCTGTCACTGGATATTTTCACTCCATTGCTTGTGCGGCTCATTCTAAAGGAGTGGACGATAGTTTACAGGTACTCATATCTTCGTAAGCTTGGTGCTGATGTAGGGACAGAGCTTATTTGAGTTCATTATTGCTCTATCTGAGCAATCATGTCTTGTTATCATTGGAGATGCCTTCTATATTATTCAGCCTGCTGTCTTGCGTGGTTGCAATTTTTCTCGTATATGGTTAATGCTTCAAAATTCTGTCTTTATCTAGAAAAAAGAAGTTATTTTAAACATAGTCTTTATGTATAGCTTTTGTCCTCAGAATTTCTTATTTAAATTTCTGATAGCGACTTTCTTTATATTCATGAATTTCAGGATATCCTTCGTCTCCTGACTTTGTGGTTCAACCATGGAGCTACATCAGAAGTTCAAATGGCATTAGAGAGAGGGTTTTCACTTGTAAATATAAACACATGGTTGGTTGTTTTGCCTCAGATAATTGCCAGGATACATTCCAATAACCATGCGGTCAGAGAACTGATACAATCACTATTGGTACGGATTGGCCAGAGTCATCCGCAGGTTTGTTTGAAATATTTCTAACATAATCAATCTTGTTGTCTTCTATCTGCTTCAAGAAGTTTATTGTACTTGTCTGTCAAGTCACATCTTATGTTTGGAATATGACTTGCATAATCCTGTTGTATGCTACAACTTTCTAATTGATGCCCTATGAAGCATTTCCTATGGATCGTTAGGATTTGTTTATGCTTAGAATGAATTTGTTTTCTGTATTCTCTTAATAGAATGATCTTGCTATGCAGCAATAATTATTGTACTTGGAGACACTTTCTGAGAAAATCTAATGCTTTATGATACAATATTTTGTGTTTGTAAATGTCATATCGTATATCTATCTTTCACCTGAATACGTAGCTCTCATTTTGAAAAAGGAAATATAAGATAATTGATTGTATGAGGATCGTTTATCCTTCCCTGCCAACAATCCCCCCCACCCCCCAAAAAAAAAAAAAAAAAAAAAAAACACACACACACATGCACAAAGGAAGAAGGAGAAATGAAAGAGCAAACGTTTCACACTTCACAGTATCAAACGGAAAAATGAAGTGGCAAATCTCTGGTACATTTTGCTTATCGTTTCTAGGTATTGTAACTTCAGCAAACAACTTTTAATCAGACTTTATTAGAACCTTTAATAGGAGGCTCTTTGTCATGGAATTTATAGTACTAAAATTCAACTTGCACATAGCTGATCTACTAGACCGTCAGTATAAATAAATTTTCTTTAAAGAACTGAACTTTTATTGCTTATATGCATGACTAATGAAATGCAGCATGCAGGCTCTTATGTACCCTCTTCTGGTGGCATGTAAATCTATTAGCAATTTGCGGAAACAGGCAGCCCAAGAAGTGGTGGATAAAGTTCGACAGCACAGTGGTATTCTAGTGGACGAGGTGAAATTGGAATGCAATAATGATTTTCCTTTGTGTTGTTTTCTTCATTTATCTGAACTTTATCCTTGAATTCAAAAGGCCCAACTTGTATCTACGGAGTTGATCCGAGTTGCAATACTTTGGCATGAGATGTGGCATGAGGCTTTGGAAGAGGCAAGTCGCTTATACTTTGGGGAACATAACATTGAGGGAATGCTGAATGTCTTAGACCCATTGCACAATATGCTTGAGGAAGGTGCAATGAGGAACAATACCACCATTAAAGAGAAAGCCTTCATTCAGGTAGTTCATGTATTCTCAGACGAGCTTGCTTCAAATATTACAAATCTATATCGATGTTCACAAGACTTGTGCTAAATAGGCTATATTGGTCTTATGATTTTGACGTTTGTCTTTACAGTATCCATTCACGTTACTTAACAAAAATGGTTTTTCTTGAGAGGAAAAAAATGAAAATCCACTTTAAGTATCAATTCTGTATTTTCTGTTGTTTATGACTCTTGTTGTTAACCAGACATTCCATCGTGTTTCAGGCATACCGCCACGAACTTCTGGAGGCATATGAATGCTGCATGAGATATAGAAGAACTGGAAATGATGCAGACTTGACTCAGGTATGAAATCTAAACGAAACTGGTTGCTCCTTTTCTGAATAAGGTGAGAATTTATTATTATGTTAGTAATTAGATACAAGAAAATACACAATAAAGAAATATTCGATATCCAAAAACACTAACCTGCTCAGCCCACAAAGTAAGTTTCGGACTACTTCAAATAACAAAAATCCTTGTAAGCATAATTCTCAAGCTACTTAAAATAATGTAATATCTTGGTTGGCTTTTGCCTTCCTCATTACTACTTAAGGAAATGGATTCTTTGACAATGTGCAGCTTTCCTAATGGTTTTAGTGCTTGAAAGAGTACAGCTCTAATGAATACTTCTATTTTGCCACCAGGCTTGGGATCTGTATTACCATGTATTTAGGCGGATAGATAAGCAGCTTCAGACTTTGACCACTCTGGACTTACAGGCAAGAAGCAAGTTTGTTATTCTCTTTATTTTTTCTATTTTTAATAAAAAAAATTGTTTCCTATCCCAAAAAAATAAGTTTCTTATTCTCTTTAAAGTGGTGTTTGCTGAACCTTTGGCGCAAGGCTCTGTTTGTTTTTGTTTTATGAGCTCTATTAATGTATATGTATTGGTTGTAGTCTGTTAGATGTAAATAGATAGTAATGATATGTGGTCTGGTTTTGATGGAGGACGACACAATTACTGTAGAATGTCTTACCATATTCATTTTGCTTCTGGGATTAAATCATATCATTGCTGAGGCTGATTTTCTTTTTTCTTGAAAACCAGTCTGTTTCTCCAGAATTGTTGGAGTGCCGTGATCTGAAACTGGCTGTTCCTGGAACCTACAAAGCTGGTATAGTCAGTTTTCATTTGGCTCGTCACAGACCTACGCACACATACACCCTCACAAATTCTTTGCTGTCCTCTAACGAAGTTACCGTTTCTTTTCCAGATTCACCGGTGGTGACAATTACATCATTTGCACCCCAGCTTGTTGTCATCACATCCAAACAACGGCCTCGAAAATTGACAATTCATGGAAGTGATGGGGAAGAATATGCTTTCCTACTGAAGGGGCATGAAGATTTACGACAGGATGAGCGTGTTATGCAGGTCTTATTGAAAGTCATATACTCTATTGTTCACTTTTATGACTGATCTGTCAGATCATAATATTATGCTAGAATTCTTGTTTCTGCAATCAGAGTAGTCCTATTGTTATTAACTAACATTCTGAAAGTTCTTCTCTATCAGCTGTTTGGTTTAGTAAACACTCTGCTGGCAAATTCTAGAAAAACTGCTGAGAAAGATCTCTCGATTCAAAGATATTCTGTTATTCCACTATCCCCAAACAGTGGCCTCATAGGATGGGTCCCAAATTGTGATACCTTGCACCATCTCATCCGGGAGTATAGGGATGCCAGAAAGGTCTGTATTGATCCATAGCTCTTTCCTTTCCATTTTTTTAGTAAATAATGATAACAATTATTAACATTATTATTATTGTTGTTGGTGGTGGTGCGCACACGCACTCTTGTATATTTCAAGTGAGACTGGTTGACTTCCTGATGGTTACGGTGCTTATTTTTTGGTTTTGTAGATCACTTTGAACCAAGAGCACAAGTTGATGCTTAGTTTTGCTCCAGATTACGATCATTTGCCTCTTATAGCAAAGGTTGAGGTGTTTGACTATGCCCTCCAGAATACAGAAGGGAATGATCTTTCAAGGGTACTGATTTTTAAATAACTACTGCTTTTGCTTCCTTTCTGATAAATACTTATATTAGCTTCTTGGTGATGGTAGGTGCTCTGGTTAAAGAGTCGCACTTCAGAAGTCTGGTTGGACAGGAGGACTAACTATACAAGAAGCTTGGCCGTCATGAGTATGGTAATGGATTCTTCAAAATAGTCCTACCGCCTAATAGAGTTTAGTTCATAATTGATTACTTTCACAAATAGGTTATGAACTTTTTTGGTTCTTTTGAGGTAAGTTTTGTTGTTTTGCTAAGTATAGCTGCAAAACATCAAAACTTTTCTTTTATTATTTTTCATTTATTTATATAACTTGTGGGTGTCTGTGATTGCATCTGTATATACTTCTGTGAGATTGAAATCCTTCTTTTCACTTGCCTGGACAGGGAGGCGTGTGCTTTCTTTCCTTTAGTTGCATTACATGCCAGATTATGCTTTAGAATTCTTGTTTCAATGAGAAGGGGCATATACTTAAGTGAACCACACTTTGATAGCGCCAGCTGATTAGCCAACTTCCCAGAACTAATCATGGTTTATTGGAAGTCAGGACATGGATTACTAATTATTCGATTTCTAAATGCATGTATGCTGTTAAGTGATACAGATTGACGTACTATTGTGGAATAGTCGACACCTTAAAGCGTGATATTTTCTGAAGCAGATGTGTGAAATTTTCTTAAAGCGTGAATTGTAGTTGTCTGGTTTGTCCAATGCATGAAGAGCTTCAAAAGCATTTAATGTTTTCTGTAATTCAGTTGAATTTGAATACACGCGGATCCATTTTGATCGTCATTGTATAGTTGTAATTATCATTTCCGCCTTTTCCAGGTTGGTTACTTACTTGGCTTGGGTGATCGGCATCCAAGCAACCTCATGCTGCATCGTTATAGGTATGTCAACAACAAATCCTTGATGATTAATCGTCCGAGTTTTTTCCTTCCATTTATTCTGACAAATATTCTTGGCAGTGGGAAGATATTGCATATCGACTTTGGAGATTGTTTTGAAGCTTCAATGAACCGAGAGAAATTCCCTGAAAAGGTTGGTAACCTGCTTCATGATTGATATATCGATAAATTAATGTATGTCTTATACTTCACGGCTGCTTTAAAACCAACAATGTTGACTATTGTTGGGTTTAGGTTCCGTTTCGTCTCACCAGAATGCTTGTTAAAGCAATGGAGGTCAGTGGTATTGAAGGAAACTTCCGCTCCACTTGTGAAAGTGTCATGCAGGTTTTGCGTACCAATAAAGATAGTGTAATGGCAATGATGGAGGTACAGATCTAACATCTGGTCTTTTATTTGTTGTTTCATTCAGTCATATTAAAACTGTTCTGTTACTTGTTTGTTGAATCGGACTGGTGAACGAACCAATCTCATTACCGGGTAACGGTTCAATCACCGGTCCAACTGGTAAAATGTAAGATTTCAGTAGAAAGCCTGAATTTTGGAAAATTTCTTAATTAGGGGCCTGAAATTAATTTTTTTTCTCAATTAGGGGCCTGAAATTAATTTTTTTCTCAATTAGGGGCCTAAAATTTGAATATTATTCTCAATTCAGGGCTTACGTCTTGGAAAATTGAAAACATTATCCGATGCACGGAAGATTCAGTACGAAGTAGTGAGAATTTCAAAATGTCGTACTGAACCTTCCGGCTTCCCTACATCATAATGTGTTCTACTTTTCAAGACGCAACCCGTGAATTGGGAATAAAATACAAATCTAGGCCCCTAATTGAAAAAATTCAAAGTTCAGGTCACCAACTGAGCACTCCTAAATTCAAGTCTTCTAGTGGAAATTTTCGCTTAATTTTATATACATGGAAAGTCTGCATAGGCATGAGTGAACATATCCAACTGATCTCTATCGTTTTATATATTAACCTCCTAGATGTAACAAATATATTATTGGTTTGCCAGGCATTTGTGCACGATCCCCTGATAAACTGGCGTCTTTTCAACTTCAACGAAGTCCCTCAAATGTCAACTCTTACAAGTACACATGCCCAATCCGCTGTCAATGGTGAGGAATCTGTTCCCAACAGAGAGATGCTTCAACCACAGCGGGGTGCTCGTGAGAGAGAGCTCCTTCAGGTAATTTGTTTGACAATGGTCTCTACTTTTTTTTTTTTTTTTGTTTTCGATAATGCTCAACAATAAGCTTCTGCTTCAGGCCGTTAATCAATTGGGCGATGCAAACGAGGTCCTTAATGAAAGAGCTGTGGTTGTTATGGCACGGATGAGCAACAAACTTACAGGGAGAGATTTTTCTTCGTTACCATCTAGCTCGACCCAGCATTCGATGGAGCATGGTACCTTTGGTGACACTCATGAGGCTGACCATGGACTATCCGTCAAGTTACAAGTTCAGAAACTAATTCTTCAAGCGACGTCGCATGAAAATTTGTGTCAAAATTATGTTGGGTATGTTTCTTTCTTGAATTTGATTTTTTATCTTATAAATTATGGTAAATGCATCAAATATTCTATTCATATGAATTCACCAGTGACCTGAAATGGAAAAATATACGGTGAAAATTCCTTTTAACCTCTTTGGCTAAATCAATTGTGGTTAATTCTCTCCCTCTCTCTCAGACGCACAAACACACATATACCGTTACTGTACGAAAAATTTCAGTACACCCAACATTTGGTAAATACCGGTATATACTGAAGTTTCAGTATACCGAATTTTGTAATGGTATTTGGTATAATATCATTACTTACCAATGATTTTTGGTAGTACCGAACCAAATTTTTTGTATGCTGATATTTCTAGGTATACCGATAGAGAATATGGTATACCCAACTACTAAAATACCAATCTTTTTCCCGTAGATCAGTATACAATGAAATGTCAAAAAAAAATCGCTATCTTGTATATGCCAAACAGTATGAACTCTCGTACTGTTATCGACCGAATTGAGGTACAGTAACACACCGTACCGTAAATAGGTATTTTTGGTACGGCAAGTGCGGTAAATTGACTTCCGGTATTTTGCGGTATTTCAGTCTGGGTGTCCCGCTAACCTTGACTTGTTTCAGGTGGTGTCCTTTCTGGTAAATTCAAGTGAAGTGTGATCAAGAAAACATGCACTTGAGTTCATCACCGTGTTGTTCCATCTTTCCAAATTTGTAAATATTAATCTCAGTCAATTCGGTGTAAATATATATTGTAGCTTGATGAAACATGAACCAGCAGATCCAATTTTCAATTGCTCTTGTAGTTATGTATGTATGTGTAAATATTGTACAGAACACTGAAATAATATGCTTATGTATACAACAGCATTTGATTTCCTTCCCCTTTTTGTCTGTTATCTTATTTTCCTGTTTGGTTTAGGTACTTATTTGTTTGAGTGGGCTGGGTTCGAGGCGGGTTTCGGGTTGGGTTTTCCACCCATTTTGCGGGAACCTGCCCTCGTTGGTATCCGATCCGGCTGGTCGGGTTTTCCTCAAAACTACTAATTTTTTGTTGTAAAATTGACTATCGTGCAGCCTCTAGTCAATGTCTTGTAAGTAATACGAAAAAATTGTAACACTTCTTGGATAGGGATGGCAACGGGTAGGCTAGGTACTCAGTCCATTAACGGGTACATGGGCATGACCGAAATATACATACATATCTGAATTTGTCTGAAATGCGTTGAGGCGCAGCAGTTGACTGATATCTAGGGGTAAATCACTGTCTCGGTGTGGGCTACGAGTGCAGTACAAAATTGAAGCAACTCTTAATATTCGATATGACCTCAAAATAACAAGGGTCAAGATCGGCCAGTGAGACGATGGGGGATTCCAGACTGGATTAAACCCATCAACCAGAAGGGTACTTGAAGGTGGAAAAAAGCACTTACTTATCTTACTAATCTGGTATTTAAATGGATAATTTGAGTAGGTATTTGAAAGTCTTATAATATAATTTCATCCAGTAACATATTCTATCCAGAATAGAAGGGATTCTTACACTGCAAAAATATGAAACTCTCAGATTCTAGAGATGTAACATTAACTGGTGTTCAATTTTATTTTGCTTCTCAATTCACAAACTCGGACATAGTAGTTTAGTTGGTTAGATGAACGTTTCAGCACCGATCAACTATACGAATTTGGATCCTCTAGAGTATTTCACCGTGAATTTCGAAGAAAGAGTGACACTTTATTCGGAATAAATAAAAAGAATGTGGGACCCACATTAGGTGTGTCATTGTTTTCGAAATTCACGATAGAGTTCTCTTAAGGATCTAAATCTATCTAGCTAAGAATACATAAAAGTGAACACACATAAAAGAGTGAAGATTTCTTCATAAGAGATGACCAAAAAAAGTTGTCATGAACCAACCATTCATCATTAGAAATCTGAATTTGTAAAGCCAATACTTAAAAACAAAGAAGCACTCTTAGAACATCCGTTAAAACAATACAAGCATTAGAAGTTATAATCAGTCTAACAATCAAACTCTCAACCAAATGAGCAAACAAACTACACACTAAGTTCAATCCCACATCAGAGGATGTGCTTCTGCAACTACTTCTACTCAGCTAATTTCACCCGAGGCGTCACGGATGATTTCGGAGCCTGCTCGACCGCCTCACCGGTGTCACAATTTCCTCCTCTCTATTCGCCTGCAAACACAAACATAATACATTATGGTTTTGCATATGATAAAATCAAAGATTATATAACATATAGAGTAGAGAAGAAAATGATCATGCTCACATGTTTGATGGGGATTCTTTCATAAGTAGTGAAGCTTCCGTAAGAAGCCGAACCCATAGAAAGCTCGGAGGAAGAAGCCGATGACTCCCTCTTCGTAAACTTCCTTGTCGCCTTCTTCCTTTCCGAGCTTTCGTATTCATTTCCATCTAATCCACTCTTTTGGAAGAAACTGCTGCTCATTTCCGATGCACAAGGTGATGATTCGCCTCGACTCACATCCAAATTTCGAGAGAATTCGTTCTCTTTTTCCTTGTTCAACAATGGTGGATTGGTCTCGATTACGCTAACCAAACCGGGCTTTCTCATGTACTGGTATACGAAGGCGGCAACTGCTAGAAAACCAGCAAGGAGGGACGAAATCGCCATTGCTTGTTTTGCAAAAGAATTGCCTTCTGATGATAAACTTTGGATATCCTCAGTTTCAATTGCAGTGTTAGTACTAATATCAACCTGCGATTTCTCGGTTTCTGTGATGACGTCTGCGACTTCAATGGCAGCTTCAAGATTAGTTTCTTGATACTGAGCTAATAATTCTCCAGTTTCTTGCTCATTAGTATTGATGATCTCTGTTTCAATCTGTTGCACGAATTCAGCGACTTCTACCGATTCAGATTCAACAGCTGATTCCTCTCTAAAGATGTCGTCCGGTTCGGTAACTAAACCGTCATCCTGTGAGCCGAATTCGTCCTCAAACTCCTCTTCATACTCAAGTTCTTCATATGCTGCTTCCTCTTCTACAAATTCATCAATTTCTTCGGAATTTAACTCTTCTTCCAGCTCATCTTCTTCAAGGTTCTCGATTCCAGCATTTCTTTCCAGTTCAGAGAGGTTTATGAATTGAACAGGAGCTTGTTTTTCACCACCACAGCCAAGCTTTGAAATGAAAGCTACAGAAGCGACGGAGAGCTGATCGACATGCCTTGCAAGTCGACCTAAGTTTGCCTTAGCAGACGAGGAAACAACAGCGCTCGATCTGTGATACAAGCTGCTCAAATCGGACAAACTCAAATCTTTGACGACATACTCATCAAGCGACGGAGAAAGCATCAGAAAACCCGATACACATGCTACGAATAACATCAGAAGCATCGAAAAACAGATCAACCTCGATTTCTTCCCATTTTTCTGACCCAAATCCATCTCAAATTCTTCATCATTAACAGGTACTGGCTCAGATACATCAGAATCAGCTCCCACTTCATCCATTCCGATCACCATATCGGCGGCCGGTTCTACCAGCTCCTCAGTAGCTTCAGACGCCTCAGTATCCTCCGAAAAGCTTTCGGATAGAAGCTCTTGTATAAGATTATCTTCCTCCGGATCCAACCCCTTTTCTTTGCTCAACAAAACTCCGATTCTAGGGTTCGGTTTGTAGTGAAGAAATTGAGGCCTCGGAGAAAGGTAATTAGTTTTAGGATCATATGGAGGCAAGGATGGATCAGCATCAAGTGGAGCTATTGAAGTCGAAGAAGGATTTAAACTCGATTCGAATTTCAAGCTATCATGATCACTAGAAATTGATTCAAACTCTAATCCATCATTCAAACTATCATGATCAGTAGAAACAGATTCAAATTTCAAGCAATCTGAGTTGGTTAATTCAGATTGTGATTGGAAAATATCTGAAGAAATTGAATCGAATTTCAAGCTATCATCAAATTTCAAGCCATCTGAAGCAGTTATAACTGATTCAGATTCCGATTGAGGTTGAAAAAAATCTGGAGGTTGGTCAGAAAACGACACTCTTTTTGAAGGCTTGGATTCAACTTTCTGGCTTTGATGAGAATTCATTTCGGATTTCGAACCAAAATCGTTGGACACATTAGGTGATATGTTATTAGAGAAGAACATGGCTTTACCATCGGACAAAGAAATCGAGGTTCGAACCGGGTCGTTTCGCTCGACCAACACTTTTTTCCGAGGCGACGGAGTGAACTTTGAGGCAGCTGAAATCGTCGGCGACATGAAATTCTTGCCACTCTTCGCCGCCGGAGACTGCAATTTTGAAGCTTTTAACATTTTCTCTCTCTCATCATTTTCCTTTTCTTCAGACCTTCTCCCAAAATCTGCAAAATCATTCAAGCAATTCATCAAGGCATAATCAAATTTCACCATTTTTTGTGCGAAAACAAGAAAAGCAACAAAATGAAGGAAATTAACAAACCTGATGGACTATTTGCAGGAGTGAAGGGATCGAATCTCCGTGAATTTGTGAGCGGCGAGGGTTTCGAAAGGGGATTATTATTTCCACTAAAACTTCTGCGAATTCCAGAATTTTTCTCCGAATTTCTTGGATTAGACGTAGCAGGTCTGGAACAAAGAGGTGAGGGTGATCGGTTTGAATGACCGGCCGCCATTGACGATGAGATTTCAAGTTCGCAAGTAAAACAGAAACACAATCAGTGATTAATTTTGATTTTGGTATGATTTGGTGAAAATTGTGAATATGATTTTGAAGAGATACTGTAACGGCTAGTTTCCAAACGGAAGAGGCAGGGCTTTTGTAAGTTCAAAGTGCTTCATTATTTGACCGTTGTAAATTCTAAAGGAGGCTGAAAATGTCATAGCCGTTGGATATATTGTAACAATGTGGGCCGGCCCAGCCCACCTCAGCATGCCTACTAAGTGGGCCAATTCGGCCCAGGTCCGCACTAGAAGCGGATCGGGCCAGGTTGGGTTTTTTGTAGGATCTTGGCCTAGCACTGGACCGGCCCATTATATAGAATCTTTCTAAATCGAATTGAAGCTATAGAGCCCACTACGGGCCTGGGCTGGGTCGGGCTTTTGACGGGCGGTCTGGTCGAGCTAGCTAGGCTTGATAGAATTTTTGAGCACACTATGGTACAAATAGCTCATATAATTCAGACCATTTCGTCAGTTACTGTTCATGAGCCAGGCGTGGATCGACCCATGACGAGCTGGTCTCGAGTTGAGTCGAGTCGGGCCAATTCGACCCAGTTGACAACTATAGTTGGATCTCTCTCTCTCAATAATTATGATAGGACGGCACTTGGGATCATAGGGCCGGATTTATCAATTCGGTTATACACTAAAAATTATCTAAAACATGTAAGTATTACATTTTAATTTATATTTTTATTTCAATTCACTTCGAGTCAAATTGATCCGGGCTTCTCTCAACAAGTTTGGGCCGGGATTGTCGGGTTTTTTAGGTCGGGTTAGGAATTATCACCCCTACTTTTTAATGTCCAATTGGGTCGAAAGTTAGTGACCACAACGCATCTCTTTAAAGTGTACTAGAATGTATAGGTCGTTCCGTCGGGCATTGACCCATCACGTTAGGTCTAATGGGTCCATGGTACTTTAGATCTACGGCCCAACCCCTCTAAATGTCGATCGATTAGACCGAGCTAATTTTGTCACATCTCATGGAAGCACGACCGTCCTGTTCTTCGATTGCAAATAATGGGCGTTTTTATTTGCTTTGTGGAACGGGTAATTCGCATGAGTAATATTTGAATGTGTTATACACTATTAGATTGATATGTAGATCTAGAAGTCCTAAAGCCCAAGCATTTGCATGGGCCATATAAACTCCTCACTTGAAACGAGCAGGCCTGAATCTAACCAGTGTCGGCCCAGCTAAATGAGAAAGCCCAATTATACTATTAATCCATCGATCGGGCTCAATTATACTTCACACTCAAATTCTTATGACTTAATTCGCATAGAATGTCGGGTGGATCGAACTGATTTTGTCACCTCTATTACTTTACCATCACTTGAGTATAAGCTTTCGCTACGTGGCTTGACATGTGCAATCAAAATATTTTGCAGCTTTTCCACTAAGGGTACATGGATTGAGATGTAGTGGAATGTGGTCAGTTCGTTAGGATACATTCATGGCTGGTACATCCATTTGCATAATAAAAATGTATTTTCGTTTAAGAATGGAGTAGGGTAGGTACATGATACATCCATTTGCATAATAAAAATGTATTTTAGTTTAAGTATGAAGTAGGGTAGGATGTGTAAATGTGATGTCCAATCAATAGCGTAGGATTATTGAAAATTATAAAATGTGTATTGAAATTGTAAAAGTCGATGTAAGTAATGATTGAATGTTAGGAAATGATGAAAATGTGTATTAGAATTTGTTAAAATGTGATGTAAGTAATGATTAAATGATTATGTAATGACACAAATGTGTTAGAGAATATAAGGTGTAATATAGGGATTTTAATATGTGAGGATGAGCTTGGATGGTCGATCCGATTTATCGATCTATAAAGTAAAATCAAATCGGATCGAACCATCTCTAATCCAGATGTCACCAATTCAGTCCAAGTATTCCTTAAGAGTTGTAGCTCAAATAAGTTTTATATATTATATGGGGAATTAGTAGATCTCATGAAAATTAGCTTCAAACTAGGTTTTAATGTTTAGGAAGTAAACTTAGAAATTAGATTAAATTTTATGTCAATTGCAATTCTTCCTAAAAAATAATTATTTAGATAGCCACTAGTCAAAATCGTAAAGTACATGCATCGGCCGAAGAAGTTTATATGTTTCGGTCCCAAATAAAGAGAAGCACTAAAAATTAGGTTAAGTTTTTATATTAACTTTTGATATATTGGTTGCACATATCAATTTGGTTCATTGAAAAAAAAAAAAAAAAGGAGACCCACTATTATTTTTATTTACGAGTGGTGAATAATATTTTCCAATACGAAAAGAAAACATTTTCCCATTTTTTTTGCCTACATGCCTCACATACAACGGAGTTCGGGCATTACTGTTGAGTATATAAGAATTTCCATGTACTACCCGTCGACCGGATTTTAGGTCTAGACTTTGCTCGTTGGAGCGGGTATCGGGAGTCGCGCTAGCTTGTCACAGCTCGATCCTCATCCTTCTAATATTGTATATACTCCATGTATTTCAGAAAGATAATTTTATTTTCCTTTTTTTACAATCTTCTTTCCTTATTAAGGGGTGCATTAAATGTCTGTTATCTCTACTAAATAAAATTATTATTTATTTTAAATAATATTATGTGGAGACAAAAACTTGTGTTAATATATACTACCTCCGTTTTTTTTTAAAAATGTTTTCTTAGATTTGGGCAAGAAAATTAAGAGATAGGGAGAATGGACAAATATAAATCTTTTAATTTTCTCTACATTTCCTTACTATTGTTATCTTGCAAAAACTTGTGTGCACAAGGTGCACAATAGACTTATTGTGCACCAATACTGTAGGAGCAAATCAATCATACTGTATCAATCAGTAAATCAATCATACTGTATGAGTAAATCAACCATACTGATAGTGGTATACTGTATGAATAAATCAACCATACTGTATGTGTAAATTAACCATACTATAAGTTCACGAAAAAATACTGTATGAGTGGTGCACCCAAGCCCCACTCTTGTTATCTAATTATATGGTAAGTTGTATAATGGGAGATTTTTAAGAATAATCAAAAGGACAGTACTGAAAAAATTGTAAAAAAAAGCTAAATGAACATCTAATTATAAACAAATTACAAAAGCTAAAAAAACGGAGGTAGTATTCCGTAAGTGGTGCCGAGTGTCCGAGGGTAGGGGCTAGAGCCCCTCTAACGCCTCGTGAGATGGACAAAATGGCCATACCAAAATGGGGGGCAAAATGGTAATCTCATCTTTCCCACCACCTACAACCTTATACGCGGTGTATTTTTCCCGCGCACTCTAAGTATAAAACGGCTGAGACAAATTTATTATATATGTCGTTCATTAATGAAGCAAAACACGACAATAAATAGAAATTAAAATGTAAACTATATCGTTATGTTGTATCATCTACATATGTCAGTGATATTCAAAAGAAAGTTATATAAATGCGTTGTATTTTTCCGCGCTCTAAGTATGTAACGGTGGCAAACATTTATTATATATGTCGTTTACTAGTGAAACAAAACACGACAATAAATAGAAAATGCAACCTATATCCTATGTTGTATCTATCATCTAAATATGTCCATAATATTCAAAACAAGGAGATGCGCTGTATTTTCGCGCGGATTCTAAGTGTATAACGGTAAAAAAAACATTTATTATACATGCAGATCATTAGTGAAACGAAACACAGCATATGTCCGTGATCGATATTCAAAAGAAAGATAGATGCGTTGTATTTTTTCCGCGCTCTAAGTGTATAATGGTGACAAACATTTATTGTATACGTCATTCATTAGTGAAACAAAACACGACAATTAA
Organism: Ajuga chamaepitys; assembly: GCA_958295605.1. NCBI lineage: Eukaryota > Viridiplantae > Streptophyta > Magnoliopsida > Lamiales > Lamiaceae > Ajuga > Ajuga chamaepitys. The sequence continues at coordinate 70,301,631 of OY282496.1, forward strand.
TAGAAAATGCAAACTATATTGTTATATTGTATCATTGCATATGTCCATGATATTCAAAAGAAAAAAAAAATTGCGTTGTATTTTTCTAGCGCGCTCGTGTATAGCAGTGACACATTTTTTGTATATGTCTTTATTAGTGAAACAAAACACGATGATAATATATAAAACACAAACTATTTTATCGCATTGCATCATATATAGTTGCCCATGATATTTTAAAACAACGATAAATACTGTTATATTGAGGATGTTCTTATCTATTCCTATCGACACTACCTACATAAAATTTTTGGTAATCTTTTTTGTTCACATATCACACGTAATGAACTGTAGGCACTATCGATAAGGGTAGGTAAGAATTAACATACAATTATCGAAGAGGGTAGGTAAAAATATTACAACTCGACACATTCCAAAACAAAGTTTTTTGCCAACCAATTTCTTGTCTTATTTGTAGCTCTTTTAGTTTTTTGAATAAAGATGGTAATGACAATATACTCATTACAACGTTTGGAAATAAAATTTATTTCCCAATTATGGATAAAAACTTCAAAATTTTCAAATTCTGCCAATTTAATTTGGTGACCTCCAAAACTTGGTAATGATAATAATAATAACAATAAATGATAAAATCCTCATGAAATAATTACACTCACTTATACTTATATAAATACCACATTTCTTTTTCTTTTTCTTCAACACCTATATCCTACATTCTATTCTCATATCCACCCCGACATCCCTTTATCGAGAAACATGAATCCTTCCAACCAAACACAACCTGCTCCTCCAAGAAAGACTAGGGGCCGCCAAAAGATCAACATGGTGAAGATGGAGAACCAAAGCAACCTTCAAGTCACCTTCTCGAAGCGCCGAGCAGGGCTTTTCAAGAAGGCGAGTGAGCTATGTACTCTGTGTGGAGCCGAAGCTGCCATAGTTGTCTTCTCTCCGGCCAACAAAGCGTACTGTTTTGGCCACCCTAATGCCAAAGCAGTTGTCGACCGGTTCTCGGCTGGCACGGCTCCAACGCCGGCTAACCCTAGAAGCCAGCTCATCATCGACGCCCATCGCAACTCAACTATCCGCGAACTCAACATCGAGTTGACCCAAGTTGAGAGCATGTTGCGGGCGGAGAGAAAGAAGGCCGAAGAGATTGAGTCGGTTAGGAAAGCTGGCCGGGTGCAGCAGTGGCTTCCGGCTTCGCTTGATGAGCTTAGCCGAGCCGAGCTTTGCGCGCTGAAGGAGGCTATAATGGGCTTCAAGAAAAAACTTGATGCTAAGGTGCAACGTGACTTGCTTAAACTTCGTAACAATAATAGTTTAATTCTTTCTCGTGGCCAACCTGCATATCAGCGACCAGAAAATCCTAGTGGCTTTTCGGGGTTTACCAATGTAGCCCCAAAATTGTCACTCGGCATGAGTGACTTTGGTTGCACTAATGGTGCAATGGGGCTCAACAATTTCGCCCCAAATAATGTTCGTATGATGAACAATGTCATGTTTTCTGGTAATGGTGGAATTAACGGCGCTTCGTCTTCCAATGTTCAGATCGACCCGAATGATATGGGGAATGGAGGATTAGGGTTTAACCTAGCACATGATCCTAGGTTGTTCTAAATGTTGTTGGTTGATTTTGTGCAATTTTCTTGATTTTGTGTGTGGTAGCTAGTCTAGGACATAATCCTAGGTTGTTCTAATAAGTGGTATTTGGGTCATTTTGTGTGATTTTCTTGATTTTCGATGTGTTAGTTTGTCTTTTTAAGTGGTTAAGTGTCTTGATTTGAGTGTCCAATGATTTATTTTGTTACAAGTTTTATTTTAATGCAACATGGTTTGATGTTTTAATTTGTTTTCAATTCTCTTAAAATATATATTTTCTGAGTTTGTAGATCTGAATTTTTATGTACGATTTGGTGTAAGATCAGCTAACAATTATTGAAATATCAGTATATAATTGGAAACAAATATATAAAAACTTTTGAAAAATGTTTGAATTTTCATACATATTTTTTAACCAAAAAAAAATGGTGTTTGATTCATACACGGTATTTTTTTATCATTCCAAATATAATTGAAATTCGATTTTATGATCTGTATCTTCAATTTTCGAAAACTTAGAAAGTTCTTTTATCAAACCTGAGCAATGAACCTACAAAAGCGTCTAAAGTGTATCTGATTACTTCCAGGTATTGTAAACATTGTCACATTTACGTCCTCGAACATTTTATATTTCTCATTTAAAAAAATCTCATTATGTTATTAAGTACATAATGGCGAGCTCGTAAATTTTGGCTGATGAACTTTTGAATTAATTTATGGTGTTCTAAAATTAAGAAATAAATAATTTCCTTCATGGAGAAAATTTGCAACAAGTTGCTTATATTTCTAACTACAGAAAGATAAAGCATCAACACTACTACAAAAAAGTCAATGTACACGAACGCCTAAAAGACAACAGTTTGAAAAACCGTTGTCTATTTGGAAAGAACGTCTTTATATTTTTTGGGTAATTTTGCATTCAAAGACGGTGCTTCCTAACCCTCGTTTCCACAGTGTTGTCGTACCACTTTCATTCATCTCGAAGTCTCCATCGCCGCCTCTATCGCCACCACTGCTTACTTTACTAAATATTTTTGTTCACGAATATCAAATAAATACACATTGTCTTAAATAAACATACAAATAAACGAATTCAACCAAATGCGCATTATAATAAGAGGTAATAAACGAACTAATCATGTTCAAACTCCATTCCTGTAACAAGCTAAAAAATTTAGTTGTTTATTTGATGTTCATTTGCAGTGCTAGCACTCACTTATATATATATATATATATATATATATAAGTATATGTTAATGTGCTCATTGGTTTATATCAAATCTTGGATTCTCCTTGTTGATAAATACGTTTATTCCAGATATATTTTTAATGTTCATAAAGATAATTAAATGTAAACATGTAAGTTTCTAGTGGAATGTATCATCTAAATTAATACTCCAAACTTAGATATTTCTGATTATTCAAATCAATTGGTATCATCTTTATATAGTGGTTTCATTCTACATCAGTTTTTACTTAATCTTTATTATTCTTTAGAGTAAAGTTATATGTTATAAAGGGAATCAATTCATGCATGTATATATTATAAATTCATTTTCTTCTTAATATATACTCCCTCCGTCCTGGCTTATCTTGCACAGGAGAGTCGGCACGGGTATTAAGAAAAATTACTTTTTTGGTTATTTGTTGACATTTCAAAGGTGAATTGAGGGTGGAGATTATGTTATAACTTTCCTTTTTAAGATTGTACAAGATAAGGTGAGACGGTCATTTAAAAAAAATATGCAAGATAAGGTGGGACGGAGGGAGTATATTAATGTCTAAATTAGAGACGTTTCTGTGCTGTATCTCTTTTTTCTTTTTCTTGGGCAAATAAGAGTTGACAGTAGGGTTTGGACTATGAACAAACGAAGCTATTTGATACTGAATTCTATATCGTTAAAAGCTCGTTTGAACTATGTTCAACTTAGGAAATCAAACAAGTTCGTATTGTATTCGGCTCGAACTCGAACTATGTAAAACTAATCGATCTCGTATTGTGTTCAGCTCAATTAAAGCTCGAATCCATTAATAATAAAACGAGCTCAAACATAATATTAGAAGCTCAATAATATTTCAATAGAAACGTCAATACATTCGGCTCGACTCAACTCTTTTTTACCGCTATAAGTAAAAAATGTTAAAACAAGTGTAAAACTATTCGAGCTCATATTGTGTTCATCTCGATTCAGTCAATAATCAAATAAGCTCAAACAATATTAGAAGCTCAAATATTGTTTCAAGTAAGCTTGAAACAACCATACGTTCGACTCGACGACTCATTTCCCACGTTAATTTGCATGTAATTGTTAAGTAACCTAAATATACAGTGACAGCTAAAGATAACATTTTTGCCTGAAAAATCAATGCATTAAACGTTCAAGATTTTTTAACTCCCAAATCAGATGTAAAATGCTAAATCAGAAATAAATTTCCATTAATCAATCCCAATTCCTCTATAAATTTGTTACATATATATATATGTGTGTGTGTTCTTCATTTCTCTTCTCACATGCAAACACCAAACTAAGCTTTCCAGAACCTTCTTTTCACAGAGAATCACAAAATATGGCGAAGAAACCAAGCATAGGTCGCCAGAAGATCAAAATCGAGAAAATCGAAGTGAAAAACCACTTACAAGTCACCTTCTCGAAGCGTCGATCAGGCCTTTTCAAAAAAGCGAGCGAGCTCTGCACACTCTGCGGCGTCGAAATCGCCATTATCGTCTTCTCCCCCGCCGGAAAGGTCTTCTCCTTCGGCCACCCCAATGTCGAATCCATAATCGACCGGTTTTTCGCCGGGAAACCCGATCCGAACACCGCCGATCCGTTTTTCCTAATCGAGGCCCGCAGGAACGCGAATGTGCGGGAATTAAACTTGCAATTAGGTCAATTTTTGACCGAACTGGAGATTGAGCGGAAAAGAGGGGAGAATTTGGATAGTATGAGGAAGGCGAATGAGAAGCAGTACTGGTGGGAATCCCCAATTGAGAAATTAGGGTTGGGGGAATTGGAGCAATTGAGAGACGCCATGGAAGAGCTGAAGAAGAATGTGGAGCAACAGGTGGCGAATTATAAGACGACGTCGTTTTTTGGGTCGGGTGGGCCCGGGGTTTTTGATCAGTATGAGAGTAAACCTAGCCAGGCTGTTATTGATAATTTGAATACTATTGCTTCTGCTGCTGGTGGTACTTTTGGGTATTGCCATGGGTTTTTCTAGAGGTCGTAATTCGGGTTGTTTGTAGTCCTGTCGAGCTATGTCGGTCAGGCTAAAAAAATATTGAGTAAAAGCTTATTCATCTTCTAAAATATATTACAAGTTATCGAGTCGGTGTGAGGGTTATCGGATTTGATATTGCTTCGAACAAGCTAAAATTTCAATAGCCTAACGTACCTAAAATGTTGGGCGGGGTAGGGGGGGCCGCCTTTAGATTTTTGGGATGTTTTTCGAATACTTATGTTGTGTGCTAGTATCTCACTAGCTTGTTATTGTCGATGAGTTTTTGTAATGTGAGTTGCTTAATGCTAATATTTTATTAATGTTTTACATTTGTATTTGCTCAATATTAAAGTTGCATTTTGATAAAAGGATTTAAGATAACTTTATATCGACTTATAAGTTTGAAGGTTGTATTCTCAAAATTTGTTGACGTTTTGATTGATATGGATTAAAAGATCTGGCTTTATTTTGAACTATTGTTAATGGTTCAATATATTTTTGGTAGTTGAGATCCCTCATCCCACTAGAACGTTAAATCTTAAATCCTAAAAAAAAAAATGATGGTGCAAATTAATAGACAACAGTCAGAAAAACCGTTGTCGTTGAGTAAAAATTCAGAAAAAGACCGATCAAGATTATGCAACAGTTATTATCAAAAGACGACGGTTTTTAGAAACCGTTGTCTTTGGAGCGTTGTGATTGGCCCCTTTTATTGTAGTGAAAACATTTGTGTACTTGGTTATCTTGCGCTGAATTATGATTCAATACACGTTATCACACAAGCATTAGTATATAGAGAAAGTTTTATATGTTAATTTAACTATACACTATAAATTTATACAATATTACGAAATAAGATATATTTTCTAAATAAGTAATAACTTTTGTATATACATATTTAATATTAATATTATGAATATATATAGATTATTTAAAGAATCGGGGCAGAGCGGGGACACTCAACTACTGATTCGTTGGGCTGACCTACCAAATGAAAAGCTACATGAGAGGATTACGAGGACATAGCTGGAAAGTACCATGCTCTTGTGTCTTGAGGGCAAGATATTTGGAGAAGGGGTGCTGGTGGTTGGTTTCATTCCATTATTTTATTCTCCGGTTTCCCATAATGTGGCGTCATTTGTTAAAAGTCGCATTTTTCACTTATTAGGGTTGGCAGTTGTCTTGAATGGTGTCGTTTTGATCACATTAGAGTGTTATATAAACGTTGGTTTGCAGTACTATATGGGTGTTTTTGGCATGAATGTTATACAAATGATACGAATCCCCCCTTTCCCGAATTCTCTCAAAGCTTTACCGGTTTATTCTTCGTAACATCGAGTGTATTGATCGGAGAGTAATGTCATGGGAGAATATCGTAGTTGTTTTCGATTTCTTTCCATTTTCTTTTTATTTTCCGCTTTCCCATAATGTGGTGTCATTTGTTATAAGTCGCATTTTCACTTATTAAGTCGTGTAGGGTTGGTATTTGTCTAGAACGATGTCGTTTTGGCCACGTTAGAGTTTTATATAAACGTTGGTTTCCAACGCTCTAAGGATGTTTTTTGGGTGAGTGTTGTGCAAATGATATGAATCCCTCCCTCCAAAAACAAAAAATCTCAAAGCTTCTCCCGTTTCTTCTTTCTCGCGTCAAGTGTGTTGATTGGGTTCAATTCTAAAAACATCTCTACGAATTGTAAAAAGGTAAATACTAGGATACACATGATCGATCAATCGAAATGAATGAAGAGATCTTTCAACCTCTAGTCCAAAATATTTTATTTTCACTCATTTCGATCTAGTTAAGTTTCCTTGTTAATTCTAGTTACATATTATTTTCTGATTTTGTTACCTTTATACTCCACGAACTTAATATAATCTGATCATTCATCGTCTATTTCAACCGTTTATTAGATATGACGGAAATAGTTCCGGACAACTTCATCTTAGACTCGAAACCAGACCTCAACACGCACGTTGAATTTTGTGCAATTTTGAGATAGGTTTTTTTTATCGTATCGACTATAAATTTGTTCTTGTCCAAGAATGAGGGTGCAAATTTCCTAGTCACATATTGTTTGGAAATGATTTAAAGCTAAATTTGTTGATATTGTTGAACATTATTACACTCAGTAGGCAAAGTCTCTTGTACATCATGTGTACGGTGCAATTCGAGTTGGATATTACGATTTATATTTAAAGATATAATTTGTTTTGGGTAAAGGTATTATAAGTATAAACATTAATAAAATTTCACGATGATACATTTACCTAGAATACGATAAACACTAATATATTTTTGCACATGCACAGATCTGAGTTTCGTGCAATTGTTGTGCAAGAGACCTACTCAATACAGTAATACATTATCAAAATAATTATTTGGAGTGAATATTTGGAGAAAAATAGCATTTTTATTTTCTTAATTAGATCTACTATTAAACATATATCCTATTGTATCATTGTTTGGAGTAGGCAAATATGAAAAATATTTTCTAGATGATCGTAAGTATAATTTGACTTTCTTTTAGGATGTCAAGTGTTTTAATTTTACTCACCTATTTTTTATTTGCACAAATATCGTATACTAATAATTTGTAATTTTATGAAATAAAATTCTAGTTATTTGTATTTATGGTAGCACCCATGTATAATTTGTAGAAAATCTTGAACCATGATTTCACATTTTGGATCTCCGACTCCATATAATACAACATCTTCTACTACATTTTAATCCACACACGATACATGTATATAATGACATCACAAATACATCGAAGTGATTATGTGACATGATTAGTATAATATGTTGTACCAAATGTAGTAGAAAATCCGAACCGATGATTTTGTCACATATTTTGGGAATTTTGACTCATGGTTCTAATTTAAAGAAACTATCTATAGTTTAATACCCATTATTTCTAACAATCTATAAGTTTTATTCATAGATTGCTATAAGACCAAATCAACAATTACAATTATAAATAAACTAATAATACATGCCAAGTTATATTTACAATATCATACAATTAATTTTCTTTATTTTATGAGCAATGTAACATGAATTAGTTGATTAATGAAAATTTCCGATGTTGAATTATGAACTTATAAGCAATTATTTTATAAATTAAGACAATATAACACGTAATGAGTAATTATTTGGAATGGAGGATCTCACGTGCGATAATTGGTATATCAAATAAACGCTTAACTTGATTTGTGAAATAATCCGATGTTGAATTATGAACTTACAAGCAATTATTTTGTAAATTAAGATAAATCTAACACGTAATAAGTAATTGTTTGGAATGGAGGATCTCACGTGCGATAATTGGTAAATAGAGAAAACACTTAACGTGATTATGATAATTTATTTCACAATCACAAAATACATCTAATGAAAAACAATTAGATTATACATTATGTCATCCATATTTTCTTATAAATAGCCCTTCTTTGTTACAAGATTAAGAACCACTAATTTATCACTTTCATCTTCATTTTAATCTCAAAAAGCATTATCATTTTTTTAATTTTGAAAAATGCTTGCTGCTGCTGGTGGTAACGATCCATGGGATAATAACAACCCATGGAACAACAACAACAACAACAACAACAACAATAACGACGATCCATGGGACAACTACAACAACAACAACCCATGGGACAACAACAACCCATGGGAAAACGATGACGACGACAACAATGATGATAATGATGAAAACAACACATTAGAAAACGACAACGGTAATGAAAACAATAACAATAATACTGTAAACAACCATGGTAATATTGCAAACAACAACACCAACAACCAACCAAAGAAAACCAGGGGTCGACAAAAGTTGCCCATGAAAAAGATCGAAAACGACTCGAATTTACAAGTCACCTTCTCGAAACGTCGCGCCGGAATAATCAAGAAGATGAGTGAACTAAGTCTTATGTGCGCTGTTGAAGCTGCTGTAATTCTTTTTTCACCAGGCAATAAACCACACTCTTTTGGCCACCCTGATGTAGAAACCGTTGCGAATAGGTTCCTTAACCAAAATGCCCCTCAAGAAAGGTAACATAAATATACATAATCGAGATTATACAATTAAATATGTATCTTAAAACTACATGATTTTTACATGCTAATAATCTTACAGGGCCGACCCTTTCCTTTCCGCCCACAACAGAGCAGCTATGCAGCATCGAGGTGAGGAGCTCGCTAGAATCGAGGCCCAAATAGAAAGAGAGCGACAACGTAAAAAGGAGCTCGAAGAACAAAGAAAAACCTTGTTCCCCCGGTCCATCGACCAGCTCAATCACGACGAACTCAAAGAACTCCAAAGTTCTGTATTGCGGTTCAAGAAAGAATTGGATACCAAAATGAAAAGTGTTGTGGGGTCGGAGAATCCGTTTGCTCAAGACCAAGCTAGACTGGCTAGGCATGAAAACCGTGCACACCCAGTTGGGCCACGTTTTGGGCCTAATAACCAGCTCCCACGTTATAACCATAGATCCAGTAATTCTTCTGGATTCAACGCGGGAGTTGGTTATCCAAACCCAACAAACCCTATGGTGGGTGGTTCTAGCTCTAACTCGGTGCTAGATCCGAATGCTAGTAACTATGGTTCTATGAATCAAGTTTACCCTCATTTGCACGGGGCGAGTACTAGTTCTAATGTTCCCCAAATGTATATGAATATGGGTGGGGCTAGTACTAGTTTAAAATGCTCCCCAAATGTACCCGCATATGGGTGGGCCCGGTACCAGTTCAAATGTCGTGGTTCCGTACAATTATGGATATTATGGTGGTGATGCTGGCGCGACAACAAGCGCAAATGTTGGTGGCAATGGCGAGGAGGAAGAGGAGGCTGATTTTAACGAGCATTTTCAAGGATTTGATGACAACTATGGTGGCGATGGTTTCTAGATTCTTCGAGTGGTCCTCAATTTGTCTAGGTTTGTTTGTTTTGGTTTTATAATTATCATTAAAGAAGTGTTTGAATTTCCCTTTTTATGATGAATGCTTCTTGAATAGTTTTACATGTAACGAATGCAATTATCAATTATTTATTAATTTGAGAAACATTCACGTGCACTTGGTGTGCATGAAAGTAGACTCCGTGCACTTTTCTAATTCATAATTACGACACGTACTCTACTAGTACAATATTTTTTACTTACGTATATTTGAAAAATACCTCCGTTTTCTCATATGAGATCCGGTGTTATACTTATTATTATTTCTTTATTCTACGATAACTACTATATGCCACATGAAATGAATTCATTAACGACGTGCAATCCTTACTAATCTGTATTTACAAAAAAAAATGTGTGTGCTTTTTAGCATGACCCATTTACTACACTAAATTATACTATCTCTTATAATACATTATGAGAAATTAAAAATAATTTATAAGCATAAATGGGTGTCATAAATATTAATGAGATGAAAACATGAAAACATGTAAAAATGGAAAAAAAAAAAAAAAAAAAAAAAACTTAATTTTATCATTAACATGGGCCTTGGGCCTTCCTGTGCTTAAAAAGGGCTTAATGCAGTACAACAACAAATTGGACTTGAATTAAGGCCCAAATTTAATATTAAGTCAAATTATAATGTATGGGGAATGAAATTTTCCTAGTTGATGGACCATAAAGTAATTTAAAAATATATGCTTGCCCAAATATTTTATTATTTTTTTTTTTTTTAGTACATTTTTCATTGGGAAGGGATTTCTTCGGTAAAGTTCGATCACTGGCCTATAACCGAAGTTATAAAGTGCTCTGCCAACTAAGTTATAACCGATCACTCGTGGTTCCGTACAATTATGGATATTATGGTGGTGATGTTGGTGCGTCGACAAGAGCAATGCTGGTGGCAATGGTGAGGATGAGGAAGAGGAGGCTGATTTTAACGACAAGTTTCAAGGATTTGATGGCAACTATAATGGCGAAGGTTTTTAGATTCTTCAATTAATTTCAAATAAATTAATAAATTTAATAATGGTATTGTGGTGGTCCTCAATTTGTTTAGGTTTGTTTGTTTAGGTTTTGTGATGTTTAATGTTGTCTTTGATGTTTGTTTAATATTGTATTTGGTGTATGTTTAGGTGTTGTGATATTTTGTGTTGTCTTTGATGTTTGTTATGTGTTATTTTTTGTTATAATTATCAATAAAAAAGTGTCTGAATTTTCCTTTTTATGATCAATGCTTCTTGAATAGTTTTATATGTAATACATGCAACTTTCAATTGTTTATTAATTTGAGAAACACTCACGTGCACTTGGTGGGCATGAAAGTAAACTTCCGTGCACTTCCCTAAACCCTAAAGTAATTACAGATATTATAGCAGTGATGTTGGGTAGTCGACAAGCGCGAATGCTGGTGGCAGCGGTGTGGATGAGGAGGAGGCTGATTTTAATGGCCAATTTCAAGGATTTGACGGCAACTACGGTGGCAAAGGTTTTTAGATTCTTCGATTAGTTTCGAATAAATTAATAAATTTAATAATGGAATTGTGGTGTTCTTGAATTTGTCTAGGTTTGTCTGTTTAGGTTTTGTGATGTTTAATGTTGTCTTTGATGTATTGTCTTTTGGTGTCTGTTTAGGTCTTGGTGATGTTTTATGTTGTCTTTGCATGTTTGTTATGTGTTATTTTCTATTATAATTATCAATAAAGAAGTGTTTGAATTTCTCTTTTTATGATTAATGCTTCTTGAATAGTTTTACATGTAACGCATGCAACTATCAATTATTTATCATTCACGTGCATGAAAGTAAACTCCGTGCATTCTTTTTAATTCATAATTACGACACGTACTCTACTAGTACAATATTTTTTACTTTCATATATTTGAAAATACCTCCATTTTCTCATATGAGATCCGGTGTTATACTCAGCATTTATTTCTTTATTCTACGATAACTACCACATGCCACGTGAAGCGAATTAATTAACGACGTGCAATCTGTACTAATCTATACACGCCAAAAAATTGTGCGTACTTTAACATGACCCATTTACTATACGAAGTATACTCATCTCTTATAATACTTTACGAAAAATTAAAAATAATTTATAAGCATAAAAGGGTGTCATAAATATTAATGAGATGAAAAACATGTAAAAATGAAAAAAAAAAAAACAATTAATTTTATCATTAACATGGGCCTTGGGCCTTCCATTTGCATAAAAAGGGCTTAATGGCAACAATTGGTCTTTGATTTGAGGCCCAAATTCAATATTAAGCCCAATTACCATGTATGCACAATGAAATTTCCCTAGTTGATGGACCATAAAGTAATTTAAACATATATACTTGCCCGAATATTTTCTTTTCGTTTTTGAGTACATTCCTGATCGAGAAAGGAATTTTTTTTTATGAGATTCAATCGCTGACTTGTGATCGGAGTTATAAAATACTCTACCAACTAAGCTATAATCGAATTCCAATACCCGAAAATGTTTGCATAATAATTTATTGACATTAAAGACTTAATCCTTTTTGGTTCCTTTTTTTAAACAAAAAGGGGACATCTAAATTTTCCATACAAATTGAATAGTTATTTGATGTTTCCTATTAGAGTAGGATTTAAAACAATGTTTTTTATCGTTCTTTTGAGAAAAAATAAAATAAAAATCAACCTCTTCAATAAATTAAAATATTTAGGATGAAGAGAAACTAAATATGTAAACAAAATTTGTAAATAAAAAATGATACTTTTTATGGACATCCCGTACATTTGCACGGATGATAATTCTAGTTCAACCGAAATTGAAATTCTAGTGATTGCAAATGAAGGACAAATCTTTTCAACTAGTCATTCATGTTATAAAGGGCTCCGAATCACCTGTTACATATATGCGTTACATCGTCTGTTACACATATCAGATGCAAGCCACGTGTACAAGTGCAAGAGATTTACAAAAAGGAGAGTGACAGTGAATTCTAAACGGTGACCGATAACATTAGACAACTAATTACTTCTCTCTAAACTTACTCGCAAAATCTCCAGTGCCGGATCGATCTCTCGGAAGACGGCAAGGAGAAGAAATCAACAAAATTTGTGATTCCAAAATCGTAAATTGTTCAGCGGGTGTCAATGTCATACACAGAATTGAAATATTTATTCTTGGAAGTAAAATCTTTTCCATTAATTTTTCTTAATGATCTTTGCATAATCTATATGGAGGAGTCGGATGTGTTTGGTATATGAGTTTTGCGTTATACATAACGCTGCAAGATTTTTTACTGGACTAAAAGCAAACTTGGATCATGAAGATCTTGCTTCTTTATTTTTATTTTTCTTTGTGGTGGATCATGCACAAAAGAGTGTTTGAATTAATTTTGCTTAATAGAACAATTTGAATTCTGCCATGAAAATCTTATTTTTACTCCATATTCGTTAATGGGGATTGCACTTGGCTCTGTGTTGTTGCTGAAAATGTTAAAATTCAGAGTCTGGTTTTTCTATTCCAGTGAGAGAATTGGGGATTTTGTTTTTTTAAGGAGATGGATTTTGGAAGGAAAGTTTTCCTGAAAAATCTCTAAACGTCATGTATTGATTCTCTGTGTTGGTGGAGTCTGCTGCATCATTACTGACACTACACGTGGCTTGCATCTGATATGTGTAACAGGCGATGTAACAAATATATGTAACAGGTGATTCGGAGCCGTTTATAAAGCATCAAAATAAAGATTCTTCCGATTTTCTCCAAATATATTTCCTAAAATTTATTGGTTGACCAATATCTTAGAATTGAAGGATAATCGGTAGAGGTCGCAATTTAGCCAACAAATCTTAGCTTATGGGGCCAAAATTATATATTGAGTCGGGATGAGTCGGACCAGGTCAAAATTTCATCGGCCAATAATTATTGAGTTCAACCCATTCTCATTAAATATGCAAAGATTTTTGGGTCGAACTGTCGAGCCAGTTAGTCCTATAGACCTAAATTTTATGATTCAATCCATTTAAAATATCGAACAAATTAGTGTTTGATATTGTCGAATTTTATTGGGTGAGCTGTTAGTATTTGATATTGTCGAATTTTATTAGATTTTGAATATAGAAACGTGATATTCGATTTTGTGCACACATTAATTATGGCCTCATGACTTTAGGATATCGATAAGATTTGTCATATCAAGATAGTTCATAGTAGAGAAAGGTGGCAAAATCGATCGTATTTGATGGGTAGATATGCATAACGAACTCGATCTCAAATTATGTTCATTTAACTTGTTGTCGAGTCGAGCTCAAACTACTCGCAAGCCTTGTGTTTATAAGATGTACCAAACTACTAAAATATCGAAAAGTTTTGGTATTACCGATATCGAACTACCAAAATATCGAAAAAAATTCAGTATACTGATATACAACGGAAAACCCGAATACTGATTTTTTTTTAATTATCATGTCGTTACCGTACCGAAAATTCAGTATACCAAATTTTTTTACATTTTCAATAATTTTTCGATATGATACCTGCATATTTCGGTATTTTTCACCACCCCTAAACTACCCGAGGATTTGGTTCGGTACGATAATCGAATATACCAATCAATATCGTTGAGTTCGATAGACCAAAATTTTTCAGCATACCAATAGAAATTTGATTATCGAACTACTAAAATCCCAAAAAAATTATGTATATCAATGTATCGAACTACCAAAATACCAAATTTTTTATTAGTATACCGGTATATACCGAAATTCTAAAATATTTGGATTATCACTCTGTTACAATATTTTCGATAATTTTTCGATAAGATACGTACAATATTTTAACATTTTAATATTTTTCTCCACCCTTAAGTTATCCGAGGGTTTCCTAAAAAACCCGACCCGATCGGATAAAAAGGCAGCAAGGTGCCAGGCTAGGTAGGTAATGTTGGGGTCCATTTACAGCTCAATGATAGAGAGAGGCCCAATTATGTGGCAAGCTCAAATTGGAGCCCCGAAGGACCGCTGTCTTTATTACCAAATTATTATTATTTTTATTTATTATAGTAATTATTAAAATAGTACATTTTACTTTTAATGCAATACAGTGGATATGGGTTGTCAATCTGACTCACATTTTACATCACAGCCGCAAATCCAGTTCAGCTAATTAAATGGACCCCTAATTACATCATAAATAATATTTTATGGAAATATTTTAATTTTAGTGATATATAAATGAATAAATTTAAAAATTAAAATGGGATTAGGCAAGTGTTGTTGGCCAACCTAATTATAAAAAATAAAAATAATAGAAGGAAAAAAGTAGATTAAGTTGAATTTTTGGTAATATGTTTGGAAGTAGGTTAAAATAAAATTGTTTGTTTGGGTTGGTAGAAGTGGGTCTGTGGATGGGTTAGTATGTGACTTATTTTGTAAAAAGTATATTAAAAATAATTTTTTTTTTTAGGTTTAGAGCTTATAGTATTGCATATAGGATGTGTTATATTTCAGCATTATATGCATTCATCTGTTTGATATTTCGTATAACGATGTAGTTAATGAAAGATAAGAAAAGAAAAATATCCCATAACATACATTCTAGAGATGATAAAGGTCTGATCAAAGTTACTGTAGTAGACTGCAGTAGTTATCAACAATGTTAAAGACGACGGACGTTAGTTGGACGGTAGATTGTAGTCTAGCGTCTAATTGAGGTCTAGACGGGATCTAAGTGAGAGAAATAGAGGATGGGTCGTGGAATAAACGTATGCAGACAATAATAGTCTAGCACGTATGCGTGCTAATTAAATCGAAGGTAGGCGTAGATTTTAGAATAGTTGTAGTTATATGTCTAATATAACACGTTTTAATAACAGAGGCGTAACAGTAGAATATTATTCAGCTTCACTTTACCGAACAACTTTAGTAAGGGTTACTAAATAATAGTTACCACGTGCTGATATTACTTTCTAGAAAAAAATGAAATAATGTGTATGTGCTTGTGTGTGTATATATACTCCCTCCGTCCCGCTTTGACCGGATACGGATGTTAACTATTTTTTCTTTGACTTTTTTAAATGTGGAGATTGATGGTTGATATTTTGAGAATGAGAATTGTGGGGATTAGTTTTCTTTTTTGAAATTGTAAGTTTAATTAAAACGAATTGAAAAAACAAGTAAACAGCTTTAACCGGCACGAATGTATTATTCATCGCTTATTTAACTATTCTAAAATTTTCTCACTTTATAGTTACAAGGGTCAATTACCAAAAGCAACCTGTATTATGAGCCTTTTTTAGTTTTGCAACCTAAACTTTTTAGTTTTTCCGATGACAACCTGTATTAATTATTTTTTTTTCAATTTGCAACCTCCGGCGATATTTCCGGCTATATAGGCCATGTGACTTGCACATGTTCTTTTTAGGACCAATAAGATGGCGACACGTGGCGGCTAATAAAATATTTAAAAAATATTAATAAATATTTTAAAAATTTCAGAAATTTCATTAATAAATCTAGAAAATTAAAAAAAAATCTGAAATTCTTTTAGAAATTTAAAAAAATTATTTAAAATTTAAAAAAATTATTTAAAATTTAAAAAAATTATTTATAATCGAAAAAATAAAATAAAATAATTTTGTAATTAATTAAAAATTTCTGAAAATTCAGAAATTTCATTATAAATTCTGAAAAAAAAATTATTTCTAAAATTAATTTGAAAATTCTAAAAATTTATTTAAAATTAAGAAAAATCATTTAAAATCAAAAAAATAATTTTAAAATCAGAAAATAAAAAATAATAAATAAATTGGAAATTACATTTATAACTCCAAAAAATTAAAAAAATAAAATAAAATTATTTAAGAAATTCTAAAAATTTATTAAGAATTCAGAAAATTTATTTATAATCCCAAAAATTAAATTCATAAAATGCACTTCTTAAATTTATTTATACCGGGATATACGAAGTTCCCTCTCTTTTATACTAATTTTCTACAATTTATAATTATTTTTTAGTATTTAAAAATTAATTTCTAAAATAAATTTTTTTAATTTTAAAATTAGCTTTCTGATTTTAAATGATTTTTCTTAATTTTAAATAAATTTTTAAAATTCAGAAAAAAAAATTATTTAAAAAATTATTTTTCATTTATGAATTCAGAAAAAAAAATTATTTAAAATTAATATATATATATATATATATATATATAATCCAAAAAAAATGCTATTCATTTATAAATTCAGAAAATTCATTTATAAATTCAAAAAATAAAATAAATCTGAAATTAATTTAAAAATTCTAAAAATTTATTTAAAATTAAGAAAAATCATTTAAAATCAGATAGCTAATTTTAAAATTTAGAAAATTAAAAAAAGTTATTTTAGAAATTAAGTTTTAAATACTAATAAATAATTATAAATTGTAGAAAATTAGTATAAAAGAGAAGGGAACTTCGTATATTCCGGTATAAATAAATTTAAGAAGTGCATTTTATGAATTTAATTTTTGGGATTGTAAATAAATTTTCTGAATTCATAATAATTTTTTAGAATTTCTTAAATAATTTTATTTTATTTTATTAATTTTTTTGAGTTATAAATGTAATTTCCGGTTTTTTTATTATTTTTTATTTTCAGATTTTAAAATTATTTTTTTTTTATTTTAAATGATTTTTCTTAATTTTAAATAAATTTTTAGAATTTTCAAATTAATTTTAGAAATATTTTTTTTTTCAGAATATATAATGAAATTTCTGAATTTTCAGAAATTTTTAATTAATTACAAAATTATTTTATTTTATTTTTTCGATTATAAATATATTTTTTTTAGTTTTAAATAATTTTTTTTAAATTTTAAATAAATTTTTAGAATTTCTAAAAGAATTTCAGAATTTTTTTTTTAATTTTCTAGATTTCTTAATGAAATTTCTGAAAATTTTAAAATATTTATTAATATTTTTTAAAAGAACATGTCGCCATCTTAT
Source organism: Ajuga chamaepitys (assembly GCA_958295605.1). Taxonomy (NCBI): domain Eukaryota; kingdom Viridiplantae; phylum Streptophyta; class Magnoliopsida; order Lamiales; family Lamiaceae; genus Ajuga; species Ajuga chamaepitys. The sequence goes on from OY282496.1 coordinate 70,319,376, forward strand.
TGGTCCTAAAAAGAACATGTGCAAGTCACATGGCTTATATAGCCAGAAATATCGCCGGAGGTTGCAAATTGAAAAAAAATAATTAATACAGGTTGTCATCGGAAAAACTAAAAAGTTTAGGTTGCAAAACTAAAAAAGGCTCATAATACAGGTTGTTTTTGGTAATTGACCCTAGTTACAATAGTATCAACTTTAGTTTATATTCAAAGACATTTAACACAAGTTTATTAGCTGCCTACTTATGGCCGAGCTAATGTATTTATTGTGTTAATTTCTATTGTTTTCTTAGCTGCAAAGTTTTCTTAGCTGCCTACTAAATACGACAAACTTATATACATCATACGCATGGTTATAAATCCGTGCATTTGATCGGATCTAACGTAAGAATTCAAGATTTTTTTAAATATAATCGAACTTTCAATATTATATTTGAACTTATTTGATTATCAATATATCGAGTTCGAGTGATCTTTAGTTGAGCCTAACATGAGTTGAACTTAAGTAGTTTGATATTTTCTCATATAGTTTAATGAACTCTACTTATCGAACTTGAGTCGAACTTCAGATTACATTAAACATAAGGCAAGACCTTGTGTGTACAAGGTGTACAATAGACTTATTGTGCACCACAATATTGTATGGGCAAATCAACCATACTGCATCAGTCAGTAAATCAACCATAAGCGGCTATTGTGCACCCAAGCCCCACTCATAACGTAAAGCTATGCTTATGCTTCTTTTATTTCTTTAATCAAACAAACTGACACGAGCTTTTAAAAAACACTCCCGGATCGACCATTACTAGAGGTGGTAATTCGGACGGTCCAGTCCGGTCTCGCCAACACCATGTTTTGGGTCGAACCGGACCAATATTTGGTCGGGCCTAAAATTAATCGGCCCGGAATATTTCACTATAATATAATTAGATTTTCGGACCGGTCAGGAACCCGTCAAACTTTTGACCCATCGAGCCAGTTCGATCGGAACAAATAGTACTTCGAACCTATATTTTTATGATCCGATCATCTAAAATATCGAACCTATTAGGTCGACCCGTCGACCTGACCGATTTTACCACTGCTAACCATCACGTAGTTTGGTTTGATTTCCAAGCAAATCCTATTTGTTTTTTCAAAAGAAGTTAAAAATATTTTTGACCCAAGTCCAAGTAGGTGAAGACTATCTGGATCTAATCCTATCCCAAAATTCCAAATATCAATCTCTTACAGCTGTTTTCCAGTTACCAAAATTACATTCAAGAGAGAGAAACCTGAGTCAAAACCAGCTGGCCACTCGAAACATTCCAATGGAGAAACCAATCACAAACCAGGATTCCAGAAACGACAAATCCCGTACCAATTTATCTCGTTTAGTAAAACAGTGATTGACAGGTATGTATTGGATTCCCCATTGCTGGCACTTTGCGTACGTGCACCCCAGCTCACCCCCATCCAGCCTGTCCCCCCTTTCTCCCCATTTATACTCCTTTTCCGCAGTTTTTTATTCACCAATCGAGGTTTTTTTCAAGTTTTAGTGTTGTATACAGCTGCAATTCGATGGATCCGTGCCCGTTTGTGCGGATTGTGATCGGAAATTTAGCGTTGAGGTTACCGGAGAAGTTGAATTCGGTTTCCCCGTCGTTCTACAGTAAATTGAAGTTGAAAGGGTTTAGTACTCAATTCTCCGATGTGTTGGTTACGGAGACCGACGGCGGCGTGGAGAGCAAAATCCACGGGTGTTTTGCGATGAGCAAGGCGGAGATGGAGAAATTGGCGGAGAAGTCGAGTAAGTTTTCGTTGAAGGTTGAGATTTACAGGCGGAGTAGGAAGGGGAGTAGCCATGGGTGTGGATTTGGGAACAGGGAGAAGCTTCTAGGGCTTGCTGTGGTGCAGCTGGATTTGAGGAGTGTGTTGGATAGTAACGGGAAGTGTGTGATTCAGAACGGGTGGGTGGTGATTGGCGGGTCGGATTTGAAGCTGCATATGAATGTTCGAGCTGAACCCGACCCGAGATTTGTGTTCCGGTTCGATGGAGAGCCTGAGTGCAGCCCGCAGGTGTTTCAGGTGAATGGGAATGTTACGCAGCCTGTTTTTACTTGCAAGTTCAGCTTCAGAAATTCAGTCGAGAGGAATTTGCGATCAAGGTGAATATTTTGGTTTGATTCTTTGTTTATTTGTTTGAATTCATTGAATTTGTTGCGTTAATCAAGTTGTTTGATTGTTGATTTGCTTGATATTCATAAGAAGGAATCTGATTTGCTTGAAATATATGTTGCAAAGATTCCCGAGTAGTTCCGATTAGGTTCCAAGCTTTTTTTTTTCTCGATTTGTTCCTGCCTAACCGTGCTTAGACCCAACTAGGTGTAAAGATTCTAGTTTAGCGTTCGACTAAGACGTTTACAACATATTTGTAATCCATGTTGGTTGATTTAAGAGATTAGAAATTCATTTTGGGGTGTTTGTAAATGATTGTCCGTTTAGTGAAGTGGTTGAATTGATTTTTGTGAAAAATCAGAGTTTGGTAGTGTTTAGATATAAAGTGATTTTAAACCAAAAGTTGGTAGATGTTGGGTGTTGGCAACCTCTGAAAATCAGATTTGAAGTGCTTTTTGAAAAGCAATTTTTGAGTCTAATGTTGTAAACACATCAAAAAGAATTTCTTGGATCCAAAAGTGCTTTTAAGCTAGTTGCAAACCAAACACCCCTTTAGATTCAAATTCTTGCTGGTTCAGCTAAGATTCAATGTTGTCCTATTTGGATTTAAAATCACAACCAATGAATAATTATCAAAAACAGAAATTTGTGTTTAAAAATGAGATCTAGATATATTATTGAATTTTGAACAGATCATTTATGAATTTTGATTTGAACTATACAATAAAGACATGATTTTGCATAGAAAATCATCTAATCTTTGCATTGCCATTGAACAGATCATCTCTATCAGAACCAAGCACATCAACAAGCTGCTTCAGTTCCATCTCCGACGATTCCGACCAGCCGTTAAAAGAGCGAAAAGGCTGGTCGATCACCGTCCACGACCTCTCCGGCTCCTCCGTCGCCCTCGCCTCAATGGTGACCCCATTCGTCCCGTCTCCAGGCTCCGACCGTGTCAGCAAATCCAACCCAGGAGCCTGGCTGATCCTCCGTCCCGACCACAACACCTGGAAGCCATGGGGCCGGCTAGAAGCGTGGCGAGACGGGGACCAGCTAGGCTACCGGTTCGACCTAACCCCCGATGGTGGGATCGACTCAATCCCATTAGCCAACTCGAGTATTAGCACAAAAACAGGAGGGAATTTCGGCATTGACATCACTACCGGACCAACCCCAATGACCAGCCCCAACAGCAGCTTCGACTTAAGTTCGGGATCAGGGTCGGGGTCCGGTTCGGAGCTGGGGTCGACTTCCGGGTCGGGTTCATGGGCGCATTTGCTCTACCGGGGCTTCGTGATGTCATCAACGGTGCAAGGGGAGGGGAAGTGTAGTAAGCCTGAAGTGGAAGTTGGGGTGCAGCACGTGAGTTGCACGGAGGATGCTGCGGCTTTTGTGGCATTGGCTGCTGCTATGGATCTTAGTATGGATGCTTGTCGGAGCTTTTCTCGGAGGCTCCGGAAAGAGCTCCGACAACCCGAACTCGAATGATGAATTCGGGTCGGGTCGGGTCGGAATTGGGTTTTGGAGAATGATTTATTAGTTATTTTCTTGTTCTTGGTCCCTATGAGTGTACAGTCATCGACAGCTATTTGTTTTGGTTTGATTTGGTTCAATTTGTACATTATTGACAATTTTCAATTGAAATCTTTATTCATTTCTTTGGGAGATATTTATGTGTCTGAATTGCAAGGTAGGAAAGTGAATTAATGGTTCACAGGTGGTATTATTGCCTATTGGATAAGTCTTTAGGCTAGGTGGCACACTGAAGCATAAACCAATTTTTTGCGGTTTTCTTGTTAGTTAGATTTTTTGCTATTTTTCTATTCTGGTAGTAGTTGGCTTTTCTCAACTTTTATCACGATAGATGTTAAGATTTTTTTAAGAACTTAATAGGTAATAAAGAGTTTGAAAAAAAGAGCTTTCATTAGTGTGAAATGCATGTAGTGTGCAAAATATATGTGGTGTGTGTAGTGTGTGCAAGATGCGTGTAGGAGTGTGAGTACCCGTTAGGCATGTCAACGGGGCGGGTCAGGTCGGGTTTCTGGATTTTCTGACCCGCCCTGCCCCTGCCCCGCCCCGCCCCGTGACCCGCCACGGGGCAAAAAAATTCGCCCCGTGATCTGCCCCGCACGGGGCGGATCTGCCCCGCCCCGCCCCTAATTTTTTATTTTTATTTTTAATAAAAAATATCAGTTTTTTTTGTTAAAAAAATTGATTTTTTTTGTTGAAGTCAATAAGATTTTAATTTTTAGGTTTAGTTTAATTTTGTTTCAATATTTTTAATTTTTTTTTAATTTAATTATTAAAAAATAATATTTAATTATTTAAATTTACTAGATCTAGTCATAATCTAATATATTAGCTAGACATATATATATAACATATTATATATAAAATTTTATATTATAAATACATATATATATTTTATATTTCTTTGTATATATATATATATACATATCTATATAATAATACATAATACTCCCTCCGTCCCGGCTTAACCTGCCTAGGTTGACCGGGCACAGGGATTAAGAAAAAGCAGATTTTGTGGAATCTTTGACTTTTTTAAAGGTGGAGATTGGGAATGAAGATTTTGAGGGTGGAGATTGTGAGAGAAATTTGCTATTTATGGGGTAGGCAGGTTAAGGTGGGACAAACTAAAATGGCAAGTAGGCAGGTTAAGCTGGGACGGAGGTAGTATATATTTAAAAAAAATTATACATAGGGACGGGGCGGGGCAAGGCGGGGCGGGATCCCTGACCCGCATCTGACCCGCCCCGTGGACGGGGCAGGGCGTGCCCCATTCTTCATCGGGGCGGATCTTGCCCTGCCCCAAAGGCCTCGGATCGGAGCGGATTGGGGCGGGGCGGATCAATTTTGACATGCCTAGTACCCGTGTGAAGAAAGTGTGTGCAAGAGGTGTGTAGTGAAGTGTGCAAAGAGGTGTGTAGTGAGTAGTGTGTGTAATGTGCCGTATATAAAATTTGAGTGTAATTAATAAGAGCTTATTTTTACCATTCATAAGTTGTTAACGTTTTATTTTGTCAAATACATTTCAAAAGCTTATAAAGCCTCAAGATCTTATAACATGTTTCGAGAAGCTTATAAACTTGACTAAATACACTCTTAATCTTGTTTCAAATTTAATTTTATATTTATCTTATCTTCTACTAAGCATATAAGTTTTGTTGCAAAACTCTCCGATTAGCTCCGATTAATCTCTGCCTAGGCACTAGACTCTCATTAATGGCTACGTTTATTTTCCGATTTCTTTCCGCCTAATCACGTCTATGCCCCGATTAATCCCGTCTAAGTCTCGACTAGTCGCTGGGCCCCAATCCACCGCCTAACTAGTGTTTAGCGACTTTCACAATCTTGCATATAAGAAAATTGGCACGTTGCACACCTATGATGAGCATCTTTACACAGAATACTTGCGTGTGCTACATCAAATCAGTGTGGCCCCAAAAGTGTCAAGATCTTTTTGGCTAGGCACTTTTAGAAAGTAAAGCTCATCTAGACTCCAATCAAACATCATATATTGTGTGTGCAATGAAATGCAGAAGCAGTGGGCACCAGAGCTCCCAAAATCGGCCTGGCTGAATGGACCTGTCCAACCCGCCCGATACTTTAAATGGACTAAACTATCCGAAATATCATTGGACCCAAAGCCCTGACTTAATGAACTAAAAATCCGATGAAACACAAGCTGGCCCAAAAATCTTGTATATTTTAGGAAGATAGACTGAGTTGGATTCAATATTTTTGGCCCGATGAAATTTCGACCCAGCCTGTCCCAACACATAGTGTTGGCCCGATGCCTTATGCCCGACCAAGCCGGACCGTCCGAATTACACCTCTGCTGGGTAGAGTTTTTGAGAAATAAAAAGAAATAAAAAAGCAATGTAGTTAATGTGGTGCATAAAATTACAAAATGTTTAAAGAAACAAACAAAAGCGACCAAAAGGAAGCACAACTCTAATAAGCAAACTAAATGATCGATTATACAGATTATGAATCCAAAACTAGTTACCCTCAACTAGAAACCGAAAACTCCATGCAGTATATAATATTTTTCACACAACAAGAAAAAGGGGAAGAAAAAGATACCACGAGAGCCTAACGAAAAACCGGGCGAAACTTGAATCTACGGCGCTAACACTACCCTGATCCGGTTACATTATTCTGCAGCAACATCTTCGTTGTCAGTTCCTTCAGTTTGGATCTCTGGAAGGGTATCAAGATCTGTCCGAACATCTTTCTCCAATATGGAATTGGACGTATCAGATAGATCAATCGCGTCCTGTTGAACTTCTTCAGGATTTTCAGACAGTGTAGCTTCCGTGCTTTCATCAGGATCGTCACTTGTGTCTAGTTTCTCAGCCTCAGCTTCGTTGTTCTTTCCCCATGTGAGTTCTGTACTATTAGATGCGAGTTCAGTAGAGGCTGTGCTATTATCAGAGAGTGATGCTGTTGAATTAGAGTCGACACGTGCGTTGTCCACATTCAAAGTAGAATTATTAGCACTTTCTTCTAAGGATATACCCTCGGTGAGATTTCCATGATCATAACTTACCTCAGGCTTGATCTCAGTCGTATTTTCTGGGGTCAGGTGGTGATTTTCTACCATAACCTCAGTTGTGCTGTTGCTTGTTGAATGACCGTTGGATCCTTCTTGTACCGTGTTATTTGTAGATGAGTCATTCTCTTTTTCGTCCAACGTCACCTTGGTTTCACTGGTTGTCGAATTTGACTGGTGGTCATCCGTAGCTACTTCACCACCTCCCACCTCTTCTTCCAGATTGTTTTCAGGGTGTTCGTTTGAGTTTTGCACGTTTTCAGTAGCCCCTATTTGGGCGTCGTGAGTAACAGCGCTAGAAGCATCATCCGCCTTGTAATGTTCCTCACGTGCTTCATGGGCATTCCTATTACCCCCATCGTGATCCGTTTCTTCTGCAGCACTTTCCTTCTCGGTTTCAACACGACTATCCTCAGAATCCGTTTCCTGAGTGATTTCTCTCTCATCACCATCCTCTCTCTCATCACCATCTACCAACTCCGGTTCTCGATCAACTTCTCCATCTGATTTCTCTTCTTCATGCTCATCTGTTTCATCATCATCCTTCCGTTCAACCTTTTCTTCGGCCTCATCTTCTTCATGCTTAATTTCTTCTGCTTCTTCTCCATTGACCTCCTCTTCGTCTAACGGTTCATCCTGATTCTCGTTCTTAGTAATACCTTCCTCCACTTTGGGCTGAATATCTTTCCGTCCCAATCTTATAATGTCATCGCTGCTCGCTGTTTGAAGCGAGTCTTTGGCGTCGCTTTCGTCAAATTCTTTCTTCTTGTCATGGGAATGTTTCACTTGGTATATCAACCAAAAGCAAACAGCAAGCAATAAACAAATTTGCAGAATGTTCTTAACCTTGACCCCTTTGGATCTATGGTTCCGACCAGGTGACTGCCTGTACATAATGATTTACCCGAGATAACAGAAACGAACCTGTTATTAACACAGAACATCTTTTAGAGAAAAATAAGCTACCAAATTCCAAACATGAATTCAAACCAAACATTTATGAACTCCCTAGTACAGCAGCACATTTGCCGATGTTTTGCACTGTAACAAACTATATGTCAAATGTTGCCAATAGACGATCACAACATTATAAACTTCAAGATGTACATAAATACCCTCTACATCGATACTTGGTGTTGCAGATGAAGTGAAGCGAAAAGTATACTTGTAACAAGCCTAGGCGCAGAATTAAAGTTCGATCATGAAGAGTATTTTCTTTAGTGTAGTGTCCACTCCACATTATAATATCTAGCGTTGTTTTCAGTCAATTAACTTATGATACATCACTTTTTCATAGTCGACGTGTCATACGAAAACCTCAACTCCCTTCATACACATTACTCCTACAGAACTTGGAAATTTTATAGTCGGAAATTTTGCTATACTGCATATCAAAACTTCACTCTTTAACCACCTTATTGACTCGCCGGTACCTTCTGCAAGGTTTCAATTACATTCACCCTAGCTAAAGTACCGAGGCTGTACAGATCAAATCACCATAAGGGGTAACACGTTCTGAAAACCTAAGTTAAAGCGCGTTATTGAACTATCCATAGCCAAAGTATAGCTTTCACAAGACCTTAGAACTACACATTCTTAGTTTCAAAATCAAGGCTTTATCTGCTCTGCATCATCTCAGTACATCAGATGTTTTGTTTGATAAAATTGAAATAATATATGTAAATCACTGCCTAAAAAAGTAACAATGGCAATATATCTAAAGCGCGTAACTGTATTATCCGTAGCCAGAGTATAGAATTCACCAGACCATAGTACTACGCATTCTTAGGGGCTGTTTGCAATTGCTCCTACTTTTGGATAAGTGATTCTTAAAAGTAATAATTTTTAGATTGCAGATTTTGACTCAAATCAGCTTAGATTTAAGGAGAAGCTGTGATTAACAAACACTCTTTTCAGCTTTTTCTAAGCTAAAAGCTCAAAAGTGCTTATTTTAAGCATAAAACACCCCCTTAGTTTCAAAATCAAGACTTTATCTGCTCTGCATCATCTCAGTCCCTCAGATAATTCATTTGATAACATCGAAACAATATATGCAAATCACTGCCGAAAAAAGCAACGATGACAATATATTTAACACGAACATAAACTAATACATGAATTACACCATACAAGTGAAAAAGATCTAATCTCGAAGCAAATAGAGAAACTATGTGCAAAAATCTTCACTAATTTATTAATCACTGAAGCAAACCCTAACGAACTCAATACAGAACCGAATCTTCACAATAAATACTAAAACCTATTTCAGAAACAACAATCAGCGCAAAATCGAGCTCAACCTCGCACTTAACCGCTCATTAACCGTCAAATTGGTGATAAAGAAGCCGTAATTCACTTAATTAGTACAAGAAGCAGCAAATGAACTATAACATTTATTACATACCTTCACCGAATTGAAGAACTGCGAGTATCGAACTGTACGGCGAGGAAAAAAGTGATTATACTCCAAATTGCTTGCTTTTTTCCTGAAAATGGAGGCCTTGACAGCTCTTCTACACTCTCTCTCTTGCACTTTCTCTCTCCTCTCTGATCTACTAACTGCAATAATGGTAGAAGGTTCTTCTAGCAAGGAGACGAGGGACAGTTGGAGAGGGAAATGGAAAAATGGGGGCTTTATTGGGATGTTTACTTTTCGTGACCATGGCGCCGGGTTCGGGTCAGACCCGTATATGTTCGGGTCGTCTCCGGTTTGTTTCCCTGCAGTACTTTACAAGTCTCGTATAAGTCGTTTTCAATTGCGTCGCTGTGATCAATAATAATATTGGCATATTAGGAAACGGTATTTAAGAACGGAATTTGGAGTGGAGGTGGCAATTAGGGTCGTCAGATCTAGTCGGATCAAGCCCGCGAAGTAATGATATACCGGATTGGATAGGATAAATTTTTATCGGGCCCAAAATACTGAGCTAAACTTTGTTTATTCTCTAAATATACTAAAATTTGTTGGATCGGCATGGTCCGATAGGCGTAAGGCTTGGCTTTGGGCTAAAAATGTCGGGCTGATCAGTTCGATTTTCCATCTCTAATTTGCAATGACATCGATATACTATACCAGATCATTCATATTGTTACCGTAACTAAAAAAATTATCTTGAGTCTATTTGATCGTTTCACAAATTAATCTGGATAACTCGTATTGTTTAACTCGCTTACACCCGAAGTCCGTTTATTGGTAACGGGGTACGATACCATTTACCTAATCCTCCTCATTTTCGGCTTATTTACACCACATAACCCCCGATATTTAGACCCCCCAAATCACCACAAACCACTGATCGCCGATATAACACTACAAGAAATATTACTAATAGTGACTGATTTTAGTGACGGACAATTTCCGTCACAATCTAATAACGAACTAGTGACAGAATAGAGACGGATAGGAACTACAAGAGTGTTTGAATATTAGCAACGACTTAGTGACGGAATTATGACGGAATTCAGAGACGGAAAAAAAAAATTCGTCATTAAACCGTCGTAACAAAGGGCGCTAAAAATGTGGGAATAAAATATTTTAAGGTTGTGACGGAAATATTCCGTCACTAATCATGTATCGACGGATTAGTGACGGAATTTTAGTCGTTGCTATGTAGTGACGGAAAAAATTCCGTCATTGCTATGTAGTGACGGATTAGTGACGGAAAAAATTCCGTCATTAATATTGTAGTGACGGATTAGTGACGGAATTTTAGTCGTTGCTATGTAGTGACGGAAAATATTCCGTCATTAATTTTGTATTGTCGGATTAGTGACGGAATTTTACCCGTTGCAATGTAGTTACGGAAAATATTCCGTCATTAATCTTGTATTGACGGATTAATGACGGAATTTTAACCGTTGCTGTGTAGTGACGGAAAATATTCCGTCATTACTTAATGCCCATGTAAAATGATGTTCATTTAATGACGGAATTGGTCGTCATTAACTAATGACGGAAATTTCCGTCACTACTCCCGAAACCATAGTCATAAATATTTTTCGAGAATAAATCGCGAGTTATATATTGAAAGTGATATTTCCGTTAATATCGTAAGTTTCTCAACATGACGGATTTTTTTAGAATTGTGACAGAATTTCCGTCACTAAACTAGTGACGGAATGAAAAGGCCGTCATTATCGGTTGAGTGACGAAGGTTTTTGTAACAAAACATTTCTGTCACTAATCCATCACTACTCCTTCATTGTGACGGAATTTTTCAGTCTAGTGACGAAAAATTCCGTCGCAATCGATGATTTTTTTTGTAGTGTAATCACAACGGAAATACCACTTAAGACTGTCATCCAGCCCCTGGAAACATTACCGCTCACACATAGCTAGTATATTGTCATAATGCTGCACCGCTCACATATAAACCGCCAGTCGAGGCCGCTCACATATAAACAACCAGTTAGGATCGCTCACATGCAGATCGTCATTATCTTGCAGGAGTGAAGTAGAATTCATCGCCGACAAGATCGAATTCTTTACCTAATAATTACACCCTTGTATCTATCACATGGAAGAACATGGTATCCGCATCAGCAGAAAATCAAGTCAGGTGGCAAACGCATGTCGCTCAAACTACCACCTAGCGACAACGTATCACCATGCAAGGATGAAAAACACACCTATAAATACTTTGTTTCCTTGTAAAATCCAAAACTAAGAAAGATCTAATGACTTACTTTATCGACCACAACGATTAATATTGATCCTGATTATAAGCCAAATCCCTTCACAGAATCGATCGCTTTCTTTTTACTTTTACAGTTTCTTTCTTTTCTTTTCTTTTTTCTATTCATCGTTTGAGACTTTGAGCTTATGTCCATCAACTTCTTTTTACAATTTCTTTTATAATTTGTTATGATTTTAAATTCATTGGCATGAACTACGTTGATTATCATTAGGGACATAAACAAATCGAATTATATTCAATAGTACTTGAGTTCAACTCGTCTGATTCTACAATCGACTTAAGTTTGATCCGTTTTCCTAATGTTGAGCTAGTAAATAGTTCGATCTCGAGCTCCATTGTACATTTGGATGCATGACGAGCTCGAAATCGATCTAATTTGATCTCAATTTTAATGGACTCAAGTTCAATTCATCTTATAAATACTAAGCTAATAAATAGTTCGAACTCAAATTTATTAGGCATGAAATTAGGATCTCGAGTTCATTATGCATACAAATATATAATTGAGCTGAAGCTATAAATATATAATTGAGTTGGAGCTTGAGATATGAATGGGCTACTAAAGTTCAAGTTCGAACTCCATTGTACATTTATATGCATGACGAGCTCAAGATCGATCAATTTTAATAAACTCAAGTTCGATTCATCTTACAAATTTTGAGCTAGTAAATAGTTCGAGCTCAAATTTATTATACTTAAAATTGAAATTGAGTTCGAACTCATTATACATACAAATATACAATTGTGCTCGAGCTTGAGGGCTGAAGCAAGTTGATAACATTCTATGGATAACAAGCTCGAGCTCGAGATCGGAATACATTCTATGGAACGTAAATATAACTAACAAAATAACAAGAACATAATAATTACTAAATTAAAAATGAAAATATAATTACGAATAGAACTCCTCCATTGATTCATTCAACAAATAATTAGAAAAAAAAAAACTAAATTTATTAAACTCTTCAATTGATCAGGAATTACAAACACTAATCAAGAGCTACACTAAATTCATTTACCACTAGAAAAGGGGAAAAAATGCAGATATTATATATATACATACGAGCTTTCTAGATGATAAGAGCAGGGACATTTCGGGAATTGACAAGGCGGTGCTGCGGCGGCGACGCGAAAGGAAGATAACACAGAATGAGGAAACGTAGGCGCCGCCACCACCGTGCACTCCTCCAGCAGCTCCGCCACCAGTATCATGCTTAAACACTAATTTCTCGCACTTTTGATTGATGATGCTTTGTTCGATTTACATACGTAGGAGCTTTCTACATGATAAGAGCAGGAGCATTTCGGGAATTGAGAAGGCGGTGCTGCGGCGGCGACGCGAACGGGAGATTACGCAGAATAAGGAAACGCACGCGCCGCGGGAACGGCAACGGTGCGTCCTGCAACATGTGTTCCAGTACACGCGCCACCACCACCGTGTACTCCTCCAGCAGCTCCGCCACTATCGCCACAAGTATCATGCTTAAACCCTAACTTTATCGCACTTTTGATTGATAATTGAATTGATGATGATGATTTCTGAGGTGTTTATTGTTCGATTTATATATACTTGATCGAAATTACCAGAAACGAGAAACAGAGGGCAGTAGATCTGTGATTTGAGTGAGTAATCCAACGGCGGAGGGGTGGTGGTGGGGTAGGGGGTGCATTATCCATACCTGGGGCTGATATGGGGGTTCCACGTGTCCTTATATCTCCAGTAATGATATCACTGTTTGGTTGTTCTTATCTTTGAATCATAAAGAAACAAAATATTAAATATCAAAAAAGGAAAAACAAACAAAATATTTGTTCGAGAGATACCAAACATATTATTGTATTTATTTGATTTGATTAATCAGTGGCAATGTGTAGGCACTTCTAGCAAAGGTGCCACTTTAGGCGATCTAACTCGATCGGGCTCAGCCATCGGCCAACATCATATATCGAGCCGGATTGGATTGATCCTAGATTTTGTTGGATGAAAAATAATTGATGGTCCAGCTTATTTTTCTTAAATATACTAAAAGTCGGATCGTGGTTTGTCGGACTTTTAGTCCATCGGACTTTGGGGCTACATTTATGCGGCCTGTTTTATCTAAAATGTTGGATGGGATGGGTCGATTTATCGAAGTGGATCGATTTTGTCAATTCTACTAATATAGCAGCAGACTGATATCTATTGTTTCTACGAGTTTAAACAAGACTAGACAAAATAAAAATGGAATAAAATTAAGAGGAGTCGAGAAATAAATGTAAACGGCGCTAACAACCTATTGCCTAGACGGGTCCACTCAGACATAGATGGGATTTTTTAAACGAGATATAAACTTTTGAGATAGGGAGTGTATAATATTGTTTAACAAATTCGATCTGCTTGCATCCCTTCAATCTAGAGCTGACAAAATTAATCTGGCCTAACCCGTCAATATTTTAGATGAGTTGGGCCACAAAAATGGATCAGGTCCAACATGTCGATTCGCCGGGCCAAAAGTCCAACCGACCACAGATCGACCGAACATCTTAACATGGGGATGGCCTGGACTGGACTTATATAGTAACATTTAGTCCGAAAAAACAACTTGCCCGACTAATAGTATTACTTCAATGGGCTGGACTCGAAGGAGTCGGCAACTCAAATTGCCACCTCTACTCTTGTTAAATATATGTTAATTATGTTTTTTTTATTGGCTGATTATTTTGAATATATTGGACCAATCTATTGGAAGAGCACACCATAGGAAAAGAATAGTTGAAGATGAACAAAATTCACCTGCCAGGTTTTTACTTTTCCTGCACTTTCTGTCATTGGAATGTCCTGAAAAAGTCTGTTAAGTTATGTAAACCAAAAGTTTAGAATATTATTGCAAAAACCAAGATTGCAGTAGTTGCTAGACTTTAGTCAGACGATATACTGATGTCTAACAATTAATCGAAGTTCAGATGAAGTTGATTGGTGTATATGCGTGGTTAGCTGAGGATGAATCGAAAAATAAGCATAGGTTGTCAAGAAGAATATAGCGTCTAGGTAAGAATTAGTTGGAACTAATTAAATTTTTTTGTAACAAAAGCAAAACACACATTATTTAAGTTTACTTTACATGATTACAGTTTGTTGCTAACTAATTTAAGATTATTGACTCTTGATGTAACTCCAAGCAAGCTTTTAAATGGTGGAAATTGTACCACACTTCCGTGGTTTCATAATCTTGAGTGGGATTCGCATTTGAGAAATACACGAAATATTTTACATGATTTTGATAATTCAACACCTTTTTTAGTAGAATAAAGTACGTCTGTATTTATTTTCATGTTTTCTAGTTAAACACTTGAATAATCTTTGAACATACCAGTTGATGGACAGACGAAACATCTTTTTTTAGTAGAAAAATTTATGTCTTTATTTTTTCTAGTTAAACAAATGAATAATCTTTGAACAACCCAGTTGATGATGGACGAAAAATAACATGAAAAAAAATTGGTGGGTTCCAATCTTCATTAGTGGTATATTGTTTGTTTTGGCCAAGCTTGCACGGATTTTTTTGGTTGAAAAACATGGCAAATATAATATGTCCATAATCTTTCCCATATTTATCCGATGAGGGATTTTGGTTAACACCCAAAGCTCTAATAGTTTCTACTCGAAAAAGGGAAACTTTGATGAATTATTAAAATCGTCAATGATTCCGTACAATTATCAAATTATGTGAAAGTCTCGCGCAAGATTATAAAAACACGAGGGGGCACTTTTAAATGCATTTAGTTCAAGATGTGCTTATAATTTTAAGTATAATGTATATTTCTTTGCTTCTTACCAAAGATATTCTTGCTTAAACAAAACTCTTAAGTAGTTCTCTTCACATTATGACCACCCTACCATGCAATACATATATATATATATGTGTGTGTGCCCTCTTTCTTTATTTTAAATATACAAATTATGAATATTTTCTCTAGCGTTGTCATTTTAATCGTCGTTTTCACGAGTTCTTTGGTTCAGGATTCATGCGCTTCAGTTGTTTCGACCGGAGATTTTAACAAGGATTTCTTCGTCACGTGGTCCCCTAGTCATGTTAATACATCTGTTGATGGCTCAAATAGAAGCTTAATTCTTGACAAGGATTCAGGTTTAATTTTTTTTAAACCAAATTTCATTCAATTTTTGTTTTTTTTGTAATATTGCCATATATATATATGTGTGTATATACATATATTATTATTTTATTTTATTTATTTGGTTTTTCTTTTTTTGCAGGTTCTGCTTTTGCTTCGAATGATATGTTCTTGTTTGGTCAATTTGATATGCAAATTAAATTGATACCAGGGAACTCAGCAGGCACTGTTGTAGCCTTTTATGTAAGTTGCAAATTAATGCACTACTTTTTTTTGGCTAAACTACGTGAAATCAATTTTCGTCTTATAATTTTCCGGCTTTTACTCGTCTGATTTTCGTCTAAAATTATTATTATGTTTTTTAATCTCGTCCCATTATTAAAGAAATTTCTCGTATTTGGACGAATTTTTGCCGCCAATGAACAAATTGATCAGAAAAGTACACATGACTGTCACATGACATCAAGTTTTGATCGATTTTAATTGATATGGCACCAATGCTGACGTTATTCTTTGGGACAAGAGTCAAACGCGCGAAAAGTTATGAACATAAAGTGATTTAAAGTTACAGCCACATCGTTTTTCCTGCCAATTTACCATCGGTGGCGGAAATTGGTCCAGTTGCGAGCAACTTTATTTATTATAGATCATATTGAAAAAGCAACAAATATGGGATGACCATCAGACGAGCGAAAAATTATGGGATGAAAAATTATTTTAGCCCCACTATTTCTTTTTATAAAATTAAATGAGTAACTAATTTCCACATTCTCTTTTGTTTCTCTACTTTTGCTTTAGGCGCACTTACACTTATATAAGATCGTCTCACGATTTTTTTTACTGTAACAGTTGACATCAAATCAGCCGAACCGAGACGAGCTCGATTTTGAATTTCTAGGCAACGTGCCCGGACAACCCTACATTATACAAACAAATGTATATGCAAATGGATTTGATGACAGGGAGGAGAGGATCAAGCTGTGGTTTGATCCTACAAAGGACTTCCACACCTATTCTGTCCTATGGAACCTCCACCAAGTTGTGTAAGCCATCTTTCTAATTCGTCCAGCTCAGTTGATAAGGTCAAGATCATATATCGAGTTGAATTGAACTGGTCCAAAACTCCATCGAGCCAATAATTATTGAGCTCAGTCTAATCTAACATATTCCCTTAAATATACAAATATTTTCAGGCCAACTCGTGGCTCGTCGGACTATGGCCCATCTGGTCGGGCATGTCAAGCCCTACGATCATGCGATCCTAGATTTCTATAGTTCAACCCATTTAAAAAACAAACAAATCTCAAAGAAATTGATAATTACATAAAGTTCACGAACTTTCAATGAATTATCATATACTTTTCAAACATAATATCTTTACAGTTTTCCTGATTCGACGCGCCAGGGAGAGATTTGGGCTTCAGTAGTTTACGTGGAGCTCGAAACTGAAATTTTAATCAACTCTGCTGCAAATGTGTACTTATACGATGTTTTTAAATCCTTAAATGGAAATGACAACATTTAACGATTAGGTTCGATAATACAATGTGTCATTTTCATTTAAGTACGAACTAAAAGGGTCTGTATAACTACATAGATAATACAATGTGTCATTTTCATTTAAGTACGAACTAAAAGGGTCTGTATAACTACACGTCTACAATTAGGTATATTCTAAAATCTTAATTTTGAGCTCCACCTCAGCAATTGTAACTCAAAATTGGTAACAAAATATCTCGTTCCAATTACAAGTCCAAACAACCATTAAAACAGTATTAATAACTTTAGTTAAAAGTCCACGTTGCAACTCATAATTGGTTAAAAGTTCGTGCTTCGTAAAAGTTCGTAAATTTTTACGTAATTTTTGCAGGTTCATGGTGGATTGGGTACCCATAAGAACATACAGAAACCATGCAGACAAAGGTGTCCCCTTTCCAAGATGGCAGCCCATGGGCCTCCAAATGAGTCTTTGGAACGGCGAAAATTGGGCCACAAATGGTGGAAAAAGCAAGATTGATTGGGCCCAAGGCCCATTCGTGGCCCAATTCAGAAACCACAAAATTGATGCCTGTATTTGGACGGGCAACCCAAGATTTTGCCGGGCCCAAAGCCCAACAAATTGGTGGAACAAAGAGAGGTCCATTTCATTAACAGGCCCACAAAGAAAATTATTTAAATGGGTCAGAAAATATTATTTAATTTATGATTATTGTCAGGATTATCAGAGGTTTAATAATAGTCTTCCTAAGGAGTGTTTGCTTAGTAAGTATTGATTATTGGTTGTTAATTTAGTTATTATCTCCGTTTTTTAGTTGTCGTTCTAACTTATTTATTTCATTTGTAATCGGAAAATAGTGGTCTTGTAATAATAAATTTATGGATTATGATTTCTTCATTTTATTCGTGTTCTTTAAAACAAATTAACACTCCCTCTGTCACACTCAAATTTGCACACTTTTTTTTTTCGCTACGTTCCATTCAGATTTGTACATTCTTAAAAAAAAAATTTCCTTACAATCTCCCCCTCTTAATATACGTTTCCGGTTCTACGTACAAATGTGAATGGAACGGATGTTGTAGTTGATAATATTAATATACTATTACTTTGTTCAAATTTGACTTTCCTTTTGACACTTGCTAATAATTTATTCATCATGCATAAAAAAGAATAGACCTGTAATATTTAGATTTATTTTTTTTGGAATTACTTGTTGTTGGATCTAATAATTCAAATTAATAATTAATTTCTTTCTGCTATTATAATTTCAAAATCCGTAATTATCATGTATAATTGGACTCTAGTAGCAATAAGTTGGATTAATTTTATTATCATAAGTCTTTTTCAGAAAGTTGTTGATATCTAATATTAAATAGAAAAATAGATTTTATTCTCATTTGATGTATCTTTTCGAGTATTCTCATAATCAATTTAGATTGTACGATTGTTGTTCTTCGGTCATGCTTCTTCCTACATCAATTTTCTCAAGTGATAAGAACTCCCCCAATAAATTACTTTACAAGATTAGATGATCTATCTAGAAATTAATTAAAAGAAAAAGAAGATATATATATATATGTTCATTATATTCATGTAATATAGACTCAATATAAAGACATAGTTTTTATTAAAGTAGAACTCAATATAAGCCCGTAAATCGCACGAGTCATATTAGAAGATCTTCAATAAGGACGTTGGCCTACAAAATTGCCTGGAGGATTATAGCTACAAACGACATACCACCATCCATTGTTACACCGAGCCCTAGCGCAACCGAGTTGCACCGAATTACGCCACACCACTTGAGTGTAGCTACGACATTCTCCACCAACACACGAGTTGGAGGTATAATTATAGTTTGGCCTCTGCGAAACCCACATGTCCACTGCGGCCCGGCCAGTGAAATCACCACTTCCGTTGGCTAAGTTCTCGCCGTACCTACCGCCAGAGGGGGCTAGGACGCAACCGGCAATGCGAGTATTAACGTACCTTTGGGCATATGTTGCTACCGTTTCGCTCCACGATATAGGCCCGACTCCAACTTGGGAACGAGCAGCATTGTGCGCATCGAGATAGTCCTGTCGCGAGTTTTGGGCTTGGCATGAATGAAGGGAAATGAAGAAGAGAAAGGCTAGTGAAAAGCTCTTGAGGATTTCCATTTTATCTTGTTATTGATAATGAAATGTTGTGTTGATTTATGTACAAAGGAATAGGTTATTTATAGGTGTGGATTTATGGAATATTGATATATTTAATGAAATATAGTTGAAAATGGAAAATAATTTAAGAAGGATGTAGGAAACTACCAATTAAATATTATGCAGCCCATGTTGATTTAATCTAATATAAAAATATATTACTCCCTCCGTCTCGGTTTAACTTGCCTACTTTGACTGGGCACGATGATTAAAAAAAAAATAGATTTTGTGGAATCTTTGACTTTTTTTAATGTGGAGATTTTGAAGGTGGAGATTGTGAGAAAAATTTGCCATTTATGGACTGTCAAGTTAACTTGGAACAAGTCGAAAAGGAAAGTAGGCAAGTTAGAGCGGGACGGGAGTAGTATTATTTTATTTTATTCTTTGAGAAGGTTGTTATGTTTTACTTT
The DNA here is from genome assembly GCA_958295605.1 of Ajuga chamaepitys. Lineage (NCBI taxonomy): Eukaryota > Viridiplantae > Streptophyta > Magnoliopsida > Lamiales > Lamiaceae > Ajuga > Ajuga chamaepitys. Next base: position 70,339,024 of record OY282496.1, read on the forward strand.
GAATGGGAACACGTTGTGATTGAACTCTAGTTAGCATGATATTCCTTTTTTATAAGCCAAAAGAGACTTAATTTGACTTGAAAATTTTGAAAAATCTGCAAGTACCAACTTTGTACCAACTAGGAAAACTATTCTAGAAAAATCGTAAGGGAACGAGATGGACAAAGAAAAAATATCACGTTGCATGTAACTTTAAACATATGAAGGTCAATGAACGATTTTAATTAAGCTGCTGCAAACCATTGTTTTGTACTGAACGAATCATATTTCTGCTGCAGACCATGATTGCTTGCACAACTATTAGAGAAATTAGAGGGACTCGAATTAGTTCATACTTTCATGGAACCGAGAATGCTTGACAAAATTACTCGATATTTATTTTTATTTTCAAACAATATAATGAGTGTTGTGTGTAACAGTCATACGGATCTTATTAATTTGATAGAGGAAAATTTTATTTTCTAAATAAGATTAGAGCTCGGATATGAGTAACGGGATCCATGTGGTCCTGTTTCTGTCGTTAATTAATAATATTCTAGCCAAAATTGTTTTCGGTTTCATAATTTTTCGCTCGTATATTTTTTGTCCCAAAAATAGTTGAGTTTTCATTTTAGTTTTGTAACTGTTGAAATTGCTCGATATTGGTCCTATTTTCGTTACCATAAGTTGAATTTGTATGGGTAGAGGTGGCAAAATCGTCCGGTCCACTGGCCGACTGAGTTTGTCGAACATATTAGAGGGTTGGGCTATATAAATTTTAGCCGAAGTATCACAGGGCTTAACAAGTCCGATCTAATGAGTTAATGGTATGATCGACGACTCGCAAGTTGGCATAACAACCTTTGTGTATTCTAGGAAGATGACTGGACTCATTAATTCCCGGTCCAATAAAATTTTGGCCCGGTCCAATAGACCGGCTCAGCTTGTCGGACATATTAGACGTGTTGTGCCACACAAATATTAGTAAAGCCCACTTACTGGCCCGCAATCCAGGATTGATACAATTTTGATTCGGTCTAACTCGAAAATGCGTTGGATCGTTATACGGGTGGTTTGAATTGCAACCTCTATGCAATGAAATATTTTAATCGATAGTTAAATCAAGATCAGACTCGATCATAAATATTTTAATTAGTAGTTAAACCAAGATCGAATAAATTTGCATATTCAACCAGAAATTAAAAATAAATTCGAGCGGTTATAAAAAAAAAAAAAACTAAATTCGAGCAATTAAAAAATATTCTAAAAAAAAAAGAAAAAAGTGAAATTCAAGCATTTGCACTTAATAACTGGGAATAATATATTTGGACAAAAATGCCCTTACACAGTAATCAGCCTACATTTAGCTAAGTAAAGCCTTAATAAAAACCCATCTTTAAAACTAGTAATAAAAAAAAAATACAAATTTATATCAAGTGATACAAATTCTTTTTCTTTGGCTTAAAAAGGGCCCTTATTACATAACAAGCTGATTCTTCCAATTTTATTTCTCAACAAAATATTAACTTATATATTATGAACCATTATCACATATCTAGCACGTGATATATAGTTAATAACCTTAACCAGAATACTAGAAAATATTTTGTCTAGTACGGCCTCTCCCCGAGCCAGTTACCCGGGGCGGCGTAGCTGCACACCACATAGTACCATCCATTATTACATTGGACTCTGGCACAACCGATCTGAATCGAGTCATGCCACACCACTTGAGTGTAGTGCAGGCACTGATTCCCACCGGTGCACGTGTTTGAATTCCAATCATAGTACGGTTTCTCAGCCACCCACATATTCACTGCAGACGTACCGGTGAAGGTGCTGCTACTACCCTTAGCTAGGTTTTCGCCGTAAGGCCCATTAGAGTGCGTTAGGGCACAATCAACCTTCCTTTGGTTGGCGTAGTTCTGGGCATAGGTAGCCAGTGTGGTGTTCCATGTCACCGAGCCTACGCCAACTTGACCTCGAGGGGTGTTGTGGCAGTTGACATAGTCCTGAGGCAAGTTCTGGGCGTCGGAGAGCGGTAGTAGGGTTAAAAGGGCTAAGAGGAGAAGGAATGATGGGGAAATTTTGTTGAAAGCCATTGATTAGTATCTAAAATTGGATTTTGATTTGAATGATAATGGAGGGATAATATTTAGGTATTTATAGGAAACAATTTGAATTATTTTATATTATCTTTGCCCTAATATTTAGCAAATGGCATGTGCTTAAAAGGTGAAGCAACCCTAAATTCACTAATACATCCACTTTGTACATTGAGAGTGGGATTAAGTTTATCTTTACTAAAAGGAGAGATTAAGTGTTGCTTAAGTGTAGGATTTTGTTTTGGTGGTTAAATATTGTACAATTTGTTTAGTTATATATGCAACTTACCATATTATTGACCTGTGATAGTCGAGCGACAAGTTAGGGTCCTAACGTTTAGTCGAATTCTAGGCATGGCTAGGTGAGACAAGTGTGGTTAATTAGCAGAATCGGGGCTAAGCAAGACGTATATATGGTTGTGTAAGGAAATATATAAACCATGAAATATTATTTTACAACAATTAATGTATTTGAACTAATTAATTTTGGCCAAGAAACTACTCAATTATATTAACTAAAAATTTGCATCACCATTGTTGATAATTATACAAATTAGTCATAAAACATATTTTCCTCCGACTTAAAATTAAAGTCATGTTTTATAAATGTATAATTTTTTATTTTTTTTCATTAATTAAACGAAGTCGGTACTTTCTAAAAGCCATTATACTTCTTTTATTTGTTGATTCGATTTATTTAATCACAAAAAAGTTAACAAAACAATACATTGATCTCAAAACAAGACATTGAACTCATTAATATTCGTGTCGATCTCTCCTGTGCAAAATAAATTGGGACGGGGAGAATATATTAGTCTGCAAAATAAAATCTGCATCCACTGTGAAACGTACATGAACAGTTGGAGTGTTTTTTTGATATTGTTAACAACTTGATGAAATATTTTTATATTTTTCCAAATTTGACTTTTTAACACTGGGCTAATAATTTATTCATCATGCATCAAGATCAAGAGAGTCGAGAATGTACACTACAAGTGGCAATTCGGGCCGGGCCTAGCTCATATGTTGGGCCGGATTTGGTCGGTACAAAATTTTGTCGTACCAAAAATTTTCGAGTTCCAATGAATTCCACTTAAATATATAAAAAGATTTGGATCGATCCGCAACTTGTCGGGCTTTTAGTCTATTATATCGAGCCCATTGGACCCGATAATACTTCGAGCCTACATTCTTATAGCTCAACCCATTTAAAATGTCAGACAGACTAGACCGACCAATCGAGTCGGAGAGTTTTTGCCACATCTACTGTTAATGCATTCCCAGAATCAGATTACATAACTTTGATTATCTAATTACCTTTTCCTTTTATTTAAAAGAAAAATCAGATTAAATGTTACAATTTAGGTCGTCCGACTCAATCGGCCAGGCAAAAAACTAGAAGGGTTGATCCGTCCCACCCTCTTTAAATATACTAAAATTATCGTCCTAGCTCACGATCTATTGAATTAGGGCTTTTGGGCTGATAATATCGGACGAAATTTTATATAAACTGGTCATGGCCGTCAGGCTAAAACATCGTGCGGGCTGGACTGATTTTGTCACATCTATTGTGCTCACATAAATGGGTTGCAACTCAATTTCTTTTCAACAGGTTTGTATTAACATTTTCCAGAAAAGTATCAATTTATACTAAAATTGCTTAACTGGATAAAAGTACCAACTTTTTTTAAAAATGAATGCATCATAATCAAAAGTATCAGTAAAGGTACTTAGGATCCTCTAATCCACTTTTACCCTATTTCATTCGTGTCCCATTACAAAATCGAGTCAATTATAATTATTCTTTTGCAATTTATGAATTTAAAGTTCATTATTTAAGTTAAGGATTCAAGATCCATGTTTAGATTTCATGTTTAAAGTCTAGGGTTCGACTTTTTTGGATTAGGGTATATTTTCTATTGTAAACTTATGATGTCACGATTCACGGTTCATGGTTCATGATTTAATGGTTTATTGTTTATAATTCAATAGATCATAGTTTATGGTTCGTGATTCATGTGTTCGGGATTCACGATTTATATTGTATGGTTTGATTTTGGAGTGGAATATAGTTGAGACAGGATAAATGTGGGGTAGATTATCATTTCCCAAGTAAAGGAGCTGATCAATTTCTTTATTAGAATTTGAGAATTTGGAGACATTTTATCTCATCAGGATTCTTGTCTTTTGGTATTATTTTTATTAATATTTTATTTTATCATTATTATTATTATTATTTTATTTATTTATTTTATTAATATTAATATTTTATTTATTTATTTATTCTTTATTATTATCATTATTACTATTATTTTATTTATTTTTTTCCATCACAAACTTGATATGAAGTGTAATGAAGAAGAAGTTGCAACATATAAGAAGATGATACAATTCATAAATAAGAATATAGTACAATACAAATTTAAAGTAGTATAAATATTTTTCATAAATATGAAATGTTACATATAACATTACACAATTCACCGCGCAAGGATTTCACAATCAACATCTTCGAAACTCACTTCAAATGTGTTGTAGTTGAATCCAACGTTATAGTATTGCTGAGCATATATTCCTATAACAGGTATATCAGATTTTCGGAAAGCTAAGCAAAAACTATCCTTATCGCGTTGAGCAAACACCCGTTCTTCATTCAGACTTAGAGCGGTGTTCCCTTCGAGTTGGAGAGTGACGATGAGGAATCCTTTCAGATCCCGTTCTATGGTTCCGACATAACACAGATCATCCGCGTGCTCTAATCCGTGTGTTACACGTTCTAACACATGATCGAGCAATTCTGCCGCTTCTTTCTTTAATTGTTCGTATTCATTCTCCGGCAATAAACTAAATGTGCTGCCTGTGTTTACGAGGACGTTATATCTAAATACATCCGTATCAACTTGGAGTTGTTTATCACCAAAGGAGATTCCCACCAAGCTCACTGCATAACCCCTCGAATTTATTCTCATCGGAGTTGTGCTACCTTCAATTCTAGCACCGTCGCCTAAAACTAATTGATTGAAAGGATAATCCTTATCTCTTAAATTCCCTATACAGTAAGAAAATACATTACCTACTCGATAAATTAAAGAATCTGCACTGTATGCTTGAAGACCAAGTCTACCACTTATAACCTTTTGACTTGTTTCTACGCCGAAAAGTTGATTTGGTATCTCTAGCGAAACACCAGAGGATGTTAGAAAAGTGAATCTTTCGAAAGCTAACGTACCCGCACTCGATATAGTATCTAAGTACTCTATGTTGTACGTACACTGAGAATCTTTGCATTGACTCTCGTTACAATAATTTGAACATTGTTGTTCCGAGGCACAAGAAGTTTTGTTATAGGTGGACGACTTTCTATAATCATAAACGAAGTGTGGACTAAGCCAAGTTAATGAGCTTTCGGTGTCCACCCAAAAAAGATGCGGAACCGGAGGTTCGCCTATAGAAATGTTTGCCAAGAAATAACCGGCAACCATAGGCATCATAGGAGCTTTGATGTTGTAACTATTTGGAAATGTGGAAATAGAATTTATGTGCACAAATGGCATTACAATCTTACTAATCAAAGATGTCGTGAGCAAGAAAGTAATTGTGAGTGTAAGAAAAACATAGTTTGCCATTACAAAAACTATAAGTAAAAGTTGATAAGTGAAATAGGCTTTAAAGTAAAAGTGGTAAATGTTTTGTAGTAACAAGCGTTTATATAACTAAAGCAGAAGGAGAAACAATTAGTGTGTTTCAACTACTGCAGAAGGAGAGAAAGTGTGTTTCAACCAACCATAAGTTAACTAATGTGAGTTTGTACAAAACTGATATGACAGTGTGAAATGCATGTCATAATTTGTTTGAGTGATGTGTATTTGGTAGAGTCGGTAAAATCGGTTCGGTCCATTAGAGTAGTTCAGTCTGCCCACTACAACAAAAAAGGTTTTTTGTATAAGACTTTTTGCCACCATAATTGTGGTCACTAATAATAAGTTATTTGTGACCACCTGTTGTCACATATCTCTCTACAAATTATTTGAGACAACTTTAAGACTATTTTTAGAGACAACTAATTGTTGCAAAAAATATTTGAGACAACTTTTGTGGTCACAAATATATTATTTGCGACCGAGTTATTGAGACGATAATAAAATTGTGACAAATACTCATAAGTTGTGAGAAATAATAATTATTTGAGACCACTTTACTTAAGTTGTGACAAATACTCTTTATTTGAGACTACTTTTTTGTGGTTTCAAAAGACTTTTTTCCTTGTGGTGGCCTGACATATATGTATGGTTGTACAAGGAAATATATACACAATGAAATAATATTTTAAAAAAAATAAATGTATTTGAACGAAAGTAATTTTGGCCAACAAACTACTCAATTATCTTAACTAAAAATTTGCATCACCATTGTTGATAATTCTACAAATTAGTCACAAAACATATTTTTCTCCGACTTAAAATTAAAGTCATGTTTTATAGAGGTATAATTTTTTATTTTTGATCAATTAGACGAAGACAATACTTTCTAAAAGCCATTACTTCTTTTATTTTATTTATTGATTTAATTTATTTAATAAAAAAAATAACAAAACAATACATTGATCTCGAAGCAAGACACCGGATTAATTAAATTAATCTGCAAAAATAAAATCTGCATCCAATGTACGTACATGAACAGTTGGAGTGTTTTATTTTTAAAATTGTTTACAACTTGATGAAATATTGTATTATTTTAACAAATTTGACTTTTTAACACTTGGCTAATTATGTATTCATCATGCATCAAGATTGGCAATTCGAGAAGCCCAACCGAGTTGGACCTAGCTCATATATTGAGTCGGTTATGGTCGGATCAAATTTTTATTGGACAAAAAATTATCGATCCCGACTAAATCTATCACTCTTAAACATACTAAGATTTTCGAATCGATTCATGGTCCGTCGAATTTTTACCCAACATGCCCGATAATTAACTCAGCCCATTTAAAATATCAAGCAGACTGGACCGATCAATCGAGTCGAATTAATTTTGTCACATTTACTTTTAATGTATTCCCAAAATCAGGTTGCATAACTCTGATTATCTAATTACCTTTTTCTTTTTATTTAACTAAAAATTACATTGATATTAGATGTTGCGATTCACGTCGTCTGACTCAGTCGATCAGACCGAACTACAGGGGTTGACCCGTCCCACCCTCTTTAAGTACACCAAAATTTTCGCCCTAGCTCACGATCTATCGAATAAGGGTTTTTGGGCTTGATAATATTTAGACGAATTTATGTAAGCTGGTCAGGCTAAAACGTCGTACGGTTTGATTTTGTCATCTCTATCGTGTTCATGTAAGTGGGCTTGTAATTCAATGGGCTTGTCAATGTGATTGAACATTGACCAGGCCCATCTTGGCTCTAGCTGGACTAAACATGATTATTTGCTGGCCCATTTTAAGCAAGGACAGGGTATGTGGGCCCATATGAAGAATTTTTTTTTTCAATTTTTTTTTTCAATATAATAAATATTAGAAAAAGAATTTTTATTTTCTCTCTAGTTGTAAATATTGTTGTGATAAGATATGGCAAAATATTAATAATAATTACTGGATATTTTATGGAGATGGTTAATTCAAGCATGCATAACTAAGGTTTTTCTTCTTATTATTTTAATTATATTATTGTAGGGTATATGATTAAATTTGTTTTTTTGTTATATTCAAATATTTGTAGGTTCAACTTTACCGCGTAAAAATTATTTGTTGTTTGAGCTAACAATTCAAATTAATAATTAAATTTATGATGCTATTAGTGAATTTATGATCCGTAAATGTAATTATCATAAATAATTAGACCCTAATAGTAATATGTTAGATAGCCTACAAAATACTTATTAGTAATGATATCATTAGTCGGTATGGAACGCTATTGTACCAAACTAACCAATAATAAGTATTGACTGGATGCTGGATTTAGTCAACTAAACTAGACAAACATTAAGATCTATTACGACTACTCTAATAAATCTTTAATTTTTTTTACATAAAAAGTATTTATCAGTGTGTCCTAATGAATCTACCTTACTCACCACTTTACTCGTTTTTAGGATAGAAAAAAATTATGTGGAGGTTTAAAACTTTATGAAAAATACATAAAAAGGGTTAAATTGAAGCCATAAAAGAAGCAAGTAGTGGTGGAAGTTAAATACCCTTATTGTTAGGCAATTTGAAATTACTCTCAAGTTTTGATTTTTTCAAAACCTCAAAATTTCATTACATGCACGTGTATATGATTACATAATGAATACATCATAAGTGATTATATGACATAATTAATATAATATATTGTAGAAGAAGTACCGAATGTGGTAGAAAATTCGAACCGATATTATTGTACCTAGTGTAAAATCTACCAAGTCGTTTTAAGAGAGTAAAACTCCTAAATAATTACAAAAAATATATTATCACGTTCATTTTCATTATATCGAATTTAATTAGTACAACAATTAAGCATAAGAAAGAGGACATCTCACTTTTATGTAATTTAATATAAGATCTTACAAGCATTAGAATGCAAATTAATTAAAGGAAAGGACATATATCCCCTTATTTATTTTAGCATTAATTATTATATGACTTTCACGAGTGAAAATCTAAGATTATGTGACACTCATTTAAACAAGATTACATGACACTTATTTAAACAAGATCTTTAATAAGGACGTTGGCCATCGTAGTTGCCTGGAGTATCATAGTTGCAAGAAATGAACCACCACCCGTTGCTGCACTGAGCCCTAGCACAACCAAGTCGAACTGAGTTACGCCACACGACCTGAGTGTAATGACCACAAACTGCACCGCTGGCACACGTGTTGGATGCATAGTTATAGTTAGCTCTCTCCCTCACCCATAGGTCCACAGCGGCCCTGCCTGTGAAATCACCACTACCCTTGGCTAGGTTCTCGCCATACGGCCTATTGCTCGAGTGCACAAGATTACAATCCCCTAGCCTCGAGTTGACATAGTTTCGAGCAAAACTAGCCACCCTTTCGTCCCACACCATGGGTCCAACCCCGACCTGAGCACGAGCCGCGTTGTGGACATCAAGGTAATCTTGTGGAGAGTTTTGTCCTAGACAAGAATGTCCTAACATTGTTAAGAAGAGGAGGGCTAGTGAAAATTTGTTATGGATATCCATTTTGATTGGTGAAAATTTGATGCAAATTATTGTGCAAAGAGTAGGGTATTTATAGTAGAAACATTGTGGAATTTTTGTGTACTTATTGGATTATTATGCATGGAATATGTGTCACATATTTTTCATAAAAGCAGCCTCTATTAGTACTAGGTTTAAATAATTTGATTTTTAGTATCTATTCAAAATCATTAATAAAATGAGCTTTTAACATTATATTGTTATACTCCCTCCGTCGCGGTTTATTTTGCACAGGTGATCGAGCACGGATGTTAGCAAAAGCAGATTTTACTTTCTTTTTTTTCTTTTTTACATTTTTAAAGGTGAAGATTGAATGTTGAGACTTTGAGGATGGAGATTGTGAGAGAAGTTTCATTTTTAGGAGTGTGCATAATAAGGTGGGACGACCGAAAAGGAAAAGTGTGCAAAATAAGTCGGGACGGAGGTGCAAAAAGTATCTGTGCAAAGGAGGAATCGATCTCTTCACATGGATAAGCGATCAAATGAACTGCACTAAATTACGTTATGCTCTTGCATATGTCAAATATGTATAAGAAGATACAAATATATACAAAAAAATAGAGAAAAAATATAACAAATCGGGGACCCTCGTCGGCATGGGGTCCGGAGCGGCAACGGCACCTTCTCCCCCCAAAGGCCGCCTCTGGGTGGGTTATTGAAAATGTGCTAATATTTATTTATTTATTTAATCAATCATATTTCTACATCCTACTATTCTACAATGTTAGTATCTTCAATATGTAACAGAAAAATATGTTTTATTTCCATTTTATTCTCGAGTATTCTCATAATTAATAAAGAATCTAGACCTCGCATTTTATTGTTCTTTTGTCATGCTTCTTCCTTCGTAGTAAGAATTTTCACTACGTAATACCATTATCCTCGGTTCGAGTAACCATGGGACGGGGCATTTTTTTTTTCCTTAGATTAGGAATTTTCCTTTGAATATTTTCATAAGAATCTAGAAGATAAGAGTTAAATGGAATAAGGGAGAAAATTGTGAAGTCTTTGTAAGTCTTGCATACATTTTCTTGATAAGTGATTATGAAACACACAAATTTCTTATCCTACAAATTTAGGTAATTATATTTGTACAAAGTGGAATTTTGAATTTTCAACATGATAATATATGTATCGATAAAAGTAATCTCAAATAATGAGTAGTTATCACATTTTATTATTAGAAATAATATATAATCACTAATTAGTCGTCTCAATAACTCGGTCGCAAATAATAATATTTGAGACGACAAAAGTCGTCTCAAATGCATATAATTTTTTTTTAACAACTAGCTATCTCTAAAAAAAAATTGACTTTAAAATACGTGTCCAACATTTTGTGATGATAAATCGTCACATATAATTATTATTAGACACAAAATTTATCGTTTCAAAACATAGATGAAAAAATTATCGAGGTTGATTGTAGTGAGGAAGGTATATATGTCCTTATAAAAAATATATGCAAGACATGTGGCTCGACTGGATGATTGTCGATAGTAAAAGTACAACTTTTTAATAGCTCGATGCTTATTTATCAGTGTTGAAGAATGAAAAGGAAACCAAACAAAATATTGACCCATTTAGTCATTTTTCCACGCAACTCTTTTTCCAGCCGCCCCCACAAGCCCCCAAAGAGAGGGAAAAAACAAAAAAAAAAAAAAAAGGAAAAAAAAAAAAACCAATCAAAACTTGCATAATTTGATGTTTACGCATAATATTATCTTGAAAATTAATTGTGAATTTGATAATTTTGCATACTATCTATATGTAGGGGTATTTCGAAATAATAATAATAATAATAATAATAATAATAATAATAATAATAATAATAATAATATATATACATATATATGGGTTATAATTTGGGTCATTGGATCGAGTTCATGCTCGATTTCAGGTCAATTTAAGTTATATATCAAAATTTATTTGAAATAATATATATATATATATGCACATATATATATATATATATCACATGTTAAGATAAATAATTTATTTCGGATAATAATTGAATTAATGATATTCGTATCGATTAATTTTGAGTTTCTGTTAGTAAATTCAGGTCGGGTTTACCGTGTGGGATTACGGGTTGCCCCACATATATTGTGAAAATTTAGCGAGTGTGTGTGAGTTTCTCTTCTTCTTTTTCTTTAAATTAAAAAACACAAGGGTAGATTGGGTGACATAAGGAATTATTATGATTATTATTTTATTTTTTAAATTTTTGTGAGTTATTATTACTTATTTAATTAAGGCCTTTATTATAGGTCAATTGTGGTGTTTTTTTACAAATTGCTAATTTTACAACATGAAAAGTGTTGTAACTCATAATTTTATTAGTATTTAAAAAAAAAATTGACTATGGAAGTATTTGTGATTACTTGTGTTTATGAAAGAAATTATTAGAATTCGAAATTATGGAAAAATTAATTACAGTTAAACGCAGATAGTATTTGAGAATAAAATGTTTTTCGCCCAGATTGAAAAATGAGAGTGTTTAATAAATAAGTACATTTTTATCACTTATTTTACTTAAAAAAGTTTGATAAATTCACAAAAATGCCATGAATCTACTAAAAGCAACATATTTGGATTTTAAGTGCTTAATAATAGTGGAAACGATTATTACCAAACACTACGTTTAACTTAAATTATGTTAAAAATCTGAAAAGTTTTACATTGCATGTTGAATTAGAAATGCTATTATAAAATATAAGTTTATTCTAATAAGTTGTTGATATCTAATATGAAATAGAAAGTCTATAAGTTAGATAATCTAGCTAGAAATTAAAAGAAAAAAATAAATATACATATACATATATTTCATGTAACATAGTCAATATAAAAACACAAACTTTTATACAGCATAGAACTCAAAATAAGCCCGTAAATCGCACGGGTCATAAACTAGTAACAACAACGAAAAGGATACATATCACAATTCTTTCCTTTCCTTTATTTACGTATTATAACCTAAGCAAACTTTCATATAACGACGTCGTTATATCTTTTATTCAATCCACACTATTAAACTTTAGCACTAGTTGGTTAATTATGCCCTATCTCGTAGATAATACCTGAATGTGTTATACACTATTGGATTGATGTGCAGTTGTAAATCAAAATAATATTAACTTTGATTTTACATCTCCATGTCTAATCTAATAGTGTATACACATTTGGAAATTATCCATAGGAGTAGGATAGGAAGAACCGTCAAGCATTAGGAGATCTTCAATAAGGCCATCGGCCAGGAACATTGCCCGGAGGACCATAGTTGCATGAAACGTACCACCACCCATTGTTGCACCGAGCCCTGTAACATCCGAGTCGAACTGAGTTACGCCACACCACCTGAGTGTAGTGCTCACATACTCCACCAACACATGAGTTGGAGCCATAATTATAGTTTGGCCTCTCCCTCACCCATAGGGCGACCGCGTCCCGACCAGTGAAAGCACCGCTTCCTCTGGCTAGATTTTCGCCGTAGGGACTATTGGGGGAGTGGATTAGGTTGCAATCGGCAACCCTACGATTGACGTAGTCTCGGGCATAATTTGCTATCGTTGTGCTCCATACCATGGGCCCGACCCCAACTTGGGCACGAGCAGCATTGTGTGCTGCGAGATAGTCCTGTGGCGAGTTTTGGGCTCGGCATGAATGCAGAATGGTTAGGGAAATGAGGAAGAGGAAGGCTAGTGAAAAGCTCTTGAGGATCTTCATTTTATCTTCTGATTTGTAATAAAATGTTGTGTGATTATAATGTACAAAAGAGTAGGTTATTTATAGGCATGGATTTATGAAATATTGATATATTCAATGAAATATAGTTGAGCATTTAAAATAATTAGTGATGTATGTAAGAAACTATCAATGGTATATGTATACATATCAAATTCATACGCAACTTAAATCATACTCCCTCCGTCCCGACTTAACTTGCCTATTTTAATCGGGTACCGAGATTTAAAAAAAAATAGATTTTATGAAATCTTTGACTTTTTTAATGGTGGAGATTGGGGGTGGAGATTGTGAGAAAAAATTGTCATTTATTAGCTGACAAGTTAAATTAGGACAAATCGAAAAGAAAAGTAAACGAGTTAGAGCGGGAGTAATTAGTAAGATAAAGATTTTTTTGTTATGATTTTATTTGAATGTGAACACATTGAGATTCAACTCTAGCATGATATGGTTAATATTATTATTTTTTAACACTGGAGATAGACCATAGGAAAAAAATGTGACACTACTTGTGGCTATATATATATATATATGAAAGATTAAGGAAATATCCTAATTTAATTGCTACAAATCATCATTATATGCTCAACGAATCATATTTTTCCTGCAAACTGTGTCAATCTCCTCTGTACAGGATAAAATGAGACGGAGAAAGTATCTAATAATGGTGATAACGACACAATTATATATCAAAGTATGTGATGAAAAAATTTGAGAGTTGGCGACCTCTTTTATTACATTTTAAAGTTTATGTTGTAATTAAAAAATTACTCAAAGTTGATATATTATTTTTTTCAATTAATCATATTATTTTAGAATTTTTTTAAATATTATAATAAGACCATGAGGAGACGGCTTTACAGAGTCTGGAAGGTGAATTTGTGTTTACTAGCATTTACATTGGTCATTTTTATTTAATAAATATGTTGAACTATTCAATTAATTTACCGTATATATTTTAATCCACGTCATTTTATGATAGTACTAAGCAATGTTGTTATAGGCTACTCGGATAGTAGATTAGGGCATAGCGTCTAGTCGGGTCCTGGACGTGGTTAAAGCTTGATTAGGCGAAAAAGAATCGGAGAAAAAACATAAACGGCTATAATATTTTACTAGACGCTAGTCGGACAAAATATCAGGTCTAGTGCTTAATCAGGATTTAGACTGAACTAAATGGGATCTAGATGAGACAAAGTGGGGAGGAGTTGAAGAAAAACGTAGGTATTGATGACGGTCTAGCACCTATACAGGTCGAATTGGAGGTAGACGGGAAGTTTAAGAAAAAGGCTTAAACAAGGCTAAATGGAATAAAACGGGGAGGAGTGGGGAAAAAACCGTTAGCAAACGATAACAGTCTAGTGCCTATACGCAAGGTTGTAGAAATTGCTAAGCATTAGTTAAGCGGTCGACTGGGACCTGAGGTCTTAGCATGATAGATCGGGACATAGACATAGTTGGTGGCGAGGAATCATGAAATAATTAAAGACAGACCGTCATAAAAATCAAGTACCTAGATGTGGATAATCGAAGCTAGTCGTGATTTTTGCAACAGATCCTATACAAAACTATATGGAGATAGGCGGTAACTTTAAAAATAATGGGCGACTATTGAGAACCTAGCGTCAAGGTGAGGACTAATCGAAGATAGACGGGTATTCTTATAATACTTACATACTTGAATATCGCTTTCACAACACAAGTTGTTCGCTTAATAGAATTTTTGGAGAATTAATTGTATGATGACACCAGTTATATTACGTCCGTACAGTTATCCCGTCCCTTCGGGAACATCTGATAAAATTAAAACGATACAGAGAAGATTCGCATGGTCCTTATGCAAAAATGACACGCATAAATTGAGAAATGGTCCAAATTAGTACAGTTATCCAGCAAGAAGAGCATTTTGCAAGAACAAGTCAGGAGGACAAATGTGAAGCGGTCAACTCGGGTCGAATTTTTGCGAATTTTGAATTGTCGGATCGGATACTCGATAAAAGATTCTCGTTCGTTCACCCGATTTTGTGGGTACGCGCCTCCGCGGTATTCCACCTCCGCAGGTACCTGATGAATCAGGTCTGATTTTCCGCTGAACTACTTTTTTAGAATTGATTGTTTTCTTTTTCGATTAAGATTATTGAAAAATCTACAGAATTATGATTTGTTTTGGTAATATAGTTGCCCTGAACATCCAATCCAACTTAAATCCGAGTTGACTTAAACCCAAAAAACTCACACAGGTCGGGTCGAGCCGGACAGGGCATCAAAACCCGCATGTGGAAAATCCACCCTTATTCGTAGGTGCTTTGTGATTATGGAGGTGTTTACGATTGCTTTTACTTTGAAAATTAAGTGTAATTAGAGATTTAAAAAAAAAACACTTTTGGAAAAATAGCAGTATTCAGATTTCAAATAATTGAGAAGCGAAAAAATTTTGCTTGGAGTTTTTATCTCGGGAGTACTTCTGTTATAGTTAAGTTAGCTTTGCAAACACTTGTTACAAATACAGATTCAAAACTATACAGAAATTCACTCAGACAATAACTCGAACACCTTGAAAGCAATTCAAAAACTATAACACATGCAAGATAGAAAAGATCAAGAACACCAAATTTACGTGGTTCAGCATAAATGCCTACATCCACGGGCAAGATCAGAAACAATTCCACTAATTTGGACGTAAAGATTACAAGGAATCACTCAAGAAATGAAGTTCACAACTTGAACTCGTTTTTCCCTCTCAAGATTTGTTTTCCTCTCTCTAGATCTTAATTGTGTGTTACAAGTTGTTAATAACCACCTCTAATATCTAGAGATACAACTAGAATGAAGGTGATAGATAACCGCTGCTGAAAACGACTGGAAACGGATCTCAAAACTGAGCTGAAAATTGCAAAATTGCCACGGTATACGACAACGGTTAGTTGGCGGTTAAATCAGTTAAGAACCGTTGTCTTTCACCCTTCTTTTCCAAAACTGAAACTGCTTGATTTCTGCTGCTTTTCTAAAGCACTTTTCCATCAACTTTCTTCAGCTTATTTAAAGTCTCTTCCTCAGTTTATCAAATCAGCTATCAATCACAGAGTCAACAACATTTTGACACCAACATTTCACAACACTAAAAACCAATTCTTCTCATGCTATAAGTTGGAAAAGCACTTGAAAAGCAACAATTGCCACCCCCAACATCTAATGATGCTCGTATCGGTCAAGGATAAGCGTTTGGGTAGTTTATTTCAAATATCTTATAAATTATACCCTCTTCGTTCCAAATGAATTTTCGCCCCTAAGGGTGCACTCATATTAAGAAAAATTAATTTTTGCTTTTATGTTGACTTTTCAAAGGTGGATTGAGGATGAAGATTTTGAGGGTGAAGATTGTGTTATAATTTTTCCTTTTTAAGGGTGTGCAAATTTGATTAAAACGTACCGAAGTATGCAAGTTCATTTAGGACGGAGAAAGTAATATTTTATATATTATTTCAAAAGCGTAAACATGCAATATTATAATTGAATGAATTGATTTAGTTACGAAGTTTAGAGACGAACCAGGATTTTATAATGAGAGGGGCGAATTTTTTTTTTTATATATATATAAACGTTTTCGATAATTTGAGAATGACGAAATCATTTTTTTAACTATAATTACATTGTATATGTATGTATACGATACATTGGTCGGAAAATTTGAGAGAGACGGTCGCCGCCGCCAATCCCCTTTAGCTTCGTCTCTGATGAAGTTAATAGACAAATTCGCGATTCACCATCAAACATATACATGCAAAAGATACATTATCACAGTCATTTATTTACTCAATTTTTTTTATAGAGAAACACATTATTTTATATAAAGTAGAACTCGATATAAATCCATAAATCGCATGGGTGGCGGCGGCTTTCTAAATTCTCAAAGGGGCCCCGATCCTTTCCTTTATTTACGTATTATAACATAAACATTTATAATATAACTACATCGTTATATCTTTTATTCAATTCATACTCTTAAACCTTAGCATTGTCCGTTAATTCTATCTTACCCCGTGAATAATACCTGAATGTATTTATACAATATTAAATTGGTGTATAGTTGTAAATCAAAATAATAATATTTGATTTTACATCTATACATCTAATTTAATAGTGTATACACGTTCGGGTATTATTCACAAAGATAGGATGGGAAAAACCGTCTAATATTAGGAGATCTTCAATACGGCCATCTGCCACGAACATTGCCAGGAGGACCATAGTTGCACGAAACGTACCACCACCCATTGTTGCACCGAGCCCTGTAGCACCCGAGCCGAACTGAGTTACGCCACACCACCTGAGTGTAGTGCTCACATACTCCACCAACACACGAGTTGGAGCCATAATTATAGTTTGGCCTCTCCCTCACCCATAGGGCGACCGCGTCCCGACCAGTGAAAGCACCGCTTCCTCGAGCTAGGTTCTCGCCATAGGGACTATTGGGAGAGTGGATTAGGTTGCAATCGGCAACCCTACGATTGACGTAGTCTCGGGCATAATTCGCTATCGTTGTGCTCCATACCATGGGCCCGACCCCAATTTGGGCACGAGCAGCATTGTGTGCTGCGAGATAGTCCTGTGGCGAGTTTTGGGCTTGGCATGAATGCAGAATGGTTAGGGAAATGAGGAAGAGGAAGGCTAGTGAAAAGCTCTTGAGGATCTTCATTTTATCTTCTTATATGTAATAAAATGTTGTGTGATTATAATGTACAAAAGAGTAGGTTATTTATAGGCATGAATTTATGGAATTTTGATATATTCAATGAAATATAGTTGATCATTTAAAATAATTAGTGAAGAATGTAAGAAACTATCAATGGTATATATATACATATCAAATTTATATGCAATATATCTTACAATTAGTGACATATGATTTTTTTTTGTTATGATTTTATTTGAATGTGAACACGTTGAGATTCAACTATAGCATGATATGGTAAATATTATTATTTTTTAACATTGGATATCGACCATGGATAAAAAAAATGTGACACTAGTTGCAACTTTAAATATATGAATATTAAGGAAATATCCTAATTAAATTGCTGAAAAGAATTAGTATTATATGCTTAACGAATCATATTTCGGCAGCAAACTGTAACTACTTGCATAGCTACTAGAGAAAATAAAGACTCAAACAACAACAATAGTAACACGAAGATTCATCACAAGTTGAAGATTGAAAGTCGCATAGGACGTGAAAGGCTCGGAGATGTTAGTATGATATGGATAATTACTGATAAATAAAATAATATAGTGGGTTCCTAGTGTATTAATACTCTCTTATTCTTAATAAACATCTCCGTCTCTCTTCTCCTAATTATTATACAACCTAAATTTATCTTGACTTTTTAAAATAAGACAGAGGGAGTAGGATGGTAAATGAGTCGAGATAACTCTCGAGCCATTCGTCGATTCACAAAAAAATCAAAATCGATATGAGATCAATGAGTCGATTGAGTTCGATCTTGAGCTACTCCAGTAGGTGTTGAGTTCGAGCTCACTGATACTCGGCTCGGCAGGCTCCCCGAGCTTAATTGAGCTTGTCTTAAATTACTAGTTTACTCTTTAGAGTTGACATAATTATAAATATATCCTAATTCTAAATTAAATAAGATTAAAACCCTAAAATTTCCATTAGCAGTCATTTGTAGTATAATTAACGTTTTCAATTTTAATGTATTTTATATAGTTTCTAAATTTTATTTTGTATCAATCGGGACCCGGGTTGATCTCGAGCTCAATCAATATTTACCGAGTCGAGCTCAATTTAAAAAAATAAAACTCGATCAAGTTCGAGTCAAGCTCGAACCTCGAATCTTTTAATTGAGTTCGAACTCGAACTTGTCAATACTCAACTTGACGTGACTCGTTTACACCCGTAGGACTTTTTCAAAGATAAGTGAACATAAAAACAATATAACAAGACTTTGAGTAGACGACTTTACAAGAGCATGGAGGGGGAGTTTGTGTCTACTAGCAATTTTATTGATTATTCTTAATTATTTAATAAATTTGTTGAAATATTCAATTAATGTGCCGGATTAATGCTCGCCGTTTTATGATACTATAAGCAAAATTGTAGGAACTAGTCGGACGATAAATTAGAACTTATCTTATAATCAGGGTTGAAGGGACCAAAACATGGTTAAATGGAAAAAGATCGGAAAAAAAAAAAATATAGATGAACAATGAGAACCTAGCGCTAAGAGGTGACAATTCAGGCTGTACGGGCCGGCTCGGCCCCACTTATCGAGCCTAGACCAAATGTTAGACCGGCCAAAAATTTCATCAGGCCAATAACTATTGAGCCTGGCACAGCCCAACTCCCTTAATTATACAAAGATATTTTGGTCGATTCATGATCCGTCGAGCTTTTGATCCATTGAGTCGGGCATGTTGGACTCGATGGTTCTACGGGCCTAAATTCTTATGCTCAACTTATCTAAAATGTCGGGTGGGCTAGACCCAGGAACGGATCCAGAACTCATGGTTGGGGGGGCCGACAAAAAAAATCTCCAACCAACATTAATATACACGTGATAATAAATATTAAATATATTATATTTATTATTTAAATAAAATATCAACAATATTTAACATTGTATATGTTGAAATATATCACTAGTTATCTATATACTAAAACTTAGAGGATATTTATTATATATAATGGAAATTATCTAAGTATATTCTCGTATTTTATAATTTTAAGGGGGACAAACACTCATTTTCTTGAACACAAATACACAATATACATATTATACACGTTTTAGATATAAAAATACCCCTAAGGGTGGGTCCGCCCTTGGCTAGACCGATTCTGAACCGGATCGATTTTACCAACTATACTAATACTTAGATGGGCACTAACCGAAGCTAGAAGAGTATTTTTATAACAGAGTACAAGTTAGCCTAAAGAAGTATTAACGACTGAGTTTGGTTTTACCCAAAAAAGATATGGTCATATTATAATATTACATACTTGAACATCGCTTTTAAACCACAAGTTGAAATTTTATTATATTTTTTATGGTACTGTGACACCAGTTATAGTACGTACATGTACTTATATTTTTTTATTTTATTTATTTTATTTTATTTTATTTATAAAAAGTAGTACGTACATGTACTTATTTTACGAGAAAGAGCATTTTGTGAGAATAAGTCGAAAGAAGATAGGATGTGAAGCGGTCAATAGACTTCGAAGTTACTTGTCATGAATGGTTTGTGATTATATCTGCTGATGTTTGCATAGAGGATAGAGGTGTTCATGGTTCAATTTGGTCAGTTCTGAATAAAATTTAATAGTTAAATTAATAAAGTCGGTTTCTAAATATTTCAAACTTTGAACAAATCAATTAAAACTGAAAATATCCAAATCAACGTTATCGAATTCGGTTTGGATATTGAGTTGGCTAGTATGACAAAATCAATAACAGATAATACAAAAATAATACAAATATCCTTCAAAAACATAGACGGTTGACTTATAATTTCGACTAAATCATAAAAAAGAATAAATTTCATAATAACAAAGTAGATTCTTTTCTTTCATAAGCATGGAGTACCGGATGCCTTCATCCGATTATTCGACTAAAGATTTTGTGCATCGATAGTCGTTGTTGACTGTCTTCGACCATGATTTTTGTGCCTCAACTGGAGTTCAATATTAAATCATGAATATTAACTTAACATTTGGAATTAAATTAAGGAAAAAAAATTATAGTCTAATCTATGACTATCTTTTCTTTTGGATAAAGAATAGTAATATCATTTATATATATTTATTTATAATTATAAGATATATATATATATGTATACACATATTATATCGGTTTGGATTTATTTTAATGAATTTTTTATTTTGCAATCCATAACCAACCCAATTATTCGTTTGTAAAGTATTGTAATATATAACTAACTATCAATAAACTAATATGAAGACTAGTTGTTCTCGGATTGAATTGGATTGGTTCGATCGATTTTGTTATATTTTGAACAGCCTTATGAAAAGGTTTTTGGCTAGTTTATTTCAAATATCTTATAAGTTTCAATATTTTATATATCATTTCAAAAGCTTATAAGATGTTACTTTGTAAGAGTTATGAAACTTATAAGTATACAATTGAATGAACGAATTTAGTATGAAGTTAGTAGACAAACTTAGAACATCCACCAACGATCTCGTATTAATTAGTGTGTGGTGTATGTGTAGTGTGTTCGGGATATATATGCAAAACCAGTTGAAACTGCAAATTTATTAAACTTATACATGCAAATGATATGTTATTACATTCATTTTCCTTGTATCTACTTTGATTAGTACAATAGTTAAGCATAAGAAAGAGGACACTCAAATTTATTTACATTCTTCCGGTTTTATTTAATTGACGTTTTAGAATGAAGCTGATAAGTTAAGAATTAAATGAATTGACAAATATATCCATCATTAATCCATCTTTCTCTCGTTAATTCTTAAAATTACGTTTCCACCCCTCTCTCTGATAAGTTAAAATTTAAAAGTTATCTTAGAATTGGAATGTGGATAAAATTGAAAAAATATCTAAAATAACAATTAATTAAAAAATGCGAAAAAAAGCTAAAACGACAACTAAAAGGAAATATGTAATATAAGAGTTCACAAGCTTTGGCTTACAAATTGAAGGAAAGAGGACATATATCCCTCATTTATTTCAGCATTAATTACTATATGACTTTCACAGGTGAAAAACTATATGCGGCTCGCATCCTCTTCTACGTGATCATCCTACATCTTTTATATTATCGGATGATCGCCACATGAACTCATTTGCTAACTCACCAAATGTCTATTAACATAAAGAGTTTACTGAAAATATTTCAGCAGGAAATTAAATTAATTACAACCTCCATTAAAGGATGGTGAATGAGCCAATGTGTTCATATGACGATTATCCGGTGGTGTAGAAGAGGTGTAGAATTGTTTTGTAGGAGAGGATCCGAACTAGGTTATGTGAAACTTATTTGAACAAGATTTTTAATAAGGGCGTTGGCCAACGTAGTTGCCCGGAGGATCATAGTTGCAAGAAATGAACCACCACCCATTGTTGCACCGAGCCCTAGCGCAACCGAGCCGAACCGAGTTTCTCCACACCACTTGAGTATAATGGCCACACATTGCACCGCTGGCACACGTGTTGGATCCATAGTTATAGTCAACTCTCTCCTCCACCCACAGGTCCACCGCAGCCCTGCCCGTAAAATCACCACTACCCTTAGCTAGGTTCTCGCCATAAGGCCTATTGGTCGAGTGCACAAGGTTACAGTTCCCTAACCTTGAGTTGACATAGTTTCGGGCAAAATCGGCTACCCTTTCGTCCCACACCATGGGTCCCACCCCCACCTGAGCACGGGCGGAGTTGTGGGCGTCAAGGTAATCTTGTGGAGAGTTTTGCCCAAGGCAAGAATGTTGTAACATTGGTAGGACAATGAAGAGGAGGGCTAGGGAAACCTTGTTATGGATATTCATTTTGATTAGTGATAATGTGATGCAAATTGATGTGCAAAGATATGGTATTTATAGTATATAATTGTGAATGTTTGCCTACTCATTGAAGTTATTAAGCATTGAATATGTGCACATATAAAGATTTGTGTATAATGATAAAAATTAGTTGGAATTTGTAGGTTTACATTATTAATATTATAAAAAGTGATATATATAATGATCAGTTAATTATAATGGTAAAAAAGATCGTTGGGATTTGTGAGGTATATTAGCTTTTGGACGGAAAAGACGAGCATGTTTCCCATCTACGACCTAGAACAAAGATCATGTCAGATGGCACGCCCCGACCCGTACCTACCCGACCCAGTCCAAACATCTTAAATGAAGTAACATCCTTTCATAGGCACAAGTGTGAGGCATAGAGAGAATGGAGATGTAACGAGCTGACTCTGCAAATTTAATAACAAGAAATGATGACCTAGTTATATATAACGTGCAGTTAAACATTCCTTCAATTGCGGTAAGTGAGGAGATGTGGCAATTTGAGTCGTCCAGCCCGACCCAACCCAATCTGTCGGGCCAATATTATGTTAGGTCAGGCTAGCCAAAAACTCCATCGGGCTACATATTCGTAAGCAAAGCTCGGCTCATCTCCCTATAGTACACTATGACTTTTCGGCTTGTGGCGCATCGGACTTTTGACCCACCGGGTTGAACCTATTGGGGTCATATGTTGGGTCAAGCTAACCCAAAATTCTATTGGACTAAAAATTAGCAATCAAAGCTCAGTCCATCCCACTATAATATTTCGAGTTGTGACACATCGGACTTTTAACCCATCGGGTCAGACTATTTTGGCCAGATGGTGGGCCAAAAATCTTATGGCCCAACCCGTCTAAAATGTTGGACAGGCTACTGGCTTCTCGGGTTGGGCCTAAAGGCAATTAGGGCCAACAAACTATGGCCCAACCTGTCTAAAATGTTGAACGGGCTAGAGTGCTCATTGGGCTGGGCCAATTTAGCCAGCTCTATAAGTGAGTTTGAAGGTAACCAAAGAAATAAAAATTTGACACTCGTGTATATATGAATATTCAAAAAATGGTCCTACTAGATTATCACTGTATAACAAAAAGGAAAAGAATGAAAATGGGTCTATCATTCTTACAAGTTTATAACAATATTTACCTCTCAATTTCCTTGTCTAATGCTGCTCAAGAATTCGGGCCAAGAATCCTATGGCCCAACCCGCTTAAATATCGGGTGGGCTGGACTAGCGCATCGAGCCGGGCAAATTTAGCTCACTTCTGAAGTCTAACACTGCTCAAGTGTGTTACGAACAAGTCATTCCAAGTATCAGTAAGTCCCGGTAAGCACCAGTGCATGCAGTCGTCGTGTCGCTTCCCACCCGCCGTGGATGGGTGGGCATCGGCTCTAAACTCGCTCATGTGCGTTATGTCCAGTATTCGGAATCTAGAACCTTCGAGGGCCCTGTATAGATGCTCGTTTACAAGTCGAGTCTCTACGTTTGTTCCCTTGTTTTCGACACTGAAAAATTGTTCTACCTGCAGATGACAGCATGATATACTTCAGTCGCTCGTGCGAAGACAAAATGTAAGAGAGGAGTAATGAGGGTGCGTCTGGATGGAGGGATTTTTATTCCCCGACACATTTAAAATAATTCCTATTCATTCATTTCAAATCCCTCGAGATGAGTAGATTCTAAAATCCATTGTAAATGAAAGACATTTAGAAGGAATTTAAAATCTAATCATTCAATTTTTTTGGGGCTAGCCGTGGCCTTTGCCCGTAATTAAACATATTTAAGAGTAAAAACAGTAAATATCAGACTCGACAAAGCTCCCGAGTCTAGTTTTGCTGAACTTGAGCTAGAACTCAACAGCCTACTCAAGTTGCTCGAGCCCAACTCAATTAAACCTCAACTCATGGAGTAGCTAGTGAGCCAGCTCAATTACATCGAAACTCAAGAAACACGAAACAGCAATGGAAAAGCTTACTTCTTGTGGCGCTAGAGGCTGTAAACGGGGACAGGAACCACCTTGGTCCCAATCACCTCCTTCAAAGTGCCTTGGGGATTGAGTTCGGAAGAATAGGATAGCATTTGGCCGCACATTCTTTTCCACAAGAGATATCTATATAAAAGTATGGATCAGGTAAGAAGACAAAATTGTACTTCCAAAATGCATGTGGAGAGGCCAATATCACATGAGCAACAAATAGAGAAGAGAAGAAACAGATTATTTTCTACTTATGATATATCAGTGAAGACCATCTCAACGAGAGAAGCTTGGGGTCATACCATGTGTCGTAACACCAAATCTAGCCCAACATCAGGTGCAACGGGGGGATTCACAGGTACACCCTTCTCAAAGAAAAGCATAGGTGATTTCACGGGATCAAACTTCGATGGAGCCCACCACCTAAGCAAATCAAGGACACGGATGAGAAAGCAATGTCCCGAAAAGCATATGAGAAGTACAAACATGCAACGGGCCTGAGAAAGGTGATACCGCAGTTTTCACCAGATAATATTTGAGTACACGTAATTACCACGCAGAATATTATAGAAAATACGGTTTTTCTCACTGGCACATGCAAAGGTTGGAACTGATTTTCAAATTCCCACATACAGAGACACACACACACATGTACGAGCTAGAGCCTTCAGTTTTACTTGGAGATACATGGATTAAATTAGTAAAGAAGTCTACAGTCTATACTCTATACAGGCCAACAAAAATGAAACCTGAATTACCAGTGTCCAGTATTAAAAATGAGTATGTCGTGGAAATTTGGAGCTTCCGCCCAAGTTCCGTCTGGTATGTCAACATCAACTCTATAACCCTCCTTATAACCAAGTGACTCCAATATACCACTATTACTGCTGGCAGACCACCTAAAAAGAACAGAAACAAGTAAATAAACCGTAGACGTGGACATAGTATATAGTCTCTCTGAGTCAGTTGAAATTACCTAAACATGAGAGTTTATCAACTGTTTGTTTCCTATATTTCAAATTTGAAACCTTATATGAAAAAGTAACTGCAATTAGCTTACCTACCATAACGAGCCAGAAGATTTGAGCGATGATACGCAATGGTAAGGTTGTACATAGTGAAAGTGAAGCCTCGATCAGCTCCAGCAGGACGCCACTTTTTCACCTCAGATGAAACTTTTCGCAGAGCACAAAATAGAGAAACAAACATGTTCCGATTCAAAGAGTCCCCAACAAAACCTGCACTGTTAAATATCCTTGAGGTCTACAAGTAGTGCTAGTCTAAACATGACAGAAAAATTAAGAGCCCCCATCATATATTGACAAGAAACAATTTGTATTGATATGGCTCTCTTTATTATTGTGGATGTTAACGAGTTGAAACATGCCAAGTACTACTTCTCCACCAAAATACGAGAAAACGTGTTGAGCTCAAAAATCATTAAGCTTATAAGCTCCTAAAAACATCTTATGAGATGTTTGTGAGCTTATAAGCAATTAAAATGTGTTTGTCAGATTAAATGTTAAGCAACTTATAATATGCAAAGTTAAGCAAACTTAAATTACACTTACTACACACTTCACACACACAATTTATAAGCATTATCACTTTATAAACTCTTGAAACAACATATAAGAAATCAGAGCTTATAACCTGTTTGAAATAAGTTCAAACACCCTCTAGATCTATTGGAATAACTTCAACATTTCCTGTAATACAGTTGGTGAAGATCATAAAATTTCTTTCTATAGATAACCAACTCACAGAGCTTTAGATTCCGAACAAAAAAAAGATACTACATCACATGTAGATGAATTTACCAAAATAATATACTCAGTGTTGTACTTTAACTACAATATATCTGTAATTTCATAGAGTATTTTACCATAATTTAAGCATTTCTCTCTCAATGAGCTAGTTCAGAGCTACGCCAATTCACTCATTCATCCATAAATGACTTCATAATTCAAAACACACAAATGCATTCCACAATGCAGATCTCCATATTCCAAACAAGCAATTAAAAATCATGGAGGTTGTAGCTGTTTACAGCTTATGGCTAAAAACTAATTTATGTAAGCAGAAGCTATGAAATGGAAACACTATAATTAGCTTAAATTCAGTTATAAGCTGAAAAGTGATTAATAAAGCTATTGCAAACACTACCTTAGCTAAATAAGCACAAAAAACTTACCAATGTTGGTATCACGAAACTGATCCAGGAACCGCAACGGATCAAACATCGGTAAATCACAGCCGTAGGGTTTCCACCGCCACTTGACAATATCAATCGCATTCGATTTGTTACTCGCAATGCAATTCCACCC
Organism: Ajuga chamaepitys; assembly: GCA_958295605.1. Lineage (NCBI taxonomy): Eukaryota > Viridiplantae > Streptophyta > Magnoliopsida > Lamiales > Lamiaceae > Ajuga > Ajuga chamaepitys. Next base: position 70,365,922 of record OY282496.1, read on the forward strand.
TTTGAATATCTCCTTGCACGTGTGATCATACCGCGGCGGCGATCTGACGGTATCATCGTAGATCCACCGCCCATCCGAGAAGTTGCAGTGTCTGTAACTCTTCTCCGGCACCGCTGAGTGGACTAACGGCGGCGATGCGGTATCACTTCTAAAGAGAGAGAAGCAGAGGAAGAGAGAGACGATGCAGATGAGAGAGAGAAGGATGCGGGAAGCTAGTGAAGAATTGGAAGCTGTGAGCTTCTTTTGGAGGCCTCTCGTGGCCATGGCGGAAGCCAAAGTACGCAACCGGCGCACATTAGAAATGTTTAATGTTACATATCCTTTAGATCTAGTATAAAAATGTTCCAATTTTTAATCTTATAATTCGAGAAGAAGTTTTTTTAATGATTTTAGTATTATATTTTTATTTATTTAATTATTAATCGAAATAAATTTAAACGAATTTTAATCAAATCGAACATGAGTCGAACTTTTATAGTGTGGCTTATTTTAAATTCAACTAGGATTGAAAATCAAATCAAATTACTCCATAGCCAATTTGAAATTGTTCGTTAAAAGCTTGTTTGAACTATGTTCGATTAAAGATATCAAACAAGTTTGAATATTCTTTTACGTATAATAAAATCTAAAATCCGTCTCGAGCTTTAAAACAAGTGCAAAATTGTCAAATTACTCAAATTCAACTCGTGTTCAACTCGATTAAAGCTTGTTCAAACCCGTTTATATTAATAACCAAACAAACTCAAACATAATATTAGAAACTCGATAATATTTCAAATAATTTTAAACAATAATACATTCACCTCGGACTCCATTCATTTACATTTTACAGTCCTAAATCCAACTTTCTCAAATTTTTAAATAGCTCAGATTTTTAGGCGACCACACGGCCCCGGGCCTATTGTATCAGATGATGTTTTGCGATATTACCCAATCCATCTAAAATGTAAGATCGACCCAAATTTTGCCATCTTTGCACAATGCTCATTTTTGTAAAAGTCAATTATATCTGTACAGTTGCAGAAACATGATAAAGAAGCATTAAGCAATATAATAATTTTCCAAAATGAAATCAAAAAAATACATTGAGCTTCCCAGCACTTCTTGCTAGTAAACCAAGTACAATTTTCCATACTACTAATTACTATCAACAAAATTTTGAATAAGAAAAATTAATGTCTCTTCTTGGCATCATAAATAGAATTAACACAACCTATAATGATAAATTAACAGTGTAAGTAATAAGAACTAAAGATGCTGATTTGATCAGCTATCAGTTCAAAGGTTTAAGGTGGAAAATTTGGCAGGCCGACTTGTACGATTCTTTAGCAGCTGCTTGTTCGAACTTCTTGGTTGCAGCGTCGTTCTCTTCTAGGCTAGTTTGGACGAAGAATTTCGTCCACCATGATGAGCTCCGGAATTTGGCCTACAGAATAAACATTGGCTTGTAATTAGAGCTAGCAAAATTGGCGGCCTAGCTCCCGACATTTTGGATGGGTTGAGGAATAGGAATCTAAACCCAAAGTACCACTGGGCCCAACAAGCCCAACCCAATGGCCTAGAAGCCCAGTGGACCAGGGACTGGACTGGGCTTAATAATTTTGGGCCCGATAAAATTTTTGGCTGAACCACAAGACATATGGTGTTGGGCTGGGCCGGTCCAGACGGCCCGAATTGTCACCTCTAGTGGTAACTGCTGAATTCACAGCCAACCTTAATAATATGTCTGAAGAAAAATAGTATTCACCAGCATTGGATTATTGAATGTCATTCTTCAAGAAATGTTCCCTAGTTTGTAGCTGAATTTTTATATTTACTCTTGCTACTATCAATGCTCTAAATTGCACAAGGCGCTAGGCGCTAGCCAGGCGTCAGATTGTGGTCTAGCACCTTACACCTAGTTCAGATTTAGGCTAGGTTGATAACACTTTAAGGCTATTATTTAAGAGGCCCAGAGCAGTATATCAGAGCAATTGGATTATCCAGAGTAACATTATACGTCAAATAGACAAACACGACATAATATTCATCACAAAGTTCAAAAACCCATTTCGCAGAGATGTGATCATTATCAAATCTAGCATCCTATCATAAACACATCGGGGAGGGAGGGAGAGGGGACGAGAGAGAGGGAGAGCGAATGCCAGCTAAAGAAGCAAGATGTACTTACAGGGCGTCCGAACTTGGATAGCTCTGCCACTTTAGCTCTTTGTTGGCCAGGGTAACCTAAATTTACATAAAAAAATCCACCGTCAATTTCCGAAACAGGTCGCTGGATGTGAACACAAGATGTGGTAGTTTATAATACTTCGGTGTTAATACCCTGTAATAAACTTGTGGACTAAATCATAAATTGGAAGAACAAGAGTGGGTGCAAAGAGGAAATCAAATGTAACTAAAAATACTCAGGGAAAAGGAAAATAGTGGCCTAGGATGATACACGATATTAGAAGGCAAGGTCTCAGAAAAATACCAGATAATAGTACTAAGCCATCCGAGGCCACCCGTGCAAGATCTGGAACAGTCTTATTAAGATACTTCGGTGACAAGTAATCCAATGCATCTGATGCAATGACTAGAGAGAATGACTTAGGCTTGTAAGGAAGAGGAAACTTGATATCAGCCACACGTACAATGCCTTTGCGTACAAGACTCTTGCAGTTGGCATCAGCGTCGTCTAAGTCATATGGTTCTATACCCCAGCCTTCAGTATCCTCTTCTTTTAATATTTGAGAAACTACTGAGCAGGTTTCAGGGCCTACGTGCAGCACCTTCCGCATGCTGTTGCCATATGCGTTCTTAAGGATCGGTATTAATCTCTGAATTTCAATATTACAGGAAACGCCACCTGCACGTGCATGAGAGGATTAATCGAACGTAGTGCATGACCCAAGCCAGAGTTAAAAAAAGACCAAGTAGTGCATCAAGAACAATTATCTCCTATTTCTGAACTATTGTATAACATAAAGGTAAGTCTTGCAAAGCAGCAGTCTAATCCAGATCGATGACATCAGATGCACAGTAGAAAGCAGAATTTGCATGAATTGGTATTGAGCCCTTCTGCTACAATTGCTAATGCCAGCATTTAAGTTCGAAGTATTTGACTACTCAAGTAAAATGAACTAATTAACATCTTCCAATGACCACCAAACACTTAAGGAAAACAAAAAAAAAAAAAGGAAATAAAAATGCAGTATAATTATTGCAATGAAAGCGACCGAATCTTCTCGATTATGCATTGCTCAATCTTGATTCGCTGAAAAAGAAATTTGTGATTTATTTAATTGAACCGGGTTTTATTGTTATCAATGATTGAATGCCTTTTTTACAAGTGAAAGGAGGAGAAATTGTTTTTGAAAACAATGTGTTCATTTAGTAACTCAGAGCATGCCCTTATGCAGCATAGAATGAGAACAAATCAAAAGAACAAAAAGCGCTACAGGGAATTAGGAAAATAAAATAAAATTGGTAAATAAAAGAAGAACAATAAGGTGTGCTACTAAAATCGTAGGCAATTACCATCGAGTCTACTTAAAGCAGCCACGTCACCACTCCTGCCACCTGTCAAGAACCATTTAAAACATTTAAGAACTTTACAGCAGTAATTTTTTGCGGAAATTTATAAAAGGATACAAACCTGAACCACGATACACATAACCAACAATCAGCAGTGCTCCCTGAAAAATACAGAAGAGAGCAACCATCAGTTCTCTAATTGTGACATCAAAACCAGCACCATAGTAATTCATGTCCGAAACGATGTCATCAGAAGCAAAGCATACACAGTGGCAACATCCTTTGGCCAGATTTGGCATGAAATTTAGTTTGCAAATAGGAACATGGCAATGAAGAGAAGCATGCACGTGAAAGCTTACTCAACTGCTAGCAAGTTACGCTACAACGCCGACAAGACCACGTGCACATGTATATCAGATGTAAAAAGTTAAAAAGATATAACAACATACCACTATAACAAGGCCGATAGATAATAGCGGAGATGGACGATTCTTGGGATGCAATCCACCCACAAAAGGGATGCTCCCACTGTCTGCAAAGCGCCGGGAGGTATTGGGTCTTCTTGACATTGTTCTACAGATGTTATAACCTGCAAAACATGGATTGAAAACAATATGAAGTGGAAATACTTTCAAATTTATCAAACCAGCAAGACTAAGCAAAAATTATAAATAACAATTCTCGCACAACGGTGGCTCGTTCATAACTACTTCACGAAAAGAGATCCACTTAAATGATACCATACTAACAAGAGAAAGGAAGAATACAGTTTGAGTGGGAGCTATTTTCATTCACTTCGACTAAACGTCACAAATGAAGATACAACTGTTTATATACAAATACAATATACTCAATACATCTATCAACTGATTTACGAATGAGAATAACAATATAACAAACTCAATAATTAATCCTTCCTGACTTGGCAGAATATTCTAGAATGTAACTATATCATCTAACAGGCATTCAAATAAGCAAAAAACATTAACGAGATGATCGCTATCCAGTTTACTCCAAGCCCAATTACTCAATATAATCGTCAAGGTGACAACTACACCAATATTTCAAGCTATTACAATCACATAAACAACAATTTCCTTCAAAACTTGTAACAATTGTAGCTCATCATCAACAAATTCATAAAAAATGCAGTTCAATTGAGTGACGTTTCGTAAAAACCAATAAATTAAATAAAGGATCAGCTAATTCAAGCTCTTCAATGGCGAACTAATCACGAACAATTGCACTGCTCCAGAAGCTGAATTTCACCCATTCATGAATAAAAACCAAACACTATCGGATTCCGGAAACATAAAATGCAGAATCTCACGGAGGAATAAACAGCATCTACGCAAAAACAACAAACACAGAAAGAGGAAATCAAAACGGAGACATTACCGAAATGGAAAATCCGAATCGATGAAGCGCGAGAAGTGAATGCAGGATCTAGATCTGCTCGTATTTATTTCCAACTGTAATATAAGCACCGACTGAGGGCCGAGAGAAAAAGCGCTCGGATTTATTTCAATGGCATTAATTTATTTATTTATTGCCTCGTAATTGTTTGTGGCGCTTGATCTCTCTTTTGATGAAAGTGACTACCAAAAATAGTTTCATTTTCGTGGGGTGGCTATTCGGGTTATTGGGTCGAGCTCATGCTCGATTATGAATCAAGGTATAATAAAATATCGGGTAAATATTTTTTTAGTTTTCTTAGTTTATTAAATTTTACCACATTTCAATGAATGATATTCGGTCGGATTTAAAACTGTCACCTTAATTTTGTTTGATTATATAGATTTTATTGGTGAAATTTTATTTGTAAACCTGAATTTATATAAATTGTAAATACAAATAACTCGAATTTCGTGATCGGAGGCTCGTATTCCGTGACCTTCTTTATTGGTGACTTTTATTTTAATATATCACTCATTCGAGGGACTTATATGAGTCCTTGATTGATAGTGATATACAAAATGTAAACCTTGAACCGAGTAAATCTCAAATACGAGCTTCAAATTGAGAACAAACGAGATTCGAGCCTTTTGTTGATACAATTAGTAAAAATTAGGCCTCAATAAATATTTCACAATATATTTGTTTTTATGGGCTCTGATGGGCCACTGGACCTTAGTATTGGACCACTATTTGATTACCCGGCTTTTAATGGGCCAATGCAGCCCAAAATTGTGTAAATAAAGCCCATTGCCAACTAATTCTATGAATATTAGATTTCCCCAAATCTCAACGGAAATCGAAAATCTAGGGTTCCTCAATAATCTCTCTTTTGTGCGATTTAGAGCCAACGGAAATTCTAAAGGGGATTGCTCAATAAATCACCTCTCCTTTCTGTGATCCACAGCCAACGAGAAGGCTCTTCTGCGAATTTTGAAGAGGTTATTTTTTTGCTATTTTTCCGATTTGTTGCTCATCTTTTTTATGATTTGTTGATGTTGATGAATTTATATGGCGAATTCAAATTCTTGAGAGATTTACTGCGAGATATTCGTCTTTTAAGTACAGTCTGATTTCCCCGTTTAGAAGTGCTATTACTTAGTTTCGATGATCTTAATTTCGAATTATAATTTTATGCAGTGCAGAGTATTCTCTTACGGATTATCAATGGATTTGGAAACGGAAAACAGAATAGCTGCCATTCTTATGAAGGAGGCAGCAGAATTGCGTCGCGAAGCTCAAAAAGAAGGTGCACTTGCTTATCTTCGTCAGCCCACTGTTAGGAGCAGGCCAAATTCACGTTTTCTTACTGCAACTGTTCGTGGAGTTCAACAAGGTTAGTTTAAATTGGTATGAATATTCCCTTTTGCCTTTTTCTCCCCTTCCTTTTCCATTTCTGTTAAGTTGTGGTACATCCTTATGCTGAAATTTTGAATATTGTGTTGTATGAGTATGCAATGTATCATCTTTTTTTTTTTTTTTTTTTTGGTGTTTCATAATGTTGTATATCTTCTACGAAAGGGCATCTAAAAAGTTAGAGAAAAGGCAATCGAATGTTGTTAGGATGGCCTCTTAGGGAGTGTTTCGGGTTGCTTCTTAAGCTAATAATCTAAAAGCAAATTTCTCAGCAATGGCAAACACTCCCTTGATGTATAAGCCCAATTTAAAAGCATTCTGATATGAGCCCCAGTCATAAACTTGGGATGCTTCTCAATTTGGTGCTACAACATGCTTCTTGCTTAACTCAGGGTGCTTAAGTTTTCAGCAAGATATGTAAAGTTTGATCCTTTATAATGGCTACAAACCTCTAGGAGGCGTGATGGCTACACTTGACAGCTCAACATCTCATCATTATAGTTAATCTGTTCACAGGATCGTTTTTGCCTGGACCTTGAGGTAGTCATGCCAAGACTTCGGTTCATGCTAGCTGCCCAGCGTTTTCTCTTTCGCTTTTTGCTGCTTTGTTATGGTTAAAGTCAGAGCGCGTGTTATTTTATGGGAGCATTTTATCTAATATTTGCAAAACATGGATGGCTTGGATATGATTTGTGTATATTCATGATATGCTTTTTTTATCTTTGCACCTCACTTTGAAAAGGCGCTCTCTCCTATTGCCTTGCACCTCAGGCTCCAGGAGCCTTGGCGCTTTTGCTCCTTTCACCTGTAACTAGTATGCATATATCTTAAGCTCATAATTATTTCTTTGCTTCTCTGCTTAACATCTCATTACATGGTCACTTCAAGTCGAGAGAGTCTGCGGTTAATTTGTCTTTTGAATGGTTGCCCTCTACACCTGCCTGCTAAGAAAACATCCTATCTGACATTGTTCCTGTTGTTGGGGTTGCTATTTTGATCTCGTTTGCACTATTAATTTTGTTATATTTATTCTTTTTAGTGGTCGGCCAGCTTAGATAGAACCTATTATGCCGGAAACCCTTTTTATCTTATTTGTTCTTGCTATAGATCTTGGCGGTCTTCTCTAACCCCCCTTTTTATTTTTTGCACTGCAGCAAATCGTGCTGTTGAAGTGAGTGAGATGTGGCGGCTAAGGGAAAAACAGCTGGAGCTCGACAATAGGCTTAGAGGAGTCGGAAGAAGCGAGAGAGGTTACAAGGATGTTTGTGAATCTCGTAGAAGTACAAGCAGCGGTAGCAATCAAGCAGAGACAACTGCAAGTGGTTCTTCTCTATCTTCTCGAAAAAGATCTGCCCATGATTTAGATCCATTGGAGGATGAAGGTTTAAGGGATGAGGAGGTTGATGAATTTTTACACTCCAGGTTTGTTTGCTCATTCATGGTGTTTCCAGTACAGTTCAGTCTCTCTTTCAGAATGGGATATTTGCAGTCGGGCTTTCTGGAGATCCTCGGGTGGTCGGATTTTTTGGGTTTCTGCTGGGTCGGGTTTGTTATACGCTTTGGGTTTCTCGGGTACCCGAATACGAGGGTCAATTCCTTTATCTTGTGGCTTCTTTAAAGAACATGTGCATTCCCACGCAAGCTTCATTTTCCTCAAAAACATTTGAAAACTTGTCAATATGCCGTTTGGTAAAACCTGACTTGACCCGATCAAGTATTCGCTGCATGACCGGGGTAATCTTTATCGGGTACCCAACCTGAAACCCACATAAACCCGACCTGAGCCCACCCCTTCTCTTTTTTCCTTAATTATGTTATGTGATAGTTTCTTTATCTTTTCAATTTTTTTCTAATGGTTGGCAATGGTAGAACCAAGCGAGGCAGAGGTGCCGTTGGATCAAGAATGGATGAAGCTGGTCCATACCTACCTGCTACTCGAAATGTTCCAGAAAGTGACGATGAGGAGCCGAAGAAAGCTCGGGTTTTGCTTGGCCCAGCCAAGCCTTCTTTTCTGACGTCTAGCGAATCATCGGATGATGAATCTCATCGGTACAAGAAAAAGAAGGCGAAGGTGGAATCGAATAAACGGCATAAGAAAAGCAAGTCCAAAGAGAAGTCGAAGGATAAGAAGAAAAAGAAGAGCAAGGAGAAAAGTAGACATCATAGATGAATATGGCTGCTTGAGCATTTTATGTTTTTCTAATGGAAAACTGGGATTGCTTAGGCATTGTCAAATTATACCAGTCTGTTGTTAATTTGGTTGGTACTATTTAATTGTGTATACTAAAATTAACAAATGTAAGAGCTGCTTTTTCCTCAATAATCTAGTATTGGCTGTGGAATGAAATTATTGGTGTGATTTCCAATTGCATATTCAAATCAGAAGATAATTTTAGAATGTGCACTTTCGCAAAGCTTTTAGACGTGAGGAGGATTAAGCCATTAAGGTGGTGATCATACTTACAATTGCTTCTACTTTTCAAGAAGTGATTAAAAAGATAATTGTAAGAAGCACCAATTTATAACTTACATTTTTTAGCCGAATCAGCTTAACACAATCAACTTAACATTAAGCAGAAATTTCATATACAAACATCCATTTTCAACTTATTTAAAGCCAAAAGGTTAAAAGCACTTATTTTAAGTATTTACAAATTGCCCAAGTTGCAATATATAACTGTCATGTTGCACAACCAATTCTGGCCCAAGAAGTTAGATCTATTGGTAGAGCAGCAAATGAATAGTCAAGCAAATGTAACAATGTTCATGCATATTTAAAATATAATCAAGCTTTCAAAATTGTGCTTAAACTAGTTTCATTATTAATCAAATCGAGTTTGACGAGCTTTAATCAATCGAAATATTGATTGAGCTACAAAAGATTTATCAGATTCAAATCTTATCAAATGAGAAATGTATTCAACAGAACTATTCAGTCTAACTAGTTCAGATTAGCATCCTGGGTTTGGGTTCATCGAGCATTATGAATATTCAAAACAGAGAAAGAAAATGAAACAAGGAGAAGCTAATCCAGAATTTGAAGCTGAACATAAGTCGATTCCAGTTAAAATCAAAATTACAAGCACGTAACTACATGACATCAAACCCTAGAACTTCTACATTACTACTTCAATTCATTTCAGCAAACTTACAATTACGCCCTCTCACCCCTAATTCTCCTCGCCAACTGAATGTCCTTCGGCATAATGGTAACTCTCTTCGCATGAATAGCGCACAGATTCGTATCCTCAAAAAGTCCAACAAGGTACGCCTCCGCCGCCTCCTGAAGCGCCGACACGGCGGAGCTCTGGAACCTCAGGTCGGTTTTAAAGTCCTGCGCAATCTCACGAACAAGCCTCTGGAACGGCAGCTTGCGGATCAGAAGCTCTGTTGATTTCTGGTACTTGCGGATCTCACGAAGCGCGACGGTGCCAGGGCGGAAACGGTGGGGCTTCTTCACTCCGCCGGTCGCCGGAGCTGACTTCCTGGCGGCTTTCGTCGCCAGCTGCTTACGTGGCGCCTTGCCGCCGGTGGATTTGCGAGCTGTTTGCTTTGTACGTGCCATTTCTAGAGAGGGAAAATGGAGATGAATTAGATTTGATTTTGGGATGAAGAAATGGCGGATTGTTATAGTGGATTTATAGAGAGGTTCTGAAAAAAAGAGGCGGGATGAAGAAATAATCAGAGCCGTTAAATTTGCCTATGCAATAAACGGTTGAGATCATTTCATGGGAGATCGCGCGGATTGATGACGTGGTGGAAAGGAAGTGTTATTTTCTTGAGATTGCAAGTGGATTTCTAGCTGTTGGATGAATTTTTATGAACGGTTGTGATTTTCTACTGGGGCTAGGGACGGATTGATGACGTGGTATATTTCTTTTCTTTTTTATTTTATCAAAGATAAAGAGTTTTATTACTTAAATAATGTTCTTGTACAAGACTTTCGATCCAATCAGTAAAATTATGTTTCATCCAAATAAACGGATAGGTTGAAGAAAATGGCTTTTTTTTTATCAAACTTCCAGAACCGATAGTCGTCCATGTTACTCGTCGGAAGAGGGATAGAAAGAATTTCATCCACTAGATAGGCGGGGAATCGTTCCCGAATCAGTCTAGAATTTCAGTTCTCGTCCAAAATGAGATCGTCAACTCGCCAAATTTCGATAGCCTGCTCATCGGGGGCTCCCAAATGATGATTTCTTGTTGGTATCCATTTGTCGGACATAACGTTAATGGAGCTACCATTTCCCACTCTCCAAAATAATCCCTTCTCCAAAAGATTTCTACTCAACAAAAGAGATTGCCAAACGCAGGATGGCTTGCTTCCCGAACCTGCCTTCATATATCTTGGTGTTTGAAGTAGCGGGATTTGAACACCTTGACCACTAGGGATTTCAGATAGCACAACATTCTCCACAGTTGCTTTGCCAAAAGAGATTTATTGAATTCGACCAAGTTCCGAAAACCCATTCCACCCATTTGCTTGGGTTTGCATAATAGTTCCCATATTTTGCAATGCATTTTCTTTTTTCCGCCTTCCATTCCCCACCAGAAGTTTGCGCAGTCTTGTTCAGTCTCACTGCAACTGCTAACCGAAATTTTGAAACAGGACATTGCATATGTAGGGATGGCTTACAATACCGATTTGATCAGCACTTCTTTGCCTCCTCGGGAAAACAGCCTTGAACTCACCCTTGCATTCATTTGGAGACTTTCTCCTTCAAATATCCAAATTGAATTTTTTTGCTCCACATTGAAAAAGTTGGGAGACACAAGAAGACATCATGGCCATGGACAACCGGAATGCAAAATCAAGATTTGATGTCATCAACCAAAACCTGCTCCGCATTTGGGCTGAAAGACAGGGCTGATTTTTCGTACTTAATCAGCTATCCCAAGGCTTTTTCTTATCGTTTTAAGACACTGGTGTACACATATGCTGCCATCTCTAGAAGCTTGGGAAAAAACCAAGCTATCATCGACGAAAAAGAGGGGAGTAAATATTAGGCAGGTATTGACAATTTTAGTCCCCTTGAATCATTTATCATTCTCCATCCCAGTAAGAAGAGAAGATAAACCTTGAGCACAAATCACAAAGAGAAACAGTGATAATGGATCACCCTGTCTGATACCCCTTTTTTACTTAAACCATCTTGTCAGCTGATCATTGAACTCAACTGTGTATGAATCTAATTTAAAATAAAACTGTTTGCAGTGCCACAATTTTTTCATTTCCTTTTGGAAGGTGAAAATTGGAGAATGTGAGTTTGATTAAAACTGATAGGACAGTGTGTAAATGTCAAAATTTGTTTGAGTGGCGTGTATTTGGTAGAGTCGTAAAATCGGTTATATCCATTAGAGTAGTCCAGTCTACCTGACATTTTAGATGGATTGACTCATAGACGAACTACGGATCGATACGAAAAATCTTTGTATATTTAAGGGGATGGACTGTACTAAACTTAATAATTGTTGGCCCACATAATCATCGGGCCTGCAGGTTCGGCCCGATTATGATACTGGGCCGATGGATTATGTGAAGTTGCCATGCCTTACTAAATCCATGAACAAACATACCCCTTATATATTAAGATTTTTGGGCCGTTCCATGGTCTGTTGGGCTTTTGGGCCATTGGGTCAGGTTGTTGGGTCCAATGGTCCTTCGGGCCTAGCTTCATATGGCCTAGTGCATCTAAAATATTGGGCGAACTGGTAACCCATTGACGAGGCGATTTTTCCAGCTATCACTAATAGAAGTAGCAAAATTAGGCCGACCTAGTCCTCATGATATTTTAGACAGGATGAATGTCTAACAAACTCGACCCGTGGATTAATGAGTTGTTGAACTGCTAGAAAATCTTAAAATATCTTAGGAGGATGAGCAAGGTAGAATTCACTAATTTTCAGCCCAATTAAATTATGGATCAACATAGCCTAACATATAACATTGGCCCGACAGGCCAGGCCGGGCCGGGCCGGGTAAATTGTTATAAATCCGAACATAGTCTAGGGTTTTGAAATAAAAAAATACTAGTAAAAGATTAGTAATAACACTACACTCAACCTCCATAGCCACTCTCTTGTTCAGCTGCTTAATCCAAAATGGCTGCGATGCATCAATCTCTCTCTACTTCTCTCTCCTCATCCACCTCCACTTTCATCAGCCGCAACAATTTCCAGAGCATCAAGTTCCGATTTCACCACTTATCATTGTCGATTTCAACACTACTCCATTCTACGAGAATTTGATTTGTAATTTTGCATTTTCGCAGGCCTTCTCATGTCCGAATTCCAGGGAGAATTTCTGAGATTGTCAAATGTGTCGCCTCACCGTCAGCTGAGAAGACTGGTAACTGGTTTATTTCATAATATAATTGATTCGTTTTCTGCGTACGCAATCGGTTAATTATTCTCTGGAAATGCTTGCTTGTTTGTTAATATGAGCTGAATATTGTGTGTTTGTGTTATGTTGAGCTGAATTAGTTAACTACGGTTTGCATTTCTGTCATTAATTGGTATTAAAGTTGCTCAGAGAGTGATGCGAAGCAAATATACTGACTAGATGATGCTACTTGTGTTGAAGCTTACAAGACAAATGTGTCGCGCAACGAAAACATAGCTAAACTTCAAGCTGGCTATCTCTTTCCAGAGGTCTGTTTAAGAACTTCATGTTTGTTATCTCTTTTGTTATCTGATGCATTTTTTAGTTAGTCAGACGCTGATATTGCATGTATTCCATTTCTATAAAAACGTTAGAACGGGTTCCTTCCAAATTCGATGTTCCCTGAGGTTGCATATATTTTATACTTGAACGAGTCAAAATATTGTTAGAATCTATATATTTCGGAAAGCCTCTGCGAAAGTTGATAGTAGTACTCTATTTAGCTGGATAGATGCATCTAATGTAATTTCCCAGTTTATGAGAAGGAATGAAATGGGAACTGATGTAGCCTTTCGTATTCCTGTCGTTCATTTGGTATGATGTGGTGCGGGAACGGAGTCCTTTTTACGTTATTTTGAAATAATAATCTGTAGATATTTGTTGCTTTATTTTGTTTTTAGATTTAAAAGCTGAGTTTGACAGTGTCCTTTTATATTTATTAGATTGCTAGACGACGAAATGCACACATGGCTAAAAATCCTGATGCCCAAGTTATCAGCCTTGGAATTGGTGACACAACTGAGCCAATTCCAGAAGTCATTACGTCCGCCATGTCAAAGGTAATTTTGTTGTCAATCATATCAGTTATGCTTTATAGTTCTAATTTTTTGCAGGAGTAATTTCGGAGAGTTCATCGCGCATCACCATGACCCTAATTCTGGGTATTTAGAAGAAACTGACTTGTTTCTTTTGTTCTGAAGACGAGATTCTTTGTCTCTTGCGACTTTTCTTAATATGATATCTGTGTGTGGAAATTATTGTCCAATCAAGTTGTCTTATCTAATCCAAATAGATGCAAATTACGTTTTTGTGCTGTCTTCTTGTTATCGGTACTTCATTCTGATGATGGCGACTTTTCTTCTCAATTCGTATCAGAGATCAGATGCACTGTCAACAGTAGCTGGTTACAGTGGTTATGGTGCTGAACAAGGTGAAAAGGTAGTTCTCATTTTCATTCCCTTCTCGTTGGCGCTCTTATGTATTTCCTTTTTCCCTCATTTCAACATTGATGTTGTCTTTTCGTCTTCTTTCTCGTTCCTCCTCACATAGGAGTCTGATTGTGCTTATTTGACTTCCATTTTTCTATCTACGTCAAAGGCGCTCAAATTTTTTTAATGTTTTATTTCCAACAGCAATTGAGGGCTGCCATTGCTTCAACCTATTATGCAGACCTTGGTATTGAGGAAGACGATATATTTGTGTCCGATGGCGCAAAAAGTGACATATCTCGCCTCCAGGTTTGCATTTCTGTTTTCTGTTCTGGGTATGTACAGTCCAACGATAGCTTCTTGCTGCTTAGAGCTGTTTATTGCTCATGTTTGGCAGGTTCTTTTTGGATCTAATGTGACAATGGCTGTTCAAGATCCATCCTATCCGGTAAATGCGATGTGTTTATTTTGACATGACATATTATTACCTCAGTTTTATTAAACTTGCTACATGAGCCTAAATAAGTGCACTATAAATTAAGTGTCAAGCTAGACCATGTTTATTGCTTTTTGTATCATTCCGTTTTAAAATTGTTTGCATAATAATATCAGTGTAGCCTTATTGTAGTTTACGAACTCATGGTGATGAGTTAGCATATGGGATAGATATATGTTGATTCGTACTGTGTTTGAATCTCAGTCGAATCTTGACGTTTATATCAACCTGTTGCCTGGTCCTAGTTTCAGTGGACTTGTGATTATAATTTAGTATTTGTTGATTTAGGTTAGGATTTCACAGTGTCACGTATCCAAACTTGCATGGGAAGGGTGGCAGAAGAGAAAGATATATACGGGGTATATATCAATCTCTAGAATTGCCGATACAAAAATGATAAAATCCAGTATAGGGTTCCTATAGGAAAGAAGAAAAATACTTTTTCGATATAATAATCCCTATCTAATAAATTCAAGGGTTCCAGTATATCCAGTATAAATGAAAGAAACAATGAAAGATATACTAATCTCGTACACAACGTGCAATTTTATGGAAAAACAATAGAATCTTATGCATTCTCGTGTACCTGCTCCTTTCTGTAATTTTACTGCTACATATTTTGCTAAAAATATTAGCAGTATGAGGATCTCTTGGCTGTTTCATGGACTAATCTTTGGCCTTATTGTCTTGTCCATTTTCTTGATTTACAAAATACCTCCTCTGTGTAGGCTTACGTAGATTCGAGCGTGATTCTGGGTCAGACCGGGCAGTTTCAGAAAGATGTGGAGAAGTATGCAAACATTGAATACATGAGATGCACACCAGAAAATGGATTCTTCCCAGATTTATCGACTGTTCGTCGAACCGACATCATATTTTTCTGTTCTCCCAATAACCCAACTGGTAATGCTGCATCAAGAGAGCAACTAACCAAGCTTGTACAGTTTGCTAAAGAAAATGGATCGATCATAGTCTACGACTCTGCTTACGCTATGTATGTGTCCGATGATAGTCCAAGATCCATTTTTGAGATTCCTGGAGCCAAAGAGGTTTCTCTGGAACTGATACTCGATCCTATGAATTATGCTTGCAATCTTTCCCCCGCCCCTGCCCCCACCCCCACCCCCTGCCACCCTCAATTTTCTTTTCTCTGTGTCGTTTTTTTATTCAATTTTATGGTTGCAGGTTGCACTTGAAGTTTCGTCCTTCTCCAAGTATGCTGGATTCACTGGAGTTCGTCTTGGTTGGACGGCGATTCCAAAAGAACTTGTTTATTCTGATGGATTTCCCGTGGCTAAGGACTTCAACAGAATAGTTTGCACTTGTTTCAATGGTGCATCTAGCATTGCTCAAGCTGGTGGTTTGGCTTGCGTTTCACCCGAAGGCATTAAGGTCCGTCTTTTTCTTCCGTTTGTATATTCCTACTCTCCGTCTCTCCGAGTCATTAGGTAGTAATGAGGCACTGCTCCCTGCTTTTAGAGGTGGAAATCCGGGCCTCCCGACCCGGTCCGAGCCCAACGGGCAAATGCCATTTGTTGAGCCTGGTCAGGTTGGCCTGAAATTCCGTTGGAGAGCCTAGAGTCAATCCCCTTAAAAGAAATACGCTGAGATTAGTTGGGCCGGCTTGCTAGGCCGGTTGGGCCGTTAGCCCATTAAACCTTGATTTTACTTGGGGCCGAAATTCCTCTGACCCAGTCCCCGTAAAATGTTCGGTGGGCTGAGCATAGGGCTGCTAACGAACAGTACGTTTAGTAAAAAATTCGTGTTCGAGCTCGTTCAAACACGTCTATTTTTGTTGATTTAATAACGAATAGAGATTGAACATTGAAAGAGTTGTTCAGCTCGTGAACATGTTCTAGGCTTGTATTCATATTATTTATGTAACTCCATTTAAAATGCCCATGACTTCGTCGTTGAAAGAATAGAACTCAAGATTTTTTTGTGCAAAACTAGAATAATATATAATATTCGTGTTCATGAACACAAAATGTTAACAAACTTGGTGCTCGTCGTGAACATTAACGAACACCAAATTAACATGCTCGGTTCACTTCAAAATTTATCAAACATTACTCGAACAACCCAAAACTCCACTCGGTTTGTTAATGATCTAGGATCTACAATGTGCAGGCAATGCACGAAGTAGTTGGTTTCTACAAAGAGAACACTGCTATTATAGTCGACACATTCAACTCGCTCGGTTTTAAGGTATACGGGGGCAAAAATGCCCCGTACGTTTGGGTACACTTTCCTGGACGGAGTTCATGGGAAGTGTTCAGTGAGATCCTCGAGAAGACCCATGTTGTTACCACGCCAGGAAGCGGGTTTGGGCCTGGTGGCGAAGGGTTCGTTAGGGTGAGCGCGTTCGGGCACCGGGAGAATGTTCTGGAAGCTTGTAGAAGATTCAAGCAGTTGTACAAGTGACCTGTCTCTAACATTAAGCTTCCCCTTACCTATTGAACTGTAATTCTATGGTGATGTAATAATGCTTGATTAGCTTTCGGATGTTGTCTATTGTAGACTTTCATTTTTGGGGATTTGGAATGTGTCTTTTTATGAAGATGACTATATACAATAATTGTTGTAAAAGTCGTTAGGCACTAGTTACGGTTGACAGAGGTTTAACGACTAGTCGAAGGTTACGCGAGGTAAAGTGGGACATAGATATGGTTAGACGAGGAATCGGAAAAAAAAATTAGGGTGATAATGAGAGCCTAGTGGCGAGGTAGAAATTAGTCGAAGATTTTTACAAGTCTAACTAGTCTATGTGCGCAAACTGGGACTCTATTTGGTCTTAATTTGAACCCTAAGCTTATGAAATTTGAGATAAATGAACTCTCATAAATGTTAATCTTTTGAAATGTTTAATAAATTATATATAAGTTTATTTAAATAAGTTCATAAATTGGCAAAATAAAATTTAATTTTTTCTAACAATTTAAGTATAAAAAAAAGTGCTTGAGACTTAGGATTTATTATGTTTTTAATATTTTAAGTGTTTTTTTGTTTAAATAATTTAATTTTGATAATTCATTGATTTATTTATCATTTTTTTTGTAATTTAGTAAATAACTTTAGGATTTATCAAGTAATCTTAATAATTATAAACGTCTATTCATTCGTAATTAAAAGTTTAGAGGTTTATCAGTTTGTACAAAAGAATAATTCAGAGATTAATTTGAATTCAAATGTACAACAGGAATTCTATTTTACAACACATTACAAGGAGGGAGCCGGGAAGCACTTTTCAGCCTGATGCTTTCCGATTCCTTCCCGTCTAATCACGCTTATGCTCCGCCCACTCTCAACTAGGTCCCAACTAGGCATCCTAGTCAACTTGTCTTAACCACACCTATACCTTACACGCTTCCCGATTCCTTCACATCGAACCATGCTTATGCTCCGCCCACTCTCAACTAGGTCCAAACTAAGCGCTATGTCCTAGTCGACCGGTCTAATTATATCTATGCCCCGCTCACTCTCAGATTAGGCACCGACTAACGTCTAGCGACTTTTTACAACAGCCTTAGACCCAGTTTCTAGTCTATCTAAACTACACTAGGGACAAAACACTTACATATGTTGTATACTCTTACAAACATCCAATTTGCAAGTAGACTTATAATGTCCTGTCTGATTACAACGGCTACAATGGACAGTATGCTTCTCCCTATTAACATCCTCCACACACATCCGTTTCTTCTCCGGCCGCCCGGGCGGCCGCCGAACCTTAGGCGGCCGCACGGCCCGTATTTCCTCTTCGTTGAAGCCTGTTTGACAATCCTTCTTCCACTCAATCTTACCAGGCAAAGGATGTATTTCTTCACTGTAAGCAGCACAATAGCTAGCCACGGTGAAGCACTTCTCGGTGAAGGCATAGACGTCGTTCTTGGACGAGATCAATGCTGCAACAGCGTGCGAGCATGGCAACCCGTGCAACTGCCAATCACGGCAAGAACAATGTTGTGTTCGGATGTTGACAATGTCTGATCGCTCAGAAGAAAGAACCTCGAATTCTACCTCATCCGATCGAAGGACTTGGTAAGTGGAAGCGCGGTTCATGGCCTCGACCACGTGCTTCTCGGCACATGGAACGAGTATGGAGAACCACGACTTGGACCTATCGCGCCTTTCTTGAAATTCGACCATCAATTTACAGTGGATTTGCTCGATAACTTGCGTTATGGGCAGCTCTCGGATTTCAAGAATCCATTGGTTGAACTCGTCTATGTTTGAGGAGAGGCGACCATAGCGCGTCCCGTCAAAATATAACAACGCCCAACTTGTAGGTTCGTATTGTTGTAGCCATTTGGCTGCTTCCGACGAAACTTCCTCAATTTCAGCCATTCTTTCTTTGAACGAAGTAGTTGTGGTGGCGTATGCCGCTTTCCCGATTAGGTTGACAAGGCGCGGATTCTTGAACTCACGAACAATGCTTTCGCTCAAATGTTTCATACAAACGGCATGGCAACAAGTCGGAAACTTTTCTTTCACAGCGTCACCAATGCCTTTCTGCCACTTCGATAAGAAAGTAATATGCGGTATGATATCCGTATTCATTTCTAGAGCCTTGTGCAACTCCGACACGAACCACATCCAACTCTCCTCACTTTCGACATCCACAACGCCGAATGCAAGTGGGAACAATCCACCATCACCATCAAACGAAGTTGCCGAAAGTAAAGTCCCAAGGTACTTGCTTTTCAGCTGGACCCCACCAAGCCCAACGATAGGTAGACACCCACGTAGGAAACCTCGTACACAACCATAAAACGAAACAAACACACGCTGAAAACGGTTGTCTGAACCAGAAGTGAAAACCTCAGCAACACTCCCCGGATTCATCTTCTTGATCTGCTCACAGTACGCCGGGAGGAGAAAATACCCTTCTTCAGACGACCCGTAAATGGCCTGAAGCCCGCGTTCCTTGGCCCGCCAAGCCTGCTTATAGGGTATAGTTATCCCATACTGTTGATACACATCGCGTAGGATATCTTTCGGCTTGTAATTTATGTTCTCACGAAGACGTTTCTCTATAAAGTTAACAACCCAGTCTACAGAAGCTTGATGATGCCCACTATGCGCGTTTTTCCCACACGTGTGCGTGCCATCGAGGCTTCTTATAGTGAAAGTTGGGGCATTCGGAAGCTTCACTGCACGTATGCGCCATGGACACCCTTCTGCAGCGCATTTGGCTATGTATCGGATGAGGTCACTTTTCACAATACGAAGCTCAAAATGCTGCGCTATCGCGGCTTCTTTGATTGCGCTACGAAACGCCTTAACGTCCGGAAACTTCTGGCCAACAACCAAGTTGTGATCCTCCATATTTCATTTCATAATTTACTGCTGAATCTGCTCTACAAAATGTGTAACTATTAGTTTATTCATCACGATAAGATCCAAATAATATATACTAGAAAATTCTTATAGGAATTAGAGTAACACTCAGTGTAAGACCGTCTTCAGTAAGACGATAGTTCCTTTTATAGTAAAAAGTATTACTTTTGGCGTAAAAAAGTTACGTTTACCACCCAAAAACAGTTACTCTCTTGAAAATTGTTGCTTATTTAAAGTAAACTATTTACGTAACATTTTTACGATAAAAGTAACTCCCGTCTGACCGGAAGGTAGCTGTAAGACGATCTTATTCATCACAGAGTGAGGCGAAATGAATAAAACAGGAAAATCTCACACACAAAACACACACACACAGACTAACATGAAAATGAAGACGATAATAATGCAAAAAAAGCTCAGTATCTCAAATTACAGCGTAGAACCAGAAAAATTAAGCCATATAGTTTCAAGTAAATACATACCGTTCTGTCTCTAGCATTTCAGGAGCATTTCTTTGAAATTTATACTGGAATCGAGAGAGATGATACAAAGAACAGCTACCGAATTTCGCTCTCCGCGAAAAATCGAAACAGAAAATTAAACATTTTGATTAACCGAAATAGATTCCGATTTCGATTGTGAACTGACCTAAGATAAGATCTTCAGAGTGAGAGAGAGTAAATTGGGGATTTTGAGCAAAGATTAGGGCGGAATGGGAAAACAAGGCTATAATTGTGATTCCACATGCTGAAAGGGACATTTTTGTCAAATACACCCTCCGTTCCGGTCTAATTTGCATACCTTGGTCGGACACGGAGATTAAGAAAAAATAAATTTTGTAAATTTTTTTATTTTTTCGTGGAGATTTTACCATTTATGAACTGACAAATTATGTTGAGACAAATCGAAAAGAAAATTAGGCCAATTATAACGGGACGAAGGTAGTAAGTTTGTTGACCTTTTCTTTCTCCTTATTTTTTATTTTCATTTGTTTATACTGTTATTTATTTTTTTATTTTCTTATGAAAGGAACATTTATATTGTTATATGCTTCAATCAATAGGTGTAGTTTACAATATCAATATACTTATGTGAAATGTTCTAAAAGACGTTAGGCGTTAGTTGGACGATAGTTTAAGATTTAGCATTTAATTGAGGTTTAAGCGGGGTTAATCGGATCTAACCGAGAAAAAATCGAGGAAAAAATATAGGCGGTCAAGAACCGTCTAGCGCCTAAACGGAGTATAGTCGAAGGTAAACGGGGTCAGAACTTATATGATTATACGTGAACATGACGTAGAAAACATATTACGAAGCACATAAATCATAATTGTATTTAAATAGTGCAACTTTGTAAATAACATGTATTTTAATATGACCAATAATTAAATCTATAATAATAATAATAATAATAATTATTATTAGGTTACACATTAATTCATTCGCAAATAAGTTTACCAGAGATCCTATTGTCAAAATATTTTGCTCAAAGACAACGGTTATGACTCCGTTGTCTATGGACTGTTGTCATGTATGCTTTTGCAAATAAAAATGTAAGTTCGAACATAATATTTCTCATTTGTGATAATGATGAATAAATACATAATACACACATGTGTCTCCGTATGTGTGTTTATGGCATGACAAACTCTGTTACTGCAAGTCTAACGTTACGCCGCACTCGGTTTATTGTGAAATGTTGACATTGTTTATATGTTGAAATGTGAATAAACATGGTAACTTAAGAGGGTGAGGGGCCACGAATATACACTTTAATAAGCCCTAAACTTTGTGAGCGTTTATGACATTAACTAAACACTGTGTGCATATAGGATAAACACAAAAACTTCGTGTACTGCAAGTCCAAAATCTCACCCCACATCATTTTCTTTTGAGTTTACTAGAAATTCATTGTTAAAATATTTTGCTCAAAGACAACGGTTTTGTCTCCCGTTGTCATTGGACCGTTGTCAATGTTTGCTTTTGCAAATAAAAATGTAAGTCCTAATATAATATTTCTCATATGTCATAATGATGAATAAATAGATAATACACAAGTGTGTCTCCGTATGTGTGTTTATGGCATGACAAAACTCTGTTACAGTGAGTTCAAAGTATCGTTTCACGTTCGTTATTATATTATATTGATAGTCTTTAAATGTAGGAATGTGAGAAAGTAGGTATCTTCGAGAGTATGGAGCCACGAATATACACTTTAATAAACCCTAAACTTTATGTATGTTTATGACATTAACGAAACACTGTGTGTATGTGATTAACACAACAAATTTGTGTATCTCAAGTCCAAAATTTCACCCCACATCATTTTCTTTCTAGACTTAATTTTCTATCCTCAAGAACTTTTCAAACTCTTTTTTTTTCCTTAGAACATTGTTCCACTCATCACCCGCGCGTGCACGTATTGCGCATCACCAGCCCCGTGCAACACCTGCCATCCGTCGTCATGACATTAACAAAACACCGTTTGTGTTCATGGCGTTAACAAAATTCTGTGTAACGAAGCCCAAAATTTCAACTCCACATCATTTTCTTTTAAGACTTAGGTTTTTTTTCCTCAAGAACTTTTCAAACGTAATTATATTTCTTAGGACCTTATCTACACCCACCACTCACGCGCGTAACATCTTCCGCTCGTCGTCTGCGTGCAACACTCATCGCAAGAAACAAATTATATAATTAAAAAAAAAAAAACAGCCAATCCTATAAATGAAAAATGCGAATTATGTAACTGACTTTTGATTAATTTTTATTTTTTAATCATATGGTTGGAAGGAAAATAAAAAATATTAAAATGGACAGAGTCTTACATTATTACCACTATAAAATAAACATGATACATAATTATATAAGTGACTTGCCCTACATTAACATTGAATTGGACCCACCTAGGCCCAAATTTGGGCCATTAACACACTTATGGCCCAAATACTCAAAACCAGCCCGAAAGGCCAGGGGTGGGCTCGGGTTGAGTACCCGATAAAAAAATTCGATCCTTCAACCCGATATTGCAGGTCCCCTCCGGGTCGGGCTTTTCTTAAATTCACTTTTTATAGTTAAATTAATTTTTACTTTTTTAAAGATTGTTGAAATATGTGTAGAGGTATTATGCTTGATCTTATTAATATAAGGTACACGAAAAAACCCGATACAACGAGCACCAGGTAAGACTCACACGGGTCGGGTCGGTACCGAACCCGCATGGATAAAAGCCCAGCCCTACGGAAGGCCCATCAAACATCAATTTTGGCCTCATTACCATGAATGTCCACGTAGGACAGATCCCAACGGCTACTTCCAGACTGGTCCGAATTTAAAAATTCTCTTCAAAAAACTGCCTAAAGGCTCCATTTCCACTTGAACCCCCTTTCTTCTTCAATTCAACCCTAAAATTCGATACAATTAACAACAATTGATTAATTATTCTGGAATCGGAGTATAGTTGCACAAAAATGTCGGAGTATCAGGAAATTCCGATTAAGTTTCTATCAATTTCTTCATCTGAAAATCGCGGTTCGATCGACTCCTCGAATGCGGAAGCTGACAGAGGCGATGAAGAATTCTACGAGAAAATCGAGGCTCCGAAGTTCGTCGACTTCACTTTGCCGGATCACTACCGCCCCGACGATAGGTTTTGGTTTTGCGACCGTGTAGGTTAGTGTTAAATTCCTAAATCCTCTCACTCTACCATTTTTGAAATTTCGATTGTTAATCCTGGTTTTTGCAGCTGGATTTACTGTTTTTCTTATTACCGGTTGCAATATTTACACCTATCTGATTTCAGCTGGTTGAGCTTGGTGGTTGAGCTGTAACTTGTTCGTAATGTTATTGATCAATTTTTGCTTTGACTTATAATGATTTACTCTGTATCACATAAGCACAGTACTGAATAGAGGATTCACACAGCGATTTCGTGTTTTTTTCTTCGTTTTCTGGTTTAGGGAACAGATCTTAGATTTCGAAGCATATAAATATAGGACAAGCAAGAGATTCTGATAGAAAATATAGGATGAAATTACATAAAAATAAGTTGAAGCTTGCTCGTTCGATGTTATTCTGATCTTCCATTAGTGATAAATGAAAGCATAAAATGTTGCAATTCAATTTATAGGAAGATGTGAACCAATGATTAGGAGGAGCTGTTAATAGTTGGTTTGTTTCAGGATGTGATCAAAAGCATGAGCAAGAAATGGATTCTGAAGAAATCTACAAGAAGTTTGTTCTCCGGGTTAGTCCTTATCACCGTGTATTCATGTAATCGCTGCTATCGCCACCTTCGTGGATCGCTGAAATGTTTTACGCTGCTGAAATTGTTCATACAGGTAATGGCAGCTAGAAGCCCCAATGTAAAGCTACGACGAGCACTTGATAGAAATGCTTGCAGGTATGAATACATCCTATATTTGGCCTCTGATAGTTGTATTTTAGTTATGATTTGCTTCTAGAACTGATTCGATTTTTTCGTTTGAATTATGTCATCCAGAACACCTATAAAATGCCCACATTCAGCTCCTCCGAAATCCTCCAAGCCAAGACTAACAAGAATGGCTATTATTTCATCGTTTTCTAAAAAGATGGCGGATGAAAAGAAAAGGGCAGTGAAGCCTCTTTCCAGGAGTGGCTCTACGCCGTTGGTTAAGACGAAGCCAGTGGCAGCGAAGTATCTTACAACTCCAAGGAACAAACGAAGCATACCGAGTCAAAACGCGTTTAGAAGTGTTCAGAATCCGAAACCTGTGGATGTTGATGTGGGAAAAGGTAGACTAGTGGCAAAGGCTCTGGTCTTTCATTCGCCAAAGAAAGCCATTAAAGTGAAGACTTCAGTTGAACTGCGTACGCCCATATCGAAATTGTGTGAAGGGATGAACAAGCTTGAGATTTCAAGTCAGAAGAAGAGGGTGTTGGGGTATTCTAGTAAATCACCGAAGAATGTGAGGAGTAGTTTGTCAAGGAGACGGTTGAGCAGTCGTAAGGTGCAAAGAAAGCCGGAGGAACCAAAAAGTTGCAAGAGTAAAGATGCTAAATCTGGAAAATCTGTTAAAAGTAAGGTCAAAGGAGAGTTATTACTTAAACAGGCCTCCAAGAACAACGAAAGTCGTGATGTTAAGCAACTGTCCTCTAAGAATGTTGTTGAACAGATTGGAATTCAAGATTGTAGTCATGAAGAAGAATGTGGATCTGCTCCGAATGTGCTTCTGCCAACGCACGAATCGGCACATGATAATTTGGAAAGTAATAATTCAAGATCTAAAGCTGCTGAAAAGGAGGAAAATAATAGCAACTATAGGAATGATAACATCGACCTACAAAGTTCTGGAGAAGCGAAAGACAACTTAAATGCGACGGAAGGGGAAAGAATCGAAGATGAATTTATGGATAGTGATGACAAAGAAAATGCTTCAGCCTCTGATGGGAACCGGTATGTCTCTCTGAACTTGATTACAGAATTTTCCCGTTCTTTTTCTTGAATCGATCCAACTTGTGCTAACGAGTATTATATTATTTGAAGAATTAACACAAATCCGAAGGAAAACGGAAGAAAAATCTTCGGCTTGCACGACAAAAGTGGCCAAGTTCAGAAAAAGGTTTGATATTTGCATAATAAATGGAGTTTGCTGTTGCTTCTTGTTATTTGCTCACATCTAACTTTTCTAATTGCACTCTAATATTAATCTTGCATAGGTTACTCAACAATCACGGAACAAGATTTTAAACGAGACGGCATCTGGCACAGTGATGAAACTCAAGAAACCGAAGGCCACAAACCCGAAACCTTTCAGACTAAGAACTGATGTAAGAATCTCTGATTCACCTCTCTTATTGAATGAGCGCTATCATAAATCTAATGACATTGAATTTCAGGAGAGAGGAATTCTTAGAGAAGCTATCCTGGAGAAACGAACTGATTCCCTAACTTCTCAAAGCGACACAGCAAGTTTGAGTACACCGGTCGGGAAGTTGCAAAGGAAACAAGTGAATGACATTCAAGTGAGCATCTCTTGTACCTCTCCACCCCTCCCCCCCTCTCGAGTGAAAGCATTAGTTGTTTGTTGAACTCAACCCACTCTGGGTTGGAGAAGTGAAAGTTGAAAATGTGCATATCTCCGGTTTTTTACTATAACGAAAAATAGAAGAGAGTGAAGCTTATGTAAATTGATGTAAAAATCATTGAACTTTTGTAGAAACGGAGTATGATCATAGGTGTAAAGACTCAAAAAGGCCCGGAGAGATCAAAAGCAGCAGTTTCTGTTACAGCAGAGAGCAATCGGAAACCGATAACTTCCCCTCTTCGAAGCAATGCAATGCAACGGTTGGAGAAGTTCAGAAAAATCACATCTCCTCTTCCCAAACTTCCTGTTAGGCCTCAAGGGTGAGTCAGAATCCTGTTTCATACCAATTCTTATACACACACGTGTGTGTGCACGCGTGAACGTGTGATATT
This sequence comes from Ajuga chamaepitys, assembly GCA_958295605.1. Classification (NCBI taxonomy): domain Eukaryota; kingdom Viridiplantae; phylum Streptophyta; class Magnoliopsida; order Lamiales; family Lamiaceae; genus Ajuga; species Ajuga chamaepitys. The sequence goes on from OY282496.1 coordinate 70,392,135, forward strand.
CCAAGAATAACATGTCACATCCATGTTTTACAGGGTTGTTTCGACAAAGCAGGAAACGATTCCTTTCCTAACTCCTGGACAAAAACTTGACGTGATACCCGAGGCTTCGCCTGAGGTTGCTTCGGATCCAAGAAGGGCAGAGAAGCCTACTGGAAGACGGCCCGTTGTGGTTGCTATGGAACCAAACTTCCATAGCTCACATGTACCAAGGAGTTGCACCAAGAAACTCAAGTAGAGAAGATGGAAGATGATGCTGCAATCATACTTTGATCTTACGTTCGGGTTTTGAGCTTTCTGTGCCATGTTTGTTTGTTCAATCATTTATTGAATTATTTTTGGTTCTTGCCATTGTTTAATTGTAACAGTAACAATACTTAAACAGAGTATTCTTTTATTCGATTTAACTGTGTTATACTCAATTCAAACTGCAACCCAGAAACATGTTCGCTAACTCAATTGAATCAAACGTGTATGGACACATTTTCGCTTTAAAACATAAAGCTTGACTTGAACTCGATCTTGATGAATTAGCTTTGCGTAAGAAGCTCAAACTCTCACAGTCGAAATTATGTTTGGGTAAACTAAAACTCACCCAAGCCCGACTTGATCGATAATCAAGCAAGCTCAAATACAACTTCTTAAGCCCGATTCACCATGTCAAATCCAAACCACTCTATAGAAAGCAACTGATAAAATTGTTGATTGAACATCATAAGAAGCTTAGAAAAGCCAATCTCGGAGCTTTCTGATCTGACATTAAAGTATAGTCTAATCGCAATGACCGAAGAGAATGTCCTCTCTCTCAGCATCAGAATGTTATGCACTACAAAAAGATCTAGTGCAGAATAGAACATGACCAAAATAAAGCTCAGGATGTATTGCACCAACTATTCTAAGTAGAACTTCCCTTGATGATGTGTTTCAACTTCTCCGTAGCAGCCACAAGTTCTCCCGATGTTCCTGGTTCGTTAGCAGAATGGCCTGCATCTGGAACCACCTGTAAAAAACATAATATTTAGTGTTATTTTTCGTAGCTTAAGGTTCTTGTTTCATGCTTATCTACTTGAAGAAATAGTTAAATCCTACTCTTTCACCACCTACAAAGTTGGTGACGGTTCTCTCGTGGTTAACGACTTAATCCTTACAAAATTATCGTTTTTGCTCTATCTTGAGAAAGATGTTCAAAATGTATTTCTTACTCTGAAATCAGCCTCTGGCCAAGCCTTGTGAAGATCCCACGCTGACATCATGGGGCAGCAAACATCATATCGTCCCTGCATTTTAATTAAAGAATTACTCTAGAAACCATTTCTTCAGACATAAGAAGACGAGTTCTCAAAACTACTATTGGGACTCGAAAGGTGACTTTCAAAAAAAAGAAAGAAAGAACATTCTAGTTTACCAAGAAGTTCGAGTATGCAACATGACCTGTTCAAACCTTTCTGAAAACATAATAATTGAGCTGTGATCATTATTCCATAACATCAAAGGCTCTTGTCCTTTAATTAAGGATCCGTTTTCAATTTCACAGATGAAGCTTTGGACATACGCTGCTGTTCTTCACATTCAGAATCATAATTATAGACATTACTATTTCAGAATTTATTGCATAGAGGTATTGAAACGAACCTGCACAATTACAGTGTTGATATGCTTTATTTTCTCAACATTATCCAACAGGTACGAGTCTGACGGGAAAAATCCTCTGTTGATAAAGTAGTGGTTCTCAATCCTTGCAAAAGCCTGGACGAAGCCATGTTATATTACATATATCCCATCGGCGAAAGTAATTAAAATAAATAAATAAAATAAACCAAGACAATAGAAGTCCATCACAAGATTCCTAAGGAGGAAGAACTGTACAACTAAATTATGTCGAGAAATTGATTGTACAGAATCAACATGGACGAATCTGGCAATAGAATCATGTAAATGGAAACATATCTATTACTGTGTGTCATCATTTTCCAGAAGATAAATATCAACACTATCTCAATTACGTCATTTGAAACAAGATAATTCACTGTGTGTCATCATTTTCCAGAGTTAACTCGAAACTCAAACTGTTAAGATAAGACACTCACCAAGCAAAATTCATCGTCATCTCCTCTTTTCGCGGTGACTTCATTTGGCAGAAGATGAGCTGTCATCATTTCCCATTTGGTCCATGCTCTAGAAGCTGCATACTACATTATCCGTAAATTCAGTTGAACAATAAATGCAAGGACAATAAAATGAGAAACTTTATGGCATATGGAAGACAACAAGCATCTAAAAAGATCGTATAGAAAGCAAAAAACAAGAGTATAACTCTTACTTGTGTTTCTTTGTCATCGGAATTCAACCTCTTGTGGTAAGCATCTACGAAACATCCTCTTTCACTTTCTGGAATAAGATCTCTAAATGGCTCCCAAGCTACAAAAAGCAGGAATACGACCACATTCAGATCACAAGCTAACTCCAACACAGAAAATTAATAAAACAATCTATGCTAAAGTACTTTCAACTAGTAGTCAAGTAGCAGCACTCAACTAGCCATAACGAATGATATGACACTGAAAGAGCATGAAAAACCTCTAATCTACAACATAATGACTCAGAAAGGATGGCATATTAGCAAATACTTTTCAAAAGTTTTTCACAAGCCAAATATTAGGTTCGGAACTAAATACAATTAACGTCAGAATTGGGTATAAGAAGTCTCGAAAGCAGATGGTATAAGTTTGTAGTGTACAAAACATGCAATTTCTTCTGCACCCTGCATCAATCTATAATCCTCTACACTTAAACCTGTATTTCCTTTTCAAACATACCAATCTATTAGTCAAGGAAAAAACGAATAGCATACCGTCAGGAAATATAGCAGCAGCTCCACCCTCATAAAACCAATCAATTTCTTTCTTCCGCAACAGAAAAATGCCTCTCAGTACCAAGCCCGTGACCTTAAATATGACGATATAATGAGTAAATCATCACTATACATATTAATTGTCTTTCACTAGAATTTCCGAAAAAGAAAAAATACTAAAACGTCCTTAATGAAAAGTATGAAAAATGACAGGTTATAAACCTTGTCAGGATGAGATTCACTATATGCTAGAGCGAGTGTGCTTCCCCATGAACCACCGAAAACCTGCAAATCCACGTTGATGAGAAGCAGCACATATAGTAGCAGAAGCTAGAGTATCGTGAAGTAATCTTTACCAGCCATTCCGGGACTTTTAAGTGTTCCCTCAGTTTCTCAATGTCGTTAATAAGGTCCCAAGTCGTGTTCTCCTCTAGGCAAGCATGAGGGGTACTTTTACCAGCACCTCGCTGAAAGGGAGTCATACAAAATGTCATGCATTATTATGCACTCGGCCTCCTCATAAACCACATATTTCAGATTACGAACCTGATCAAATAAGATAATCCGATAAAAATTAGGATCAAAGAATTTCCGGTTGCTAGGTGAAGTTCCGCCTCCTGGACCTCCGTGGAGGAAAATTACTGGCTGCAAAATCAAGAGACTATAAAAGGCTGAACGAATCTGGGTTGAATATATAACGAATACACTATCGTTTTGCCAGAAAGGACAAAGTAACAAAGTGAGATATTGTACGTTAGCAAAATAAAATCAAGCTACTCGATAATAGATTTGAGATCGTTCGTTAAAAGCTCGTTTGAACTATGTTCGAGTAAATATGTCAAATAAGCTTGAACATACTTTTACGTTTGATAAAATCTAAAGCTCGATTCGAGCTCGATCTGAATAAGTTAACAATGTTGAAACAAGTGTAAAAATGGCAAACTACTCGAGCTTGACCCATGTTTGGCTCGGTTAAAGCTGGCTCAAAGGAGAGGTGATGAGAACTCACATGCCCGTCTGGATTTCCGGATTGTTCATAATAAATGGTGTGAATATCTGAAACCTTCAGAAAACCTGTATTAAACGGCTCTATATCCGCGTAAAGCCTCCGATTTACTTCCAAATTCACTTCCTTAGTTTCCATGGTTGCTGGAATTACTAGCTGATCACTATTACAGTAATCGAGATTATTACTTTGACTCAAAAGGACCAAATTCCTTCTTCCTGCATACAATCTCCACAAAATCAACCAACCGAACTACAAAAACTACTTAAATATGACGACAGATTTTGCAATCAACCAAATTCTCAAATACATAAACCTATAAACATATAGATCTAAAATGAAGGCAGGCTAGAATCGGAATAAACTCATGGAATAATCAGAATATTCATGGATTCGGAATTACTAGCTGATCACTGTTACAGTAATCGAGATTATTACTTTACTTTGGCTTAAAATGACCAAATTCCTTCTTCCTGCATACAATCTCCACAAAATCAATCAACCGAGCTACAAAAACTAATTAAATATGTAGACAGATTCTGCAACCAACCAAATTCTCAAATAAATAAACCTATTAACATATAGAGCTAAAATGGAGACATGCTAGAATCGGAACCATAAATTCATGGAATAATCAGAATATTCATGGATTCGGAATTACCAGCTGATCACTGTTACACTAAGCGAGATTACTACAAACAAACAAACCTATTAACATTTAGAGCTAAAATGGAGACAAGCTAGAATCGGAATCATAAATGCATGGAATAACCAGAATATTCATGGATTCGGAATTACCAGCTGATCACTGTTACAGTAATCGAGATTACTACAAACACATAAACCTATCAACATTTAGAGCTAAAATGGAGACAAGCAAGTATCGGAATCATAAATTCATGGAATAATCACAATATTCATGGAAGACTTCACACATACACGGTGGAGAGAAATACCTGAGGTGCGAGTGGTGTGATTCTTCGATGGAAAACGAGGAGACGTGATGAGAGAGAAAGAGGAAGTGAGAGAAAGTGCGGTAAAAGGTATAGTGGCAACCCCTAGACTCATTGGACTTTTGGGGGAAAATGATATGCAGAATAATCATCATCACCATCATCGTACTATAACAAAATATTCCTTTTTTTTAATCTAAAAGAAATTTGTTTTTGTCTTTTGGGATTGTTATCAACGATGATTAATTAACGAGTCCAACTACAGTACGACTGTGATATTGTTACTACTGTGAAATAAGAACGCATATGTATTTTAATATGATGGACCCACTAAATTATATACAAAGATTCCACTTCACTTTTGGTTCGAGAAATTATATTTTTAATCTCTTAAATTTGGACAATTAGTAATTTCCGTCTCATGAGTTTAAAAAATGTGCAATTTTAGTCATTTTTGCTTCAAAAATTGTATTCACTAGAACTATTACGTGACTCTTACATGAATTTACATAGTGAGGAGCTTCGTATATCAGTAGTGACATGTTGCAATTTAATATGTATCTATAAAAAATTGTAGGATGTGTAATTTTTCAAACGTAATCAATAAGAGATTAAGTTCAAATTACGACGCATACCACCGATGAACGCAGATTTCCATTTTGTGAACACACGTAAGAGTCATGTGATGTATTCTAGTGAATTTAGATTTTTCGAACGAAAAAAGATTAAAGTTGCACATTTTTTAAAATTACGAAACTAAAATTACAAAAAACTATTCAGATGGAGTCGAAATGAACATATTATGTTCATGGGCCGGGTTTCTTAGGCAGCCTTTATATTTATGGGCCGGGCGGCGAGACTGTAAGCATATTATGTTTCTGGGCCGGGCCTACTTGATCATGTTTGCGTCTTGGGTCATTAGAATGCTTCTTTGGCCCATTTGGAACATTTGGTTAAAAGTCTCCTATTTATATTTTCTGTTTTAGTATTATTAGACGCTGGTAGACGGTAAATTAAGGTGTAGTGTTTAATTAGGACTTAAACGAACGGGAGAAATCGGAAAAAAAATTTAGGTGGCCAAGGTAGTTTGTGATTAGATGGAGTGTAATCGGAGTTAGACGGGTAGTGACTAAGGCAGGCCCAGTCGAGGACATTTTAGTGACTAGTCGGAACTTAGTCGGGGTTAGACGGGGAGTTTTAGAACAAAGAGTATAAGTTAGGGTAGGGAAAGTATTTGTGTAACCGCCGATTCAACTTACAAAGTGCTCAATCAATTGAGATTCTATCGATTTTCGCTTTTATTTATAATTGAGATTTTACAAATTAGCATGGTGTAAGCGTAAAATCCTATTTTTTATATATTGTTTAGTATATACAGGTATAGTTTCCTCCCAAGAAAAATACTAGTATTTCCCAAATAACTTAAGACTAATTATGAAGAACTAAAGTTCCACAAAACATGTTACATTGGTGTAATGAAATACGATTATATTTGTTCGAAAACACTTTTTCAGAGATGCGTCTAGACGAAATGGGGGTCTTAATATCTCCATCCCGTTCTTCTTTTATTTAATGGGAATCAAAATCCCACAAATATTTGTCTCTTTGCCTAATGACAATAATATTTTCTCTGAAAAACAAACCAATCAAAATAACGATTTCTCAGAACCACAAAGACTGGATATATAAATAAAGGCTCACAAAATCCCAATAATATCACAATTTTTTTATTTTTTATTTTGCATCTCATTATTATAAGTCCACATTTTTCTCCTACAATATCCCTTTTCATAACTCAGAAAAAAATTTATTTTCAAATAAAAAACAATGGAAGTTAATCAACGCATTGCCAGGATTTCAGCTCATCTTCATCCTTCAAACTCTCAGGTTTGAATCTTTATATAGGTTTTTATGTAAGTGTTTTTGTTTGCTCGTTTTACGCAAATTTCTACTTTTGGCTTAAACTCACCTAAAAAAATGTTTGCGTAATTATGCATTTGTTGAAATTTTGTACATTTAAGTTAGAATCTTGAAGCGGGGGAAATACTGCTTCTTAGTAAACTATGTGGCAAACACTATAACTTATGAGTTTACTATAATATATTTTTGTCAAATACTACCTAACTTTCAATTTTAAGTAATTTTTTTGACAATATTCGACTTTTATCACTTTTTTGCAAAAGTAACTGCAAACAATCCCAATATAGTTGATTTTGAAGCTTAAGTTGCTTGTTTTGGTGTATACAGATGGGACTAGAGAATCCGATTTTGAGTCGAGCCGACTGCAGGGCGAAAGGCGGCGCTCCCGGCTTCAAGGTGGCAATATTAGGTGCCGCCGGGGGCATCGGGCAGCCCCTAGCCATGCTAATGAAGATGAATCCATTAGTCTCGGTTCTTCATCTTTACGACGTCGTTAATGCCCCCGGCGTCACCGCGGATATTAGCCACATGGACACTGGTGCTGTTGTAAGTTTTAACTTATTATAGTAGTGTTCGCAAAAGCTTTTTTAAAGCACTTCTCCCCTTTTAGCTTAAAAAAATCAATTTTGAGTGTTTTTGGAATATGACAAAAACTTATATGAGGCGGTTACACGGATCTTATTACGTGTGATGGATCTAATTCATAGCTAAAGTAATGATCTAACGTCCATATTCAAATTCTGATCCTTCATAAAGTAAAATTTATTTTTCTGCCACACGGAATAAGATTCATATGGTGGTCACAGCTTCTGCCGTAACAGTAAGGCTTGAAATAACTTCTCGTCCCATAACTTTCCACTCGTTCAATTTTCGTAACAAAATTTGTTGTTTTTCTAAATTCATCCGTAATTAAAAAAATGACTTGCATTTGGACTAATTTCGCACATTGGCAGAAAAACACACGTAACTGTCACACTACACCAGCTTCCAGACATGCACCGGCGCAGACCTTTCTTTGGGACAAAATGAGCACAAAGTGTGACAGTCACCTGCGTGTTCCTGACCGATTTGATCATTGACTGTATAATTGATCCAGCTGCGAGTAGTTCTTTACTTATAGGACAAATTGAAAAACTACAGATTTTGAAACGAAACTTGAACACTCAAAACGTAATGAAACGAAAAGTGATTTCAGCTCGACTTAAAAGCAAATTATGAGATTCCCTCTCTCTCTAGGTAAGAGGTTTTCTAGGGCAACCACAGCTAGAAGCTGCACTTACAGGAATGGATCTTGTGATCATACCAGCTGGAGTTCCAAGAAAACCAGGGATGACAAGAGATGATCTTTTCAAAATCAATGCCGGAATCGTGAAGACTCTCTGCGAAGGGATCGTGAAGAGCTGCCCGAATGCGATCGTAAACTTAATCAGTAATCCGGTCAACTCTACGGTCCCTATTGCTGCAGAGGTCTTCAAGAAAGCGGGCACCTACGACCCGAAAAAGCTCCTAGGAGTCACGATGCTTGACGTTGTTAGAGCCAATACATTTGTGGTATGCATATGCTTATCACTTAATTACACGAAAATTCACGATTTTCTTTTCAATTATTATTTACAATATACATGACTTTATAACATAACATAGACATATTATAATTCTTTTTCAAATCAATGCATCCAATCAAGTTTATAACTCCAATTACTGACGTGGATCTCAAAATCAAGATTTTGGTTGATTATTATTTACAACATGACTTTTTAAATATAGAATTAATGACATGAACCTCAAAATCGAGATTTTGATCACGTAACTTTAGAATTTGTCTAAATATTTTTTTTTTCATTGCCGGTGATCAGTTTGACCGAAAAATTACACGTACTGGCCACGTGACCATATTTAAATATAGTGCACATATTTAAATATCAATTGTAAAAAATATCACGTGACTGACATGAGCTATTTTAACCCGTTAGAAGATCATGTAAATAATAATTGACCAATAGTTCGTAAATTTTTACGTAATTAATCTCTTTGTATTTTAGGCTGAAGTTTTGGGGCTTGATCCTAGAGAAGTTAGTGTACCAGTAGTTGGTGGTCATGCAGGGGTCACAATTTTACCCCTCCTCTCACAGGTTTGAGGATGATTTTACGGTTTTAACCCTCGTAAACGAACATACAGTTACAACAGAAAGTTATTTTAATTGCATTTTGTGCAGGTAAAACCTCCTTGTTCGTTCACGCCGGACGAAACCGAGTACCTAACGAAGCGCATCCAAGACGGTGGTACCGAAGTTGTTCAGGTACAACTCGTCTAAGAAAACTAAGGTTGCGTTTGGATTGATGAATTTAAAATCCATACCTAATGTTTTGCAGGCAAAAGCTGGTGCAGGATCTGCAACACTATCAATGGTTAGGATTCCGGTCCCAAATTATTTATCATACATATAAATGAGGACGGAAATATCGATTTTTATGGAAATGTTGGTGCATTTCTTAAAAAATACTGGAAAATATTTTTAAAATTAAAAAAATTAACATATTTTATAGATTGTTATAAGTAACTTAAATACATATATTTATCTTTCAATTTTATACCAATTAATATATTTAGAACTAATTTATAAATATAAAATAACATAAACGGTATTAGGCAACATAATAAATGTTTTCTGGACTGCTACTATTTATTCCTAAAGTATAGTATTTCATCTCTACAACACTGTATCAATAAAATGGACGTCAATATTTCACATCATCAACTCGCCACCATTTTATATAATAAAGCAAAGTAAACGGAAATTAACCAAAAAAATTCGAAATTAATGAATGTTTCGCCAAAATATCGACGATATTGCAATAAAATGTGCATCATATCAACCGAAATTGATATTATCGAACCTTCACAAAATTTCGGCGAAATTTTGACAGATATTTTGAGTTAAATTTTGTAGGCATACGCAGCAGTAAAATTTGCAGATGCATGTCTTCGAGGCCTAAGAGGAGACGCTAACGTTATCGAATGCTCTTTCGTAGCTTCCCAGGTACCACTGCTACCCATCATTTCTTCAAAATTCTATTGCAAAAAATTTCGACTAGCTCTAATTAATTTCAAAAATTTCGACTAGCTCTAATTAATTTCTACTTAGACGCTAGCTCTTATAACTGTCTATGTTTATTTCCTGATTTCTCCTGATCATCCCCTGACTAGTCGCTACGCCTAGGGATATAAACAAGCTGAACAATACAAGGCTCGAATTCGGCTTGTTTGACCTTTTAATGTTTTGGAGTTCGACTCGAGTTCGATCGAACTTTTAAAATATTGTTCGAGTTCAAATTGTTTTGTAATTGCTAAGCTAGCGATTAGTTTGAGCTCGAGTCTTCAAAAGTTCGATAATGAAAATAAACGAATATAGTTCGAGCTTGTGAGCTTGTTAACACAGTATTCGGTTTACGCTAAACACAAGCATATTTTTTTTAGTTAATATATATAATCGAGCTTGGCTCGCGAGCCTTGGTTCGTTAACAAGCTCACCGGCTTACGGATTAAATATCTGCAGGTTCGAGTTCGGCTCGAAATTTTTGTCGAGCTAGAAATTAGGCTCGGACTCAGTTGGTTTATGCCAACGAACTGTCCTGAACAAATATTTTTTTATGCCGAGATCCAAATAGTTTACTTTGACTACATCCCTAGCATTTCAGTTGAGCACTTAACTAGCGGCTAGCGACTTCTAATCTGTATTTTCGCATATAACACGCTATAATTTTTCGTCTCAGGTTACAGAGCTCCCGTTCTTCGCCACGAAGGTGAGACTCGGCCGTGGAGGAGCTGAAGAGGTGTACCAACTAGGTCCCCTAAACGAATACGAGAGGTATAATTACTCGTATAATACACGTAAAATTACTCGTATAATACACATATAGAGTTGACTATTGTGGACGTTTTCGACAGGGTTGGATTGGAAAAAGCAAAGAAAGAGCTGGCAGAAAGCATTCAGAAAGGAGTTACCTTCATCAGTAAATAAAACTGTCTGAAGTTTATAATACATAAGTGGTGTTGTACTTTTGTTTTTGATGTTTAAGATGTTGCTGCTATAATATTACAAACAGGTAAATGAATATATGTTTCTGATTGAAAAATCGCAAAATTTCGCTAAAATTTCGGTTTCTTCACCTCCCGAAACAAAATGAGAGGTGTATATATTTTCTTGTCTAAGTGATCGAAAAATCACAAAATTTCGCTATAATTTCGGTTTGTCACATCTCAAAATGAAACGATGAAAATTGGCTTCGCCCGGACTCGAACCGGAGACCTTCAGTGTGTTAGACTGACGTGATAACCAACTACACCACGAAACCCAATATGCTGAATGTTTGTTAATTGATAATCCAATCCTAACATAACAAGATATTGTGATCAGGGCTGCAAACAAATCGAGATGAGTCGAATTTGTAGGTATTAGTTTGCGGTTTATTTGTTTTTAATTAAGTTCGAGCTAAGTCGAATCGTGTTTGAGAGTGTTTGATTGTTGGCGAGCGTGTTCGTGGACGTATTTAACCATGTTTGTGAACACATACTTACTTTGTTCACGAACATCTGATAAGTACATATTTTACGAAATCTCTATATAAATCAACAAATTTGACCAAATGCTTATTATAATAAGAGGTAATACCGTTATATAAGAATATTATATTACATGTAGTATAAATGTTTTTGTTTTTGTTGTAATGTTTTGTTGTTATTAATTGAGTTTCGAACAAAATTGTTCGCATGCTATCAATAAATGGTCGAATCATGTTCAAGCTCTTTTCCTCAAAATAAGCTCAAATTTTATGTGTTTGTTTAAATAAACGAACTCATTAACAAGCAGCTCAACAAAAGCTCTTTTTATTTGCGTCCTAGTTGTAGTAAGGAAAGAGAAAGGGGCTATGGACCCTCCTATGGTATGGGGTGTTTGACTAATTGAGCTCACAGAGTCGAGTTGAACATACTATCATTCAAGTTTATTTGAAATTCTATCGAGCTTCGAGATAAATTTGAACAAGCTCTAATTGAGCCGAGCTACTCGTGTTGTTTGCCATTTTTACAGCTGTTTTAATATTTTTTACTTATCGAGCTAAAACTAAAGTCAAGCTATAGATTTTATCGAACGTAAAAGTATTTCAAACTTATTTAATATCTTTAATTACTCATGATTTAAACAGTCTTTTAACAAACGATCTCGAATTAAGTATCAAGTATTTAAATTTGAGCCCGTAAAGATTTCTTATTGACCTTTAGATGAGCCAAGCCCATAAAAAATTGTATGACTCCGCATTAGAGATGACAATTCGGTATCCTGATTAGGGGTGACAATTCCTGACCTGATCCGATTTGATGGATCCGATCCAATGCGACACATATTTACTGAGGAAATTTTCCAAACAACCCCACACGAATCCGTTAACCTAATTTTAACCCGAATCAATTCGAGACCAATATTTTTCTTAAAATATAATAAATATATTATTTCAAATCATTTTGATGATCCCAATTACCATTCCTAGATCAGGTCTTGTCCAGCCCATCGTACCATAAGTCAGTCGAATTTGCCGACTCAAAATTTCATCGGGTCAAAAGTTGTTGAGCTCAGTTCAGTCCCCTTAAATATATTTAAAATTTTCGTATTGATCCGTAGTCCATTAATTTTTTATTGCCATCCATCTAAAATATCGAACGGAGTATTCATGGGCTGATTTGTTTTGACTAACCATGTCGGCCCACTTCTGGCCCATTGCATTTCAAATATAAATCCAGTTTTAGAAGATTGATACTCTCTCCGTCCCACCTTATCTTGTATATTTTTTTTTAAAGGGGCGTTCCACCTTATCTTGCACAGCCTAAAAACGAACAGTTATAATATAATATTCACTCTCAAAATTTTCATTCTCAAAATCTCCACCCTCAATCTTCATCCTCAATTCACCTTTGAAAAGTCAACAAACAATCAAAAAAACAACCCTTTTTAATACCGTATTGACTCCCTGTGCAAGATAAGTCGGGACAGAGGGAATATATTATTAAATACATCATATAGTTATCTTGTATTGGTCGACGTTTCTTCAAAACAATAAATTATACAATTAATATAACATAGATTAAATTATTATTATCTCACCTTCTTAAAGAATTTCTAAACTTCAATCAAGGATCTCCTCCTATCTCGAATCCATGTGAACACGTTTGTAGAAGCATCTTAGCCTGGAATTTTTCGTATATAATATGTCTACTAGTCGAGTCGAACGTTCTGTGGTTCAAGCTTATTAAATATTATCAGGTTTCTATTACTTTTAAACTTGTTCGGTTATTTATTTAGTAAGTTTGAACGAGCTTTAATTGAGCTAAAATGAGACAAGTTCGAGTAGACATTTTTACATTTATTTCATCATTTTTCTACTTATCGAGCTCAAGTTTAAATCGAGCTTTATATTTCATCAAATGTATAAATATGTTTGAGATTTTTCGATAAATTGAGCTTCATAATTCGAACGAGCTTTGAAAGAACGATATGAAATTAATTAAGTAATTTTGGTTTGCTTTTATGTATGTATATATATATTATATATGACGTCAGAATGACCGCACATGAGCGTAAGCATATAGGTGATCATGTTTTCTCCACAATTTATTTACAAACACTCGTATGGTTCTAATTAATTTTTTAATTACAAAATCTTACTTAGTAGTTAAATTAACTTTCTTTACTGTCTTCCATGATTTCACTTTTCAGCAAGATTATAAAAATCGCTAGGTGCTATTCAAATAGTACGTTGGGGTCTATCGACTAGTCGAGACCTAAGCAGAATTAATTAAGGTATACATGTGGTTAGCACGGAGAAATCGAAAAATAAACATAAACTGTCAATGAGAACTTAACATTTAAATAGAAATTAATCAGAGTTAGTTAGAGATTTTTGCGATCAAAATTTTCAGTCATAGAACTTCAGCCGCATATCGCCCCAATTTCACACCGATCAAGAATTTTAAATTAAATTATTTAATTTCTATCATGTTTTAAAATTAGTGATAGTGATGACTCAACGTAATCATTGCATTATTATTAATAAAAAAAACATCGAAGCTTCTTAATTCTTAATAGTAAATGGACCAGTTAATAATTTTAAATACGATATGTTGCGATTAGCAAGTCGTAGTATATTAAAAAATATATTTGAGATAATTACACAATCATTATTTATTCTTCTTAATTGTGTTGAAAATGGGACTGTAAATGAGTCGTGACGAGTCGAACGTATCGTTATTCAAACTCATTTGAAGTATATTGAGTCTTGATATTCAAACTTATTACGAGTCGAGCTAGAACAAACTTTAATTGAGATGAACACGAAGCGAACTTATTTTAATATTTTTCATTTATTGAACTTGAGTTTAAGTCGAGCTTTAGATTTGATTAAATGCAAAAATATCTTCAAATTTGGGAAAAATACAATTTTAGTTCTCTGCTAGTTGCAATTTTTATCCTCTCCAATCAGCTTTTCGCAATTTTAGTCCTCTAACATTTAATTTTTTGCAGTTTTAAGACTTTTTTCACCGGAAACTTTGATATCGTCAATATATTCCACATCATTTGTTTGGGCATCATCATTCGTTTTATTGACTGGCTAGATATCGCCACATGGTTTGAATGAATGATAATGTCCAAATTAATGCCCCATATAAGAGTCATGTGACAAATTCCGGCAAGTACACAAATTTTCGAAAGAAAAAAGTACTTAAATTGCGAAAAATTTCATACTGAAATTGCAGGAGGCTGATCTCAGAAGACAAAAAGTGCAACTAACACAAATATAAGGGACTAAAATTTTATTTTCCCCGTTCAAATTCAATATCTTTAACCACATAATAAAAACGAGCTTTTAACTAACGATCTAGAATCGAATATCGACTAATTTCAACCCTACTTGTAAATAAAAATACGTAGTCATAGGGGGATAGCGTCACAGAGTGGGTTTAGCATTAATCACGACGAATAATTTAATTGCTAAATAAATAATTGATTAATTTCTCCACTATATTTTAATGTGCTATATAATTATATGATTATTTATAATTCCATTGTCTGTTGATGGAGTACTTCTATTTTGTCTGCACATATGCTAAGTCTAAATCATCTTATTAATTTATTTAATACTCCCTCCGTCCCACTTAAATTTATATATTTTTCTTTTCAGTTCGTCCCACTTAATTTTATATATCCTTAAAAACGAAATTTCTCTCACAATCTCCACCTTTGAAAAAGTTAAAAATTCTCCAAAATATGTTTTTTCTTAACATCTGTGTTCGATCATGTAAAATTAACTGAGAGGAGGGAGTATTTAATTAATGATCAAGATATGTCTCCAACTAATTTGATTTTCTTTTATTTATTTATTTTGCTTAAGATAGAAGTGGAACATTATTGGACGAAACAAAAAGGACAAAAATATTACCAATTGAGGGATTAGAAATTAAATAACTATTAGAGGATCGAATCAAAATCTTTTTAATAATTTAGCCTCATTTATAGTTGGAACTAAGTTATAATTTATTTATTTTTACCTAACTCCATGTTGATGATCTAATAATGTACTATTAATTTCCATGTAGCATCATGTAAACCTTTTACGTATAGAAATGAAAACAATAATATGCATATATATATATGCTCATTTTACAGTAGGACGTAACCAAATTAAATTATTCACGAACTATTCGATTCTTGGTTCGTAAAGATATTCGTCCGGAATCGTTCCCTAATTTCAGTGAGCCAGCCAACCTTGAGTATAATTTCGAGCTCAAAATTATTTTCGAGCCGAACTAGAACTTATTAGTATTTGATTCGTTAGTTCGCGATCGAGTTTGTTCGCGAACTCCGGCTTGAGAACCGAGCTTGCGAGCCAGCTGGGGGTTATATATAGTTTTGAACTACTTGTTTCAATTTTAAAATGATAAATAATATGTTCATCTGATTTTATTAGTTATATTTATGTTGTGAAAGAATGAGCCTAACGAGTTCCAGATTCGAATTCTAGCTCAATTATATGCATAATGAATTCGAGCTCGAACTATTCAGAACTCAGTATTTGCTAAACGAATCGACCTCGAACATAACTATAAAACTTAAGTCGAACTCGAGCATCTTGAAAAGTTAAACAAATCAAACTCGAGCCCTGCGCTGTTCAATTCGATTATATTCGCTTATACTCCTATGCAATATTGTGTGGACGATTTGGTTATCTAGTTACTTTCAGCTAGTAGTTTAATTATCTTACCATTTATCGAGTTAAATTGCACTACATGAAAATAGAATTATTTGTTGACACTTTTTCCGAGACGAAAATTATTATCTCTAGCAATAAATTTATGTGACGACTTATCATCACTAAACCCTCAACAAATTATTCAAAGTCCTTTTTAAACTACTTTTAGAAACAAACACTAAGAAACATGGTACTTTTAAGACAAAAGAAAATGTCTATAATAATGAGTATTTATCACAATTTTATTATTAGAGATAATTTCATCACTAATTAATCACATCAATAACTTGATCGCAAGACAAAATTCATCTCAAATACGTATAAGCATTTTTCGCAACTAGCTAGTTCTCTAAGTCAAAAAGTGACCTTTAATTATGTGCATGTACAACATTTGTGATGATAAGTTGTCATATATAAGACAACTTTTATCGTCTCAACTATATAATTTGCGACGATTGTTGAGAGTACAGATCACAAAATTGATAAATATTGACACAACATAATTTGTAAAGAAATGAACCGTCAACATACACTATTATTACCCACGAGATCATCTGTTACATTTTGGTGTTATATCTTGTGTTACACTACATTCACTAACCGACACGTGTATGAACTACAAGAATAAAGGGTATTTGCTGCTAGTCTTTGCAACTACAAGAATGGTTACTAAAAATAACCCATTTTGTAACCATTAGTAGTTACATAAAATATTTCGTAGAATTTTAACCATATTTTGCAACTACTTGTAGTTACAAATACATTAGTAACTACAAAGTAGTTGCAAAAAATAGTTACAAATACATTAGTAACTACAAAGTAGTTGCAAAAAAATTTTTTGCATCTTATTATAAATGACTATTTTATAATAACTACTTTTATATATTCAGTTACTAAAAATATTTTTGTGACCACTCTCCCTTTTTGTAACTACATTTTGTAGTGGCAAAAAACCTTATTTCTAGTAATGATGGTATGATATCACAAACTAATATATTTTACGTACTGAATTGAGTGTAACCGAAAATGAAACTCTTAGTGTAACAGAGAATCCGAAAAGCTATTATTAAACAAACAACAAATTACATGTAACTAAAAAGAGACCTAAGAAAAGACATATTCTTAAAGGTCTCTAAAACACTAACAACCAATCACTTTCTGCTACAAATTCTACTGCTTCCACCAAAATAAAACCCTTTCAAACCCTAGCTAGGGTTTTACTGAGATAAAAAAGGTAAAAAAACCTATGAGGTAAACTTTACAACAGAAGGGTAAAAAACATGGCCAACTACTGAAACCATGAAAAAATATGGTAAAAAACCCTTCTTCAAAATAAACCTCATAGCAAAACAAGTTTGATGATCTGAAATGGTGGAGAGCAACAGGATTTGTACCCCGGAAATCGGCAAAACAAACAAGACTCTGAATGAACGACTGTGTAGATATATTGTCAGCAGTTTGAGCCAAAACCTTTGATTTACGCGAAGATTTTGAGAGCGTTGCGCATGTTCTTCACTAGTTCCTTCATGTTTAAACTGCATTCTGAGTCCTTCTGTAGAAACAAACAATTAATTCACATGATCATCAGAATATATAAAAAATACAAAAAAATAAATAAATAAATAAATAAATTTACACAAATACTACTTCCATTTTTTGTTGTTGTAATTTTAGGTTTTGAAAAATATATATAAATGTTTATCATTTTACTTTTATCTCCACATTTGACATACTTCTATATTTTTTATTCTAAGCTAAAATTACAGCTAAAAACCCGAAGTTAGTATAACTTTTTTAGAGCTAAAATCCATTTTCGTGTTGGACTAAGACAGTCATGTGTCACCAACTTCCAATCGATTTTAATTGACATTTTATTAAACGAAAATCAAACAAGGGGAAAGTTACAGAATGGAAAGTGATTTCATGTGACTGTCATATGCGCTTTCTAGCCAGTTTACTCATCAACAGTAGAAATTGTTTCACATTCGAGTAATTTCTTTAATTATAATGTGACAAAAAATTAAAAAAAAAAAAAACAATTTTTTGGAAAAATCGAATGAGCGAAAAATTACGAAATAAAAAGCGATTTTAGCGTTTTTTCTCCACGTTTCATAGTATATGTGTATATATATATATATATTTATTTGAAGTGATGAAAATGAAATTAAATGTTACATACCTGTGCAATAATAGTTATGTTGAGAGCATCTCCAAAAGTCATAACACTGCTATTAACAACAGATAAATGTATCTTTTCAATCTCTGCAACAATCTTTTCCAATGTCCCTTTCTTCCTCTCACAGTGAACACTAATAAGGACATCCTTGTCACAAAATCTTGCCTCGATTTCGGGTAACGAATCTCCGCTGGATGAGCTCTCTTCGGTCGAAGAGTTCTCACCGTCAGCGGAGATTTCGCATTTCTTGACGAAGACCACGGATTCCATGGTCTTCTTCTTGGCTTGATCCTCTAGGGTTTTCACTTTTTCTTGGAGGTGTTTCATGTACTTTATTGCATCTCCAAGAACAGATGCTTTGTCCATCTGGATAATCATAAAAATTCATCGATCAATCAATGGTTGAGATTTTGAGGTTGGAAAAGATTAGATTTCGGATAAAACATAGACTACGGTGGCTACTTCGTTAAATGAGATAAGGATAGACGTTTTTTACCTACCTAGATTCTTTTATAAATGTGAAGTTGAACATGCAACACGCATGTATATCGAAGGTCACTGAAAGTCGTGACCTGAATTTTAGAAGTGTTAAAGTTCAATATAAGAGTGACCTTCGGAATAAAAACAGTGATGCCGCATTTCAGACACTAGTTACTTTTTTCGTTCAAAAATAATTGTTATTTTAGAAAATTTCACGCATATTAAGGAACTCTTCATCGAATGATTCGTGTGTCCTTATTTAAGTTTACTTATTATATTGTCTTTACTAGAGACACTGTCTTTCTTAATCTTATTAACAAGTTCTTTTCATTTTCGAGATTCATTTATACCATGTGCAGTTTTGAAAGATTAGTGAAAATTATATATATTGAATCCCTAAAACACCAATCTAGTTAGGACAAAAGTCATCTGGTAAAACGACAGTTATTTTGAAACGAAGGAAATATTATGGATAATGTTGCCGTTTTAGGGAAAATAGAACTAAAAAACACGTATACTTAACACTAAAAACATGTGGGTTCGTTTGCTTAAGATTGGACTCAGTAGATTTAGAGGACCGAATTCCAATAAAGCACACTCATTAACTCCCTCAACCAGGTTTGATCCAGCACTCCCCAGTCTTAAGCAAACGGACCCGTAATCTTACGGAATATGGCAAAAAACACTAACTAGTACCAAGAAATATTGCAGTAAAAGAATTACGTACCTTTTTCAATCCAGGGACTAGGGCAGACAAGGCAATGAATCTCTGGCTAAGTTTCTCTCTCCTCTTTCTCTCAGCTAAAATATGATCCTGTGCTTGAGAAAGCTGCCTAGTACTGCTACTGCTCACCCTCTTAACCCCCTGGCATGGCTTCAGGACACAGTTTCCCGTCTGGGTCGAAACAATCGACTCAGACGGGAAACTGTTAGTTAGTGTACTTGAACAGTACCATGTTTCTTCTTTCGGCTTCACCACTCCCACAATTGGGCTGTATGCAGTATCTGACAACTTTTCAGGTACCTTGCATGGGGCCCAGCTTGTGGTTTTGGCCTGCTTCGACGGCCGGTGGTCCCCAGCGACCGCCGGCCGTTTGAAGTCCAGGTGGACTGGAGGTTGGGAAGTGTAGGAGTACTGAAATTCGTGTGAAAATGCTGAGAGAATTGAGGAAATTTCGTCGTTGGAATCTGCTGGCCAGTGCTGGAAGAATAGAGCATCATCCTTTAAAAGAAAAAAAACAGAAAATATTAACCTGACAGCAAACACTTAACGAAGACCGTCTTACTGACAGATCCTGTTATGAGAAGACGGGAGTTACTTTTATCGTAATAGTGTTACTTACTGCAGTATTAACACTACAGTTCTAGAAAACTAACAATTTTCGTGATAAAAGTAACTTTCGACTTAATATGAGATTTCATTAGTATACGGCATACACTTAACTAAGACTGTCTTACGAGACTGTTTGCGTTTACTTTTATTTTTGAGAATTAGAGATCACTGAAAAATTGCTTAAAATCAAAAGTAAAAATGTTCGAAGTAAAAGAGAAGAAATTGTAGTAAACTCATACGTTGTACTGTTCGTCAAATAATCACTTTTGCTTCAAGATTTTAACTTCAACTGCTAAATTTCAGCAGAAGTGGAAGAATGCACACTCTTTTTTAGCTGAACTTAAGCCAAAACTGAAGATTCACTTAAAACAAGCAAACGCAAACACTGCCTACAAATCTATTCCGTAAGACACGATATACTTCTATCACAAAAGGTGTTACTTTGAGTATTAATCTTCAAATGAAAGCAGCAGTTTTCAAAACACAACAGTTTTTCATAAAAGTAACTCGTCTTATAAAAGACGATCTTACACAAACGATATTCATGTAAAATTTTCTTACCAGATCAGCAATATTTCTGAAGCTTGAATTTTCCATGATCCAAGAATTTCTTGACACTTAATCAAAAACCTGCATGAAATCAAGAAACACAATGTAAATATGTCTGAAAAACATATAAATCAAATTTCCAATGTTTGAAATTCAATATTTTCAACATTTAGGAAGGCATAAAGTCATAATGTTTGAAATTTCAAGAACTTACCTTTCAATTATACGAAGAAAGATACTGCACTGTTTTTCCCTTCGACCCCAGACTCCAGAGTTTTTCTTGCAATTAATGAGACTTATTTGCTCATTTATAGGTCCAACAAATATAGTTTGGTGCCTCCATTTGAATATTTAATTTCAAAGTCTTTATGATGTGAACTGGCGATTAGACATTTTGAACATCTCTTTCATCTATCTCATCAATAATATGAACATAATATATAATTTAATATTTATTTAGAATAATTATTAAAAAAAAAAAAAAAAAAGATCTTAGAAGGTTTCTTTTGAGCAGGTGTAAAGCAATTATTAAATACAAGCTGTCTTTCTAAGTACTGAAGACTTTTTTGACGTTGAAATTTGAAAATGCAAGTGGAGAAACTTTACTTATTTTACCAGCTGGTCTTATATGGTTTCAATATTATATTCTCTAAAATAATATTATTACACGCGAATTCTCGTATACACCAGGTACACGAATCTTAAATCTGATATAATTGGCATTAAATAACGAATCCATAAAAATGTATCACTGTTTATGTTGAAACGTGAGATAAAATTATATTTGGCCACGTAACTTTTTTCTCGTACAATTTTGATCTAAGAAAAGTTAATAGTTCAATTTAGTTCCGTAATTTTAGAATTTTAACTGTATTTCGTCCTTTTTTCGCCTCATGTGACCAATTTCGCGGAAAGCCGGTCACGTAACCCTTTTCCTCGATTGATTTTTAAATACGTGGCATTCGGGAAAAGGATCACGTGATTGGATAGTGTAATTTTCCGGTCAAATTAGCTACCAGGGACAGAAAAAAACCTAAATGTTGACAAATTCTTAAGTTAGAACTTTTAACTTTTTTTTGAATCAAAATTATACTAGTGAAAAGTTACAAGACTAGAAACGAATTTAACCCCTCAAACATATTACTTGTAGAGAAATATTAGTTTTCAGCATAAACACTAATATTTTTTCATTATACTACATTTTTTCAAAATAAATAATATATTTCAGTATAAATACTAAAAAATTTAAGTAAAAATTATTAACCCCCGACTGCACGAATATAAAATTCGGGCAACTGATGCACAATAAACCTCCCGAATATTATATGGTCAAATATCCAATAATAACATGTCTTCCATATCAATCAAATTTCATCTATTCCATATATCTCGGGGCTTGCTGTCCATATCTGATGACTCATATATTTCATATAAAAAAATCCCAATTTGACACATGATGTATAGTTATCTTAAATTAAATTAAAATAATTGAGCCACTTTATATTTCAATATTCTATTTGTGTGTACTACTAACATTTGACTCTCCGGCCAAATCAAGTTCTTTCATACGGGTCGGGTTGGGTTGGGTCGGGTCGGGCTCCAACTTTATTTTATTATTTCCCTAAAAAGTTATATGTACAACATGATGTCACTTCATACGTTGGAATTGAAGACTTCTGTTTATTAAATGAAAACTAAAATTTTGCCCCTTGTTTTATTTATTTATCTTAAAACAAATACTGAACGAGATTTGTATTAATAGAACAAGAGAATACAATAAGACGTGTCTTTAGTGATATATTTATTTTGGACAACATTTATCGTCTCTAAAAATCAATTATGCAGATACTTGATGTCATAAAATATTCTATAAATAATTTAAGGGAGTTTTCAAACTATTTGTAGAGATAATTAATTATTGTAAAAAATATTTTAGATTACTTTTTATGTCTATTATTTGTTGCTTCCACAATTTCATTATGACATGTAATCTCAAATAATATACTACCTCCGTTTTTTTTAGAGCTTTTTTATGCTTGGATAAGAAAATTAAGAAATATGGAAGATAGACAAATAACTCCTCAATTAATTTATATAGATATGATAGGTTAGATAATTAGAGTTTCTTTAGGAATAACTATAGGGGTACTATTGGAAAAATGTAAAAGAAAAGTTAAAAGAACGATTATTTATAAACAAAATACAAAAACTAAAAGGTCATCTTAAAAAAAAGGGAGATAGTATTTGTGACGATTTGCTATTATTTGACACAGTAAAAATTGTCTAAAAAAAGTTTGAGAGCACAATTGATTTTTTAAATGTGATATAAGCAGGTACGTACAAAGTGCTAACTATAGACGTGCATCATATTTCTATGTGTGTGTGTGTCTTGGTCATATGCTTGTAATTAAATCACGATACGTCTAAAGTTTTTTTTATTTTTTTTAAGCAAGAGTTGGATAATGTGGTTAGAAATGAAGACTAAAATGGAAAATATTTTATGATAAATACATAAGAAAAATTATCCTCAAAATAGCCATATAGCTAAGTCAAGAAATTAAGTGACTAAATTAATTTATTTCAAAGGTGAATGTTCAACTTTTTTAAAAAATTTATGAAAGTCTTCTTGTTTATAAAAAAAATATTCAAAACTTATTCAAGAGTTTGAAGAAATTATATTCTGCAATGAGGATAATGTCTGTTTTTAATTTTAAAAGACATTTCAGCATTTTTATTTTAAATACCATTACTTATAAAAAGAAAAAAAAACAACCGACTAATCATTAATTAGAAGTATTTAAAAAAAAAACAAGGGTATAAAATAAAAATTGTGGGTTCAATATGATTTTCTAAGTACAATAAATATGTTTTCTTGATTTATGCCAAAAATGAAATATGACTATTCATATGGGACGGAGGGATAATATATATGGCACATTTAGGGATGTAATTAACCTAAAGTATTAGCGAACTATTTGGATCTCAGTTTGAACAAATATTCATCAGGGTCATTTGCTAATCTAAACGAGCCGAGCTCGAAATTATTTTCGAGGCAAACTCGAACTTATCAATAATTGGTTTGTTAGCTCGAAATTATATATAGTTTTGAACTTTTGAATTAAGTTGTTCTGCTCGTTTTGATGTTAGTATAAGATATTTTATACTCCCTCCGACTTATAGAACGCGTTCTATTTAAAAAAGAAAATGTCCCTATAAATTTTTGTTACTACTTTGATGCGAACGAGATTTTGATGGGTTTAACAGACTAATAAAGGGTGTAACTGACAATCACCAACTTGTAAAGAGTTGTACCTTGATTAAGTTGACCAAAGATAAAAAGGTGTACCTTGTTCAAACATGACTCTTTTTATGAGACGGGTGGAGTATTTTTTAATTAACATGGCATGTTCTTATTTTTAAATTAATAAGCCATAGAATGAGCTTAACGAGCTCCCGATATCGAGCTCAAGCTTAATTGTGTGCATAATGCACTCAAACTCAAATTATACTCGTTTAATTTGCTATCAATTCTTTTGCCGAACCAAGCTCGAACTATTCGCAAACTTAACATTGACAAGATGACCTGAACTCGAACATAACTATAAAAGTTCAAACCGAACTCGAACCTACACTGTTCGACCCGATCCGTCTACATTCCTAGCCACGTCCAGGAGAGATTGGTTATTCATGTTTGGAATCATTTGGATCATCCTTAGACAGCCAGGCTGTTGATGATATGTCATCCACAAGATTGTATTATACATCAATATTAAATATACATGTATATACTATATATATATATATGAGTGTATAATATATTTGGTAAATAGACTTAGGTATGATATGGTATCTTGTAGTTATTCTTGTGCACGTACCACAAAATGTTATATACGAATGAAACATATATTTTTTTATTTAATTTTTTTAGGGAACACAAACAGACAAATTAAATTCCAGTTTGGCAAATTTTAATTGCAATTGGAGAAAATTTATTAATGAATACATGATATGATGTGATAATGGCATCTACTTAATGAATTTTTTTAATGGGACAATAAGTGGATATGTTATATAATCGATACTAAATCTAATATATAATGTAGTGAAATCAATTAGGTCATATAACCAAATCTGGTATATAAATAAATAATTCAAGAAGAATATATATATTTGGTACTGAAATTAGGGGGTAAATATTTTTTGTCTTTTCTTTGATTTCCTAAGTACATACTCCATCCTTTTACAAGAGAAAAAAGTAAGTTATTTTAAAAAACATTCCTATTATTTACTCCCTTCGTCCCGGCCTAACTTTCCTACTTTGATCGGGCACGAAGGTTAAGAAAAATCATTTTTTTGTGAAATCTTTGACTTTTTCAAAAGATAGAGATTGATGATGGAGATTTTGAGGGTGAAGATTGTGAGAAAAAATTGCCATTTATATATGAGTTGGAAAGTTAAGTTGGGACAAACCGAAAAGGAAAGTAGAAAAGTTAGAGCGGAACAGAGGTAGTACAATATTATCCTTGAAAGGATCTAAACAAATCGCATATTATTATTATTATTATTATTATTATTATTATTATTATTATTATTATTATTATTATTATTTAAAGATTTTTTAGAAAAAAATAAGAGACTTTTAGATTATACGAATAATTTTTTTAAAAATGGTTTTGTTCCATAATCTCTTAATTACACCTGAAATTTTAAAATGACTTTTTTTAATAGATGGAGTATAAAACTTCTACAATTAAAAATCGAGCTAGGGTACGGGATGATGAGGGCAACCGCACTCAGAGACTAATTGAGGGGGCGTCCGACATGCACCCACCAATTGTATATATATGATTCTACCCTTAAGAGATGTAAGAATGTCTAGTAAAGAGACTTTTTCTACCCAGGGCCAGGTGTAGGGGTGCAAATTAAGGGCCGTTTTAAGCTTTTCGACTTCTAGATACAACTTATCTTTAAAATCGTTTTGTTTTTTTCCAAACAACATAACTTCTACTCTTTCTATAACTCACTTATTATTGTAAAGATGACCTACTTTAACTTGCGACTTCTACTTTTTGTAAACTCTCTTATTATTGTAACACATGACCTACTGTTACTTAAGAGTAATTTTTCTACACCCTTAAATTGTTCTAAAGATGAAGCAATCGCAAACACTCCCATAATTAACTGCTATGGTGAATCCATGGATCCGTCCGTAGCTCCCCAAATGTCTCGATGGACCTGCTAACGCATACAAATACGCTCTCTTCTAAAAATACACGCCTATCACCGACTAAATCTCATCTAGGTGTTAGGCTCTCATTGACTGTCTAAATTTATTTTCCAATTTCTCTCGATTTAATCACGCTTATACTCCGACAAACCGCTAAACCCCAATCGACCGTGTATTAATGTCCAACGACTTCCACAACATCGTAAGTACGGTGTACTTATATAACTATAGGTGGACTTTGCCCAAAAAATCCAAAATTTTTAAAAAGTACTAAAAGAAAAAATTGTCCCCCAAAATGAAAAATTCTAATTGTGGGGACTACATTACTGAATTTACTTTGAAAAGTATAATTTCTTCCTAAAAAGTAAAGCAACGAGACAAAAAAGATAATAAATTTATTGAATACTTTTACAGTAAAAGATGCTTAACTAAGAAAATTAATTTTATACTTTGTCGGTGGTTAGAATTTTTTGGCTATTTTTTTTTTATTAATTTAGGAAAAATACAAGAAGCTTCTTTAAAGTTGGAAGGAGAAATTAGAACCGTAAATAAATAATTTAATATATTAATTAACCACATGTGGTCATATAGATAACTTTATAAAGTCAAAGGAAATATACTATGCTCAATGCTCAATGTTCCTTTTTGAGAAGTTGTCCTGTAATTCTCACGCATCCGTACCGACACCAAAATCGACCCGACTCGATGAATCAATTTAAGTGTTCGATATTTTGAATAATTTGGATCCTAGGGATATAGGTTGAAGTACTATTAAGATCAACATACTTGATTTGATGAGATAAAAACCCGACTCTTTACAAGCCTACCAAAAAAATTTACCCCCTTCGTTCCGAATGAACTTGCACTAGCAAGTGATCACACATATTAAGAAAAAAATATTTTAGGATTATGTTGACTTTTCAAACTTATCTTTTTGCTTTATTTGATAAATAAAGGTGTATTGTGGGGTAGAATTTGTGAGATTTATTTCCTTTGTAAGAAAGTCTGCAAATTGTTTAGGAAGAATCGAAATAGAAAGTGTGCAAGTTCATTCAGAATAGAGGAAGTAATATATTTAAGAGAGATAGGTTGGCCGGGTTCGATAATTTTTTACCTGATGAAATTTCGGATCAATCCGATCAGATGAGGTCGCCTGAATTGTTACCTTTAATCCGACTTGACGAGTCAGACCACATTTTTCTAAAATATATTAGAAGGGCTGCGGCTCCTCAACTTTGTTGGTCCATCAAGTCGGACTAGTTAAACGTAGTGATATTTCGAGCTAACATTCTTATGATCCAGTTCGCTTAAGCAATTGGCCGGCGGGGCCATCCTATGGAGTCGGACCCGTTTCGCCAACTCTACCTATAATGGATTCAATGAAATTGTATAAGACATTATAATACCTCATAAGGGAAACATTATACTAACTCATCAGGGAAATTAAAAAATTTACTTGTATAACTCCATGATTTTTGATGAAAATATATAAATTAATAATTTGATAAATTTAATTATGTAAGTTCTGAAGTTAATTTTTCAATTTTGCAACAAACTTACGGATAGTAGTGTTGTTAATTTAATTGCTTCATTTCTCGAGAAAATATTTTCACTACAACAAAAAATATGCCTTATTAACCATTTTCTGAGCCGATAGATATTATCTCTAATAATTATTACATGTAGACACATTTTCATCATAAAATGTTATCTGATTGTCTGCCGTTTTGCTGTTTCAAATAATATTATTTGCGACAGAGTTATTGAGACAACTACGACATATTTGTTTTTTACGATAAAATTGCGCTAGAGACTATTTTTTATCGCGTCAAATTATCATTTTTCTTGTAGTGTTTTCGAAGTTAATCTAATCGAACTTACTCCAAATTTGTCACATTATCTAATTTTTATTTTTAGCATCATAGTGATCTCAAATGTACGTAATCTTCTAGAGGGAAATGGTCTTCCCAAATTAATTAATTAATTATTATGCCTCTAATAATAATTAAAGTTATTAATTATGGAACAATTATTTAAACATCGTACACATTTTTTAAGTACTATAGTCAGTATCTGACTTCTATAATTCTTCAGCCGTTTTTTCTATTTTTTTAAATTTTTTATTTGTTCTATCATATCCAGTTAATATTTAAAAATTACAAATTGCAATTATTTATTTCTTGTTTGATTTCCAAATCAAAACATTTGATACTCCACATCATGATAATAATATATATTTCAACACCATTAATAGCATTATTGTAGACTGTTAGCATGAATTAATAATCATGATCGTATACGTATTGGTGATCAACAAGTTGAATTTATATCAAAATAAATAATAATTGGTTGAAAGTATAGCTTTAAAAATAAGTTGTAGGGTTTATCCTAGTTATGGTGATAAAGGGCAGTAAACGAGTCGAGTCGAGTCGAGTCGAATGTACTATTGCTCAAATTTGAAGCATTATTGAGTTTTTAATATTATGTTTGAGCTTATTTGATTATTGATCAGATTTAGGGGTGAGCAAAACCGAACCGAAACAAAAAAAAAATCGACCTAAACCGAGTGAATCGGTTCGGTTTTTCATATACAATCGGTTCGGTTCGGTTCCAAATATTAGAACCCAATTATAATTCGGTTCGGTTCCAAATATTAGAACCAAATTATAATTCGGTTCGGTTTTTAACAAAAAGGAATTCGGTTGACCGAACCGAACCGAACCGAAATACTCATATTTAATTACATATTTTCAATTATTTTTTATTGTATATTCTTTTTCTTGATTGAATTGATATATATAAGTAATTTTCACATTGTTCCACATGAAAAGTAAAACTTAAACCTATATTTTGGTCTCTTCTTTAATTTGCCTATTTTAGAGAAAAATTATCAAGGAAATTGAGATTTGTTGCTATAAAAAATAAAAAAATACCGTAGTTAAAAATTTAAAACCTAAACCGACAACCGAACCGAACCAAATCGAATTTTTTCGGTTCGGTTCGGTCTGATTGGGAATATGTGTTCGGTTTGGTTTTAGAAAAAAAAAAAAAGATTTCGGTTCTTGTCGTTCGGTTCGGTTAACCGAACCGACCGAATGCACATCCTTAATCGAATTGAGCTTGAATGACCTTTAGCGAGCAAACATGAGTCGAGTTAGGGTAGTTTGACATTTTTACACTTGTTTTAACATTTTTAACTTATCGAGTTCGAGCTTGAATCGAGCTTTAGGTTTTATATTCAAACCTAAAAGTATGTTCATATTTGTTTGATACCTTTACTCAAACATAGTTAAAACGAGCTTTTAACGAATGATCTCAAATTGAGTATCAAATAACTTGGTTGTTTTTCAGCCCTAAATACAACCAATGTTATAGAAGTCGTTAGATGTTAGTCAATCGATATACTGGAGTCTAGCGACTAGTTGGGACCTAAGCGGGTCATAGACGTCTAACGACGAGAAGGAATCGGGAAAAAATGTATGCAACTATTAAGAACCTACCGCGTATGAGGAAATTAATCGGAACTAGTCAGAGAATTTTTACAATATACAAAGATGAGGAATATAATTTAATTTCTTCTATTATTGTTACTTTAATTAAATGTGGGTCATTTTCTACTTGTTCATACATAAAAGTTATAGCTTTGAAAATGACATTAGTGTTGATAGGTAGCTTAAGAGAGTGGATTAAGCATTAATCATGACGCTCATTAATTAATTAAATTGTTGATTTTAGGAAAATTGTCAAATTCATCTTGTTTAACTTGTGTCATTTTTAAGCAAGGTCGTAGAAGACGATGTGCACTAGTTAAGTTTTAGAAAATGATATAAAGATAAGGATATAAACGTGGTTCGACAAGACGGAATCATAAAATATAAACAGCTAATGTCAACCTAGCTTCTAGGATTAATCGAAGTTAGTTGACGATTTTGCAGCGGAACTTTTAAATTGGTAAAAGAGAGGAGATAGTGCCTTTAAACGTGACTCATTCAATTGATAATATATTTGAATACCTACGATGATATATAATGTGTATAAATAAATATTATAATGTGTTTCCTCAAGATAAATATTATTCCCTCCCTTCCATAAAAATAGCCATATTTTAAAATAAATTTTTATCCCAAATGTTTTCTTGGCCGAAGGAAAAAATTAAAAAAATTATTTTACGAATCATTTATATATGATTGAATATATTAAATAAAAAAAAGTAGAATCATGTAGGTATAGATTGATGGTTTTTTTAGGGAGTTGGACCTTCATTAATTAACATAGAAGAAAAAAAATTGTACTCCCTCCGTCCCAGTTAACTTGTCCTACTTTCCATTTCGGTTCGTCCCACTTAACTTGTCACACCCATAAATAGCAATTAAATGCAACAATCTTCACCCTCAAAATATCCACATTCAATCTCCACCTTTAAAAAAATTAAAGATTCGATAAAATCTGTTTTTTCTTAACATCCGTGCCCGATCAACTTAACAAGTTAACCAAAACGGAGGGAGTACATTTTTTATACATGACTCTTTTTATGGGACGGAGCTGAATATAACGTGTAGCTTTCGTAATGTACTAACACCAACTCAGCATAATGTACTAACATCACTTTGGACAAAATAAATTAAAATATCTTATCGAATTTACAAAAAACCCACACTAGATTCTCTATAATATGGGTTCATAAATGACAAATGATATTGGTAGAATTAACGGATGATATTGAAATTGCAATGGGTTCATAAATGACAAATGATATTGGTAGAGTTAACGGATGATATTGAAATTGCAATGGGCCCAATTACAAATGTAAATTTTATAAAATGTTGTATTTTTTACCCAATAAAAGAATTAGTCCAAAAAGCCACTATATTAACAATAAGTCCAAAAAAATTGATCCTCCAAACAGGGTATAATTATTAACCGCGAAAATACGTGTTCGAAGGATAAACAGTATCACATTCAATAGCCAGACAATGACAAAATATGTGTCCAAACGTGCAAGTAGTATCACCTTCAAGACAAAAAAGAAAGTGCTTTGAGTGGCGAGGGACTAGCAACTTCACCTTCATGCTTCAAGTGACGAGGACAACAACCTTCAAAGCAAAAAAAAAGGTGTCTCTCCGACGTCTTCGAGGATGATTCGAGTGACGAGGACAACTAGCAAGTCCAAAGTGTTCGAGGGTGCTTCGACCAGTACCTCCAACATCTTCGAGGATGCTTCTAGTGGCGAGGACAACTAGCAACTCCTGACAATTGTGGTACTCCAAGTGTGCTTCGAGTGTCGAGAACAACTGGTAACTCCATGGAGTGGAGTGTGCTTCGAGTGGCGAGAACAACTAGCAACTTAGCAACTTTGGTGCCCCGAGTGGTAAGGACAGACAAGTGCTTCGAGTGGCGGGAACAACAAGTAATTCCAACGAGTGGAGTGTGCTTCGAGTGTTGAGGACAACAACAACTATGATGCTCCGAGTGGTGAGGAAAAATGAGTGGTAGCAACTTTGGTGATGTGGCAAGAGCAAGGACAACAACTCCAACAAGCGTGCTTCGAGCGACGAGGACAACTAGCAATTTCAATTAACAACTTTGATGCTCCGAGTCGTGGATCGGCTTAGAGTTGGACATCTAGCAACTCCAACGAATAAGTAAACCAGCAACTTCTATTAACAATTTTGATACTCCGAATTCAGGATTAGTATAGAGAATAATTAACAACTATAGCGAATGTATTTCGAATAACGAATACAACTAACAACTTCAATTAGCAACTTTGATGCTCTTCGATTAGAAGGGTTCAGTTTCGTAAAGCATGGACACATTGAGAGCCCCACGCCCTCAAAACCACTCTTCTATCTCACATCGGGTTAATTTATAAATATTATAGAAACCGATGTGGATAATATTTGAAGTGCAAACGTAAAGTGCATTTATCTTTACTAATTGCCTCACTCTCTCCCTCTCGATACACCAAAAATGGCGGCAACGCCCCTAGAGCTCCGACCGCTGGGCAATACTGGCCTCAAGCTCAGCTGCGTCGGCTACGGCGCCTCGCCTCTCGGCAATGTGTTCGGTATCGTGCCCGAATCCGAAGCCATCGCCTCCGTCCGCCAAGCTTTTAGCCTCGGAATCAACTTCTTCGATACTTCTCCGTAACTAATTCTACATCCTTCTCAATTTTGTTCTATTCAGCTGCTCGCTGAAGCTCAAACTTCTGTTCTTAATTTCTGATCTGTATTTGCCAAATTGATATCTGCCGTTCTCGAATTCTAGGTATATTTATGTTTTCTTAGCTGATTTTGTGGCGATTACTGGTTGAATGTTCAAAATGTCTCTGAATGTGGCAATGATCAATTCCGATACCCTGATTAGGTGTTTTTTTGGGATAATTAGGTATATCTATGCCGTCTTAGCTGATTTTGTGGCGATTACTGGTTGAATGTTCAAATATGTTTCTGAATGTGCCCTAATTAGGTGTGTTTTGCGATAATTAGGTATGTTTATGCTGTCTTAGCTGATTTTGTGGCGATTACTGGTTGAATGTTCAAATGTGTTTCTAAATGTGGCAATGATCGATTCTGATACCCTAATTAGGTGTTTTATTGGGATAATTAGGTATATTTATGCCGTCTTAGCTGACCTTGTGTTAATTACTGGTTGAATGCTCAAATATGTTTCTAAATGTGGCAATGTTCGATTCCGATACCCTAATTAGGTTTTTTTTTTAGGATAGTTAGGTATACTTATGCCGTCTTAGCTGATTTTGTGGCAATACTGGTTGAATGTTCAAGTATGTTTCTAAATGTGGCAGTGATAGATTCCGATATCCTAATTAGCTGTTTTCTTGGGATAATTAGGTATATTTATGCTCTGATTTTGGGGTGGTTACTGGTTGAATGTTCAAATATGTTTCTAAATGTGGCAATGATCGACTCTGACACCCTAATTAGGTTTTTTTTGGGGTAGTTAGGTACATTTATGTTGTGTTAGCTGATTTCGTGGTGATTACTGGTTGAATGTTCAGATGTTTTTCTAAATGTGGCAATGATCGATTCTGATACCCTAATTAGGTGTTTTTTGCGATAATTAGGTATATTTATGCCGTGTTAGCTGATTTTGTGGCGATTACTGGTTGAATGTTCAAATGTGTTTCTGAATGTGGCAATGATCGATTCCGATACCCTAATTAGGTGTTTTTTTTGGGATAATTAGGTATTATGGAGGAACATTATCCGAGAAGATGCTGGGGAAAGCATTGAAGGCTTTGGAGGTGCCTAGAAATGCGTACGTAGTTTCGACCAAGTGTGGAAGATATAAGGAGGGTTTCGATTTTAGTGCTGCGAGAGTGACAAAGAGCATTGATGAGAGCCTTGATAGATTGCAGCTTGATTATGTAGATATCCTGCAGATCCATGATATTGAATTCGGCTCACTCGATCAGGTCAAATTTTACTAAATGCACTCTGAAGGTGTCAATCGCTTCTGGTTGAATGAATGTGTACATGATTTGAGGTGCATGGACAAGGTTGATCGAACGCCTGATTTGAATGTTATCTAAGGTGTTCGGTCAGCATTAATCAAACGCCTCAATTTGAATGTTTCTAGAAATGTCGGAGCACTGAAACTGAAACTCTCATATCTACTGCTTCTGAAATGGCAATCTGCATCTCCTTACTTGCTAATTTTCCATCTTGACAGTTACTTCAGCCTATGAAATTCTTTCAAATCCACATGATTTATGCTCTTAGTTAAATCAGGTTTCTTTTCTTATAACTCACAAATTGTCTTCGTTGTTTCTCTCTGAGAAAAAATGGTTGATAAATTCCGACATGTCATTTTTTGGAAATCAAGATGTTTTTCATGTTATTACCTTATTGTTTTGCTCTAGCATATTGAGCATTTATGAGTTTTCTCCGGATCGAAGTTATGTAATTTCTTTTATCTCTAGAAGCTAGAGGCTTGGATGGTCTCCTGTGAAAATGCATCCAGTAAGTAGCTTGGTTCACCTAGCATGTCTTTTTTCTGAAAGAGATTCAATAGACATGGACATTGCATAAAATGTCGTTTTTACTTATGTGTACGGATGCAAGGTTCTGAAGAGTCGTTACTCTCAGATGTTATTCATGACAAATTGGCATGTTTTCTTTCAATTTGTATCTTTTTCTCTTATGGTTGTGATACTGTGCAGCTTAGGGATAGTGAAAACAGAAGCAAAAACTATGCTCACATACACATTCTGACAAAGATGCAATCAACGTCGTTTCATACCTTCAATTTTATTTCCTGTCCTTCTTGTACCATGAAAATAACTAAACTTTAACGGATGATGTTGTAAACCTTTAGTTTCATTTTCTCTTTAGTTACTTTTGCAGCATACTTTCTGATCTCATTTCTCTTCTTCATGTTACTCAACCTGTGTATTTCTTCACGTATTTTGCATCGATGTTTCTTTCTACAGATTGTGAGAGAGACCATCCCTGCACTTCTTAAATTAAAGGAAGCAGGAAAAGTTAAATTTATTGGCATAACAGGGCTTCCATTAGGGATATTCACTTATGTTCTTGATAGAGTGCCTCCTGGAACAGTCGATGTAGTCCTGTCGTATTGTCACTATGGCATCAATGATTCCACATTGGAGGATCTGTTGCCTTACTTGAAAAGCAAGGGTGTCGGTATAATAAGTGCTTCACCACTTTCAATGGGTCTTCTTACCGAAGTTGGCCCTCCAGAATGGCATCCTGCTTCCCCTGAACTCAAGGTGATTTTGCTTTATGCAGGCCTACTTGCTCGTCTTGGATTTCTAAATTAATAATCACATAGTTAGTTAATGCGTTCGGGATAATGGTTATCTCTAGTTGCGCTATCTTTATAGCAAGTTAAATAAGCATTGCCATTGGATCTTGTCCAGTCTGATACGTATGGGAAGAACTCTCTCACTTCCATGATAAAATTCACAGCAAATTCTTCATCTTTTACTAGTCAGTCTTCTGAAAATGTTACTTATAAAATTCTCTAATTACATTTTGAATGTTTTCGTCACAGGCTGGTTGTAAAGCTGCTGCTGCATATTGTAAAGAGAAAGGAAAGAATATATCAAAGTTAGCTTTGCAATACAGCTTATCCAATAAAGATATTTCTACTATCTTGGTAGGGATGAACTCGGTCAAACAGGTAAAAATGTTTCTGCATTTCCACCAATCTCTCAGTCGAATAATCACTTAATGCCTCCGTTTTCTATTTTATAGCTATATTTTAAAGTTTTTTCTACTTGTTTTGATATACAGAAGTATTAGGTTCAAATATATCTAATGGTATCCAGTCGAAATTGGAGCTAATAAAAAATTACTTCTCTTCCTGATTTCTGTTCCGAGTTCTATCATTCGCCTTCTTTTCTTCACTTCTCCTCATTATTGAAATGATTGAGTTGTCCTTATTTTCTCAGTAATTAGTTTTGATTATAGTGACTTCATTTCTAATCATATTCTACTGTCAAATCTAAAATTTAGTAATGGCAGAAGTGAGACTCTATCATAACCTTTAAAATCATACAATGAGATCAGGATAACGACAAAGCCGATGAGGACTACATTTCCTGTAATTGCCTCGTTTTAATCAGCATTTCATTGAACAATTTATGAATTTCTCCTGATGGCTATTCTTGATTTCTACTTATGTAAGCGTTCTTTTCTGTTAATCGGTCAGCACTCTGTTATTCATATTTTCTAAGTTGAAAGGGCATACGCACACCTAAACTTC
This sequence comes from Ajuga chamaepitys, assembly GCA_958295605.1. NCBI lineage: Eukaryota > Viridiplantae > Streptophyta > Magnoliopsida > Lamiales > Lamiaceae > Ajuga > Ajuga chamaepitys. The sequence goes on from OY282496.1 coordinate 70,427,677, forward strand.
ATCCCATATATCATTGTACAACTGACTGTTGATTATGCAACCTCCAACTTTCTTCAATATCGTTACCTTATGACGAAATTTGAATTTGAAAATCAGGTTGATGAAAACGTGGCAGCCGCAGTAGAACTTGCGATTGCCGGGAAGGATGAGAGTACACTATCAGAGATAGAAGGTATTCTGAAACCTGTGAAGAATCAAACATGGCCCAGTGGTATTCAGCAGAATTGATGTTGTTATCCCATGCATTTAAGCCATTTGAAGACCAATATTATTATTCCCTCAAATTGCTTGAATAATGTGTATACCCATGTGAGTCCCTCTTTTATTTGTGTTCGTTCAAGGTCAAAATGGACATTGCTTATAACCGTCGAGGGATCTTTGTCTTGTGTCGGTCGGGAAGTTCTTCCCTAGGCAGTGCTGGTAGGGGTAAGGATAAATTTCTCATGTTGGTCCATCTACACGAGTTGGAACCAAAGTTTGGAGACGATAAAGAGGGACTTTGTTGTCTTGGCTAATTATTGTGGTGGTCAAAATTAGCCATCATGTGTATTCCCATTTGCTTTTAGTCGAGTAGAGTTGCCAAAATTAGTCGAGGTGACGCCCAGGTTGGGCCTGCCCAACATTTTAGGTGGGCTGGGCTATAGAGATTTAGCCCAAAGTATTAGACCAAATGGGCTCTAAATGATGGGCCTGGCTTGACTAGCCGTAAGACAGCCCAGTATTTAAAGGAGATGGTTGAGCTGGGCCGGGGCCGGTCTCACCATTTTCTGGCCCAAAAAAATTCAGATCAGCCCGGCCCAAAATACATTGGCCCGATGGGCCCAAATGCACCATGTGGCTTAATTTGAAAACTTTTTTTTTTTGTTTCGATTTGACAATAGTAAAAGTAGTCACACCTGGATGACACGTGGAACTTTAATCTTTTATATACTTTTTTATTTATTTATTAAGTTGGATATTTCATTCCTCCTTGTAGTTTTTAATTTACACTTGGACTAAATTTATACGCTCGTCAGAACATTTTATTATGTTTGGGAATTCATAAGCTCATAAGAATGTGTTTGAGAAAATAAGATAATAATCTAATTTATAATATGTAAAAATAAATTGTTAGAACTTGTAAGCTCAAAAAAGAATAGAATCTCAAACAGACATCATACACTTAACACACTAAACGCTGTACAAACCCCTCACACTCTACACATGCTAATCAAATTACGTGTTCAATGGCGTATTCCAATTTAAAAATCCACCGCTCAAATTTATAGCTAAATCCATAATCCATTTACAACAAGCTCCATTATCCAGGTACTTTATTAACTTATAAGAAGCTTTTGAAACAACTTATAAGATATCTAAAATAAGTTTAGCCAAACACCCGTCCAATGCCAGAAAAACCAGAAACATGGAATTTCACATGCAATGATGCATTATACAACAGGGACCATATATCTGCATGGTAAAATCAGTTTATCTGGGTATACAAGAAGTAATCTGCAATCCTATTATGTAACAACATCCCCTAATGCAAGGGCTTCTGTATTATAATCCATCAACAATGCATATATACATACTACCTGGCAACCCGGTCGAGCGGAGGCCAAGCGATCTCATCGTCGTCTGTGTGGCCGTGTATTATGAAATCCGAGCAGTTCTTCCAACAACCATAATTATACGGGTTTCTAAACCGCCCGTCTGGCCCATGAAGATAGCCGTAGCGCCTTGCATTTGCAACTTCATTAGTGGTAATATTTCGAGCAATCTACAAAAAGAAACAGTACTTATAAATAAGGTGAATGTGTCAAGTCACCTTACAATTTTCCCACAATATCTAAATTTAATCTTCTCTACAATCAAAAACCAATTTAATAACCCATGAAGCTAATGTTAACCCGAATTTCTTGTCACACCTTCTTCCCCAAAACCCAAGCTTAGAGTGTTTGTAATGCTTATGCTTTTTAAAAGTGATTATATATAAAAATTATCAAAAATCACTTTAAAGTAAAAGTAGGTACTGTTTGAAATAGAAGTGCTTTTGACAAGAAAAGCGAGGACAAAAAAGTAGAAATAAAGTTGAGAATCAGTTTGAAGCAAGGGGGAACCTGCTTTTGGATTTTGGCTTTGAAGTGATTTTTTAAGCCAAACACAGATTTTCCGAACACTTCAAATTGACTTTTCAAGGGAAAAGCACATAATTGCTTAATTGAAGCAATAGCAAACAGCTTGATGAAAGTACCTTTTGCAAACAATCAACTCAAACTTAAGAAACAATCATTTATTTCTTCATTTAACTAATTTAACTCCAGAGTATTTCAGTCGTAAGGGCACTACAGAAATTCCAATTAATACTTTGACCACGGAAAATTAACTTTCTTGGGACGAAAAGTCTAGAAACATAACTTTTTTCTAATTCAAAGAAATGGAAACAAATCAAGAGTATTAAACTAAAAACACAATACTTTTAGAGCAGGTGAAAGCTAATTTTGACATCTAGGCGATGTTGAGTAGATCTCTAGTAGAACCAAAAAAATATGATATGTACATATAAAGAACAGATGGTATTGAGCAGACTATCGACCAGGTCACGCAGAATACCGACAGTCTACACACAATTGATGGATGGGATAATACGATCAAGAAAAAATATTGCGATCGTATAAAGTAATCAGCCCTCTCAACCAAAGCAACTAAGTAGTACAGATCCACTAAAACGAAAGATGGACTAAAATGAAAATATAAGAAACGAAAAATTTACCTGGGCCAGTTGCACTGTCAATAAAGTAGCTGCAGCAATGAAGATAGCTGCATCCATAACTAGGAAGGATATTATTCCAGGATAATTAAAAATCACATAACTCATCCAGGTATCTCCACTTGGCACCGGCGCTACAGATGTCCAAATTCCTAATGAACAACAAAGGAAATAGTTTAATTGAAATGCTACTAAGATCTTCAGTGAAATCCTAATAAACTTCCATTTTCTTAAAATATAGCATGATCATGGAGAAATAACTAATGAGTTCTAAGGGATCTCATACGCATTGCAGCTAGAAATTTATCCAAACAAGCCTAATGGATCAGTTATCAATGATTGAAGTCATTAATCCCAATTATACTTTCAAACATATCCAAATAAATTTAAAAAGAGAAATACACAGATACAAAAGCAACATTCACTAGCAGTCATGAACAAACTGAAAGTTTGGTAACAAAATCAGACTTCATCGTAACTTCAAGGATTATGTATATTAACTCTAGTTTTAAACCCAACATTTAACAGAACATTTTCTATTCCGACATACTTTGTAGAGTGACCAGCCCACCAACTGATGCTGTTGAAGTCCCCAAGCAGAGAAAAATAACAAAGTCCCGCTTATTCCTCTGCAAAGTATGAAAGAGTACCATTAGGAATAAAATAAAAAGGAATAACTAAATCAGACATGAGAAATTCAGACATCTACGAATGGTAAAGAGAAAAAAATTTGAGAATTTTAAATGCTACATTGATGATATGTGGGTCGGTAACCGGGGGGGTTGGGGGTGCAGCAAGGCAAAAAATTGCCACATAATTGATAGTGAGGTAAACTAACAAGTAACTAAAAGAATCTGCACCTTGCCAACACAATTTGAAATCCATGGGCAGTGGTGGTCAAACTGCTCCACACACCGTTTACATATGGCACAATGCTTAGAGCGAAGCGGCCTTACTATCTGGAAGGCACATGTGACAATATACGAAACCCGAAGATCAGAACATTGGAGAACTATGCTTCATAGGAACCAGCAGACCTGAACTTCTGTGACTCATTCACAGATATTGGAAACAAAATATCAAAGACAAACCTTGCAGGTAGGGCAGAGTTGAGACCAACTCCCGTTCCACGTAGAGTTGGTAGCCAAATCAATATTCAATAAAGGGTCCTGCATTATTTATACAGTTAGGGAATTCCAGAATAAAGGAAGACTAGTCATAATTCAACCATTAAAATCAGGCTGTACCCAACTAATAGGAAATAGATAGTTACCTCAGCATCAGAATCTTTAGCCTCCCGAGCTTGCATATAACCTGGATCTTTGCTGCAGTAGAATGAGAGACATAATCACCAACTGCCATTTAAAAGCTTTTGCCGTAGGACAAGGAAAGACTGTTTTGACAAACACGAGGAAAATAAAACTACAGCTCAGAAAACAGTTTTTCTTCGCCTGAACTGACAATTAGCATTCACATGAAAGTAAAGACATCATAAAATATACAACAAAAACAATCCTCTTTCCTCAAAATCTTACTCGAATCACAAGTGAATTATTTCTCTAAAACTATAATCTAGAAGTATCAAAAGGATGAAAGATAGGGGTTCATAACTTCATATGCTTTTGCCACTTGTGCTTATGATAGTCTATACACCTCACTTCGAATAGAATGAAATACATAGCAGGCTCTCCTAAACTAGTTGCATATTATTTTGTAAGACAGGTAGAATTCTACCTACTGCACCGGGCAAACATGATTAAAGATCCAACTGACAGAGATAATGCAGTCCATCCCCATAGCCCAACAATTGCTGTAATCTTTGGTAGATTAGGAGCTGTCACAATAAAGCATAATAATTAGCTAGGTAATCAAACTACACACTAACATGAAAGAAAATCTCGACTTACCGAAAAGGACACAGATAATAAAGAGAATCATATTAATAACTATCAATGAGAAAAGGAATGGGGCATATCCAACTTTCCCATCATGTCCAGAGCAAATCCTGTCTTTCCAATGCGTGCTCCGTGCTGCCAATGCATTAGACTGCATTGGATCAGATCACTCAATGTCATCCTGATGAAATCGTAACAAAGTCTTACAGGGAAATATCAGAATAGAAATGGCAGAAACAAAGTGCTAACATTATACAAATGGCAAATGAACGAGTTTATTGGATAATGAGGGTATATATTATCTCGACAACAATTACCGATAAAGTTACATACAAGGAAAAGAGCGATGTGCCGATGACCTTTCTCAGAAGCAAGCTCCACAGGAGTTTTTCCTGCTTTATCTTTTACCAATAATTCCTCCTTAGACCCTGCATGTGCGAGTACACTACATGCCTCCACATTTCCTCTCAATGCAGCCCAATGCAAAGGTGTACAGCCTAGACAGAAAGTACTAAGCATCAGCCACAATTATTTCCTTTAAAGTACCAGTTCACAACTGGGCCATCATAGCTGGAGGATGTTCTTGTGGGCAGTGGGGGGAGATTTTGAAAATTGATTCAATAGACAATGGATACTCATTAAAGCTTCCGAACATAACTAAGAAATATGTTACTAATGTAGTTGGCAATCACTACAAATATATATCCACCCAATGATAAACATTTTTAAAGCATTTCAAAATAATAAATGGTGAATCAAATTAAAAACTTATTCAACATTATCTTCGAGACCAAATAAAAGAGAAGCTAATCCTTTTTCCTCACTAAAGAATGTCCTAAGATCATAAAAAAAAAACAAGAAGTGCTTTAAATTCTTCATATCTCAATGATTTACATATGGCAAAGAACTAGACCATAAACACAGCATATCTGTAATTCTAAAACGCTATACTACAATGATAAAAACAAAACAACTGGCCACATAAAATGTTTTCCACCCCATATGCAAATAAGTAAGCGTACAGAATGCCACAGACAATTCAGAAGTCATTATACTAAGCACGTCATCGTACATAAGGATACCTTCTTTGTCCTGGTTTCTTTGGGAAGCATCTCTATACAAAAGCAATCTAATAGTATCAGCAAATCCTTTATACGCAGCCCTGTTCAGAAGAAAGAGAAAATAAAGGCATGTACACTACTCAATGAATGCATGTCTCACTATGCTTATATGATTAATCATGAACAGAATATCACTAAAAAAGGCATGTTTTGGATACAAAAATAGGATACACAAAAAGTTGCTCGACGCCACAATTAATTCAAAATCTCTAATGTTCACTCATTAATTTAATTGACAAACTGAGAATTCACCACCGACACATTTTCCAGGGTTGAGATCCACACAAACATACCTTCACAGGCTAAACCACCCAACAAGGGTAATCAGGTCATCACATTTATTCTACTCAACCACTTTTCCTATATATATATAATGGCGAGCAAACCGAAATCTGAGATTTGAATGTAGACGTTTTAAGCAGCTTTACAGATGACAGATGTCAGGTCTGCCGAAATGTTGAAAGTATTTTGTCCAATAGTATCCTTCTTCTCATTAGTGAAAAAATTACATCGACAGGTCATAAGTCAGTATAACTCACTTTAAAGGTCTAAAGACACTAGGAAAATATACATTATCAGCTGAAGGGATATTTGTACGATTCACCACCTATCCATTATCTATGAACCAAATGGGAAAGGAAAAACATTCACAATGTAAAATACTCTAACCAAAAAGTCATTAGCAAAGCCTACGTATTCCTGAAAAGCATAAACTGTAACTAGTAGTTATCCACACTACAAAAGCTTCAAAATAAAGATACCACAACCATATTCCAAAGAAGCCTACCCACATAACTGGAAACATCGCCGGTAATTTAGGTCAGACACAAAACACGTATACGTCTTTCTTTTCAAAATCAGAGCGCGAGCCAGTGAGCAGCGTTAGAAAAAAAATTTAAGTACGAATTGGCCCAGCAATGATGCATACAATTTGGACCACTTACATACCAGAGTAAAGGAGTCCTTCCATCATTGTCTGGTACATCGAAATCCGCATTATACTTAGCTATAATGTAATTCAGGAATGATGTTTGTCCATACTGAGCAGCAATATGAACTGCCTGCAGTAAAATTACTTAAAATTATGTAGAGGCCCCAGCAAACTAGTAATCACGCCTCCATGGTACTCTGAGACTGAATCAACATGGACGATTGCGCACACGCACACACAAACACACAGCGAAAGATGCATTCAATTACCCGGTATCCATTAACATCCGCAGCCTCAACACGTGCCCCATTCTGCAACAAGACATCTGCAGCTGCAATCGACCCTCGCGCTGCCGCCCAATGCAGCGCGGTCTGCCCCGTATGATCCTTCGCGTTCACTTCTCCACCTCTCTTCCAAACCAAAAATGATCTCCAATGAGCATAAACAAAATACAAATCCATTCAATTAACCTCGAAATAATTTAATACTCAGCTATTAACGACTTACTTCGATAATATATTGCACAATGTCGGCAAAATTGTTGAGCGCAGCCCACTGAAGGGCGTAGTAGCCGTTGCCGTCAGGACGGGAAAGCGAAACGCCGTCGTTCTCGACGAACTTCCGGAGCTTCTCGAAGTCTCCGTAGACTGAGGCCGAGTAAACGTCGACGATTTGGACTTCGGTAGGGCTTCCATTGACAGAGGGCTTATGCTCGTTCGAGTCCGAAACAATTTCGATCTCTGACGACGCCATTTGAGAACCAATCAAACGAGTATTTCTACGGAAGCTTCGTTCACATCAATGGCTGAAAGTGAAGTTAATGGGGTTTAGGGTATGACATAACGTTTGAATTTGACAAGCTAGCTTACCAGGCAAGGTGAAGAATGGTGGAGTGGGTATTATAGTCCTTTCCCTTATTTCCTTTTGTTTACTAAACTAAGGGTGGATTATCGGTCAGTCGCGCCGTGTTTTCTTTGGGATTGCTGAGAATATATTTACACACATCGTATTATATTTCTATCAGCTTTAACACTACTAACAAATCCTGATTCAATCCCCGACCAATAAAAATCGAACATCCATTTATTTAACCCAACATTCTCTTTACATTTTGTTTCTTCTAATCTACAGTACTCCAACCTTCTCAGTTATAAGTAAACACAGTCTAATATTCTTTGCTCGAATTATCACCTAAAATTTTAAAATAATCAACTCAGCACTTGGAATTCTACAACAACTATAAGTAAATGTTAAAATGTCTAGATAAAAAAAAAATTAACAATTTAAAATTTAAATATATATATATATATATATATTACACGTGAGTATTTATTGTACATTTAAAAAAGTTGTTTATAAATAAAGTAGATATGCTCTATGTGCATCATATCAATTATGTATATCATAAAGGAAGCCAAATTAATGCTTATTTTATATACATATAGGAGTGGATAAAGGTTTAGGATTAGAGGTGACAAAACTCGTCCTGAAATGTTAGATTGAATGAATCGTAGAAGTATAGATCTAAAGTATTGTTTTGGTGGCAGACTTGATTCAATGTGCCCAACGAGGCGTAGGTTAGTCCAATAATCTTGGTATATTATAAATGAATGGTTTAAATCAATTTGAGTAATTTTAGACTCGATTAAATTTTGATCCGACTCGATCCGAATTATTCATTGATCCAATGGGCTAGACACGACCGAATCGGACCGCTTGAATTTTCACTACTAATTAGGATCAATATCTCTTAAATTAAAAAAGAAAAAATGTGATGCCATTGAGCTAGATGTTTCCTCCTGATTTTGGGGTTTATTAAAAAGTGTAATGTGTTGTTGTGTTTAGCCAATAATACATCCTTCCTCCGTTCACAAATATGTATCATTTTAAATTTTTAGATGTAATTTATGAGATTATGTTCTCGAAATATTAATTGTGTCGGCCATAATTTATAAACAAAGAAGTAACACTCTGGTCTGTTAATTGAGATTCCTGATATTCATTTTCAATTATTTTGTAACTTAAATGGACCATCTAGCCCGTTGACCACGTAATGTATCTTGTCCAGATGTTTTGAATTTATTTATCGTTTCTTAAAAAAAATATAGTACAACAATTATGTGACAATCCATTTATATTTGTTTAATTAACTTAGGTATATAATCAATTATAGCAAATGGTATTATTTAGAAGATTCATTTCTAATTTCAATGGTCAACTTACATTTAAAGCGAGTGATTGCGATCAAGGTGGTTTTTATTATTAGTCCCCAGTTTCATTTAGTTTTTAAATTGTAGGAAATGTCCCACGATGATTAAACAAATAATGCAGTATAGAATTGGGCCTTATTTGAAGGGCACTCCCCATCCCGACTTAATTTGCCTATTGACCGAATACAAAGGTTAAGAAAAAGTAAATTTGTGGAATTTTTTACTTTTCCAAAGTGAACAATGAAGGTGGAGATTTGAGAGTAGAGATTGTGAGAGAATTTTTCTTTTTGAGGCTGACAAAGTTATTTGAGACAAACCGAAAAAATAAGTAAACAAATTAAGCCGGGACGGAGGGAGTATTATTAAAAAAATATGCAGCGGATAAAATTGCCAGGTAATGAAGCAGACAGATTCATCATTCATAGTTTGTTACCAACAAATCTAAAACCAGTAACAGCGCCCACAGTTTGAGCTTTCAACCCAGCTTCTATATCCTCTATTCATACTCCCTTCAACTCACATACTTACACACACATCTGTTGCAGAAATCCCGACTAGTTTTTACATAGACGCTAGGCTTTCATTGATCGTCTGAACGATGGCACCGACAGCAGCGATGATGATACTGAGCCACCACACAACAACAGTGGCTCAACCATCTCACTCTAAAGCATCAAAATCTACTCCAATGGCGTCGTTATTAGCAAACTGGGTTTCCCACATTTTTCAACAGGAGAACAAGGGAAAAACACACTCCACCATTCCTAATTTTCCTTCTTCACAACAAAAGTAAAGCTAGAGGAGGACTACGTACATGAATACTCACTGTTCTTTTTTTTTTTTTTTTTTTTTTTGGTAAATATGTGTTTTTCTTTGGCTCATGGTATCTTCAGTAAAGGATCATCATGTATTTGCAGTTCATAATGTCAAAGTTGTATTCCATTAAGCTCTGTTGCGTTATACAATTCACCTTGATTTGTTTTTATTGTTGATTGCATCATCTATACAGAATATGCAGCTAATTCCTGGTTGGTACTACTCGACTGGGATAATCTACCATGCATTTGGTGTTGCGACCCAATACATTACTCTTTACCCACCAAATTAATGGTAGATTGTCCTAGTTCAGTAGTATTTTAACTAAGTAGATAATAATTTCACCGTAGATATTGGTGGCAAAAGCCGGCCCAGCCGGCTCAACATTTTAGATGAGATGGGCTATAAGAATCTTGGCTCGAAATATTATCGGGTCCAACAAACTCGGTCCAATGGACCAAAAGCCCGTCAGGCCACCCCAATAATTTGAGTGTATTCTAAGGGGCGGGACTGGGCTGGGCTAAGTTTTATGTCAGCCTGGCCAGACATATGGCACCGACCACCTGAATTGCCACATTTACCGGCATATGCTCAACTAGAAATGAGGCGGGGATGAATAGTAGATTGAAGCAAACTCAAAAAAGGTGATGGAAAAAAGAAAATCTCTTATTAGTTCAAGAAAACTTTCACAGATAAGTACATTTAGAGCAGTTCAGATTACTGAAATGACAATAGAGTTTCGACAAATAAATCAAAAAGTTGAGTGATGAAGAAAAGCAGCAGCAGGAAGTCTAGATTAAGCAAGAGAGAGTTCACCAGAAGGAATAGATCTCTTGACAAGTTTGGCCCAGGCCTCGTTCGTCTCGGTGATAACCTTGAGAGCGTAATCCTTGTTAGCAGGCTTGTTGCCGAGAGCGAATTGGTTGGCGGGTTTTCCATCGGGAATCTTGTAGTCTCTGAACCAGTCTCTGATTGCAGTGAGAGTTCCCTGTAAAATGTTTTCAGAAGATCAGAGACAGAAGGAGAGAGAATATGTCACTCTCTTCTCTCTAGAAGGATTAGACGTTTCTCTTTTGAAGGATTAGACGGATTAAACGGGATCTAGGTGGAATAAAGCACGGAGGAGTCGGAAAAATTGTAGGTGGAAGATAATAGTCAGAACAGTGACCAAAATATGTCGACATCAGTTCTGAAGTTAATGCTAATTGATTCCATTGCATGCATGAATACTATGAAGTACCAAATACCAAACTATAACAAGATTCTACGCGGATGTTTGGCTAACCTTATAAGTTCCTTAAAATATTTAGGGAGCTTATAAGCTCTGAAAATGTGTGGCAAAATAAGAAACTAAACGACTTGATAAGATGTAAAATAAACACTTAGAACTTTTAAGCTCCAAAAAAAACACCTAGTTTATCTTATTCTCGTTTACCACTAAAATCTTATACACATCCACACAATACACGTATTTCAGAAACACACTACACACTTCAGAAGCTTCCCTCACAAGCACTGCACCACTTTTTTTTTTATAAGAAAGCACTACACATGCTTCCTTCACAAGCGCTACACAATTCACACACACTAGACACGCTGCACAAACGCAAACGCACACTTCACACACTAATTAAAATGTGTGTTTGGTGGATTTCAAATTCATCCCTAAATTTACAGTTAAATCTCTTCATTTAATCTACAAGCTTATAAGCTTCATTATCCACGGGACATTGTTTTGAATGGAGGGCCATACTTCGTCTATAAACTTACATCTTCTAATATTTTGAGGTTTTGATGAAATTTCATCAAATACATTTTTGCAAGAGGAGAGAAAAAACTAGGACAAAATTCGAGTTCAGAAAAGATTTGGTCCCAGAGGGCAGCATTAGCTCAACATATGATTCAACAGTATATATAATGAAGTAGACTTGTAACAACATTATCAACAGGTACAATCGGATTCTTGAAATCGAAGATTAATGATGCAGGGGTATTTACATACCGGAAAATGCTTCTCAACATCGTCGACATCGTTAACAAGAGCAGCTCTTGGATCGTCCAACGAAATCGCCACTATTTTCCAGTCAAGTTCTCCTTCGTCGATCATTGCCAAAGCGGCCAATGGCTTTACTTTCAAGATCTCCCCGATTTTAGCTTGCCTGTCCCCAATCTCCACAACATCAACTACAAAAGAAAAGTGGCAACAAGTAAAACTATTGGGCCTCGTTACTGTCTATTTTTCCCTTTTCTTTGTAGGAAAAGAAAGAAGTATATCTGAGAACGGAAGGATTGTTCTATACCTGGATCGTTGTCTCCAAATGCCCCGTCGACTTCAGTATTTGCAAATGAAGGGTCTTCCCATGTTTGTGGAAGCAATCCATAGTTCCAGTTAATGTTGTATCTAAATAAGAGTAAAAGGATGGCCAGTTTAGAAAGGGCCAATCACATTCAAATTAAAAATTTGGTGGGTTTCAAACAGACATTTTTGCTAGGCTACAAAGTTGGGCACGTTAGTGTTGACGCGACTTCAGCTGGGGGATGTTTGTCTAATTGTAAAGATGCACACGCACACGCGCGCGCACGCAAACATACACACAGATTTTGGTCAGATTCACGAGCATGTGTACGGAGAGACCGATTTCTAGAAGCAACTAAATCTGTTTCAAAAGGCTTCCATTTCCTTTTAGCACTTTGAGAACATAAACAAACTGATCTTGAGAGCAGCACAACTAGTGTAATACGAATAGTACACGTTTGTATTGCAACTAACTAAAGAGATGTCAATATATTTCATCAGAATCACCCATAAATTTTACAATGTCTCAATGTGAACCAACACAAAGACAGCCAAACATTCCTTCTTTTATTTTCTTTTGGTGTAAAGGACCAATCTATAAAAAATGCAAAGAGATGATCAACAAATTAAAAGCATATGAAGCATAAAAGAATTGCAGTAACCAAATATATAAAAGAAAAATATGGAGTAAGGAAGTGAAACGAGACAATCTTACGGATAGTATCGAAGTTTTCCCTTCTTTGTATCTTGCTTAATGGGAGTAAAAACTTCATCTGTAGCGACCTCCATCTTTGCGCTTGATTCTTTTGGGATTTCCACAATAAAATTGAAAACACCATCTCCCGAGTGGAGTGGAACATCATGCCAAGGGGAAATCTACATGTCAAATAATCACAGTGGTTGGCATAAGCTGATGAATATGCATCCACATCTTAGTAGAAAACATGATGCTCAGTTATTTACATCACTATTGTTAGATAAATGAGAAACAGAATACTTCGTCAACAATTACACTCAATTTACACACACAATTCACATGCACTACACACAATTCACACTTCGCGCACTAGACACTAACACCACACACACTAATACACTAATCAAAATCGATACATACAATACACACAGTATACGCACATACATACACTATACTTGCTCCACACACACTACACAAACTTCATAGATTTGTCAAAACGTGTGTTTCATGGTGGATTTCGAGTTCGTCCCCCAATTATGCTAAAATCCTTCATTCAATTGCAAACTCTCAAGCTCAATTATTCAAACACTTCATTAATTTATTAACTCTTGAGAAAGATATATAAGCTCGTAAAACAACTTATAAAATGTTGAAATAAGCTAAGCAAAACAGCTCTAGAACAAATCGATTCATTGTTATTCCAGCTCATATTCTCTTCTCTCCCCCTTTTCATTCCATAACGAATCCAATAACACTTCAAACCCAAAATATTTCCAGAAATGGAGAAATTACATACAGTGAACTCATCAATAATGCAAAACCGAAATACTATCAGAGAAGTAACATCATCATCCCTACTATAAACAACAAATTAACTAGCACCATTAACCAACCAATAACGACCAAAAAATCACTCATAAGCAATATCGAGCTACGTAATTGCTTCAATTCGGCGTACCTTTTTCCCGGAATTATCGAGAAAGAAGACGCGATAGTCTAGGGTTTCAGGCTGGCCTTCTTCCTTGATTTGAACTTGAGGATTGTATATAGCATTGCAAGTGAAGAGGCGTCTTCTCTGCGTCAACAATCTGCTGTTTTTGAAGCAAATGTTAAGCGCTTGAGGTTTGCCCTTTAATGGAGTCCGGAATAGCAGAGCGCCGGAGACGGTGGTGCTCGCCGATGCCATCACTCTCGTAGCCGCCATTTTAGAGAGAGAGAGAGGTGAGCTATGTGGACTGTGTTTGGATTATTAATCACAGAGTCCAAATGGTGGCAACTGGTTGGTGGCTGGCTTTTCATAGCACTTTATAATTTTATCATTATTAAATTTATAAATTCTCTAATAATAATATAAGGTATATATTATTATTTTTATTTTATTTTTGAAGAAAATGAATTTTTAATAAATGTCTAATAACTACTATAGGGTGTGTTTACGTAAGGTTGGAAATTGCTGAGTCAAACTTGACTGAAAAAGTTAATGAGTGTGCTTTTGTCGAATTTGAGCCCTTAAATCTACTAAGCCAAGGTTTAAGTAAACACATCCATACTGTGATTTCGGAAATATTTGTAAAAATAAATAGTGGGATTATTAACACCTTCAATTTCTTTAAATACATTTTATAAGAAAATTAACGTTTTTTTTAATGTTAAGTTGTTACTCATTAAATACTTTCAAAATGTAAAAATTAAGTGTTCGTACTCACGAGCCGAACACCTCAAGATTGGCCGGTGTGACCAAATAAAATTATATTAATTATTTTTAAGGTAATTACATTTTATAAATGCTATATAGAAGGAATTATATATTTAATACTGGTGCGGTTTCCTAAAAAATGTAATTTAAGGATTACGTTATTAATTTAATTTTTTGAGGCAGGAAACCGTAAATTATACGATAGTGGGTGGATTTTAAATTTACTTTTCCTTTTTTTATTTGCTTTCTTTTTGTCATGAATACAATTGGAATATTCTTTTGTAAGAGAAACTTTGAACCTTGACAATGACCACGGGCAGGTTCATCATGTAAAGATGTGACTAAGAGTCAAGTCTGGCCTAATATTGCAACCTAATGGGCCGATTTGGATTCGGTGCAGCTACTGCATCCAATCCTATGTTTAGTGTATGTGAATATATGTCACAGGTAATGTGTGAGTATATAAAAGAGATAGAGACATAAAACATTGGACCCCGTACAGTAATTGCACCGAATCCAAATCCTAATACACATATATTGTTGTTCATAAGTACCGGATACAAATCCTAATGCACATATATAACAGTTGATAAGTACTTTTTATGGATTCACTTATTTGAGGTATCACCTTCATAAGTACTTTTTATGGATTCACTTATTTGAGGTATCACCAACACAAATGGTATCCTTCATCCCATTTTTATTGTATTTCATTTTTCTGAAAAAAAAAAATAATCTCGAATTTCTTACGATTAAATAGATTTTTTTCATGATCCAGCTCCAAGATTCATGATCCGTGTTTAGTTAAAGGTTTATGACCTATTGCTCACAATATGTAGAATTTGTTATGTGTTAATTGAACAGTAGAGCAAGGTAGCGAAGTTGCATATAAGCGACCTGAGTAGCGTAATTAGATGAGGAGGAATCGTAACACTTGTGTTAAAATTAAATGGAGACGTTTAAGTTGTAAAATTAATTGGAGATTTTGCAACAAAAAAATTTCAACACACTTGGGATTCATAATCCATGATTCACGTTCATCCGAGTGTTTTTTCCTTTCGAAAAATCACTTCAAAACAAAATTCCAAAGCAACCCCTCTTGCTCAAATTGATTCTCACTTTTTTGCCCCTGCTCTTTCATGTTAAAAGCACTTCTATTTCAAACACTAACCACTTTTACCAAAAAGTGATTTTACACAATTTCTACGTTTAATCACTTTCCTAAAAAGCACAAGCCATTTCCATGAAAATATTCAGACAAATAGCGAGTACAAAGTCGAATGAGAACAATTCCAAGAACTATAGACATTTCCGAGGAGAAAGAGATATCAATATTTACATCCTATGAAAATCAAAACGAAGAATGTACATATAAAATGCTTGTGGAAGATTAGTTGCACAAAAAAAATGTCAAGATTTCAAACTAGGCAGTTGCTGCAGTTTTCTCTGCAAGCAACGGAGTCGCGTTGGACTTATCGACTGCAGGAACTGGATGTTCGCTTTCTTCGTTAGACCTATCCACACTGTGTATGAAGATTCCTGCAAAATACGTGACGCAAGATGAATTATACGACAAGTATGTGTACTTCAATACTCCGTAAGAAACAGTGGAGTGTTTGCGTTTGCTTGTTTTAAGGAAATTTCTGCTTATGGCTTCAGCTCAAGCTAAAAAGTAGTGTTCAAGCTAAGAAGCAGGGATCTTCTGCTTCAAACTGCTTCTTAAGGGATGTTTTTCATTGCTTTTGATTTTAGAAAAGTGATAAAATTTAGAACTTGTGGGGGAAAATAACTTTTAAATAAAAGTAGATAGTGTTTTGAGACAAAAGTGCTTTTGACCAACTTTGAGAAGTTGGGTTGGAAAAAGCAGGTCTAACTTGCTTCTGCTTTTTGACAAAAACTGCTTTTATTTAAGCAGAAGTCCCAATTGTCAAACACCCCAAATAGCTTTTATAAAGATAAAAAGCTACAGGTTGTAAATAAGCAATGAAAAACAACCTTCTAGTAAAAAGGTTATGAATTTACTATGATTTCTTTTTCTTCAAACACTACCCAATTTTGACATTAAGCAATTTTAACAATCTCTAATTTTAATCACTTTCTTAAAAGTAAAGCAATCGCAAGCAGACCCGTAATGTGACGACTACCAAATGCTGGAGTTACAGCAGGCATTTACCTATAAACCAAATTCCAGCAGCCAAGAATAAAATGGATGTCAAAATAAGGGCAGTGGCTCTCCAGTTGTTGATGTGATCCTGCATACAAAGCCGTTTTCGTATTAGTAATCGCAATTAGATATATTAGGGCATATATGATTCCACTTCAAAGAGTACATATATCTTGTCTGAAAAATCGGGAAGCATTTTGTTTGTACTTGTGGCAATTCTGGAAAAATAATAGGATCGCAATTATGGCCTGCACGTATTAAACCACCCTGCCCGTGGCATTCAGGTCGCCTTGCAAGGGGGCCGGGAAGGGTAGCATGACCGCCTCATCCTGCAAGCCCGGTCAACCCACCCTGCCCTGCCCCATTGTCATTCCCAAGTGTAATATGCCTTTGTATCGGAAGTTTAGAACCGACAGGCCAGAAATGGGGCATTTCAAGTATAGTATGAAACTATCATTATGATTTGTGATCAGTCGAGTGAGAATGCAGTGTGTATGAGCACATGCCACTTGCAGTTTTCGAACTCATGTAACTTGTCAAATACTAGCATAGGAAAGCAAACCTGGAGAAGCCCGACAAGAGGAGATGACGGCACATCACCGAATATGTGAATTGATACGGTAGACATTGCCATGGATAATGGTCTTAGGCTAGGCTTGACACAGTGCAAACAAACAAAGTTTACAGGGGCCTGCAAAGAAATTTTATGGTCAAGAACAGGAATCAAAATAAGAACGGAATTAAATAAAGCAAGAGAATAAGAATCGAAATATCAATCAAAATAATTAGCAAGTGAGTAAACAAGAAGAATATGCTTGCAGCAGCGGCACTTTGGATAAAACTTCACCAATCGAGAAAAGCAGAACTATCAGAGCTGCAGCGCAGAAAGTTGCTTAAATTAACTAGAGTTCTTCATTTTAGACATGATAGGTTTAGGCAAGTTCCTACTCCTAGTGACACACACAACAATCTATCTCGGTTGATATCTTACAAGCAATAGCAGAAAAATGTCCAGATTAAAATTGAAGTGATCGAAAAAAATACAATATCGACCCTAAGCATTTGGTGCAACACGAAAATCTCAATCCTTGCTATTAGATGTCTCATTACAAATTTGAATATTATTATAAAATAGTAGAAAAAGAGTACCTGAGTAGCAAACACAAGCAGCTCTCCGATTGCAAAAAGAGCCAGGAAAACATATAGGCTATGGAAGCAAAAGGCAGCAAAGCAAAATACTGCTCCAGCGAGTGTAGCGAATGATAGAAGCTGCATACAGAATAGTTAGGTTATCTAGCTAATTAAAGTCAGACCATATAGGTAATTGTTCAAATATAATAAACAAACAAATAAATCCCACGAGTGATTAGAGGAAGGCAAGAATGAACATGGTTTCACCTTAAAAGCGTTGGGTAACGTGGAAGTCATACGATCAAGGATAAGACCACCTGCTAATGAGCCGAATATTCCACAGACTGCTGTAACACCTCCAAACATATAATCTGCATTGCTCTGGGGAAAGAAAAAATAATATTCATGAAAGGAAGAGTTAGAAATTGATCACATGGAACATTTTAGATTTTTTCTTTTATTGAAAGAAAAATTGATGCGTATCCACACTCTTGTCAAGTGCATATTAAGGCATGAAGAGCTTACCATGTGATATATATTATAACCTGCCTTAGGTCCCCAGTAAGAATAGGCACCTATGACGAAATTATATGCGATGTACCCTGCAAGAGTCGCCCAAAAAGAACGATTAGTAGAAGCTTGTCACTCATCCCTCCAAGTAGAACACTCGAGAAGAAGACTTATTTTATTATTTTTCTGCAGTGAAAGAATGAAGACTTACCAAGAACATTCACCACATAAACCTGCTCAAGCAAAAGAACTTTCATATCTTTTGCAAACATTGTCCAAGCTCCCAAACTGAAATATATAACATTCATCATTATCATTCTCAAAAATAATATATGTATATGTGTAAACTCTAAAAAGAGAATCTCTGTAGAGCTCTACAATATCATTTGATCCTCTAAACCATGTACTACATGCGGAAATATATAGTACACAAAGCATTTTATTCTATCTGAAATCCAAACTCCGTACTAGTATATGAGAAAATGCTAGCTTCGAGAACTCACCTCAAAGGGTTTGAACATTGATCTGCAACCTCTTCCCTTCTGGAATGCTCATCACCTTCAAATATTAGAATCAACCAAGTTATGGAAAGACATAATTTCTTCTAAAGCAACGAAACTCAGATGGAAACAAAGGAAACTTAAACATAATTAGATGTGCAAATATCACAACCAACTACTCTATTTGTAGCCCACCAAGCACATTGGAAAGAGAAAAGAACTGAACCAAGATATGTGCAAATATAGGCCTGTTAATATTTCACAATGAAGAGGTAAACGATTATTATACTTGAATCCACTCGATTATGCAGCATTGTGCTCTTAAAAAAACTCATCTTCAAGTATTCAAATAAGTTGTCGTACATAATACATCAACTTAAGCAGCATAGAGTTTATTATCCCAGAATTTAGACACTATTCTGAATTTTGAACTTGGCAGAGAAAATAATATAGTGTGATTGAATAATTTAGTTTAGTGTTACAGTAAAATATTCAGCACCTTGATCTTCTGATCCATCAACCACTGCTGTTGATGCTTTTCTAGTTCCAGCAGGAGCGAAACCTGAACGAAATAGGCATTAGCAATTGCCTAATATACATAAATCAATCAGTGCAATAGTCTAGTCCTGACCTTTCAACTGCAAAGGCTTCATCACAAAGCCTAAAATAGCAAAGGGGAGCATCAAAAGTGCCTCCACCCAGAATGCCCAACGCCAACCAATATGACTAATCTACAATCAAGCCAAAAGAATTTAAAGATTTGAATAAGGACTGAAATTTTAAAATTGATCGACATTCAAAACTTTTATTATGCAAGACAAAATCATAAGAATTAGGCAGGTCGATTGGCAAAGGTTATTAAGAATGAACGTACCACTCCACCATAGACATAGCCCACTGCAATACCGGTTGGTATACACATGTAAAATGCTCCCAGCCATGCTGTCCTCTGTTACAAGGAAGAGATTGTGATGCAAAAAAGCAAATGCAGAATGAAATAGCATAAGCAAAGGCTCAGTAAAAAAAGATTATGAACTCCAAACACTAGCTGAGACGAAGAGGAGACTGTTGTCGTTTCAAACTCAATTTTCATGATTTGGAAGGACAACACTAAAACATGGGACAACCTGAATTCTTATCATAAGAGCGTGGAAGTAATACTACGATAGATATAAGCAAAAGAAATAATACAAAAAGATAAAAATAAAAAATCTGGGAGTCCTCATATATTTTGAAAGGTAAAATAGGCAACACCACTAACACACACTAGTCATGAACTCATGAGACTGCTGACTTCTTCGTAGTCATGAATTGCAGTAATATACAAGCCTTTGGCGAATTATGATAGGGCATATATTATACATGCATCTATCAGCCAGAACAAACTTCTTTGAGAAGATATATCGCTAGGTGAGTGTGAAACAAATAACAATCTGATGGAGCTTTAACACGGACACAAACCTGAGCAATTGGGGCATTGTCATCAATGAATGGAGCTGCAAGACTTATAAAAGAAGCCTCACCAACGCCCACTAGCCTACAGAAAACGAATACAAGAGCATTATTAAAGTAATAAAAACCCCATAAATCCTGTGCAAAATTTAGGAGATTTTACTTACATGCGAGCGACTGTAATAGACCAAAAATTAAATGAAAACCCACAGAAAGCAACTGCTATAGTCCACACTGTCAAACCAACTCCAATAAGCCTAAAAGGATTGACACTGCAGGGCAATGTAAACACATAAGTAGAAGAAAAATTAAGGAAGTAAGATTCTTAGTAGCAAATAAGCATAAACATTGAAAAATGTGTCAGAGTTTGATCCCTTGAATGAAACTTGCCCAGATAGATGTTAAAGTCCATAGTTTAATTCTGAAATGACTAGCTCTCAGGATACCAGATTGAACGTAGTGAACAGGGGCAAAGGGCTTAAATATTTCAGACTAGATACCTCTAAACATCCAGCTTATGGTCATTTTAATAACACGCCTGTCGCATTTTCATCATCCTGACTTAAATAGCTCAAGGGAAGCAAATTTAACCTTGCAAACTAGATGCATGTTAAGCCTGAATGTTTACTTTTCCATGTTTGGCAAGGCCGAACTTCACTTTCACTTAGAACATTATTGAGTAACAACAGTCATGAAAAAAAGGGTTTATTACCTCTTGGCTGAAGAAGCAAATATTGGAGACGCCACGAGGAGTCCAACCATGAAGGCAGAAGATATAACTCCATCCTCAAAGTTATTCAGGTTAAAGTCACCCCTGAACAAAAGAAAAAAACAAAACAAGCCAGAATATCATTAAATTGAATCTTTCTGGAAACCCAATAACATGTTCACGGATTATGCCATTAATTTGGCACGTATACGACAGCTCAACACAACACAGAAACATGTAACCTAAACTTACTGAATGCCACTACCAGCTGAACACACACCATCTTTTGAGCAAGTTTTGCGGCTCCCATTTACACCATTACTCGCTATAGCTCCACGATCAATGTAATTTATTAAGTTGATCACACAGAACATAATAAGCAACCTGCCGGAGCAAACAATGGAGAGATAAGCGAAGAAATCGTAACCTAAAACAATCACAACTTACCAGAGTCAACTTCCGTACTTTCATCAACAAAATCAGTTACAATGATCGGACGAAACCCTAATAAATGCTCTAAAATCATCACACATTCATTGTTCTCCGCATTCACCAGCAATATAACCCATATAATTACAATTCGAGTAATAACAAATCAAAACAAACAAACATAACACAATCTAGCCATAAAATTTGTACCTCTTCGGAGTAAACCACGAAGGATTGGGGTCTAATGAAGCTGGAGCTCTAGCCATGCCTTTTCCTGCCTCTTCCTCTGTCACCGAAGAAGGCACAGCTGGAGATGGAGGCTCTTGAGCTCGGACCGGATCCGAATTCGCCTTTGGATTTGGTTTCGGGTTCGGATTTGAATTAGGATCCTCCGGCTTTTCTTCTCCCATGAAAATATCTTCAGTATATATATAAATATATATATATGTATGTATTAATTTGTTGACTGGTTGAATTTGCCCCTCGTGTTGATGGCGTCTTCCTGCTCCCCTTGTGTGTGTGTTTTGTGTGTTTGTGTGTTTTTTTACTTTTTCTTGTCTTGTGAATTATTTTGTTCCCTTTATATAGTATCATCTTTTGTTGTTCTGATTTGTTGCATTACAGCGAAAAAGTAGATCTTTTGAATCTTATTTGATCTTTTATTGGATTTGTATTATCTCGGTCCAATATTATTGTCCGTGTTTTCTTATGGTCGTAGGAGGATTTGTGTTATCTCATTCCAATATTATGGACAGTATTTACTTATGATCGTAGGAGACAAAAATACTGTAGGTTAGGGAAAATAAAAGATTGTATAAGGCTATAATATTGTAGGCTATGAAAAATAAAGTGAAAAGGAAAAATTGGATTAAATAAATATGTATTTGGGTTTGTTGGTCGGAGATTGGGGTGAAATTTGATTTTAATGTATAATGTGAAAAAAAGGTGATGTGATCTATGTTAATATATTGTTAACAATTCCAAAGAAAACACAGTCCGATTAGCCTGATCCTCAATGGATTAAGTCCAATGATAAATATACACACACCCATAGTATTTTATTAAAGGGATGTTTATTTAGATGGGGTTGGAGGAAAAAACTGGTAAAAAAATTGAATCTAGTGTTTGTTTTCAAATATAATATGGTAAAACTTATAAGATATTGTGAAATAATCCTTAAAAAATGATCAAGGTGTATTAAATAATTAAATAATAATTAATAAAATTGCATGAATTAGATTGTCCAGTCAAAGGTTATTAAATAATTTAATAATAATTGATAAAATTACTTAATTAGATTGTCCCATTATTAAAGGTATGATTGTTTATGGTGGAGTATTTGAACGTGAAAATTTTGATTATATTACTTCTAAATCTAATATTTATTTTGAGATAAAATGTGTAAAATTTATAAGATATTATTAAATTATTCTAAAAAATTTATCAATGTGTATTGAATAATTAATAAAATTATTTAAATCAGATTGAAGGATACTATAGCATATTTATTAATAAAAGCCTTCGGCTTTATGATTTATTTATTGATTGTCATTCCGCTTCTTTTTAAATCGTGGAACAAAATAAACCATTATATGGCCCAGCCCATACTCACCTATTTTCTTCAGTCTGATAGAATCTTTATATGGGCCATACAAAAAAATCGACACGTTCAATTTGCGGTCTTTTAGACGGATTAAACAATAGAATTCTTGGACTAGCTAACATCAGGGCAAACAGGCTTGTATTCTGATTGGCCAAAAGCTAGGTGGACCGCAAGTCGACCCAAAAATTATTATGCACTCACTAATTTTTGACCAGATAAAATTTTGAGCAATCCGGCTCAACGTATGACATTGGCCGGTTGGGCCGAACCATCCGAAATGCCATCTAAAGAGCCAATGAATCAATTGAAGTTGAGATACAATTACGAAAGACTGTTTGTTTATGAATTGATATAGGAGCGCGTCAATCCAATCTTACGTTTGTTCTAAAACTTAAGGATTTTGCATCAAATGTTGTAACCACGTTGAGCATTCATGAATTCTAATATATACATATAATGGTTACACACAAAGAATGAATTTAGCCACTCAGCTGCAAAACTTAATGCTCCTAAGGGTCTTCATTAGCAACTCCTACTGGATTTTTCAAATCTGAAACTATGTCACAATACAACACCCCTCTATCTTCATCATCCTCCAAACCGATCTCACCGTCGGTCGACAGCTTCAACAGGCTGTCGTCTTTGGCCCTCCGGGATTCATCCTCGTTTGAACGTTTATATACCCCAACTAAGTCCGAAGCTCTCACCTTTCATATACATGTCAAAAGAAACTCAGTTTATCTATGTCTAGTTCTATTTTCGGTTAATTACGTAAGAATTCACGAACTTTTAGTTAATTATCATTTACTACATGACTTTTTAACTGTAACGTAGAAATGCACCACCTTTATAATTTTTTAATTCAATGCATCCGAACAAGTGTCGAACGTTTATATACCCCACCTGAGTCCGAAGCCCTCACCTTTCATATACATGTCAAAAGACAACTCAGTTTATCTATTTCTACTTCTATTATTATGGAGTCTGAACCATTTTAGATGCTTATTACAAACATAGGTATCTATCAACAGTTTTTTAAATTTTCTGCAACTAATTCAATTATTGGATATAGGTGTTCGGTTATATAATTTGATTTCCTAATTAAAAGAATCGGAAAGGTACGACTACAAACGGTAAGAAAGATAGTAGTAAACATGTATTTGCTTATATGTATGTATGTACCTGTAGTGGCTTCATGACAGTAAGCTCTTCCTCATCACTTCTTCCTAATGCTTGTTGAGCCTGTATCTCCATGGAGTCTCTCACGAGCCGTCTCAGGAAGCTTACGTCATCAGACATTACACCGAATCCTTGCAACAGCTTAGACCCGAGCTGTAAACTTGTCTGGAGAAACGAAAAAAGACTGTCAAAATGCTTGATTCTGGAATTGGGAAATTACTTTTAGAGATTAAAAATAGTGGTACCTCTGCATTTTCAAGAATGGCATCAGTTGCACCTGCTTTCTTCAGATCTAGCAAATGCATCATGTCCTGAGCACGGGCGAATATGGGAATCTGCAAAACAAGTTTTATCAACTTAGTAATTAGTACATGTTCTCTAGGCAATATGTATCGATGCATTTAATATCCCAAATCAAATTAAAAAGACTGTAACAGTTATTTGGAGCAGCTCGAAGGTGGATACGAACTTTAAGCTTCCACTTCTAGGTTAAGTAGGAAGAGAGAAATCGTATGGCATTTAATCTACACATATCCTCTAATGTGCACAGAGAGAGAGAGAGAGAGAGAGAGAGTTACTGCAGGGAAGGCAAGACGAATTCGCTGAACAGCCTCGACTGTTTTCTTCTTCCCCGTGTACATGACCATGACAGCTTTTGGGGAATTGATTCCAGCGGACTGCAAAACTGCTGGACGGGAGCCATCACCGTAGAGAACAGGAAAACCGAGCTTTCTAGATGTCTGTTATGAGAAAACAAGAGGAGAATGAGCAGTGGGGAAAGGGGGACTAATATACTTTTATCTAAAGATTGAAAAAAATCATTTACATTTTCATTTACTAAGCATGAAATCATTTCAAAGGTCTTTGAAAGTTGGAAGTGGATCTCACCCCCAACAAATGATTGCAGTGTCATGTGCATCAAGAACATTAAGCATTTAACTATTTAATTAGATTTCAGAAGCACATACCGTTACAACAGAAGGATCAAGATCAAAAGCAACGTACGGCCATCCAGCATCACTATCTATTCCTGCAGCCAGTGGAGTCGCTAAGAAGTTGGCAAGCACCTAATACATCGAAAAAAAGCTCATTAGACATATTAAATAACATAGTCAATCACATATATAATTGATAAACAAGAAGTACCTGAGCCTTCTGCCCAAATCCAACGATGACAATAGGGTCACTGGCGTCGTAGTTTATAGAATCATCAGCTTTCTGTGTTGCATACAGGCATTTCGTTTCCATCAAGTTTCACATTTACCTTCTTAGTTAGCTTTCAACTATTGCTTAATGTATGATCATTGGTTTTTCAGAAACTTACACTCCCATCATCAAATTTTTCGCCAATATAATCAGCCGCCTTTTTCCCCAAATCATTGAGTAAGGGGGTTAGAGCCATGGACAGGACAACCACAATTATGAGAAGCTTGTTCAGTTCAAGAGGCAGTACTCCAAGCCTATCAGAAACAATTACGATTTAGATTGTTACAGAAATCCTAAAGTCAGAGAGAGACAGACGTGGATTGTAACAGAAATCCTAAAAGTCAGAGAGAGACAGACAGACAGACAGAGAGAGAGACAGACGTAGATTGTAACAGAAATCCTAAAAGTGAGAGAGAGAGAGAGAGAGACATAGATTGTAACAGAAATCCTAACAGTCAGAGAGAGAGACAGACAGAGACAGAGACAGAGATAGAGAGATAGATAGACATATAGATAGATAGACAGATAGATAGATAGACACACACAAAGAGAGAGAGAGAGAGAGAGAGAGAGAGAGAGAGAATCACCTGTTTGCCAGTGAAAAAACGACAAAAGCAAATTCACCACCTTGGGACAGAAGCAAGCCTATCCTTACGCTCTCTTGAAGACTTAGTCCAAATCGTGGACCTAATGCTGATATTATCAATGTCTTGATAACAATCAAACCTGCCAAGAGGGAAAATACATTTGGCCACTCTCGGATAAGAACCTGCGACATAAAAGAAGTCCACAAGCTCTGTCCATAAAAAGGAAGAAAAAAAGATACATCCAAATGACATCAGAATTTATTCAATACCTGCATATCGATGGAAGAACCAGTTGTCACAAAAAACAACCCAAGAAGTAAGCCTCGAAAAGGCCTGATGTCAGCTTCGATTTGTGTTCGGAAGTTTGTTTCAGCTAGGATAGCCCCAGCCAGAAAAGCTCCTAGCTGCATACAAATAAAACTACAAACCTTCAAATTCAGTATTATAATAGAGTAGGTCTTTCATGAGAAAGTCTCCCGCCCAACATTTTAGATGGGCTGGGCCGCAGGAATTTTGTCTCAAAGTACAATGGGGTCCAACAGACCCAACTCCATGGGCCAATGCCCGACCGCCGTGGGCCTGCCCGAGGATTGCCTGGGTTGGGCTCAGTAATTTTTTGGCCCGATTGAATTTTGGGCCAGTACGGCCTGGCCTGACATATGACGTTATCCCATGGGATGGGCTGGGCCAGGCCGGGCTGCCTGAATTGCCACTATATTACTATCCATCTGTAGATTAGGATAAAGAATCAGACCGTGTCACTGAAGCCCAACTTTTGTGTAATGAGTGATGTTCCGGCAACAGTAAGCAAGCAAAGGGCAACAAAAGCCTCTGAACTCCTTGTTTCTGCAACAACCTAGAATCAACAGCCAAATATTTTGATAGCATAAAATTAAAATATGAAGCTATATTCTCTTTCAAGTACAAGAACTCACACCTCAAAAACTCGCCTCAGAATAAATTTTCCGCCAAGAGACAGCAAACCTAATCCAAGTAAAGCCTTTAAACTTTCTTGTGCGAGCATTGGCCAAACACTTTGTTCAACCAAATTCTGCAAGAAAAAAAAGAACATCAAGTTGTAGTTCATGGGATATCAAATTCGATCCAATTGCATATGCTGACCACCATATGTGTGTGTGTGTGTGTGCATTCATGTGTGTGTAAGTTGGCACCTTGAATTAGAAAGAATGATAAGTTTTATAGTGAATGTAATGGATAACGGGATAAAAATGCATTGACTTTTTCCTTTTCCTTTTTTACCCCTTTTTGAATCTCTTGGCCAGCTCATGATTCACATTTCATTACCTAATCTTATATGCCAAAAGATATTCTGATAACATGGTAATTCAACGACCTATATTGTTATGGCAATCTTTTTTACTAGTAAAGGAGAAAATACCATCACGCATATCAAGTTCCATGCTGGGAAGTGATAAATCTTTGTTTATCATCTGGGTAAGTTCTATCTGAATGTGAGAAAATGAGGCTCCCACGAAAAATTAACATACAGGGTCAAAATTCCTATACTGTATGGTAATCCATTCAATCCTCAAACAAGGTCGATGTTAGTCTATGAAGAGAACTGATTAAGCCATCTCAATATTTCAACGTACCTGGCTCTCCAATACCGGTAGTATCACAAGAAGCGGGACGACTGCAATGTCCTACAAATATTAAGTAATGGATGTCCAGAAAAGGTTAGCTCAACATGTTTTGGAAATGAAGAATTAAATCAAAGAGTAAGTAAACAAGGAATGAAAGAAATCATTTACAACCTGCAATAGAAGTATCCCTAGAGTTGCTGAACCAAATTTCGTTGGAAGTTCCCCCTTCTCTGCAAGAAGCTATAGATTGCATGTAAGATAATACACTTAGAAAAGTCCTACACTTTTTACAACCTAAACATGGCATCTGCCGCAAATGATCACATCCTTAATACTTCGATAATGGCATTGCAAAGCCTGTCTTGATTATTCCTACACCACTATATTTTTTCTTAGAATGTCTCGAAAACTTTAAACCCGAATTGCTGCTAAAATGAAAACAACATGGTGCAGCATCAATGTACTGATATTACATTATTATGACATGATGCCCACACAAAGCCACCAAAACTAAAAATTAAACCATTGATGTACTTTTCATTTTGAAAAGGAGATTTTGTAACAGTGCAATTATCTGAAGCAACTCCAACATAAACTGTTGCAATGGTTATAGGTAACAGAAACGAGCTCTAACTCTAGCTATTCAAGTCATTTGAGCTGGTACCTGGAGAACGAATGCTGAAGAAGACAAGGAAAGAGCAGCACCAATCACCACAGCTTCGTCAATACTTCGAATATTGACCTAGAATTTTTCAAACCCATCATAAAGGTAGAACATGAAGACAGTAACAAAGACTCGAGGGAATTACACACCCACACGTGTGTGGAGAGGACAATAAACGTTAATTGATACCCCCTATACGGTGATAAAGACTCGTTCAACCTGGACCAAAATTTTAGCTGAGAACTGAACAGTGGAAGTTTTGTGTTTCTATGTTGTTGCCCTCACGAAAAGGGTAGAAAGGTACTACACTAATATTGGGGAAAAAGTTCAGAAAATACTTATTTTAGGATGTCCAAGAAGAGTATTAGAAGTGACGAATTGGGGTGTATACTCATTGTACATAAAATAGGCGACGTTGGATAAAAATCACAATATGAATAAACACAAACATTCCAGCAGTAAAATGAAGAGAAGGGCACAGTAGTCATAAATTTTAAGAACAGGCTTGATAACTGTGTACATATATAAGTATGTAAAACATCTTATCCTACCTCAACAGAGACAAGGTACATGCAGGTATCTCCACTATTACCTTTCAACAATCTTCTCACTGATGCTAATAAAGCTTCAATTACTTAGCCATAATTTGATACAATTGCAAAGTTCTCAAAGACATAGATGAAAACTAGCCAGGGTTCCAAAGGCGAAAACAGAATATCCCACAACTAGAAAATATTAAAATATCCTTATGATAGAAAAGCAGAATCTATAGTATCAACTAGCTGAGGCAGCACAAATGAGAAGATATAAGCAAATAAAAAAACCACAATAAAACTGTTAGCAGTCACAACTCCTCATGTTCAGCTCATTCAGATGAAAAATGAATATAACCCACGCAAAACAACTCCGTTGATGAAGGGCAATGAAAACACAGGTAGATAAAGCTATATACTCACCAAGTCAGATCTTGAGTGGAACAGAAACTGCAATATTCTCGTTCCAATAGCACCATTTGGTGGCAGCTCAAATGCTGTGAAAGCCAGAGTTGATAGCAAAACCTTCAACAGAGAACAAAAAAGGACCACTAACGCATTCAGCGTACTAATAGAAGCTTACTACATGGATGATCAAATGGGATGCTGTTATATTCTTTATCTAGCAAACAACATAATCTTCTTATAGGAGACAAAAACCTCACTCCTCCCCGGCCCCTCCAGAAAGTAAGAAAAGTAGGAAAATGGACCCAGGCCTAGTAGCTTAAAGGTTAGGTTATTCATCTACGTCTGCTGGTGGTAAAGTTCACGGGGAAGGCCTTACAAGAAGCCAAATCAAGCGTGAATCATGTTAGTGAAGTGGAACAAAGTGCAAGGGAAGAGGTGGGAGCATAATATGATGCAAAGTGCTCCTCATATAGTGATGTAGACTTGTAGTGTAGCAGAATGTGGAAAATATAAGAGGTCCTTGAAAAGTGGCTAATTCAATACAATGCAAGGCAAGCAGCAAGTATCTATCATTGACGGTATTCAGTCAGATGTTAGTAAAGGGATAGTTGATTAAAATGTATTCAGTCAGATGAATATAATGCACAAAGATGTGACAGAGAACCCTTTATTGAACAGTAGCCCAGAAACAAGGCTGTGGAAAAAAATTCTGAAGCACTTGCCCACGAAACACAATGAGCTTATTTACATCGACTTAGCTCATAGTAACCAGTGTTGACCCCGAGCTCATTATAGTTATCTAGCATATGTATCCTGTATTCTTTATGCCTACTTGATAGTTGATCACATATTTACAATGATAAGGCATACTTCGAGGTGAATGGTTCCAAGAAACCAAACAAATATCAGTAAACCCAAAATATTATGAATAGGTACCTGACTTAATCCCAGGCCAAATGCAAATTTAGCTAGAGCACTCAAGCGGGCAAGTGAAAGTTCCAAACCCATCTCAAACAGCTGCAAGAAATATCTGTGAGGTAATGTCATCTCATACCCTTTTTAAAGGAATAATAATACAAAAAACAAGAAACTTCAGAACTTGGGTATCATAAGAAGAAACTTCTAAAGCATAACAAAAAAGGTTCTTAGTTTGATGACTGGGTAAACAACCAGTCATCTATATATGATGGTCTCAATGCATTTATCATGATAGGCTTTGGGGTTTAAGAAAAAACAAGATGAACTTACCAAGAAGAGAATTCCCCATTCAGATAGAACTTTAACATCAATAAGATTTCTAATCAGACCAAGTTGATTGAGCACAACTCCTGCGAAGAAGAAACCTAGAATCTGAAACAACCAAAGAATTAGCAGTTGTTGGACATACCCGCAACATATAGAAAACAGGAAACGAAGGTGGAAAGTTGTCATCAAATCAGCATTCTCTAAGAGGCAAATGAAATCATAGCATCTGATAGCCTCCTGGAGTATTACACATGAGATTGCCAACACGGCACACGTTTGCAGTGTTAATCAAACTCGTGAGAGAGAAGATATTTTCTAGTTCAGTAAGAGTCTTCCGAAGAATTTGACATCATACATAACAAGTGAGAATAAATTATGCTAGGTTAAACATTGAGTCATTCATGGATGAAATAACAATTCAGGACTCCTTTATACTGAAGGGAAATGTGAAATATGGGAAAGATTGCTTTCGGCATGTGCTTATTCACTAACCCAATATATATTTATGAAGTAAACTATTTAAAATTTAACCATACGTCGTAAAGAAAACTTACAGGACTAGCTTTGATCTTTTTGAAACCAGGAACCACCAACACTGTTACACCTAAGAATGTCAGAGTATCTAGCCCCAAATCATTGATAACATCAACAGCACTGGCAACATCAACTGATGCATGAATCCTGAATCTGAATTGTTTGGCATGTTTTTCACCAGTAGTACAATGTGACAATGGTTTCACCTTACTCCCATTCGGTATTCTGTACATAAGACGGTAATTTATCCTGTGATGAATGGAAAGGGATGGGACATGCACCAAGTGACCACAAGCTGATGAGACATTAAGATAAGGAGGGGATAGACGGTGAGCCGAAGCAATTGCTCTAATGGAACTAGTCGGGTAAATGATGTCATATCCCTGCATTAAGTACAAGTTGATTACACAAACATGTTGTGCCACATAAAACAGAAAGACGAACATGATATCCAAATCCAAGTTAGGAACTACAGTTTAGGATAAAGCATGTCTATGAGAATAACATGCACAGCTAAAATGCTAAAAGCTACAGAAAATCAAACCAAAGAGGGGGATCAGGACCTTTTGTTTCAAAGAAAAAGAAAACCGGTTATCCAAAAAAAATCTTCAATGACGATGATTTTGTAGAAATCAGATATCAAGCCTAAGTTCCATTGATTGTATTCTTATGAACAACATGATACACAACTTTTGTTTTAAGATAATAAGAAACATCACAACTGCAGCAAACACAAATAAAAATTCAGAAACTACAAAGATTTTTTGAAGAATATTAAGACCAGCTCGACCGCAGCATAAAAACAAGACTCCATTGACAGAATCCACCAATAAAGATGAGCAAACAAGAACCGCCAATACCTACTTCATGGCAGGAGATCTTTATACATGAGTTAACTCAAAGCACCAGAATATTCTCAGTTTGAATAATACGTAGCATATCATCTAATTCTCAGTTTGAAAAATACGTAGCAGCAAATAGATATCATCAAGATCTCAGTTGAATAATTCGTAGCAGCAGCAGATATCATCTAACTCTCAGCTTGAATAATTCGTAGCAGCCAATAGATATCATCTAAGTCTCAGCTTGAACAATTCGTAGCAGCAAATAGATATCGTCTAATTCTCAGTTTGAATAATACGTAGCAGTAAAAAGATATCATCTAATTCTCAGTTTGAATAATACGTAGCAGCAAATAGACATCATCCAATTCGCAGTTTGAATAATTTATAGCAGCAAATAGATATCATCTAATTCTCAGTTTGAATAATACGTAGCAGCAACTAGATATCAGCTCATTCTCAGCTTGAATAATAAGTATCATCTAATTCTCAGATTGAATAATCCGTAGCAGAAGATATCATGTAATTCTCAGCTTAAATAATAAGTATCATCTAATTCTCAGCTTGAATAATACGTAGATATCATCTAATTATCAGCTTGAACAAAACGAAGCAGCAAATAAATATCCTCCCCGGATCAAAGTTAACAAACCAAAAATTCCAACAGAACTCTTAAACACAATATACAAATTACACTTCTCCTGAATTTTAAGAACATATACAACTAAAACTTACTCTGCGATTGCAGCAGTGCGCCACTGCATCCAACATGCCGACATTCATGAAAATGCCAAATCAAAACATTTAAAAAAACAAGAGAGAGAAAGTTGATGAGTGGAAAATCTCTGTGGAGAAAAGAGTTGGAGCTGAGAAGAAGAAGAGGGAGCCACACGTTCACGCCATTGAAGCTTGTATATATATTTGTGGTTAAAATGTCACAAAATTAAATAGAAAAGGTTAGAAAGGTAAAAACGTGGCGTATTGGTCACTATTAATTTCGTATTGGCGCCCAGTGAGATTTTGTGGATATTAAGAAAAACTTTTATTTTATTTTCTATCCCAAAAATAAAATCTTTTATATCAGTATTCCTTTTTTTTTTTTCTTTGTTTATTGAGTGAGTCGTGTGACGATCTCACGTGTGACGGAACACACTTTTACAGGAAAAAAATGATACTTTTATAAATAATAGTGATATTTTTGCTGAAAAAATGATATTTTCTTCCACGATCGTCACACGTATGACAATCTCACATAAAATTTTGTCTTGTTTACTTCTATTATCCTTTTCCGGATTTTGCATTTACTTTGGAAAAAGAAATATTACATTTACATGTATCAACTCCCAAGTAATCCAACGTTCTAAATATTTTGCAGCAAGCCCAATAATTATTTTGTAATTGTATTGGTACTTTTTATGGAATTTGTACCTTCATGAAATTAGTTAAAAATGTAATGTTCATGTGATTTTTGTTAGGATAGAAGAATAATATCCAACTGGATTCGTGTGTTTGATAGGTGATCGAGATCGAAGAATGTGTTAATTAAGGTACACGTTATATTATAGTATGGTGAAGTCTCAAGCAAAAAAACACGAGACTTCCTCTAATGATCCATAATGTATAAGGAAAATTGAAGTAAACGTTACATTGTAGTATGGTGACGTTCTAAGCACATAAAACACGAGACTTCCTGTAATAATCCACAACGTATAGAATGAATTGTGCATGATCGCGAAGTGTGTAGGAGCTTAGTTGACAAGAAAAATAGATACTATTACGAATAAAATTATCACTTTTACAAGAAAAAATAATAGCAGGAGTAGGATGGAAGAAACTAATACAAAGGATGCTACTTTGTTTGAATAAATCTCTCATCAAGTCGGCACTTGTCATGGATTCTTGCTTTTGCTTAGACGATAGAGAAGTAACCAACCCGATTTTTCATTGCTTTACAGCAAAATCTGTATTCATTCTTCTGCAATTTATACTGCTATATAGTAGTACTTTATTATTAAGTTTCTTTAGTTATAATAATAGAAATAATTTTAAAATTGATTTGACCAAAGTAATTATTAACTCGAAATTAAACAATACTGACTCTAAAAAACAATACAACAAAAAAATTAAATTATAAAATGTAGCATAAAATAATTAAAAAAAAAGGAAGTAGTGCAAGTGCAACGTTAACACTAGTAATACATGTGGTATTATCCCATGGACCATAAGAATCTCGACCGAATGTACCATCGGACCAAATAAGCCCAACACAGTCAAAAGCCCAATGGATTAAGGATCAGTTCAAAAATCATAGTATATTATTGAAGAATGAATCGAAATTTGCTCACTAATTTTTTGCTTGATAGAATTCTGAACGAGACTGACCCAACAAGCTAGGCCTAACTGGGCCGGGCTGGCCGAAAGGCCATAGATCTTGAGCATAAGCAAACATATGGTGCTCAAAATGCATAAAATCTGCTCGAATACACAGCTTATTCCACAACACAAACTCAGGTTCAGAGGTAACCAAACGTTATTATCAAGCAATTTTACATGTACATTATTACCACGTCCAAGCAGGTCCCGAATTCACGTCGAAGAATCAGCGTTAGCCGGAGTGAACTTCAGCGATATACTATTAACGCAATGGCGTTCGTCTGTGGGTGTACGGAAACCTTCCCCTTTAAACACGTGACCAAGGTGGCCGCCACAAGCTCTACACGTGATCTCTACCCTCCTCCCGTCGGGATCAGGCTATAATCAAGCAGTGTCAAAACATGCTACCAATTGAAGATTTTGTGAATGTATTATGCTTGGGGAAGGAGGGCAAAAGGGGAACTTACTGTTCGATTTATGGCGCCAGGGAGGCCCTCGTAGAATGCCGGCCAGCCACAACCTGAGTTGAACTTGGTTGTGGACCTGTACAGAGGAGTTCCACATCCTGCACAGTTGTATACGCCATCTTGATCGAACTTGTTATACTCCCCAGTACCCGGGTACCTGATGCATAAGCACAATGTCATAGCTAAGCACGTGTTTGATTAAGCTTATAAGCCCCTCAAAACATCTTAGGGTAAAATAAGATATTACACAACTTATAGGAAGTAAAAACGAACTCTTAAAACTTATAAGCTCAAATCACACGCACTATTTGCAATTCACACATACTAGATAGACAACACAAACACCACATACACTTCACACCATAATCAAAATATGTGTTTGATGATGGATTTCAAATTTGTTATCTAAATCGAAAGCTAAATCCGTTCATTTTTGCAGGCTTATAAGCTTCATTATCCAAACACTTTATTAAATTATAACCTCTTGACAAATTATATCTTATAAGCTCTTGAAGCAACGTATAAGATATTCAAAATAAGCTTAACTAACACCCTCTAAGTAATACGCAATGATACAAAGTCTAATCTTCTTAACAAACGTAGAAGATTAAGGAGATCCATTGAAAATTGAATTTCACAGGTAACAGTATGAATTGATTCAGCTCTGCAATGAATATTTCTAGCTAAAATCGAAGTCTCCAAAACAAAGAACAGAAAAAAACATAATCAGCAGTGAATACATATAGGTTGCATCAAAATCAACCATAATCACTTCCTAGAACAATGATAACATCACCATTTATCCTAAAACTGGAAATAGCATCCTCAAATTTCAATTCCTATTCCTCAATTTTCGAAGTTCATGTCGAACAGAAATCATTTCCCCAAACCTAAACTCACAAATGCAAAACATACAAACAGATTGCTACCAATAAAAGCCATATCTAAGGAAACCGGTAGGAGAATAAGAAAAAAGCGGAAAAATGGAAGAAATTGAACATACTCAGTGCCTTTCTGCCGGAGAATATGAAACTGCTCCGGTGACAAAATAGCGCGCCATTCCTCCTCCGACTTCTGCACGGGTGCCGCCATAGCTACAACTCCACTTCTGAAGCTCCTCCTACTCTGATTATTTCTCAATCCACTTGATAAACTGCTGTTATATCGTCTGGTCAATTCACAGGGGCGAGATTTAGGGTTGATTACGTTTGGGAGGAATCTGGAGATAGCGTAGGGGTTGATAGTGAAGGTTCTAGAAGCTGCAAATGGCGAGATTTTCAGTATTTGAGAGCCCATTGATTTTAATTATTTCCTTTTTCTCTTTATTCTTGTATATGTGTATCACTCCATTGAGATTTGCTCAGCTGTGGTTCACAAACACCGGGTTCTTAGGGACTGTTTGGTTCCAACGCGATTGAGGGGATGTGTGTAGAATATTTCTCCTACTTTTTTCCCTTAATTTTAGGTGAATTTACCAAAAACACCCTAGAATTTGTGAAATTTTCCATTGACCCTTTTAGTCCGAGATGTATGCCGAATTATTCGCAAACTATTTAAAATTCGGTTTGAAATGCATTTGTTCGGGATTATTCGTCAATCTAAACGAGTTAAGCTCAACTGAACTTCGAGGTCAATACATTTTCGAGCACTCGAGTCTATTAGTATTAGTTTCGTAAACTTGCAAGCTTGTTCATGAGTCAACTCGAGTTATATATACATATATAATTTAGTTAAGTTATTTTGTTGATTTCAATATTAATATAGGATAGTTTATGTCTTTTTAGTTGATAAATGTAATGTTCATGTAATTTTTGTTAGTCACATTTCTTTTGTCATGAAATGAACTTAACGAGCTTGTAATCACAAGCTCGAGTTTAATTGCATGTTAAACGAACTCGAGCTTGTTCAATATGTTATCGAATTTTTAGCGAACCATGTTCGCATTATTCTTGAACTCAATATCTATTAGACGGATCACGCTCGAGCACAATTATTAAAATTTGAACCGAACTTGGGTCATGTATTGCTTGGCTCGATTCTGTTAGTTTATTACATTTTTTTACTATCACTAATAAATGGTACAAAATTTGAAGATAGGAGTTTTATTTTAGGACCACTTTTTAATGACATAATTCTTTTTGAGAAGAAAAAGGTCAATAGACTCAATACATAATTTAGTTTTGGGAGAATCAACAAAATAGATATTAACCGTAGATCTGGTAAAATTAATCCGGCCCAATAAATCGTTTCATCGCGTCCAATATTTTAAATGCATTGGATTATAAAAATTTAGACTAAAACTATAATCTGATCCAACAGACACAATTCGACGAGCTAGAAAATCGAGGAATCACGAGTCACCTAAAAAACCTTAACATATCTAAGACGACTAATTAATTTCATAATATTTTTATTCGATTAAATTTTGAGCCGATCCAATAAAACGTACGATATTAACTTAATAGGCCATATTGCCACCTCTAATTTGCTGGCCGGATAATATTCCTATACACCCGGAAACGTGCTGCATTGCACACCACCACTGTTGACGGAACCAAAAGTCAGAATATAAAGGAACACAAGAAAAATAAAATAAATATAAAATATATGAAAAAATGCCTTAGTCTAACATGATGGCGCTGTAATTAGTGGAGCGTGTGCCGGCCTAACGTCCGTTAAGTCTTCTTGACGCCGCAAAGAAAATACCAAAGTCAAATTGAATTCCATTAACAAATTCATGAGCAATTTATTATTCTAAAAAG
This sequence comes from Ajuga chamaepitys, assembly GCA_958295605.1. Lineage (NCBI taxonomy): Eukaryota > Viridiplantae > Streptophyta > Magnoliopsida > Lamiales > Lamiaceae > Ajuga > Ajuga chamaepitys. The sequence goes on from OY282496.1 coordinate 70,464,993, forward strand.
TTTATCTAAGTAATAATTATAAATATAATCTCACGAAATAGGTTTATACTCCTTCCGTTGCATATTAATTGAATGAAAAGAAAAAATCAAGGATTGGGTATTTTAACAGATATACTCTTAACTAAATATTTGACCAAATCAAAATATATGTAGATTAAAAATTAGAGATATTTTAGGAAAGGAAAAAATCAAGGATTGGATATTTTGACAGATATGTTCTCACCTAAAGATTTAATTTTTAGGTATTTACGATGATTGACCTATTATATTTAATATCTTTTTTTACGAGTTGAAATTTGGTCTATTTTGTACATAAGTCTACTAGACTATAGTGAATTGCATATTATCTAACCTAACATGCCTAAAGTGTGTTTAACAATCAAAACTCAAAACCTACTTTATAAACTAAATAGGTTTATAGAAAGATTTAAACCTTTGTTAATCGGGTCAAGCTAAACCAGACTCAGTGTAGTTTAATTTACTCTCAACCCCTAAGTCGATTTTTCGGATTGAATTGGATGGGTTCAATTTAATATGATCCGATTTAGAGCTGTCAACAAATAGAATGATTGATATAAAGTTCGTGTTCGAACTCGATTAAGGCTCGTTTAAACACATTTATTTATGCTCGTATAATAACAAACAAAGCTTGAATATTGAAAGATCATTTTGTTATCGATTCGTATAAATTAATAATAATGACAATAATAATAATTTTATATTATTGATATAACTCATTTACTTAACATGCTCATGAATTTGTTATGAAAGAATAAAACTCAAGATTTCCTCGTGCAAATCTAGAACACTATCTAATATTCGTGTTAATGAATACAAAATATTAATAAATTTGGTGTGCGTTAATGATCATGAACAGTTAGTGAGCATTAACAAACATCAAATTAACAGGACTGTTAATGTTCATGAATAGTTCGTAAATGTTAACGGACACCAAATTAACCGGCTCATTCGATCATAATTCACTTTAAAATTTAGAAATAGTGTTACTCAAACAATCCAAAAACTATTTACTACTACCTCCGTTTCGCCCTAATTTTTCTACTTTCCTTTTCGGTTAGTCCCAACTTAATTTTTCAGTCCATAAATGATAAATTTCTCTCACAATCTCCACCCTCAAAATCTGCACCTTCAATCTCCATTTTTAAAAAAGTCAAAGATTCCACAAAATCTATTTTCCTTTTCGATTTGTCCCAACTTAACTTTCCATCTCATATAAATGACAAATTTCTCTCACAATCTCCCCCTAAAAATCTTCACTCTCAATCTCCACTTTTAAAAAAGTCAAAGATTTTATAAAATAACTTTTTTCTTAACCTTCATATCCAGTCAAAATAGAAAAATTAAGTCAAAATGAAAAGAGTATCAAACAATCCAAAACTCGGCTCGACTCAAGTCGATTTGTTAGTTATGTACTCCCTCCGTCCCGCCTTAATTTGCACACTTTCCATTTTTGGTCGTCCCACCGTATTTTGCACACCCCTAAAATGGAAAGGAATCTTACAATCTCCACCCTTAAAATATCCACACTCAATCTCCACCTTTAAAAAAGTCAAAGATTCCACAAAATTTGTTTTTTCTTAATATACGCGTCGAAGCAGGTGTACAAATTAAGTTGGGACGAAGGGAGTATTTCGTACAACCCTAGCATTTATCTTTATTTTACACCTAAAACACGTTGCCTGGTCAATTGTGGAGCATGCACCAAATCTCCGTCCACAATTAGTCGTTAAAATTTCCGTTCAACCACAGACCAAAACCCCCTCTTTTTCTTCTCTCCTTCCATATTTCTCCCATCCTCACCTGTTCCTACACCAACCATAAAACTCCCCCGAAGCCCTCTCGCCCTGCAGATCAGCTCCGTTTTCCGGCACCGATGGCGGCGGCGAGTGGCTTCGCGACCTCTCTCTCCTCCACCAGCTCTAATAGCTATTCAGAGACTAATTCGAAGACTGATTTCTGCCACCGAATTCGTAATTCATCTTCCGTGGCTTGTTTTCCTCCAGTTTTTGGCAATAATTTGAGGTATAAGGTTTTGATTCCTAAAACGAAGTCGTTTGGATTGAAGTATCCGAGGTGCGAGGTTGCTTCTAACGCGGAGATCCAGTCTAAGCCGTCGAGTCTTACGGCTTTGGAGCTTCTGAAGACCTCCGCTGCTGATCGTGAGTTTTTTTCCGCTTTATTTGATTCATTTAGAGCTTTATTGAGCATTTTACCGAGCAACTGCTTTTCTTCTTTTCCCGCTAATTTGAAGATAGATTATGCTGGAATTCTTTTTGGATTAATGCCTTGCTACTTTGCAAAAATTATTGTTAATTTGGAGATGAAGCAAGGATTTTGGTGCCCTTGAAATTGTCAAATTTTCTCCTGTTCTACCTTGATGAAGCTTTTCCATACAATGTTTAGTTTAATGGAAGTAGAGGAAAGTTTTACATGCTATTTTCTTCTCTAGTTGCTTGTTTCAATGACATAAGGAGTAATTGCGGTTGCTTTAACTTTAGTTTAAGTAATTAAAATCTGTGATTCTAGGAAAATTACTTTAGATCAAAAAGCAGGATTGTTTGAGATAAGAATTGATTTTTGACAAAAATCATAAATTGAAGTGTTTGATAGAAGTCCAACAATCAGATAAAAGCTGGTAGCCACCTGCTTCTCAAATTCTGCTTAAAGTAGATTATTTGAAGCACAAGCTGTGACAGGAAACAATCTCTTTTCTGCTTATTTTACGTCAAAAGTTTAAATGTGATTTTCTTTAGCATACAAACCCTGCGAAATCATTGAACAAGGTCTAATGAAAACTTGTGTCTTTGAATTTAGGTTATACAAAGGAAACCAGCAGTATTGTGGTAATAGGTCTTAACTACCATACAGCACCGATTGAGATACGTGAGAAGCTTTCTATACCCGAAGCACAATGGCGTCAAGCGATTGGTGAACTATGTGCTCTGAATCATATCGAGGAAGCTGCTGTTCTTAGCACCTGTAATAGGATGGAGATATACGTTGTGGCTCTGTCTCAGCATCGTGGCATTAAAGAAGTGACTGAATGGATGTCTAAGGTAATAGCAGTCATCATTTTTCGTATTTGGTGTTGGTATATTTAGTTTCTTAGTAGGATGGAAATCTTACTTTGGCTGTTGCATCATCTAGTCGGCTGACTCGAACAAAATGTAGATGAGGACGTCACTGGGAATATATGAATTAAGTGGTCGATATTTCTTTGTTCTAAATGCTGATCTCTCTCCTCTCTAAAAGTATCACAAAATTAATGTTCTAGACGCAATAGTCAAGACATGATATTAATAATCAAAAACTTCATCTCGATTTGGTTACGACTTGGGAGAATTCAACTCATTTTCTTCAAAATAAACTTCCTGTCTGCAGTTCCTATATCCCTTTAACGAATGGCGAATTGATTTGTCTGGTTAAAACAAAAAAGAGATTAGTCGATAGCACTAATGCCCTGTTCGTCATTAAATCACTCTGATGTCTTCCCTGTTAATAGCTGGAATCTTTTTCTCAAAATTGTGTTGTCTGAGATTACGTTGAAGATATGAGCATAAAATACGAATAATTCTTGATATTATCTATCTAATTTTTTCAGATTAGTTCAGTGCCAGTAGCAGAGCTGCGTCAGCACAGATTTTTGCTTTTCAATAAAGACGCGACACAGCACCTGTTTGAAGTGTCGTCAGGGCTCGATTCGCTAGTGTTAGGAGAAGGTCAAATTCTTTCTCAAGTAAAACAAGTCGTGAAAACTGGACAAGGGGTCCCTGGGTTTGAACGCAAACTTAGTGGGCTATTTAAGCATGCAATCACAGTGGGAAAACGTGTCAGAACAGAGACCAGTATCTCCACTGGGTCGGTATCTGTTAGTTCAGCTGCAGTCGAGCTTGCTATGTTGAAACTTCCAGAATCTTCACATGTTACGTCTAGAATGTTGGTTGTTGGAGCTGGCAAGATGGGAAAGCTGGTGATCAGACACTTGGCGGCAAAGGGATGCAGAAGGATAGTAGTCGTTAATAGAACCGAGGAAAAAGTTGATTTGATTCGACAAGAGCTCAAGGATGTGGAGATCGACTATAGGCCTCTCTCGGAATTGTTAACATGTGTTGGGGAATCAGACGTCATTTTCACATGCACTGCTTCGAAAACCCTTATTTTTTCAAAAGATCAAGTTCAAAAGCTTGGAGGCCCAAGGCTATTCGTCGACATATCTGTCCCTCGGAATGTGGGCGCGTGTGTTGCCGACATTGAGAATGTTCAAGTTTACAATGTCGACGACTTAAAGGAAGTAGTCGCTGCCAACAAGGAAGACAGGTTGAATAAAGCAATGGAAGCGCAAGCAATCATCGCAGAAGAAGTGAAACAATTCGAAGCATGGAAGGACTCGCTCGAGACTGTCCCAACGATCAAGAAACTCCGGGCTTATGCAGAAAGAATCCGGGCTTCAGAGGTGGACAAGTGCTTGTCAAAGATGGGAGACGACATCCCACAGAGCAAAAAGAAAGCAATTTACGATCTCAGCATAGGAATCGTGAACAAACTCTTACACGGTCCAATGCAACACTTACGATGCGATGGAAATGATAACCGTGACCTGAGTGAGATATTGGAGAACATGCACGCGCTTAACCGGATATTTAGTCTCGACACTGAGATGTCGTTGCTGGAGCAGAAAGTACGCGCGAAGGTGGAGCAGAATAAAAAGGGGGGTTCGTGAATCTTTTCTTTCTCGTTGTTTCATTCTTTTCGGAGGGAAACTTCCTCCATCGGCATGAATTGTCACATTCTTTCGAGGCGTTGTGTAGCTTTGTATAGACGGAACAACGTTGAGGGGTATTTACACTCACTAAAGGATAGAATAAACATAAGCATATTAGCTTATAGACGTTATAGAGTTCAGGTTTCTTGCACATTTCCTGAGTATGAGTTGAGTCGAGCTTAACGTACCAATGTTCAGAATTGTTTGATTTGGATTTACCTGATTGTTAATTGAGTCACGTTCGTACGAGTTTTAATCGAGCTAAACGCTAGATAAATTCGAGTAGTTTGATATTTTTGCACTTGTGTCAACAGTTTTTGCCAGACAATTTTGAATCGAATATGGTTTAGCTTGATATGATACCCCTACATGAATCTCTATCAATGATTACGTTTGTGCCAAATGAGTTTCTGCCAAACGATCTTGAATCGAATATTAATTAGCTTGATATGATTTTTACCCCTTTTAAAAAGAAGAGAAACTTTTTTGGTTCGTTGGAAACTTCACATGATGATTTTTTCAAAATAAATTATAATGAGGCATTGAGGGATAACCCCGACTTAGCTGGGGTAGAGGTCTCATTCGAGATAATAATTCGCAAGTTGTGGTTGACTACTAGATCTATCTTGGCATTTCGGATACCATCTCTGTGGAACTTGTGGGCATTATTGTGGGCATTATTGAAGGATTAAAACTTTGTATCAAGTTAGGGATTTCGAGGGTATGGCTCGAGGTGGATGCACTTGTAGGCATTATTGAATAATTATGTGGGAACGTGGAAGCATTAAAGTCTATTTGCAGACTTTACGAGGCTCTCAAGATCACTCCAATTAAGAATCTGGCACATCCACCAGGAAGAAAATCGCACTGCCGATCATCTCGCTAGTTTGATGATCAAACACATAAGCAACGATGAATTAAAAAACATCTCCATTTCTAATGATCATCTGAGGGGGTTTGTTTACTTAAATGGTTTGAAAATTCCAAATTTTAGATTTTCTTCTTAAAATCCTTATATTGATAACTTGAAAACTTTATACTGTTTGTAAATTTATGTTGATTTATGATACATGTTAGGGATCAATGCCTCAATCCCTCTATCGCTAAGATGGGCTTTGAATAAAAATAATAATAATAATAACAATAATAATAATAAAATATACTTCTTCCGTCCCGGTTGAGTTTGCACACTTTCTTTTTCGCAACGTCCTATCTAAGTTTGCACACCCTTTAAAAAGAAAAGTTTTCCCACAATCTCCACCCTTAAAATGTCCACTTTCAATCTCCACCTTTAAAAAAGTCAACCAAAAAACAAAAAGTAATTTTTCTTCATATATATGTCGGCTCAAGTGTGCAAACTCAACCGGGACGGAGGGAGGGTATATATAACACTAAACGAGCAACTTAAATTGCCACATCTAGAATACCGGGGCAATTTTGTAAATACAGGACATCCGCACGTATCGCCACTCTAAAGAAAAAAGAAACCGAAATACCATTTTTCTTCTTCATCTCACTGGTATCACTGCTACTTCCGCTACCATTTTCACGCAAGGAAACCGTCAGTTGGTATGTATTCTCACGAAACATTTTCCGTGTTGATTTATTCTTCGTATTCGTGTATTAATTTTTGCTGTTCTGTGTTTTTCTCTGGTCATTAATACTTCCTTGAGTATAAGATGGGAATGGCATGCTCCATGTTAATTTAGGTTTCAGAACGAACGTGAATTCCTTTTTTTTTTTCGTGTTTTTTTCCAAATTGATTTATCGGCTGCTTGGTGCGACCCTGTTGATTTGTTCTTCGCAGTCGTGAATTAATTTTTGCTGTTCTGTGTTTTTCTCCGGTAATTGAGCATGCGATGGAAACGGAATGATCCATGTTAATTTAGGTTTCAGAACGAACGTGAATTCCTCCTTTTTTCGTGTTTTTTCATAATTGATTTATTCGGCTGCTTAGACGATAATCGGTGGGAAACTCGATGTAGGTTAACATTTGTTTTTCACAATTTCGCGTTTTCCATTTGCATTAGCAAACTGCGCATGGATTTCAATCTGGTCTTTTTCTGATTTTTGTGGGTATATATTCTCACAAAACATTTCCGTGTTGATTTCTTCTTTGTAGTCGTGGATTAAATTTGTTCTGTTCTGTGTTTTTCTCCGGTGATTAATACTTCCTTGAGTATAACAGGGAAATGGAATGCTCCATGCTAATTTAGGCTTTGGGAGGAACATGAATTCCTCTTTATTTTTTCGTCTTTTTTCATAATTGATTTATTCGGCTGCTTAGTGAGACGATAATCAGTGGGAAACTTGATGTAGGTTAACATTTGTTTTTCACAATTTCTCGCTTTTCATTTGCTAAGCAAGCTGCGCATGGCTTTCAATCACGTTTGTTTTCTTCTGATTTTTTATTCCATTCCTGAGAAACTATTGAAGAAGAAATCATCCGGCTTTTGAGCTTTTCACCATTATCATCATCTAAATGGTCAGATATTGGATGGATGAGTTGTGGCATGAGACAATCAGGGGTTTTACTATGTTATGCATCTTGCGATTTACTTACTCATCATTGTTTCTAACTTTTTTGTTTGTCCTTGAAAGACTCGTGCTCACCATGATTCCTATTTATGTCGAATGTTTTAGTTCTTTAAAGCTAAAATGTTCGTTTCTCAAGCATAAACTTCGTATTTGGGTTCTCTTCCGATGCTCTAAGTTACTGATCATGTGCGAGGCTGGTCAAGTTTTGGATTTTATTTTTTTCTCAGTTTGGTGTTAAAGGTTGTGAACATGAAATTTCAAATGCTTGCTATTGAACTGTGAGAGCATGAAAATGCAGGGCTCAATATCTGTATAATTGGGCATTAAAGTACTTTCAAGAAATGTGGACGTTAAGTTAATTAAACAGATTACACTTGATTTTCTAGGGTTACTTATATTATCGATATACTTGAGCTATATTGGGAGGTCGACGAGCTGTTATATCTACTGCTTCTCGGGTTCCTTTGATTCTTTCTATGGTTATCAGTTATCACGTAGCAATAAGCAACAAGTCGTCCGAGGTTTATTTTGACCTCTTTATACTGAGCAAATGGTTATAGGCTGGAATTACATTGCTGTCCAATGGAAATCTTTTATTTTAGTCTAAAACTGATTTGCTTATTCAAGCCAAACTGAAAAACACTTCTTACCTTTTGGATGTAATAAAATTTTCACCTTTTTTGTGTGACTTTCTTGAAACTAGTGAGATATGGAGCTGGATGCTGTAGGAGACTCATTTGAGAGGGTTGCAAAGAGGCAAAAGTTGTCGTCTTCGAAATCTCAAGAACTGATCAACCAAGTTGAACATGAAATGGGACAGGCATTGGCGGGAATACAATCATATCACAGTTCTGCAGTTTCAGTTGATCTGGAGACGATTCTAACTGAGCTCAAAGCCAAGCTTCAGGCAGTCGGCTCATACTCTCTCTTAGAAGGACCACTACGCGAGCTCAATATGTATCTCTACAAGTATCAGAAGGCCCTCGAGAAGGTGCTACATCCCGACATATCCAAGGCTTGCAGAGACGTCGATTTCGACCCTCACATTCTAAACCAGATCATCATCAGCCATTTTTACTTCAAAGGCATGTTTGATATCGTAGACTGCCTTATAGAAGAAGCGCGTGAACCTGAAAACATCTCTCTCAGGTTGCAATATCAAGAGATTCATCAAATACTCCGCGCTCTCAAGTCTAGAAATCTTGGCCCGGCCCACAACTGGATATATGCAAATCGAGAAAAGCTGAAGGAGTCAGGTTCTGATTTGGAGCTACAGCTTCACAGGCTGCATTTTCTTGACATTTTGCAGAATCAAAGCAGAGAAAACGCTATGAAATATGCTAAAAGTCACCTTGCTCCATTCGCATCTACGCATATGAACGAAATACAGAAACTCATGGGTAGTGTTCTATGGGCAGGAGAACTCGAGAAGTCCCCGTACTCGTATCTACTTGATCCGATACATTGGGAAAAATTGGCCGAGGACATTAAGCTAACGTTCTTGAATTTCTCGGGTCAATCTACAACAGACCCGTTAGAAGTTTCCGTATCTGCTGGGGTCGAAGCATTGCCGACGCTACTAAAACTGGTGAAAGTGATGGCTGTGAATAAACAGGAGTGGCAAGAGATGAAAGAGTTGCCTTTGGAAATAGAGTTGAGGAAGGAACTTCAGTTTCATTCGGTCTTTGTTTGTCCTGTTAGCTGGGTTCGAGGCAGCGAAGAAAATCCACCGATGTTGTTGCCATGTGGGCATGTTCTTTGCAAGCAGTCGATTGGCGCACTTTCCAAGGGCAATACGCCTACCTTCAAATGTTCTTACTGCCCTTTCAATGCTTCGGCTGCTGAGTGCAGGCAGCTACACTTCTAGTTATCTGGTGTACAGCACTCCCACGTTGTCTATAAAAGATTTTTGGACATCTTAACCCTACACCAGGGGCACTGTAATCTGTACTTTTGACCACATATTTCTCGCACATTCATGTAGACATGTGTAAAATATGTGATGAAAAGTACATGTGCACCCAGTACAAGGTCGACAAGACCGTTGTGGTGTAGGGTCTAGTTAACGATTTTTGGACTTCCAACCCTACACCGGGGCATTATAATATGTACTTTCGACCACATATTATTGCACATTCATGTAGACGTGATGAAAAGTACAGGTGCACCCAGTACGAGGTCGAAGAGACCTTTGTGGTGTAGGGTCTTGTTATTTTGGCCGTACATAGATTATTCCTCAAGTATCATATTCTTATATGACCATTTTGTTACAAATTTTTTTTAGTTATTGTGCTGCAAGTAATAATAGAGCTGACTTCGGGATTTTTTAATTCAATTAATAATCATTTTTGGATTAAAGGTTACTCATTGTAAGTGATGGAGTAAGATCTTGGTGACTAACAGTCTGATGTGTAGTTTCACATCACTGATTTAAAATCCGAATTCTAGAGGCTGATATTGTAACAGATTATCGGGTTGGATTAGTGCTCGCTTTAGGGTCGGTTCGAGTTATATGTCAATTTGAAATATATGATTATCACAATTTAAGATAAATTATAATCTTAGGTAGGATCAGGTTAAGAAAGTTATCCATTTTAGGCTTCAGGTCGGAATTGGGTTCGTGTTCGATTAGTTTTGTGTGTTTTAGCGAATTCATATTGAGTTTGTATTGCCACCCTGTTGTAAATAAAATTGTAGAATTTACTAGGCGCTAGTCAGGAGATAATGTTCACCGATTAGTTGGGGTTGTAGGCTAGATGATAGTGTTAACCGACTAATTGAGGCTTACGCATGACTGATCTTCGGGGGCTTAGGCAGGGCTGATACGTCGAGATATAAACAAAATTCCTTTGTTAGTTTCCATCTACTTCTAACTATACTCTTTGTTCTGGAAGTAGTGGAAATTTTCGTTTATTTCCAACTATACTCTTTGCTTTGAAAATCTCTGTCTACTTGAACATTACTAATGCCTAATCGGTCTACTTCCAGGTCTTTTAGAACATTAATAATGGCTAGTCGGTCTACTTCCATGTCTTTTGCAACATTATTAAAATCTGATCGAGAACTAGCCGTGGAAATTTTGCAATAAAAAATCACCAACTTTTTGTTTATTTGCCATCTTTAGAGCCAGTATCATCATACAAAAGGCAAATACTACTAAAACGGATGAACATATCAAAGTCATTTGATCAGAAGAAAATGTTTCCAGTACAAAACCAAAGCAGCTCATTCTTCACTGCTAGAATCAAACCCGAACAATTTCCTCAACTCAGAAACCAATTTTCCAGAAACAGAATCCGAAAATCCATCACTTCGCCCGACGAATTCCTCCACCAATTCCTTCACAGATCTCGCCGACAATGGATGAAAATGCTTACTCCACTCAGCAACAAATCCTTCCACCAACGCGCATCTCTCTTCTTCGTTCATTCTCCTCCATTTCTTCCTCAGCTCCCCCGATTTCAATCCCTCGAAGCTGCAAATCTCCGCGAATAAGAGCTCTCTGCTTTTCTTCAAGGCTTCCTCCCGTTGAACTACGTCGCCGCTTAGCTTCCTGACGGCGACGCCGAGCTCCGCCGCCAGCATTTCATCGGTGAGTTTGTTGTTGTTTTCGTTTTGTTTACTGCATGAGATTCTGATACGTTTCGCGATGTGGATTGGGGTGAGTTTGGCGGGGAAGGATTGCGTTCGGAATTTGGAGGATTTTGGGAGGAGATTTGGGGAAATGGATTGAATTTTTTGACCTAGTTCTGCTGTTGCTTTGATTGGCATCATCGTATATGGAATGTTGATGGCCTGCTTACACTGTTGGTGCTTTTCTATAAAAAAATTGTATTTTACTTATAAAAAAACGCACACAATGTGGATTCTCTAGCAATACGAATCTAAAATACGTGTAATTGGTTTACGACACGGTGTAAAATGGAACATACCGAATTCACATTTCTTAAAAAAAAAATTATAGCTTGTTTTTCTTAGTTTTGGTTTTGGTTTTCTTTTCTACCTTCTGACTTTTCTAATATAAAAATATATTGACTTTCTTATCTCAGCCTGTTTATTTATTGAGAAATATACTTGAGAATGGATTTATTATATTCATGCTACACGTACAACTTGTAACAACAAATTATTTGCGATCAAACAACAACTTTATTATGGCCATATATATATGTATTACTTTCGTTTTTTTTATTTGTCATTTTATTTTATTTATTTTGTTTATAAATAATTATTATTTTAGCATTTTTATCATTTTTTTTATTTGTAAATAGTTGTTATTTTAGCGTTTTTACCTTTTCTTTTACGATATTAACTCTATAATTATGAAAAATGATTAAAAAAATCAAGGGATTTAAGGAAATTAATTGAAAACTGATTTGTCAACTCCTTAAGTTCCTTAATCTAATTGATGCGGGTCACGCCCGTAATTTTGAATTCGGTTGTACATTAAGCACTATTGTGCATCATATGTATCCGGGTGCTATCATATGTATCCAACTAAAGAAAATGGAGACGGTAGTATATATATAAAAACGTAACAAATCTTATTTAACGGCTTGTAACAAACTATAACAAATCTAATAACAAATCAAGATTGTTATATATTTATATACGTGTAAAATTTGTAACAAACTTATTTACAGGCAAACTGCAACAAATCTAGCTGGCTTGTAAATAAAACTTGTATCAAACTGTAACAAATCTATCTATCTAGTAAAATATTTGTACAATATCACAAAGATATCAACAAATATCATTATGTATATCTATCTAAACTTATCTGGAGAGTTTAATAAAATTCACACATATCTTAGATTATAAATTAAATCACCCTTATTCGAATTCTCAGCATAACTCATAATTACCTGATATCTTGATTTACAGACGTAAAAAATGTCGTCTTCAAGCTCTCCATGTGCGGCCTGCAAGTGCCTCCGCCGCAAGTGCACGGCGGAGTGCGTATTCGCCCCGTATTTCCCGCCGGACAACCTTCAGAAATTCGCCGATGTGCATAAAGTCTACGGCGCCAGCAACGTCTCGAAGCTTCTTAATGAGCTCGACCCAGCCCGCCGTGAAGACGCGGTTAGGTCACTCTCCTATGAGGCGGCGTACCGTCTCCATGACCCGGTGTATGGCTGCGTCGGGCTAATTGCTACCCTCCAAGATCGACTCAAGCAGTTCAAACTCGACCTTGAGTCTGCCGAGAAGGAATTGGGAACCTACATTGGGCCCCTGCACGTAAACGTGCAGGAGAACCCCAATTTTGGGCCCGAGCAGCCCATGAACCATCAGGGTTTCATGCAGCAGCTTGGGCCCGGGGCCGGGTTGTATCAGGTGATGCCGTACGATATGCAGATGGGCCTCTCCGCGGAGATGGCCCAGCTCATGATGCGTAATCATGAGCCCCAGCCTCAACAGCAACAACTTGTTAACACTGATATTAAGGTAAATTTGTAGAATTATATTTTTTGTATTATGATTTTATTGTTCGAGTTACTATTTGTACACGAGTCGAACTGTTCTGGAACTATTCGGATATTATCTCGAAAAAATATTCGTTTGAAATCGTTCTTTGACACGAACTGAACTCAAAAAAAATTCAGCCAAACTCGAACCCGTAGGTTTGGTTTGGCAAGCTCGCTGTTCATGATTTTTTAACTGACGAGCTTAGTAATTATGCTCGTTTAGTATGTTATGGAGCTTTTACTTAATCGAGTTTGAACTCTTCGGGAGCTTAGTATTCACAAAACGAACCGAACTCAAACACATCGAAAAATTCTCGAGTCTTGTACTGTGCAACTAGATTCTGCTCGTATACATACCTAGGCCCATCCCATTTTTTTGTTCTCCTTCGTAACTTTATCCCAACAATAATTAAATATCTCAGAAATATAAAACCAAAGAACATGTCCAATCTATCAATTACTTACAGATTTCGTTACTATATTTGTCTTGATATCAACTTCTTCTAACATAAAAATTATACATTGGAACTTTTACATTTTAGCTATCCCCTGAACAACAACAGTTTCTGAAGGCGCAACAGATGGCAGCCGCCGAGCAGGAGATGATGAGGACATACCAGCAACAACAACACCACAGCGGGTTTGATGAAGCCGGCAGAGATCCGGTAACTGCCACCGGATTTAACCAGGTTTCGGCAGATGGGGCGGCGGCATTTTCCTGGGGCAGTTCCTACGGAACCTTCTCTCAATATAATCATGATCATCAAGTTGAGGTGAAGCAACAACAGCTTCATCGTCATACTCATAATCATCATCATCAAGTGCAGCAACAACAGCTTCATCGTCATCGTCATAATCATCATCCTCAAGTCGAGGTGCAGCAACAACAGCTTCGTCGTCAGCCACGGACGCCGGCCTCACAGCCACAACAGCAGCCAGTAGCAGGAAATGCCGGGAGAATTCATCCTTCGTCTTAATTTTGTCAAAAATTAGGTAATTTCAAGGTAAATTTTTTAAAAAAAAAATTCGTCTTAATTAATTATTTTTTGACTTTTTTAGATGATAAGAATGCAGAATTTGCTCTTTGTTGTGTAACAGAGCTGAGCAGGTGATTGGTTATGGGAATTATGTTTTAGACTTAGAAAATATCGGCAACCAAATCTGCCGAAAAAGTGCACGTGCATAATGTAAAATTGTCGGCATTTTTCCGCACGTGACCAACACGTCTGTTTTTCCGGACGATTAAAGGTCAAAACTAAATTGAATTCTTAACTATTTTAGCCCAAATATACAGTCAATCATTTCTCAGATCTCACCAATCTTTGTTTTCTCACTACTTGTTTGCATTACGAAAGTAACTTGTTTTTGCCGTAATCTTGCAATACTCTAATTTTGCTGTAAAACTATGGTTAGGGTCGAAAATGAGTCGAGCCGAGTTTGTAGTATTCATGTTCGTTCATTTATTTTTAATCGAACTTGAGCCGAACCAAGTTGTGTTTAAGAGTGTTTGATTTTATTCACGAACATTTGTACTTGTTAATAAACATGTATTTTCCTAAATTTCCATACAAATATACAAATTTAACCAAATACTTACTAGCATAACAAGTAATATACGAAAATTAGATTATATATAGTAGAGTAGGAATATTGTTGTTGTTATTATTATTATTATTATTATTATTACTATTTTATTAAGTGGGTCTCGAATGAATTTATTCACGTGCTATTAATGAACGAGTCAATCCATATTCAAGCCCATTAATTTGTTCGCTTATCCAAATAAACGAGCTTGTTCACAAGCAGTTTAACGAAAACTCCGTTGATTTACGACCCTAGTAGAAGTATATTAATTCATGCAGCCACAAGCCTTTTCGTTTTGAATTAGAGCAATGTTTATGCAAAATTGTGTAAATCAAACTTAGATTTCGATTTTTTTGGGTGATAAAACAAGTCCTGATACAGTATATTCCCCCAGTACAAAACCTAAGCAAAAACTTCAGCTCATTCTTCACTGCTTGGAGAAAACCCAAACAATTTCCTGAAATCAGATAACAATTTGCCAGAAACAGAATCCGAAAATCCATCGCTTTGCCCGACGAATTCTTCCACCAATTCCTTCACAGATCTCGCCGACAATGGATGAAAATGCTTACTCCAATCAGCAACAAATCCTTCCACCAACACGCATCTCTCATCTTCGTTCATTCTCCTCCATTTCTTCCTCAGCTCCGTCGATTTCAATCCCTCGAAGCTGCAAATCTCTGCGAACAAGAGCTCTCTGCTTTTCTTCAACGCCTCCGCGTCCGCGCTTAGCTTCCTGACGGCGACGCCGAGCTCCCCCGCCAGCATTTCGTCGGTGAGTTTGTTGTTATCTTTTTCGTTGCTGCATGAGATTCTGAGAGAATTAGGGGTAGGTTTTGCGATGTGGATTGGGGTGAAATTGGCGGGGAAGGATTGCGTTCGAAATTTTGGGAGGAGATTTGGGGAAAGGAATTGAATTTTTTGACCTAAAGTTGCTTTGATTGGCATCATCATTGGAAATGGAATTAGAAGGCGAACACAGAAAAGCTATGGGCCTGTTTGTTTATGGCTGTGGGTGGCTGGAGTACTGTAGGCTGTAGAGAATAAAGTGGAATTTTTAGGTTGGGGTAAATAAATGAGTGTTTGTTTATGTTGGTTGAGAGATTGGGTTGGAGTTGGTTTATATTATAAAAGGTGGTAAAAGTGATTTGATGTGTGTAAGAGATAGTTAATGATTGATTGGTTATTGATTAAAGTTGTATTGGGAATTGAGTTTGATTGATGATGTGTGTAAGAGTTTGTTAAAAAATGATTGGTTATTGAATAAAGGTGTATTGAAAATTGGATTTGATTTATGATGTGTGTAAGAGTTAGTTAAAGAATGATGATTATTGATTAAAGTTGTATTGATAATTGAGTTTAATTAATGATGTGTGTAAGAGGGTTGGAGACAATATATTGTCACAAACCCATAAACAAACACATGTTAGGTTGGGCACAATCCACAACGGATTGGCCCAACCATAAACAAACACACCCTATAAGAAATGAAATTATAAGGTACGTAAATTTTTCTTGTCTTTTAGGAAAAAATTATAAGGTATGAGTGTAGATGATTCCTAGGGATGTAATCAAACCAAACTGTTCGCGAGCTATTCGGATTTCGGCTCGAAAAAATATTCGTTCGGGATCGTTCGCTGGCCTAAACGAACCGAGCCCGAGCCCAATTTCGAGCTCGACAAAATTTTCGAGCCGAACTCGAGCCTGCAAGTATTTGGTTCGTAAGCTCGCGAGCCTGTTCGCGAACTCAGGCTCGCGAGCCGAGCTTACGAGCTAGCTCGCGAGCCAGCTCGAATATATATGTATATATATATTTATTTCAAAAATATATGTGTTCAATGAGATTTAAACTCTAGAACATTTAAAATAAGGCAAAGGTCTTATACTACCAGGCCAACTATGACTTTTTGTAAATGTTTTCATTTAAAAACTGAGCTTAGTCTATAAACGAGCTTTGTTTTAGTGACTCTCGAGCTTTATTACAGGTTTCACGAACCCGACGTCGAACTATGTTATCGAGCTTTTCACAAATCCGAGCTCAAACTATGTTTTCGAGCTTTTTCGAACCGAGCTCGAACTTAAGTTTGCTTATTATGTTATCGAGCTTTTACCGAATCGAACTCGAACTATTTGCGAGCTTGGTAATTATATAACGAACCGAACTCGAACACACTTTTATAAGTTCGAGCCGAACTCGAACCGAACTCGAGCCCACTAAAAATCAAACGAGCCGAACTCGAGCCTGGTACTGTTCGGCTTGGTTCGACTCGTTTACATCCCTAATGATTCCCCTTTTTATTTTTTTTACAAAATTCATTTCTTCTGGAGGTGACAATATTAGTTTGGTCGACAACCCGACATATGTTAAATGAATTGGATCATAGAAATTATTGCCTGATATATTAAAGAGCATTCGACTCAATAAGTCTATAGCCCAACGGTATAGCAAATTGCTACTAACCCGACTAATTTTACTGTATTTTAAAAAAGTAGTTAAATTAGGCTCACTATTTGGAGCAACCAATTGGGTTTATCATTAAAAGTGTATGTGCTAGAGTATTATTAAACTAAATTTAGTATAATACATCTCCTTGTACCCAAAGTTATTTTGCTTTTTAACCTTTTGGAAACATATAAAAAGAAAAAGAAAAAAAGAAAAAAAAAAAGAAAAAAACTCCTGGAATTTCAAGAAAAGCTTTCTGAAAGGAGACGAAAGGAGTGTTTTTCTTTACTTTTGTTGTTGTAAAAGTGATCAAAATTAGGATTCGTGCAAAAAATACTTGCAAGTGAAAGTGAGTTAATGTTTTGAAAATTAATGATTTTGACCAAAATTTTGAACATGAAATATTTATAAATATGCAGTTATACTCTCTTAGTTTACCAAATAAGCAATATAAAAGTAGTATATTTGCTGCCTACGACTTTTGACTTCTAGATTTATAGCATAAGTTGAACACCCCAAACACCATATAGGTTATTTAAGAGCTAAACTCAAATATTTGCTTTAAATATTCTTCAAGGTGTAAGAACTGTATAAAGAACTAACTGATAAATAGTTACTAAAGGTTTTTACATAAAATTCAAGAAAAAAAAGGTTAATAAAGAGAATTCTCATGGATCTATCTAAGAAATGTTTCTGATTTACAAATATATAAAACTTAGAACCTCAAACAAGAAGAAAACTAACAACAAATGTCACTATTTCTGTAGCTTCAAAATCTTGAAAAACATCTCAACCGTGCAAGTTGTAGTCGATGAGTTGTGTTAAGATATCGACCCATGTATCAGGCACGCCGGGCAGGCACCAGTGCATGCAGTCCTGACCCCACGTAGCCACCGCGTCCTTTTGGCCCAACCAAATTGCTGGATGAGCATCGGCTCTGAATTCGCTCAAGCGCGTTAGATCCAGCTTTCTGATGCTCGTTCCTTTCAGTCCCTCTGCGATCAAATGGTTCAGCTTTCTAGCTTCTTTGTTTGTTCCGTTGTTGATCGGATCAAACCATGAGTCGAGCTGTTCGGGTATAGGCATTCGTTAATATCCAGTAGAAAAAAAGTTGAAAGATCATATTTCGGAGTACTCAGTTTGATTCATGCATCATAGCTTTGTTTTGCCAAAATTATCTCTACAAAACAAAGGATAAATGAAAAACTAGAGAGAGAGAAAGAGAGTCTAGTTTACCTGAAATTCATCAAGAGGCTCATCAAACAAGCAACTTCCGTTGCGATTCCATTCGCCACCGTGAAAATGTCTGGGCGACTGAAGCCGCCAGAATTTGAGTACAGTCTGGGGGAATGCTTTCTCAATATGCGATACCATATTCTCGACGACAACTTTCAGCCCGTCTAGCATTTCCAGTGGCGGATGTATTGGTTCCCCACCCTTGAAGAATACAAGAGGAGTCTCTTTCGGGAATTTGTCGTAGCCCCACCTACTCAAGCCGAAGAGAACTCATTATTCGAATTTTCAAGATTACATGTATACAACAAGAAATATTTGGTACATTGTCAGTGAAGAAAAGAAAAAGAATGGAGAATCACCAGTGGCCAGTGTTGAAGACCAGAACGTCGTAGAAATCAGCTATGTTAGCCCAGTCCTTAGCTGGATGATCGACGTCTACACGATATATTCCCTTGACGCCATCTTGGCCGAAGAACTCAGGCTGTTTAGTCTGCCACCTTATTTAATCAGTGATTAGATAGTGAGGCAGCCATTTCTGACAAAAAACTAACATGCATAACTTAAACTTCTATCGAACACGCTGCTCATGAGGAAAAAACCTAGTCCAGAATTATATGGGAAGATCTTACAAGTCATGCTCAAATTACACATACTACACACACTATATGGGACACTACACACACATTACGCACACTTGCATCACACAATCACTCGGGCATCACACTCTGATCAAGGGATAACACACTGTTCATGAGGAAGAAATGTAGTCCAGAATTATATACGAAGATCTTATAGGTCACTCAAATTATACACACTACACACACTTGTCCCAAAGCAAAATTCCTGCATTCAGGGGTGTTTGCTATTGCTTCTGCTTTTTAAGAAGTGATTAAAAAAGGTATTTGCAAGTAACCATTTATAGCTTACGACTTTTAGCCCCAATCAGCTTAATGTTAAGCATAAGTTGCAAACACTCATTTTTCAGCTTATTTGAAACCAAAAGCTCAACTTATTATAAGCATCTGCAAACACCCCATCAATTGCAAGCTTATAAGCTCTTAAACAAATGTCGGAGCTTATAAAATATTTGCAATAAGCTTAGCCGAACAAACACCATTCTTAATTTTCCACAACAGAAGTAACAGAATCATCAACAAAATCCACAAACAAACCATCATCAAATCCAGCATTGCATAACATCTCATAAGCAACAAAATGCAGCAATGGCAGATCAAGAACCACTAAACCACAAATCTGCAAACAAATTAACAGCCCTATTTACCCTAAAGGAAGAACACTTACTCATATCTCGCCAGCAAAACCGCGCGATGATACGCAACCGTAACATTAAATTTAGGAAAATAAGCCCCTCTCCAAGCTCCCTTCCTCTTCCATTTCTTAGCACCATCATCAGCCACTCTTAAAACGCACAAAAACGACACCAAAAAGTTCTCATTCAACGAGTCCCCCACAAACCCTATATTCCTATTCCTCATCCGATCCAGAAACCCAACCGGGTCGACCCGGTCCAAATCGCAACCCTCGGGCATCCATTTCCATGAATTGATCCGTTCCATGTTTTGCCTCTGGTTCCTGATGCAGTTCCACGCGTTTCTGTGGAACGGGCAGGTGGAATCGTACACCGGTTTGCGAGAGAGGTCGAGAATCCATTTCCCTTTGAAGAGATCGCAATGGAAATTAGGGTTTATGGGGGATTGTGCGTGGAAAGGGAGAAGTGTGGAGTAGAAGTAGATGAGTAGAGAGGAGGGGAGGATTAACCAGGTGATGAGCTTTGGGGTGAGCTTAGACGCCATTAACGCACAGATGCATCATGGAGGGAGTTTTAGAAAGAGAATCCAAATCTGGGAGCTCACATTTCCTTTTAGAAATTTCTTATTTTTTTGGTTTATTTTATTAAAGTTTAAACCTCTATTGCAAAAATTTTCAACTAACTTCGATTAATCCTTGTATAAGCGTTATGCTTTTATTGACTTGTCTACGTTTATTTTTCGATTTTCCCCGTCTAACCATGCTTATGCCCCAATTAATCGCTAGACACTAATCCACCACCTAGCGACTTTTACAACCTCGATTTAAACTATGGAAATAGTTAAAATGAAATAGGAGCCCCGAACAACAATCGCAAAAAAGTGTCGGAATTTAAATATTCCAAACATGAAGACTAGGGTCGTAACTTGTAAATGAACATATTTTTCGTAAAATATGAAGGTAGCAAAAGTTTTGTTTGGCATGAAGTTCTTAGTCTTGTCTACTCTATCCATTGATTTATAACTTGATTTGTAAATTGAGCAAATTCACGGGCCGTGCTATTGACTTTCTTGGACAGACCGAAGTTGTGTTTGACAAAAAAATTCTTAGTCTAGTCTACTCCATCACTCATTTATAATGTAATTTATAGTGAGCGGATTATGAGCTCGTGCTATTGGGCCACCTGCACGAACCAAAGTTGTGTTCGACATGAAATTCTTATTCTAGTCTATTTCATCCGTTGATTTTCAATTGATTTGTATTGAGCAGATCCATGAACCCGTGTTGTTAGTTGTCTTGGACGGACCAAAATTGTGTTCGGCGTGAAATTCTTAGTCTGGTGTACTTCATCCATTGATTTATAGCCTAGATTTGACTTAAGCAACGGACCCGTGCTATTAGCCCTTCTAAACGGACCAAAGATGTGTTCGACATCAAATTTCTACCCTAACCTAGTCGTTTATTTATAACTTAATTTATATTGAGGAGATCCATGAAGTCGTGCTATTGGCGCACCGGGCAAGGCCAATCGGGCCCAAAAAAGTATAGGCAAGTTAATTATTGAATTGTGAGAAATTAATTATCGGGCCGGATCAATTGTGCTATCTCTATTAATTTATTTACTTTTGCTAGTTGCTAGCTCTATTAATTGAGTGAATGATGTTGATTTCATATGTAGATAACTTTTCCCTCAATGAACAAACACATTGAACTGTTGGAGAAAAAGACTTCAAAAATGAAGTTTCATCTAGAAATATGTGGACATGAAAATGAAAGTACTTTTTTGTTTTTCTTTTTAATAATTGAAAATGAAAGCACTTATACAAAACCGAAATTGGAAATTTTCAGCTAAACACCTGAATTTTAAATAATGTCTTAATTAAAGAATTTTATTTGTAATCTCTTTTGAAAAAAATAGAAAACATCATTCAATTTAAGGAAGATCTAGTAAAGACTAGATTGAATTTTTTTTTATGGAGTGATTAGTAATAATTATGTAATTATATATGTGGACACGGGACAATACAAAATTGCACTACATATATTACGAGTAAGCATAATCAGGAGATATCATCTAAAATATTGGGCTATGATTGTGGTCCAAGGTCTCTTATTAATAGACCTCGGCAAGTGAAGGTAAGTAACAAAGAACGTACCTCTTTACCAGTTATTCTAACCTCGAAGATCTCAAGCGTCGTCATACCTCGTCTGATCTTTTCAGTTCCTTTAAATTTGATATATATCGTACTGAGTATTCTGCATATCGAATAATGTATTTGACCTTGAGACATTATCCAAAATTCAAATCTCATGTAGGGCCGTAAATGAGTCGGGTCGAGCAGAATGTACTATTGTTCAAGCATGTTTGAACATTATTAAACTTCTAATATTATGTTTGAGCTTGTTTGATTATTGATCAAATCGAGCTTAAACGAGCTTTAACCGAGCCAAACACAAGTCGAACTCACGTAGTTTGACACTTTTACACTTGTTTCAACATTTTAACTTTTGAGCTCTAGGTTAAATCGAGCGTTAAATTTTATCAAATGTAAAAATATGTTCAAACTTATTCAAACATAATTCAAACGAACTTTTAACGAACGATTTTAAATTAAATATCGAGTAATTTGATTCGATTTTCAGTGTCAGTGTAGTCTAGTCATACTACAATTTTAAGCATGGAGGGGCATTGAATACTAGGGTCAAATATGGTAATTAAGCAACAAAGTAAGATATAATTAGATATGAAGGGAGTGGCCAGTGGCAACACAATCACGCAACAGTCAATTTATTTATTTCTCCAAAACAACAACAAAACAAAATGCTCAATCCCATCACTCCCTAATCTCACATGTTCACCACCACTTGCATAAATTCCTCATCCGTTTCTCACATTTCCAGATTCGCCTTCTCTTCTTCATCCTCTCGCATCGGAGGAGCTTCGCGTTGCTCCTCTTCGCTAACCAGTGAGTATCAATTGCTTGCCGATGGTTAAAGTTTGAAGTTCTTACGGTGTGTTTTTCCGTGACTATTTTGAATTTTGGTGAAATATAAGATTTAATCAGCTCAGTAGGTTGTTTTTGCTTGTGGTGTTTTTCAATTTGAGATTGTTCGGAGCTGCTTGCCGATCGTTGAAGTTTGAATTATTATCGAATGTAGTGTGTGTTTTCCGTGAATATTTGAAGTATAAGATTTAATCAAGCTTAGTAGGTTGTTTTTGCTTGCGGTGTTGTTCAGTTTGAGATTGTTCGGAGCTGCTTGCCGATCGTTGAAGTTTGGAACTATTATCGAATGTAGTGTGTGTTTTCCGTGATATTTGAATTATAAGATTTAATCAGCTTAGTAGGTTGTTTTTGCTTGCGATGTTGTTCAATTTGAGTGCGGTATCTGTTGTTCTATTCGTTGAATTTCGTTGCTGTTGAATTTTACGTAGAACTGAGTTTTGATTGAGCTGGATAAGTTGATTCTCCGTGTTTTTGCGGTACTTCTGGTTGCTTTATTTTTGTGTAGTGATTTGTTGACAAATGTTTTTCTGGTGAATTATTTTGAGATTTTTGTGGATATAATTTTCCCTACTGGATAGTAATTAGTAAAATCTCAGCTGTTCATAAATCATACTACCAGGATCGATCCTCTTAACCGAAGTACTGAATTGTTGAAGATAGTAACATATTTTGCTGGTTAATCGATATCTTTTCACAGTTCTATATCTCTGTATGTGCTTCATCTGATATTCCAAGCTATTTATACTTGATTTGAAATTGTTTGTTAAAAGCTCGTTTGAACTTTTTCCTGTTAAAAATATCAAACGAGTTTGAACATACTTTTGTGTTTGCTAAAAATATAAAGCTCAACACAAGCTCGAACTCGATAAGTAAAAAACATTAAAAACAAATATAACATTGTCATACTACTTGAGTTCAACTCGTGTTTGGGTTGATCAAAGCTTGTGCAAGCTCGATTCGACTAATAACCAATCAAGCTCAAATAACACTAAAAAGCTGGATAAAATTTCAAGCAAGCTTTAACAATAATACGTTCGGCTCGATTAGACTACTTTACAGCCCAATATTCTAGTTAAAATCTTTCAGTTTGTTTTTCCAAGCATTGTTTGAACTGTAAGGGCACATTTGCTTTGTCAGTAGTCTGTAGCTAGTTTTCTGCTTATATTTATGATTTATCATGTTTTTTTTTTTTTTTGTTTGGCCACTCTAGATATGGATAATGGTGGCTGTCCAAGTTTATTTCCGCTGCACCGCTGCAAAACCATTCACCTGGTTGGTATCAGATTTTGCCATTTAAAGTTTCTATTTGCATTCAGAGAAAATTTGAATGTGCTGCATCCTTGGTTTGAAGGACATTCGAGGTTGTCTTCTCTCTTGGATTTTGCTCAAAATTTTGAGGGCTTTGTGGTCTTATTAAACCATATATCTAGGTGAGGCATGCTCAAGGAATCCACAATGTAGATGGAGATAAAAACTATAAAGCATACATGTCTGCAGAATATTTTGATGCGCAGCTTACTCAACTGGGCTGGGAACAGGTTGCAAGCACCTTCCAGCTTAATAGCTTAAAATTGTCCTAATCTTATTTGTTGTAAAACTCATGAATTTTCTTGTCTTTATCAGGTTGACAACTTGCGCAACCATGTCCACTCAAGTGGGCTTATCAAGAAACTTGATGTGGTCATTACATCTCCGTTGTTAAGGTAGTAACTCTGGTTCAAAGATTCCCAAGTATCCTAAATCATCATCTAAAAAATGATGTCTTAATGTTGGCCTAAAAGTCAGCAGCTTAGAAAAATACTGGGGCAGTCTTTTTTTCACCGATAAAAGTGATTTCAGAATTGGTATTGGAGATTCTTTCAGTTGATCATCATTTTTATACTGTGCTGATAGCTTGTAAACTGTATGTAAGCAACTTTTGTATGGCTGTCTAAACATTGTGTGCTTAACTGAGTAATGGTCGAAGATGTATTGGCTGTAAAATAATTACAACACGAATTCAAAATCCTTTCTGATCACCTAATTGTAAAGTTTTTGTACCTGATTTGATGATTTGAATCCACAGGACCATTCAAACAGCTGTTGGGGTATTTGGAGGTGAGGGCTACACCGATAAGATGGATAGTCTACCTCTAATGGTTGCAAATGCTGGAAGCAGCGGGCGTCCTGCAATTTCGAGTCTTAATAGCCCACCTATTCTTGCAGTTGAACTCTGTCGAGAACATTTGGTGCGAAGCTCTCTTTTTACTTATCGTGCTGATAATTTACTGGTTTTTTATATGATACCTATAAGGAATGAAGCATTAACAAATGTCTTCTTTTAATACTTAACAAAGATTTGGATACAACTGTTTGTGCAAAACTGAGGATAGATTAATAAAAAGCAGAAAAAGAAATGGTTGTGACTCGCTCCAAATTAAAGAATTTTTACGTCGTCTATTGCCATTGGAAACAATGACGTGATTGTCGTAATTTAACCATTAGTTGTAATTTTGTCGATAAAGGTTCCTTACAAAATTCTTCTTTCAGGGAGTCCATCCTTGTGATAAGAGGAGAAGCATTAGTGAATATCAGAGCCTTTTTCCTGCTGTTGATTTTTCGCTGGTAAGCCTTGAAATATACTGCAGCGTATTTTAATAGTGGGTGTAAACGTGCCGGCTATACATGCCTACCTTAATTGATTAAGGATTAAGAGAATGTAAGTGTAATAACTAACCCGATTTTCATTCAGATAGAGAGCGATGATGATACTTTATGGAAGGCTGATGTGAGAGAGACCAAGGACGAAGTTGCAGCTAGAGGAATGAACTTCCTGAACTGGTAACTAATTGTTTACTAAATTCGTATTACGGGTGAGCTTTCTACCTGCGGGTTCGGTTACCCAACCCAACCCGTGTGGGTTTTATCCGATCGGATCGGGTATTTTTTAGTTCATCAGGTATCACGTTTAGGTCGGGATTTTTCAAGTGATGTTTTTTGGGGATCGAGTTTTTCGGGTCGGGTCTTTCTCGGGTATCCTATTTTAGCAAAATCAACCATAATTTACACATATTTCAACAATCTTAAAGAAGCAAAAAATGATGCATTCATAGAAAGTAACTTTGAGAAAACCCCAACCCGTCGGGGACGGTACCGGCAAGGTCGGGTTGAAAATTGGGTAATTTTATCGGGTACCCAATCGAAACCCAAAAATTCGACCCGATCCCACCCTGCCTTTGAACTAACCTTGTCAATTTTATTTCCAAAAAAGTTCTTATTGAGCTCCAAACTTTCTTCATCTCAGTTAATTGCATCATTATCTCTCATGTTTTCATTAGGTAAAAGATAACATTTTCTAAAATAAATTGTCAAACCGCCTACGAGTATCATACATCAATGTGCATGAGTACGTAGAGATACACTGCCAATATATGGTGATTGTATTACGGCTTGCTGATCATCTCTGTATGTATGTCTTGCTTCACTTCACTTTTGTCTAAGGGGTTGTTTGGTTGAAGATTTGCATGGTGAGGGCATATTTATTGCTGTTAATGAATGACTGTCATGCTTACTTTCATGGTCCATGACAATTACGAATGGGACTTCTGCAGTCGGGTTCGGTACCCGATCCTATCGGTTCGGGTTTTTTTTTGGAGACCTCGGATAGTCCTGTTTTACCTGATCGTGTCGGATTTGTGGTATCCGGCGGATTTCTTGGGTACCCGGCTTCTTTAAAGAACATGAACATGCTTGTTAATGTAAACTACGCTAGTGTCATTTCCTTGCAAGCTTTGTTTTTCTCTAAACATTCAAAAACTGTCTATATGCCCATTCGGTAAAATCCGACCCAACCCGTTCGGGTACCCGCGAGGTCAAGTAGCCGCTTGATCGGGTTGCTTTACGGGTAACTTTTATCAGGTACCCGTACTCAACTCGATAACCCAAAATCCGCAAAACCCGAACCTAGCCCCCCCAGACGATCCTTGCATATAGAAAAAGCTTGGTCGTATATGTTTTGAGTTCCCATTTGTTTGTCTTCCTCCTTTTTTCGTTCTTTATATTATATAAATGTGTACAGGTTATTCACACGGAAGGAGAAGGAGATAGCAATTGTGACACATAGCGGGTTCTTGTTTCACACGTTGGCTGCAATTGGAAGAGACTGTCATCCTCTCGTAAAGGAAGAAATTTCTAGTCAGTAAGTTCTTCTACAACTTTAAGACTAATGCTTATGCTTTTGATGCACATTTCAGTACAACCTTTATATCACAGTGAGTAATAGAACTCCCTAACTTAAATCTTCTAATTAAGCCTACGTTGTTCGAGAATCCCAACATTAGAAGTAGCATATCGGCCGATCCGGTCCGGCTAGGCCAACATCATATTTCGGGCTGGGCCAAAAACTAAGATTATCGGGTCGGATCGAAGCCCGTCGGGCCAAATAGTTCTTTGGGCCTATATTTTTGTGGCTTAACCCATCTAAAATATCGGGTCGGCCCAATTTCGCCACCTCTACCCAACATAATCTGAGGTTGAATTTGGGCGGAGGAACTTGGCTTAATTTAAAATCTACCATCAAATCCACTAACTCATTTGATCAAGAATTTTAGATTTCTTATAAATATCAAGTTCTTTTTTAATGGATTTGTAATCCTTTGCACAACCTAGTCATTTAAATTACACCATCCTCACTCTCATATATATATGTAACAAGCGTCATACTACACATGATGCGTACACACACACCACACACGTACATACACTATGCACACACGCACTCTGCACATTCTACACTTTCATTATTATCTTGAAAAGAACAAAAAGAAAAAAAGGTTCAAACAAATCAAATATACTCATAATTCAAACATCTAAATAAGGGGTTTCAAAAGAGTAGATTTTCAAATACAAAAGATTTTAAATCAATTTATTAGAAATGACCTTAGTTTCCAACTTCATCCACCCAAACGCAATTAAATGGTTTATTAAAATTGCAGTCAAGATCCAATTCAAGTATGGTTTATAATTTGTGATTTCCTTTACCCTCATTATCTCTTGACCACTTTTACTTGTAGCTTTGCAAATTGTGAGCTCCGTTCTATGGTCATTGTCGATAGAAGGTAAATGTTTTAGCTTCTAATAACGATTTGTTTATAAATTGAGTGGAGCATTCAGTTTATTGAAACAATTTCTACATTTTGCTAGCATGATTGGGTCAAATTCTTCGTCAACTAATTATCCTGGAAAGATCCCACCTGGCCCCGACCTACCGAGTGCTGCTGTTGCTGTTGATAAGATTCAAGAGAAAGATACATCCACCTAATAATGCCTACTGAGCATATTGTGTACGGTAAGTAGCCAATTGAAGAAGTGTTTCATACTCAAATTATCTTGTTCACGTTGCACTGTATTGACATGATGTTCCATATACGTTGAGGAACATTTCCATGAATTTGTGCTGTTGTTATAATTATGCTCTCTAGCATGCATAAACTTGCGTATCTAGACGGTTGTAAACACTTTATAAGTTGTTTCAATAGCTTAAAAGATGTAATTTCCCAAAGAGTTATAAGTTAATAAAGTGATCTAGTAGAAGGGCTTATAAACTTGCAATTGAATAGATTGATTTAACTATGAATTTATGGACTAATTTGTAAGTAACTATTAAAACACATTTTGATACATTTTGATTAGTGTGTGAAGTGTTTAGTATGTGTTAAATAAGTTCGTTTGAAGTGCGTGAAATTAAGTATGTAGTGTGTGTGAAGTGTACATAGTTTGTGTAAAGTATGTGCATGTTTGTTTAGTATGCAGAAACTTGCACATTTAATTTACTCGGTTAATTGAGAGTAGTTTCAAATGCATACTTCTTTGTTTATTTGTAGCTCTCTTGTAAAACGCAGATAAGCAAACTTTCATTGTAGTATCACGCAGGGTCTTTAAAATGCTACATCTGGTGAGATATACACTATACACCTTATTCACCGTAAATTTGCACAAATACATGTGGGTGTGGGTGTGTGACTGTGTATTTCGATAGTGAAAACCACATGATACAGATTTTCAGGTGTAGCAAGAAATAAACAATCGGGCTGGTTTCAAACAATCACATATAATTAATCCGAAACGATTACTGGTGGCTGACCATTGTTTGTTTCAATTCCCTTTCAATATGTCGTAAAATTGAAGTGGTTTTTTCCTGGTGCCACAAAGTTCCTGAAACGTGGACAATAATCACTGCTTAGCTGCTGTCTAGCAATTGGAAAGCCCAATCGCAAAGTCGACATAATTTAAGTTGGAAATGTTTAGGAAAACTTCACTGAAGGGCCCAAATTTAGGAAAATGTACCATCACAATACCTGGAAGTTCTCAATTCGGCACTTGAATTTTAATTTTTCTCAATTAGGAGTTCAGATTTTTTAAATTTATTCTCAATTCAGAGCTTTACGTCTTGAAAAATAAGAAACATTATCCGATTTACGAAATGTCCAGTATCGAATTTCAATACTATGTCATAATGAACCTTTCGTACATTAGATAGTGTTCTTTAATTTTGAAGACGTAAGCTCTGAATTGAGAATAAAATTCAAAATCTACTCCTATTAAGAAAAACTCATAATTCAGGCCTCGAATAGAGAATTTTCAAAATTCAGGCTTTGTCAATACACTTTCCTAAATTCAGTCCCTCATGTAAAATATTAGTACTAGTATAGCTACCTCAATGGCGGCAGCCAAACGTAAGACTGTAGCTTCGCACCAGGGGCGGCCTATGATTTGCAGGCCAATTGGAAGTCCTTGCTTATCATATCCAACCTGATAGGGTGGGAGCGGCAGGAAACAATCATATAATATATATGAACTAGGACTAGAATAACAGAAATTAAAATGATACTTTCATATGCCATGGAGGAACGAAACTGTATTCTAGACTATATTAAAATATTTTCTCATAAAAAAAGAATATCTAAATGATTAAACGAAATTAAAAGAGGGAAATTTTATTTAACTTTTTTAAACAAAATATGAAGCAGAAATTTCAGTTCAACAGAAGACACTATAACCGTTTACGAGAGAAAAATTAAGGATGTGTTTGTTTAAAGTTGGCTGAGGTAAATAATGTAGTGAAAAGTAGGTAGAAAGTAGATGAAGTATAGGTTAAATGTGTCCCCAATATATTAGGGCAAACCTTAAACAAACAGACCCGAGAATTTATATACTTGAAAATGAAAATAAAAAGAGGAAACCATTAGTAGGAATTTAGGAGCAGGATTTGAGTCTAGGACACAAGACCTTTTAGTTTTAAGCCAAGAACGAATATCAAACTACAAGGTTCTTGGTAGGTGTGGCTATTCAGATTACCTAGGTTCATGTTAAATTTTGGACCGATTTGTGTTATATAGCAGACATTATTTGAAACATATAATTATTACATTTTAAGATAAGTTATTGGTTTCGGGTGTGAATAAGGTTAATCGTGTTGTATCGGGTTCGCATTGCCACCCCTACTCCTTGGCACATATCTTTTTAATTGAAGTCAGACCAAAGCATTGGAATTATTGATTACACGTCTGTTACTGTCCTAAACTAATATTAGTTATATGAGAAACCAGATAACTTACTGGGACAGATATGGCTGGAAAGCCAAGAAGATTTGCCGAAACCACAAAGCGCATTAGACTTCCTGAGAACGGCAAATGCATACGACTAATATCACGACCAGACGAATGAAACTGCGTCTAAACCAGAAACGGTAACAGCAAGAACGAATGAAGGCAATAGAGTTGGTGAAAATAGGACCGAGTAGAAATTGCAATAATAAGTGATTTTAAATAGTAGTATGTAAATACAGAAAAAAAATGTGATTCTGCTTAAGAAAAGTTAGGTTATGTCACCGTTCAAGCAAAAACATGTATTCGAAAACTAAAATCTACTTTTTCTATAGCTAAAAGTCTAAAAGCGCTTTTTTTAAGTATTTGCAAACACTGCATAAGAAAAGCAGCTAACCTGAAACTTGCAAATTTGTTTCCCCAGAAATAAGCGCAGCTGGAGGTATAACCGGTGCAGTCATCCTGAAGAGAACTCAGATCAAGAAATTTTATATAAATAAATTGTTAAGAGCCGGTGATCTTGATTGATGCAACAAATTCAAATATCCTCAACTTATATTCAGCAAGAACTACTTATATGAAAGTCGAACGCTACCCAAAAAAAGCAAATAATGATGCATAGTCATCCATACAAACAAATATAAGAATATCATCAGTATCAGAGAACTGCTTATCGAATTTGTTTTTCATACCCGGTGGTAGGACTGACGATGACATCCACCTTTTTAAAAGCCTCCATATGGTAGTGCATGAGCCTTCGCCTACAAAAGAAGAAATGGAACTGGAATTTAATGCAACTTAAATATGTTATCCAATAACAGGCTAATATGAGATAGTTTCTGCATTCTCTTGTTACCAAATCAAAAAAATTGAAAGACATATTTTGATATCTTTATAAAATCCTCAAGTGCGAATTTGATACACAAACATACTATATAACACTATGATGAAGGCGATGAAGATAAGTTACAACGGAGAATAGCAATGAAGCTTTTTCCGAGGGATTCAGGTCTTACAGCTTTGGAACTATGTCGTATATGGGGAGAACATTACAGGAAAATGAACCAATGGTTACTGAATCTGTACTGATCAAACCCAAAAGTTCTAGCAAATAAAATTCTAAATATTACTTGGACAACTAATCCTGCAATCGACTTAACTTATCCCTTATAAGACATTCCCCAAGCGTAAACACTTATTTGTTTGGCTATGCTCATCGTCTCCCTGTATGTGACTGGTAATTTAAAACAAAAAATCGGCATACCTCAGACATTGAGCAGCAACGTATTCTGATGCTGTAAATGACTGAAAGAGTGCTAGATTTGTCCGTGTGTCGTATGTTAATTTCACCTTTTTTCTGGATAGAAGTAGAGATTCATCAAGTTATCATTAAGATATCTTATTGCAAAGATAATCTTCAAAAGAAGTGAAGAAAACAAAAGTTTAGTCCATATACAGACAAAGATAAGTGAACAAACCCATCTTCATAATCAGGATTCAATCCAGATGCAGACTCGGAGCCAATTGAAACAAGATGAGCAGTGCGCATCTCATGAAGGTCCGGAATAACAATCTCCACTGTCTTTTCATCAGGAAAGGAACTCAAAGAAGGAAAATTAACACTTACAGCTACATACTTATCTTGCCTCTAATTGTTTGCCTAATTCTTACGAAACGAAAACAGATAACTAAGAAAGCCTGGAATGATACCTTGCATCCATGAGTTTCTAGCAAGCGATTAAGAACATCCTCACACTTGCCAGAGATTTCCGTAGAGAATACATCATTAAACCACTGCAGGCCATAATATATTATAGTGAAAAAATAATATTCAAGAGTCAAGAGATAGAATAATACTTTTATAGAAGGGGCAAGTCACCTCTGTGTATTTCCCCAATCGTAATGATCCAAGAATGTTGGAGCTTTCATGTGAAGTTAAATCAGGCAAAGTAGGGATAGTCTGCAAATGAACAAAACAACAAGTTAGTATCCTATTGTACAGATCTGCAATTTTTGAGAGATGACATTCGACTACAATAATCTTTACATCACATGTTGATATGAAATAAATTCTATAAGCGACACATGGAAAAACAAATTTTAGAGGCGCCAAAATCTAGAAAGGATTAGTATTGGAGCAACATATTGGAAAGAAGTTTGAAATACAAAAAAATATTATATCTCAGGTGATTACAGGTTTCATGGCGATCCTATCAGCAGTTGAAGATCCCAGAATTGCCGAGTATCTGGAACATAGTCAGTAGCTAAATTAGTGAATTTTCTTCCAGTAATAAAGATGTCAAACGTAAGGTCTTCAGCATCAAGCAAGAAAGTTTGGCATCAAGGAAATGGGAATTGTATGACCAAAAAAAAAAAAAGTTAAATAAAATAAATAACCCAAGAGTTTCTATTTGCAGAAGCAGTCTAGTAAAAATCTGAATATGTCTAAGCAGTATCACGACATGCAGCGAAATAGACGTATTTGGCAGAATGGAACCGAAGTATGGAAAACTAAAATTTATGCACAGCGAAGTATAGTTTGGCTACGCAATAAGCAGCATGCAAAAAAAGTGAAAGATACTTCTGCTAGAAGTAATCGAAAATCAAACTTCTGGAAGTGTTCCGTGGAAGAATGCATACATGTGGTATGGAAATAGTATCTAATATGTAGATCAGTAGATCATGGATACTTACACAAGTACTGCATCCTCAACAGTTGATGTGATGGGACCTATGATCTCTACTGTTCCTGCATCACATAGTGAGCTGCCAACAACACCCAAACGTGAATAGCCAATCAGTGAAATGAAATTTGAGCCAAAACTTTTTATGAAAGATTCGCAGCCAAATATAATCATCTGATGATGCAACAACAAGCACACAACATCTTTAAAACTATCATTCCCAGCGAAATTGAATTGAGAAGGTTGTCGCAATATCAAATGGTAAGATCAAAGATACAAAGGCATTCACCATTAGCTACAAAATAAGCTTAAGGCCATTGAGCAATTAAGAATCTGTAGACTGAAATTGGATTGTACTATAATAATGACATACATGGAAACTTCAGTCTACTTCATGAGTAAGGTCCCATGTCATTATGTTCTCTAGTAAATACGGTAAGAGGATCAACAATGTGCATAGACTATATCTGCAAGTAAAGTCTCAAGCATCCATGTCATTTTAACTGCTACTAAACCGAACCATAAGACACTAGTTTAAAAGAATTCCAACCATACAATTATTTGCATTGCAATGTTTCCTCTAATCTATGAAAAATTCCAGTGTGTATTTTCCAAGATGTCTGATCTTTCATTGCCCTCCTGAGAGGAATTATATTGGCACATGATGACTGGCAATCTGGCATGGATAACCATGCAGTCTAGGATTGGAAAGATGCACAGTCTCAACTTTATATTTATCTAGAGGGTGGTTCTTATAGCACAAAGGTAGTAAAGAAGCATACGGAATTTAACAATCTTACCCCGTCATAGCGGTCCTTCCGTATGTAGTTTTCAGTCCCACTACACCACACAAAGAGGATGGAATACGGACTGAACCTGTTTATGAATAAAGAAAGTGCAGTTATTCTGTGAGCAATGGTTAGAAAGAATATACGAGTCTGTAACTATCACAATTCACAACCTCCCCCATCTGTTCCAAGTGCAGCTGAACATAATCCAGAAGCAACAATCGCCGCAGGGCCTGAGGATGATCCACCTGTATATCTTTCAGGAGCATGTGGATTTCTTGCTGTTCTGCATGAAGAAGACATCAAGTCTGCATTATTATAGGAATTAATTGAACCTGCTCAAAGTCGATCAAAGAAGAATCAAGATTAAGTATTGTACTTCAACAACAAAACTCATCTATGCTAGGATAACTATTTGTTGCCCCCTGTTGGCATATGCATGTCAGTCATCGGTAACTCCATAATGGAAATTATGGAGAAAGTGGCGATAACTCATCACATGCTTAATAAAGCACTAGCAAATGCATTATGAGATCACCTAACTCAGAAGGAAAACTGAAATTCACCTCTATGGGCATGCCTCTTGAAAATTAGCATGTAATATCTTATACATATCCGCCTAAGAGTCCTGTTTGATCAGATTGAATTAGAGCGCTGAAGTCTGTATTATCAAAACACTAAAGTTGCAAGTTGCATTTAGAAGAATCCAATGATTTTAGCCAGCACCAAGTTTGTGACATTTAATTTAGTCACTTAGCATTACTCACAACATCAAAACTTAATAGAATGTTAAAAGGATAGTCTACAGTAAAGTAAGGTGCGCAATAGTGTAAAAGGAGAGAGAGTGAAAACTATGCAAACAATCACGCTCCAGACATTGATGCCATGAACCATTATCTATATGGAAAACCTTTTTGGATCCAAAAGTCGCCGCATACATGTGTAAGCAACTGTATAAAATCTTTTTGGAGTCTGACACAGACAAGAGCTTAATAAGTAGAAGTATATTAATTCAATGTCTTCGTCAAATGGGCATCCGGCTTAAGATTAAGACGAGAGGCCGATACACTAGGAATACATGCACCAGATTTTGGTATGAAAGGTCCATCATATGCATTCACTCAAAGGTTAGGTATTATGAACCCCAAGGTGAACCCAAATGCAATTCTTTAGCAAATTGCTAGTTGGAGGTACAGAGGGCAAAACAGATGCGCGCGGACATACCCATAATTTGAATTGTTTCCTGTTGTTCCCAGACCCAATTCATGCATATTTGCTTTTCCAACTAAGACCACACCACACCTACGTAACCTTGCAACACACACTGCATCCTCTTCAACAGGACGAATCTCATGGAAGAAGGTTGTCCCGCCTGTTTTTAATGAAGCAGTCAGAGAACATTTGATTGTTGAAAAAGATTATCCTATCATAAATTCAACTAACCGTTGGACGGATGTGGACAACAATCAATATCATCTTTAATTGCCATAAAAATCCCATCAAGAATTGATAATGGGTTTCCTGAACGATATACTCATAAGAATTAATCCAGTGTGAACATTGTAACTCGTCGTACATAGTTGATAACTAAAAAGAAATTTCATATCTCAACCAATAAAATGTTTTACCT
This sequence comes from Ajuga chamaepitys, assembly GCA_958295605.1. Taxonomy (NCBI): domain Eukaryota; kingdom Viridiplantae; phylum Streptophyta; class Magnoliopsida; order Lamiales; family Lamiaceae; genus Ajuga; species Ajuga chamaepitys. Next base: position 70,500,001 of record OY282496.1, read on the forward strand.
TCCTCAAACCTTCTGGTGGAAGCTGCAGCTTGCTTTCTTACAAGCTCTGGGTCATAAGAAATCAATAATGGAGTTGGAGGCTTCTTATTGCTAAACTCATCGATTGCTGAGATGAATCGCTCTGCAACCTATAACGAATTTGTTTATCAATGAAATGATTATACTGAGGAAAAAACAGAGTTTCACTTTAAATCTGCTTACTATAGATGGGGTAGTAAGCTTAGATCTGTAGGCATGTGCATAGTCTCTAATCTTCCAATAACGGAAAGGTGAAGTAGAATCAGCACTCCAACTCTCGATGGGTTTATATTCTGGAAGACACTTCACAGCTAATTCAACTCTTTCTTCAGGTTTCCCGTCCTCTTCCAAAAGAATTACTCCAGTTTCTGGTTCTGAATTAGAACACATTACCAATTAACTTGACCGTAACTGAAAGATGATAATCATATATCGCTCAAGTTTTACGTTACATAAACAACCCCTAGTTCATACTTTGCTGCATTTTACTGCACAAGACTTTTTCAAAAATGCTAGTTCAAAAACCTATTCAGGTCATGCTACCCTTTCCCATGAATCAATATAGAAAACCTCAGCAACTTTCCAACTTCTCGTGCAAGCTAGGCGGAGCCTAAATTTAACGTCTGAATTGTTTTAAACGGCAGAGATCAGTAGCTCAGCCAGCTAGCTTAGTCTCATTGCATTTCTTATACCACATCTTACACTGGAGAGAGAAGACGTACTGTATCTGCGTTAAATCATTAATATCTAAAACTTCAACTATCCAGCTCCTCTCAATGGCTAAAACATAATAGAATTACTTTGTTTAATTGCAAATATTTAGTAGAGCTTTCAAAATTGATGAAGAGATGAACCTTGCGGAGGAAACTCAGGTTTAAACATTGGAGCCTCCGGTATGACAGTATTCCTCAGCATCTGTTAAACACCAGGCATCAACTCAACCATCCGAGATCACATAAGTTAAAAAATGTGCAATTCAAATGAACAAAAAACTAACCTCGACTATTTTATTATCCTTTTTCAGACGAGATAAGATCAAGGAGCCAATCAACGACGCCTCGAGTAATTTCACAAACAGCTTGAGTGCCATTCCAGTCAAATGCGGAGCTGTAATAGCAGATTTAATCCATTAATAACATCAACCAAAACTTCAAATTAAGCTGCATAATCGAACGCTTCCTATACCTTCTATTTGTTCATACTGATATTTCACCGCAGCTAAATCAACTTCATCCGCCGGCAGCATCACTTTCTTCTTCCCCATCGTACTCCAATCTACCGCGCAACAAAAACTAAAACAATCAGCAAAAACATTACGAACAAACAAAAAACCTCTAAATTCGAGATCAACACTCACATTCAACAAAAAGCAACTCCGAATCGGCAGTTATGATTGTTTGACTTACTTATACACAAAATGCTGCTAGCGCGGAAAATGATTGATAGCGCGGGGACCGGGTAAGGTGAAGTAGGTGAATTAAATACACGGAGGTTGAGAAAATTAATGGCGAAGCAGTAGAAGTTGGTGCACAACCAGCGCAGGATAGAAGGAGGCCCTCCCTGCCGTCAGCATCTCACACAATTTTGCCTGTTTCTGCGTGCAGCTGTCACTGTCGATTTCTTTCAAGTTCTATAGTTAGTAGTTGGTATTTTCATTGGTGTTGATGTTTATTTTCGGGTTTAAATATTAGCAAGATAATGGGCTGGGCCGTAGGTTTTGGGAAGTTGGATAGGGTGCTAATTGGGTTGGGCCTACTTCTATTTGTTGGGCCTAGTTTTATTGGTTTATGGTTCTGGGTCGGTTTGGGGATTGATGGCTGAAAATATGAACACATGGAGGACTTTCAAGTTACATCTTTCTCCTGAAAATAGTGTTATATTTTTTGTTGTGGTTTACCGGGGGGACCCGAGCCATTAATGAGATATCACTTTAGAAGAGCTAGAATTTTAATCTTGTGTCAGGATCTGTGGGATAAGGGACAGTCTCAGATAGACAGTTTCTATGGGGCGTAGGTCTCCCAAAAGGTAACGGAGACGTGCAAAGGTTTCCTCGGGTCGGATGGAGATTGACCCTCGAGTGCAAAGGTATAAGGGAGCTTGACTGCAAGACCCACCCGTCGAGCTGGGATACATGATATAATACATGACTAATGTATACTTGTTCTGTATTGATATAACTATAGTAGTAGTATTGTTAATGTACATGTGTCTTTTATTGATATAACTATAGTAGTTGTAAATGTAGCATCATATATAGAAGAAAATTCGACTTTATAAGATTTGTAGCCAGCCAAATGCCATAATTACCCAATCTATTCTATTGTTAATTCAAGAATATGAGTGATAATACAACTCGACATGACAAAACAAATCCGCTTGATCTAAACTTAGTGTGAGAAACTAGAAACCAAATCAGTGAAAGAGTTGGAATGAAAATATTTACCTTATCTAGCACTCAGGTGCTTGTATTTCAGCGTAGGAGTTATACAAGAGTTGTATTGAAGCTAAAGAGCAGCTACTATTGCAGTATTACTAACTTAACCACTCCGTTTCATTTTGTTCGCCTTGATTTCTATGTGAATGCACACTATCGATTATTCGACAAGTCGCTTAGCGTTTCCTGGAAGAACTAGAAATGAGAGTACTACTACTATAATAGTTTTGCCCGCCCAAGACAGATTAAAAGGCATGATCAACTCACTACTGCCTCCGTGAACAATTGAAGGAATGAAATTCACTCTACACCCGGAATGAATATAGCAGCCAACTCCAAAAGTCCACTTCTTTATCAATTTGGATCCAAATCAATCCAAAAGGGAGCATTCCACCGAATAATTCGAAATCAAGTAGCTTCCTAAGGACACTCAAGTATCTTATTAGTTACAATTAACTCGCGTTAAAAATAAAAATCCGACCGATTTTTAGTGTTTCTTTTGATTTGCAACCACTTGTTATATTGTTATATTTTAAAGCATTGATCATGTTAGATTAGTTAGTTATTAGATTGATGAGCATGTTACTAGAGGTATTATCGCCGGGAATGCTGTTAAACCAAAACTAACAAAACTGCCATTCGTTGACCTTCCTTATGCAAACTTGCATGCTGTCATTATAATATACATATTTAAAAAATAAAAAATTGGCACCACCTGCCAATAGCTGGCACCGGAATATATATAATATATATATACGTCGTCTGCCGTAAAAATCTTCGACTAACTCCAACTAACTTTTGTCTAGGCGCTACGATTAATTCTTTCCTAGGCGGCACTCCTATTAGCCACCTATATTGATTTCTCGATTATTTGTCACCTAACCACGCCTATGCCGATCAGTTCAGTCTAGGCTTTGACTAATTTCTACGCCCTAATCTACCGTCTAACTAGTTTCTAATTACTCTACAACCTTATATATATTGATATTTTAGAATTCACTAGGTATTAGTCGGGCTGTAAACTGAAGTCTAGTGACTAATCGGAGTTTAACCGTAGCTAAACGGGGAGACGAGGAGAAATTGAAAAAAATATAACTCATCAATAAGAATCTAACACCTAATGAGCGACTAACTAGAAATAGTCGAGAATTCTTTCAAAACATATATATCCACTAATTTGTTCGTGCACTTACGCAGGAAAGCCATGTTACTAGGGATTTCCAAAGAAACGTCACTTTATTTCACACTAACCATAGTTATAAGTTCATTTATTAAAGAAATAGATGAAACAGAAATGCCACTGGCCCATTTAGATCATAATAAAGTGGAGCAGTGACATTTGATTTAATTTGGGTTCGAATATATACATATATATTGCACATTTAAGGTGAGTATCCGTAATATTACCGATTTATATGCCAGTCTTTTATATATGCTACATTATTAACATAGAAAGCTCACCATAAATATATAGCATATTAAATACTCCCACCATTCAAAAGAGAGAGTCATTTTGGATAATATATTTTTCTAAAAGCAAGTAATTCAAGTAATTTTTTCCTATTTATTCCAACACTGTGAATGGAATATATATATATATATAAATATATACACATATATAACGTTATTAAATGAAATACTACGATTGGTCTTACTTTCCTACTTGCGGTGTGCACAAATTATTACGTTCAATAACTAATTTTATCCGTAGTTTAAAGATTCAATTTTCCACATAGCAATGGAAAATCCTAATTACACAATCGAGCATTCAAAAAGTAAATCGAGATCGAATAAAAATCACTCGATAATTTTAATTCACTTAAGTACATGCTTAGATCATTTTTTTTTAACAATCAATCCAAAATCTTATTACTTAAATCAAATTAGTAAGTACAAGATTCCTAATCCAAAAAATATATTCGATACAATTCAAAACACGTGGATCGACCAATAAAAAAAAAAATTGTCAGACTATCTGCTACAGAATATAACGACAATCCATATGAAACACATTTCGCTCAATCAATAATAATATATCGTCATCTAAACGATTGTAATAATTCAACGAATTCTCCCACCTCGTGATTACTTACACAGCGAATAAAGAATCTCAATAAGAACTAAAGATCGTACAACCAAAACGCAGATCATTTAATCGGACACTAATTGACGGCAATCTATAATTAACCCAAATAAAGATAAGTGAAAAGGGAGAAAAAAGAAGAAGGTGCCTTGACAACGAGGTCAAACGTTAATTAATGATGGTGACCTCGTTTCGGACAGAAAAGTTGCACATGTCACGATAAAGAGTTCCCGTTGTCTTCTGCCAATTACAGATATTTAACAGTTAGTTAGAACAAACGTTTTCTTCACTTAATTTGGCAACCATTTTACACTTACCCATAATAATAAATAATTAGTTAATAAACCCACTCTCACACTTGCTAAGTAGGGTTATAAAACGAGCAGATGATCGAGTTGAGTTTGTAGGTGTTTGTGTTTAATTTATTATTTTTAATTAACTCAAGTCGAATCTTATGTGGGAGTGTTTGATTTTTTTACGAACATATTCACGAACGTGTGTGATTATGTTCATGAACATTTGTATTCGTGTGTTTTATTCACGAACATCAAATAAATACACATTTTTCAAAATCTTCATAGAAATAACGAATTTAACTAAAAGTGATATATAGTATAAACGAGTCAATCAAATTCAAGTTCTATTCATTTACAAGATAAGCTAAAAAAATTACTTCTTTACTCAAATAAACGAATTGTTCAATACAAAATTTGTTCCTATGCAACTCCAAATGTGTGGATGGCACATATAATGTACTCCCTCCATCCCAGTTAACTTGTCATACTTTACATTTCGATTCGTCCCACTTAACTTGTCACACCCATACTTTCTTAACATCCGTGCTCGATCAACTGTGACAAGTTAACCGGGACGGAGGGAGTACAAAATGATCCACTCAAGAAACCTTTTATACTTCTATCTATCCTCAAAGTTATATCCCGCTCGATTATGCCATGATAATTTGCATAACATGGATGAAGATGTCAAAACTCGAATCTCTCTGCTCTCATTCGCTCATTATTGAATTTGTGTGTAAATATAAATAGAATGATATTAACTTTTGATTATATACTTACACATCGTTTTGATTATTTATAATTCATTCGGTATTACGTACCAACATATGGTCATTGAAGTATAATTAGTTGAGCAATTTAAGTCAACCATTAATGTATCTTCCAACAATATTATGCTCCATTATTCTTCCACCAACAAAAAAAATAATCCTTCTTTTTTTCAATGAAAATTGGACAAATGGTGTCTAGTTTGGAACACTTTTTGGTGTTGAAAGTGAAGGTAAGAACAAGACAAATATAGTGGCTAGGTTTTATGATTTTTGTCCCAATTGTAATAAGTCATGTACCTTTTTTCCTCTTTAAAAAATAAAATAAGAATAAAGTGTATAAATAGATATCCATGTACTTTTTCCCCTCTTTAAAAAATAAAAATAAGAATAAATTGTATAAATAGATATACCTCAACTCAATATCTCTCACTACTACTTTATAGACAAATGTTCCTCTATTTACCACTGTACATATTAATGTATACGTCAGTTGACATGTCAAAATCTTATAAAAGAACTTAATAATTCAATTGAAAATTTGAAAAAAAAAAATAAATAATACATTAATTGTTAGTCGTGTTGAACAAATATTTGCTCCGTCTAGTCCTCGTTCAGACGTTATGTTCTCATTGACTGTCTACGATTCTCTTTCTTATTTTCTTCCCGTCTATGCCACACTTAGTCACATTTAAGCACTGAGTAGTCGCTAAGATCCAACATACCGCTTCATTAGTACCCAAAACATTTACGACATTGCTTTTGAGCATTGTTCTAAATGTCTCCATCTAGCTCCAACTCGGTCTTATTTAGGTATTAGACACATCGACCACCTACATTTTCGATCCAAAAGTTTTCTCCTTAATTTCGTTTATATTTCAGTTAAACTATACGATAAATGTTAATTTATCATCCGATTAACGTCTGACGTCTTTTAAAACGAGTAGGAAGGCATGCACAAACTTTTTGACAAGGTCCCAATAGAGTTGTGTAGAGTGGATACTACAACTAGAATCCAAAATGATTAGGCTCCTATGTGATGGACACACTTCCATAGTCCATAATCATTAATCAACCAGAACAATGCATGTGTACCAAAGAATCCTCAACTTGATATTGACTTTTATGTGATAATAAAATAAAGTTAGATCTATGACTTTGTTCACTATTTTATTTTATTTTCAAAAAAATCAACACACTAAACCATAATGAATTTGTAATTACAAAAATTAAAATTTATGTTTCAGAATAAAATTAGTTGACTATAGTAATCAACGCAAACCAAATGGTTAATTTTGATGAATTTGATTTGTGTTAATTAATAATGATGAATTTGATGTGTTAGTTAGTAATCACGACACTATGCACAATCCATTTTACGACAATATTCACTTAGTCGTTTGGTTCAATCCAAGCTCAAGCTCTCGGTGGACTGGACATAGACGAGGTTTAAGTAGGTCGCTAGTTTAGTGGCACGTCTCATCATATGTTAGATTTTGATGGGGTTGTTAGATGAACAAAATTTTGAGCTCATTTTATAAATAATAAATAGAGCTTGAACATGATTCCTCGTTCATTAAAAACTCGCGAACAAGGTTGTTTGAAACGCAATTAATAACAACAATATTTATCCTATATGTAACGTAAGATTCTTATATTGCATTTTATTATAAGCATTTGGTTAAATCCGTTTACTTATATGGAAATTTAGCAAAATTGTGTTTATTTGATGTGCATGAATAAAATAATTAGATGTTCACGATCATAGTCAAACACATTTACGAACACGTTCCTGAACATATTCAAAATTTTCTACTACGACTGGGCTCCACTCAAATTCGATTAAAATAAATGAACCAAACATGATTTGGGTTGGCATGTCCCCATCCGGATGTGGCATAGGTCGTCTTCAACGTATTTCCTTTTACATCGGATGACTCATCCCTCTACTTCCACACCCTATTAACTACATCACCTTTTACAATTGTAAACATATCTTTTACAATTTTCAATAAACATTTTACAAATTCTAATACACATCTTATCCTACTATAGCCTTAAACTAAAATATTTTTTTGGATATTCCGTCTGCGAATGTGCTCCATCTCATGGTACAGATCTCTATATCCCAATCCAATTATCCCCTTACTTGTTGCCACCAAATGTACATTTGTCTCTTACTTTGGAAATAATTATTTAGTTCTTTTCTTAATTTTAAATAATAATACACTCTTTTATTGGTTTGAGGGTCTTTTAGGAATTTCACGTTACCAATCACCCAATCCGAGTCAACACACTGAATCGCCAGGTCGTTTTCGTTTTCCTTATCATCTCTTCTAATCAATTCCCCCCAAGTGGCCCCCTTCCTTCCCCAAATTTCTCAATCTGACCCCCAACTCATTCACACTTTCCCCTCTCCCTCGCCGCTATTTACATGCCACCTATCCCTCCATCTGCCACGTAGAATTGGTAAAATCGATCTGTTTCGAAAGGTCGGATCCGTCCATCCGACACTTTAGTTGAGCTGAACATTAATTTTCTAACATGAAGTTCTACTCGGCCTGACCTAATTCAAAAAATCCGATAAACCGTAAATCAATCCGATAATATTAATATATTATAAGGAGACATGTTGGGACATGTTAATTAATTTTAAGGTTGATCAAATTTTTGCCCAGTCCAACTAGGCCAGCATTGGCCCGATGATAGGAGTGCAAGTGAATCGATGAGCCACTAGAGATCGACTCAAAAAATATTAAAATTGCTTCGAGATAAATGAGTCGAGCTCGAGTTCAAGTGTGAACTTATTGATACTCGGCTCGACAAGCTCACGAGCTTAATTGCGTTTGTGTTAAATTACTAATTTATCATTCAAAGTTGACATAATTATAAATATATCCTAATTCTAAATCAAATAAGGTGAAAAACCATAAGGTACCCATTAGCAATCATACTGTTTTAAACTTAAATCTATTTTTAAATCTTTCGAATTATAATTTTAGATCATCGAGTCGAATCGAACCTAACGAATTTCTAACAACTAAACTCGAGTTTAGAAAAATAAACTCAGTCAAATTCAGAGCCTTGAGTTTTAGTTGAGTTAGAGTTCGAACCTGTCAGTACTCGATTCATTTGAACTCCTCCCAACGGGTAGGATCGATCGACCGACGGAATAAGTTGCCACCTTAATTACACTTTCTCACTCCGCCTCACCACTAATTACATGCCACCTATCCCTCCGTCTGCCACGTACTCAGTTGTACAGAAATTGTGGTCCACTCGAATGTAACTTTAACGGAACTCCAAATACTAGCAAAATATAACTAATCAACCTCGTCCAAATTCTGAACAGGTCTTCTCTCTTTAAATCTCAAAACCCATTTTTTCTCCTCCCCAATCGGAAATGGAAAACTACCCCTACAACTCCTCGTATCCGGAGTCCGGCGACTCCTCGCCGCGCTCGCGCGAAATAGAATTCGAGAATCCGCCGCCGTGGGAGGATTCACAGGGGAATCAGCCTCCGGCGAATTACAGAGTCAAGTTTATGTGCAGTTACGGCGGGAAGATTCATCCGCGGCCGCACGATAACCAGCTGGCGTACGTCGGCGGTGAGACGAAGATTTTATCGGTCGATCGGAATATCAAATTCGGTTCTCTGCTTGCGAAATTGATCGCGCTGTGTGATAGCGACAATATTTCGTTTAAATATCAGCTACCTGGTGAAGATCTAGATGCGTTGATTTCGGTGACGAACGATGATGATTTGGAGCACATGATGCACGAGTATGAGCGGTTGTATAGAGTTTCTCCGAAGCCAGCGAGGCTGAGGATTTTCATCTTTACGACGCTGAATCAGAGCTTGAATTCGTCGACTAGGAGTTTTGGTTCGGAGGAGGGGAGGTCGGAGAAGGAGAGGTTTGTTGAGGCGTTAAATACTGCTCCGATTATGACTCCGCCGCAGCAGTCTGTTTCTCCTGCAGCTCCGCCGCCGCAGGCGGCGGCTGGAAACATGGATTTCTTATTTGGACTGGAGAAAGCAAATGCCATGGCGGCACAGCCGCCACAACCGATGGTGGGGAGAGTTCCGGATGTGGAGGATCCTGTTTTTGTTCCTGGTTCGGATGGAATGGATCCGATCCAGAAGCACATCCAGGATTTGCAGAGGCTGAGGCTTGAGGAGCAACACGGAATTCGTCGGAAAAGTGATGATAATCTGAATCTCCCTGGTGGATTCAGCGCCGGAGATTATTACAAGGCCCCGGAGAAAGCTCCACAGACAGTGATCCACGGCGGCGTTCCGTACTGGTCCGATAAACAACTTCCCGGCGGAGCTATGCCGACGAGCAGCGTTAACGAACAGGCAGTTTACATGATTCCAGCTCAGGCAAACGCGTACCACGCTCCGATGATGAGGCCGGTGACCGGAGCTCCGGGCCAGGGGTTCTACACTGTTCAAAGAGTACCATCGGAGATGTACCGCGACCAACAACAACAAATGTACAACATGATTCCACAGTCAGCGATGCCTTCCATGGCTGCGCCGCCGCAGAATTTGCAGCAACAGAAGCCGGTGGGATATTCCGAGGGTTACGGAATGGTGAGACCAGGGAGCACTGTTGGAGGCGGCATGGTCACCGACGGGTACGGGCAGATGGCTTATGATGGTGGTATGGGCAGACAGGTTATCTACACTACGCCGGGAGGTGTCATGGCAGCGCCGCCGTCCGCCGCCCAGTATCAAGCCATGGTTACACAAGGTGGAGCATTGAACCCGGAAGTAGCAGGGTTTAAAGGGGTCCAGAAAGTTACACAAGGTTCTTTGTGATTTAATCATGCAAGTTTTTATCATATCATATAGTTTAATACTATATATTTATATCTACATATGTTATAAAAGTTTGTTTTATTTGGAAATAAATGAGTTTATGTGGAAATATATATGTTTTTTCCTTTTTTGCAATTTTTGATAATTTAAACTACGTATATATGTACACATATCAGTATATAACATATATATGTGTGTTTTTGGGGTGCTTCACGTTTTTCCTGTTATGATAGTACAAAGTCTATTTGCAATTATAATGGTGTGTTTTCTAATATCTTTCAATAATACTGTGTAGACTAGAAACTATTTCAAACTTAGGTTGATTTATGTTATTTAAATTGTGAAATTATGTAGTAATATTAATTGGTTATGTAAATAATTGAAGATGTGATTAATTTGTTGATAGTTTTTTTTTCTTTCTTTAATTTCTAACTTAGAGGATGTTTATAAGTAATCGTACTTTTAGAGAAGTGATAAAAATTGATTTTTGTGAAATTTTAAAAATTGGTGATAAAATAAAGTAATTTTAAAGTAAAAATCTTGTAGAAGTTGTGTGATAAATTCTATGTTATCCGGTTGGTAAGTTCGACTGGAATCCAACTAATCAATTTAAAGAGTAGATAATCAAGTGCACAGTTATATCATTCAATTGGGTAGTAGCATATAATTAGTCAGGGGAGGTTTGATAATTTTTTTAAGTCAAATTTTAAGTGTTTTTGAGAAATAATTTTTAGTTGCTAATGTAATATTACAGACACATTAAAATATAATTCTTGAATTTAGAAGTGATTATGAGCAAATAAAAGTTTGCAACTATGCTTTAATCATTGGAGATTTTTTGCTCTCACGCCAGTCCACAAGTGCTCTGCACAAGGCATCATCACGGAAGGGAAGACTCTTGGCTTCAACTTTCACTAATATGCACAGGAAAATCTATAATTATTATTATTATTATTATCCCTATGTGGTGGTGTTATCAATATTATTGTATCTTATTCCTTAGAATGGAAATTCATTTTGCTTCACTTTGAAGATATCCCAACTAGAGTTGGAGTGGAGCAACTCGTTACTCAAGCCAAAACTACATTAATTTATTTACACTATTTGTTTTTAAACGGGGTTTACTTTTGTTGTAAAATTCTCCGACTAGTCTTCACCGAAGTGTTAAACTTTCATTAAAGGTCCATGCAATTTTTTTTTATTTCTCTTCGTCTAAGGTCTGTTCAATCTCGTCTAGATCGACTAATTACTAGACCTTACTATAGCATTTGACTAACATGTAGCGACTTTTATAATATTAGTTTTTACAAGTGAAAAACCAATGGGTATAGGATAATCTCAATTTTATATTTAACAACCATGTTGGGCCCTTTGCTTTTCTCCTACAAATTCTCTTAGAATCTTAAGTTTTAAACCAATAGAAGGTCTCCTAATCAAGAAACCTTGAGAATTTTTAAGAATATATATAATTTTACATAAAAAAATTTATAACATATTATTTTGTATAAATTATTAATTTAAACAATTCTCCCCAAGGATCAAAAGGGGCATGTACTTATTGATATAATTCAGGGGCTACATTGAATTTCAAAAAAAAAAAAATCTAAAATATAGTAGAAAGTGGGAACAATTATTGCTGCAAAAATCATGACAAGTTTGTGTTAGGTAAGCTGCATTTAATTTTTATTGTTATATATGTTGTGTTTTATAATGTAAAAAGAAGATAATATTTTGGAGGATTGGAATGAAATGTTGCCATGTTGTCCAAAAGACAATAATTAAAAAATATTGTTGGTAATAATAGCATTATCCATTGCAATCATTTTGAATAAGTATCCAAAAGAAACATTTTTATATGAATGACAGTGAAAGGGCCCTAATTTATGGTCTTCTTTTCCATAATATTTAATTAAAAATTATATTTTAGTGTAATTTTAAGATTTGAGTTTACTTGTAAAGGGGAGACACGTTAGTCCTACTACGTCTTCTTTCCCTTATGTTGGCTGCATGTTATTGGTTATTGGTTAGTAGATGTTATTTTATGGGTTCGTTCGTTTAAGATTGAGGAGTGATGGATCAATCTTGGTTGAGGAAATTAATAAGTGTGGTTATTGAAATTCGATCCTCTAAATTTACTGAACTCAATTTTAAGCAAACGGACGCCATGTTTTTTGAAAAAATAAAATATGCATATGCTATTATTTGATTTAATGAAAATAAAGATATAAAAATTGTATAATGTCTGCAGAAAGTTGAATTAGATAAAATATGGCATTTTTCTCGTGTGAGTAACATGTCGGAAATAAAACGTACTATTTGCCGTGAATACATATTAATATGTTATAATAATTTGTAAAAATTTATCATCATTGTATGTCAACAGTCGTCATGTTAAGGTGTAACATAGCGGGCAAAGTAGCCTTGGGGTATTCTGCTGTTGCATTGGATTTGAATTTTCTAGTGTGGAGTGGGCAATATTGACTCGGTTCGCTTTATATTTTAGATGCACTGGATTATATGAATATAAGTTTGAAGAACAATCGGGTCCAACAACAGTAAGCCATTGGGTTAATAGTTAAGTAGAACCGGATCTTCCTGAAATTTTTAATACATTTAAGAGGAATAGACCGGGTTGGGCCCGCATGTGTTGTTGGCACGATGGCTGGACCCGACCAGGTTGAGCCGCCCGAATTGCCACCTCAATTCTAAAGTATTTTACGTTATATTTTAGAGAGAGTGTCACATTTTGTATAGATTCTACAATTCTATATTTTATTTATATATAAATATACGCTCTCTTTCTGAAACACACTATAAAGTACCGTAAAGAATCCAAATCCGATTGCATCTATGCTTATTGATGATATATCAAGAGTATGAGACTGGGAAAAAGCATTACACTAGTAGGTAAAGGTGGCAAAAGCCGGTCCGGTTCAGTAGACTCAATATTTTAGATTGGTCGGTCCAAAAAATATAGACCCGAAATACTATTTGACCCGACCGAATTGGTTCCATGGCCAACAACCCGACGAGCCTCGAGTCGGCCCGATAATCTTAGAATACTATAAGTAAATATTCCGGGCCGAGTCGGGCTGGCTGATCCGTCTCGAAATATAATGTTGGCCTTACAGGTCGGACCAGGCCGCCCGAGTTGCTACCTCCACGACTAGGAACAAACTATGGTCCACATATCATTTGATTTGGGCTGCTTTAAATGGGCCTAAATATTGTGGAGCCCATATGTGATTGCTCAAAATATATCGGCCCATCATATTTCATCTAGCCCAAAATTTGGATTCTGGGCTATTTTGAAATCCAACTCTAGTATCACCAATTGTTTATACAAGGAAAAAGTTAATATATTCGTCTGTCAAATGTGCAAATTATATTAATTGCTAAATAAAACATTCAACTTTCATAAAACTACAATCTTAACATAATTTTTAAGAATTGCAATAATCAACCAAACATACTTTTGTAATTCGAATAACGTGCAATTGAGGTCATAAGCATTTTTATAAAAAAATATATTAGCGTTTGTGTTGAGATATATTATTTTTTTCTGAAAGTTAATTACTAAATCAAAATGTACTACTCCCTCCGTTCCACCTTATCTTGCACACTTTCCTTAAATGGTCGTCCCACCTTATCTTGCACAGCCTAAAAAAGGAAAGTTATAACATAATCTCCACCCTCAAAATCTTCACTCTCAATCTCCACCTTCAATTTACCTTTGAAAAGTCAACAAACAACCAAAAAGCAACTTTTCTTAATACTCGTGCCGACCCCCCCTATGCAAGATAAGCCGGGACGGAGGGAGTACTATTTATGCTGAAGTATGTTCCTTGTTCTGAATAAAAATTAGTTTAATCATGAATCCAATAATTTGAAGAGGATCTAAAATTCATGCACTAGCTTACAAGAGAATTTGCAGTTTATTTTATGCATCTTATTTGTTAATTTACGTAGTTTAATAAACTAACAACACTAAATTAGTGAAGATATTAGAAACGATCAACACCAAACACTAGCAGTAGCGAACCTTAATTCAATACGATAACACAAACTCGACTTGATCCATGCTCACATAATTTATATTAAAATATTATAATCATGTATTTCAAATAAATTTAATTAGTGTATAATTATATAATTTTAGCCTATGAAATCGAGGACGAGCGAAATCGGACAACTCGAATTACCACCCTAGTCGATATAAGCGAATTTTGTTGATTCGTATGAGCGGCCACGTCGACACTCATGCTTATGCAGTGTTATATAAAGCGACGTCGATCTAACCGGATAAGTGGGTTCCACATACAGACACAAAATTAAAACCGTCATAAATTCCTCACTTACCACTACTGTGCAACCCACATGATTTATGATTGATATCAACTTTTCCAGATGTCTCTGCTCACCAGAAATTTCCTGATTGTCAAGCAAGGAATTTGATTCATTATTCTCACATATATGTAGTTGTATACTTTATATACACGCAGATTCAGTTTCTACTTTTCTGCATTCAGTTTCAAATTCTTCCTCCAGAAATTTCCATTTGAAAAATGAGCGAGCCGCCAAAATATGCTTATCCCTATCCTGCTCCAGGTACACGAGATTCTTCTTATTTTTCTTATTTGGAACTGATTTTGTTGAATTCTCTCTAATTTGAGTGTGTATGAATTCGTTCGTTTCAACTTCGAAGTTTGCTGAATTTTGTTGGATCTGTGAAGATGCCATGGATTTCTGTGTTGCTTAGCTCATGCGATTAGTGGATAAGTATGATTTGGCTTTGATTTAGTAACAGGTTACTGTGATTTCTTATTAGGAACTGATTTTGTGGAATGTTTTTAATTTCCTTCCCTTCATTTGACTGTGCATTTTGAATTCGTTTGTTCAACTTCGAAATTTGCTGTATTTTGCTTTTTTTTTTTGGAGGTTGAATATGTGAAACTACCGATTTCTGTTCTGCTTAGCTCATGCAATTACTGGATGATTATGATTCGGCTTTGATTTAGGAACTGTTACTATGATGTCTTATTAGGAACTGATTTCGTGGAATATCTTTGATTTTCTCCCCTTTATTTCACTCTGCATGCTTGAATTCGTTTGTTTCAACTTCGAAACTTGCTGAATTTTGTTATTTTTGGAGGTTGAATCTGTCAAACTGCGGATTTCCGTCTTGCTAGCTCATGCGATTACTGGATAATCATGATTTGGCTTTGATGTAGTAACTGGTTACTGTGATTTCTTATTTGGAACTGATCTTCTGGAGTATTTTTAATTTTCTCCCCTTATTTTGCCTGTCCTTGTTTGGATTTGTTTCAACTTCAAAGTTTGCTGAATTTTGTTTCAATATTTCTTTTCTGGAGGTTGGATCTTTGAAGACGATGGATTTCTGTCTGCTATTACTGGATAATGATGATTTGGCTTTGATTTTGGAACAGGTCAGTACCAAGGGCCGCCGGTAGTGCCACCGCCGGTGTATGCCGTTCCACCGCCAAAGCCGAACAATGGGTTTTTGGAAGGATGGTATGCTTCTTCCCGCCCTTTTCCCTAAATATTTACTTTGGAACCTCCAAACATTGCAAACTGTAACACACATATATGCTTTGGCCATAATTTAAGTTCGATTTCTTTTTCTCTTAATAGGATGATAGGAGCTAGGACAGAACAGTGTTAGTTTGGCGGTATTCGTGATATATATGACTGTAAATGAGTTGAGCCGAGACAAATGTATTGTTGCTCAAACTTGTTTGAAACATAAGCGATTGTAAAAATAAGCGATTGTGTTAGTTGTGTTCTTATTTCTTGTGCGTACACAGTTAATATGTTGTATACTGAACTTGGAACACCGGCTGGTTGTTTTGTTGCAGCATTACCGCGTTGTGTTGCTGTTGCTTGGTGGAAGGATGCTGCGACTTGCTCTGCTGTTTCTAGGACGGGGATTTGTCATTGCAGACGGGGATTTGTCGTTGCAGAAAGAAGAAATCGAATTTGTTGGAATTTGGTTGGTGATTTTGTATAATATTTCAAATTTGTATGTTGCAACTTAGATGATTGATGAACTCTTACCACATCTTGTAGATTTATAATTGAATGAGTAACATTTGTTTTCTGTGCTCTGTTTTTTGGTGGAGTGAACCAATTATTCGCACGTGTCTGTTTCTCATGCACATATACATATGTTCATTCTGTAATGCGGTAAAAGTTGCTAGACGATCGACTAGCGCCTAGCATTTAGTTGGTGTTTGGGCGACTGAGAGGGGTCTACGACTAGCGCCTAGCATTTAATTGGTGTTTGGGCGACTGAGAGGGGTCTACGAGTGAAGATCTGATGAAAGTTTAGCGTTTAGATGGGTCTAGGTGTGAAGATCCGATGAAAGCTACGTTTAGATGGAGATTAATCGAAGTTGTATATGGATAGAGTTGTAGAAAATTGGCAATGCGCTATTAAGGTGACCAATTAATTGGTACTTGCAACTGTTTTTGATTTCTGTAAGCCCAAAACATAAATAAAGTTAGTGACAGAAGTCACACTTAATATATAAATAGCTGACAAACCGAGTCGACTTGTAGAAAAGATTCAGATTGTTTCGAGATAGACGAGTCGAGATATTTGAATTGAACTCGAGTTTCAATTCAAGCTTAGTGCCACTTAACATACTCACGAGCTTATTTGAGATTATTACTCTGTTCTTTATAGTTAACATTAAATAAGGTGAAATACCAAGGCACCATTTTATCTTTAGCAACATCTTTTAGTATAACTAATATTTTTGTTTTCAACTTATTCTTTATATACGTTGAGTTAAGTCGATTTTGAGCTTAACGAGTTTATACAAAGCTGACTTCCAATTTGAAGAAAATGAACTCATTCGAGTTGAAGTTTATTAGTGCTAGATTCAACTCGACTTGTTTGCACCACTACTTCCGACCAAATAAATGGATTATCGGCACTAGCATATGTAGCCCAGACATAAGCTTAGGCTCACAGTGATCATTATCCATCTCTACCGATTGCGAAGGCAACTAAGAAATTACAGAATAGTCTTCTGATCCTTCCCTTTTTCTTTGTAGTTGTGTTTAATCAAAATGTATATTTCTCTTGTTCTTATACCTGCTCGAAAGGTGATTCCATGTTGTGAAATTCTTTGCACAAGAATTTACCAAACGGTATTCTGTAGGGTATTGAGTACGTGGTAATGATATGGATATAAAATTTAGTGTTTTAACAATATTGACAACAATTTCTCAAACGATATTTGCATGTTTATCTTTGTGGATGGAGAAAGTAATTCTTATACAATAATAAGTAATATGTTCATGATGTTATTGAATCAATAACTTAAGTAATGGATACTGTCGTCATTGACTTAGGTAATGAATTCTGTCGTCATTTAAGCTATTCAACTTCATCAAACCGTTTATACCTTTTATTACATCCTTAATTGCTCTCTTAACAGGACACATAATTAGAATGTTTCACTTTATATATGTTGTATAAAAAACTACCATCTCGGTTGGTAGATATTTCATCATTTTTCAACTTATTATAATTTCGGAATGTTGTCCTTTTTGTTTTAGTAGTTTGTTTCTCCAGGATAAAACAGTTAAAAAAAAGTTTTTTTCATCTTTTTCGAGATTGCAACTTTCATTCTGCCTATCGAGTAAACGATATTTGGTCAATGTGGGTGTTATTCCACTTAGCATTTCTTAATATGGTTACTGCTTTTCATAATCTGCCAACTTGACCATATTGTTCATCGTTAGAGTTTTATGAGCTAGAACTCGTAGTTTGTTAATTTTAACAACAAATGTCATCTTCGTCATCCTCAAACTCGATCTTTAATACTATATAGTCTATAATGGTACATAATCTCTTAATATTACCTTCCCCTCGATATTAGAATAGTTTAAATATTCATGTTGGAAGTTACATGACATTTTTATAGAAATTTATGCAAAATTTTAGGATCCGTTTACTTAAGATTGGACTCAATAAATTTAGAGGATCGACTCCCAATAAAACACGCTGATTAACTTCCTTAATTATATTTGATTCAGCATTTCCAATTTTAAGCAAACGACCTTAATTTTGTAAGCACACAATTGGAATCCTTTTCAAAGAAAACAAAAGGATTCCTTATTTTAATTATTTATTTATCATCTTGATGTTGAATTAATATTTAATAATGAAGTCATTGACGATATATCTAAAGTCAATTGGGAAAGTGCCCATTAATTACAAGGACAAAACAGTAATTTCAAACAAAAGTCGGCCTACGTTCCCCTTGTTTGACGAGATCCTCCTGACACGTCACGTGCCAAACACTATTTTCTTCACATTCACGTCGTTAAAATCCACGTCATCCACTTCTGTGGGACCCACTACCCCACGGAAAAACCATCCGTATACACTGTTACAATAGGTGTTTCGTCTCCTATTATACTCAATTAACTAGGTAATACATATTAATTTATGACATTATACCATACACGTATCAGTTAGTGGATGTTGTGAAAAATAATATATAACAACAAAGTGTAACAGATGATCTCGTGGGACCACGGAAAAACCCTAAACAACCCACACATGCACCCCATAATCACCTCATACCCAAACGCCTTATGTCCTAACGATTCTTAATCTGTCGACGCTCCAGATTGTTCCACGTGTTTAACTAGCCTGATATCCACCGTAGATGACAGATGTTCCGGTCAACTCCCCAGCCAGCAAACAAATACATCTCCACCCTTGGATTACAATTCCCCTGTAATTCAACGGTCACGAAATTGCCCGAAATATAAACGGGCAGATCTCATCGCCTTTAAGAGTCACCCCTTCGCGTTCTCATTCCTCGCTCAAACCCTAATATCTTCTACACCGTAATCTGGTGTTTCGATTTTATCCCATTTCCGATCCATCAAATAGCCCCAAATTTCTCTCAGATCTTCACAATTCGCCGCCGTGGCGATTCGATTGGGGAATTCCGACGGAGGAACGACATCGTCTGGTTAATACATGTTTTTTGAGGGAAAATGCTGCTGCGGAGTCGCCGGAGCTGAGCGCTGCCGACGGTGCGACATATGGCGTCTGCCGTAATAGCGAGCCGGAATGAGTCGAGCTGGGTCCACATGGGAAAGACTCCGTACTCCAATTCTCACCTAAATTCAAACCCTAATTCAAACCCTAAGAAAAAGCAGAAGCAATTTCATCACGGTGGAGCTAACGGCGTCGCTGGACGTTACCAGAACAACAACAACGTCGATTCCCCAGCTGTCACGCAGACTGCGTCGGACGATGCGTATTCCTTCAACCAGACGTCGACAACGCGTAACGCTGTTAATTATGGTTGCTATCTAACGTTTAACGTTGCATCGTACAGGAAACCTGAGCTCATCGAGCTCCGTAAACGCCTCGCGGCGGAGCTTGATCAGATCCGTGATTTGCGAAATCGGATTGAGTCCAGTCAATCGAACATTGCTGAGAACCCTAGATCTCAACCGAAGCCGAAGAAATTCACTGGAAGTAAAAGGCCAGGTGCTGTGGTTGGAACAGTTACGAAGAATTTGTATGACAATGGTGGTCCGAAACCAGTTGCTGTTAATTTTGATGGTTTGCTGAAGGAATGTGGCCAGATTGTGGCGAAATTGATTAAGCACAGGCATGGATTTATCTTCAAAACTCCAGTTGATGCTGCGGCTATGGGGCTTCACGATTATCACTCAATTGTGAAGCGTCCCATGGATCTTGGCACTGTTAAGTCAAATCTGGGGAAGAATTTGTACAGATCGCCTAGTGAATTTGCAGCTGATGTTAGGTTGACATTCAACAATGCGTTGTTGTACAACCCTAAGACTGATCCTGTCAATGGCTTTGCAGAGGTGTTGCTAGCTTTATTTGAAAGGCTTTTTAAGCCTTTACAGGAGAAGATGGATGCATTGCTAAACCAGCGGCCAGAAAGGGTACCAGAAAGGGAGTTTAATGAGGTTAGGGTTAACGAAATCCCCTTCCGAGAAGTCGATGAATTGCAAGGGAGTTCATGGAACAGCCATGGCCATGGCCATGGCCATCAGAACATCTCACCGCCGCCGCCAATTAGACCCAAAAAGTCAAAAAAAGCGAGCCCTGTTCCTGTTGCCCAAGTAATGAAGAAGCCTGATAGATTGCCGACGCCAGTGCAATCTCATTCCACCGCTTCAACGCCGTCCAATCCGCCTCCATTAATGAACCCGCAGCCACTAATGCCGGAGCCTTTGCCGCCATCTCCGGTGAGGGCTCCCTCGCTGCCTGTTAAGGAACCGAAAGGTGGAAGAGGCGGGACAGTTAAGCAGCCAAAGCCGAGGGCAAAGGATCCGAATAAGAGAGATATGAGCATGGAGGAAAAGCAGAAGCTTGGAATTGGCCTTCAGAGCTTGCCTCAAGAGAAAATGCCTCAGCTTGTTCAGATTATACGAAAGAGGAATGAGCATTTGGCACAGGATGGCGATGAAATCGAGCTTGATATCGAGGCCCTTGATAACGAGACTCTTTGGGAACTTGATCGGTTTGTCACCAATTGGAAGAAGATGGTGAGCAAGACGAAGCGGCAAGCTTTGATGATAAACAACAATCCAGCTTCTGGAGCTGCTGTTCCCTCCTCTCCTATGGCTGACGGCGATGGGGTAAAGTTTCAAATGCTCTAATCTGTAGATTGTTGTGTTCTTTCTATTAATTTGCCATGATTTACAGTATTGATTGATTGTTTGGTAGCATTAGTAATGATAGTTATACTTATGTTGTATATAGGGTGTAGTTAGTGACAAGAATGATGAGAATGATGACTCGGGGAAGAAATTCAAAGACAATGACGACGAGGATTTGGAAATTGATGATGATATGCCAGCCGAGAGCTTTCCTCCAGTGGAAATCGAGAAAGATGAAGGCCCCGGCCCCATTGGTGGGGGAATAGTAGTCGGTGATGCACCAAACAATGATCGGGGCAATGCCAGTTCCAGCTCAAGCAGTTCTGGCAGCTCGAGTAGCGACTCGTCATCCTCTAGTGGTATATATCTTTCTAAGGAAACCACTTTAGCCATTTTTGCTTGAATGTGTCAATAGTATGAGCTTTGTGATTCTTGTGTTGCAGATTCGGGATCAGGGAGTTCGTCTGGGAGCGACTCAGATGCAGACGATGCACAGTCTTGACAACCACTTTTGTTCAGACAATCTGCTTGGTTGGGTCTTGTTGGTTGATGTATAAGCCTGTTTCTTGATGAGATGAGGTATCATTTGTGTAATGGTTATGGTTGTTTAAGGGGTGTTTTTCATTGCTTAACATGGCTTTTGGCATTCATTTTTGCAAAAGCTATAAGAGGTGTTTGCTAATTGAAAATTCTGCTTAAAAAGAAGTAGCTTCACCTCAAAAGCAGCAAGCAGCTGTGACTTGCTTTCCCACAATCACTTTATATCGAACACTATGGGTGTTTGCAAACAATTGCGCTTCTAGAAAAGTACGTTGAATTGATTTTTGTAAAGAAGTTAGAATTTGGTAGTGTTTACAAATAAAATGACGTTAAAGCTATAAGAGCTTATAGTAGCTTGAGTGTTAACAGTTTCGGAGAATCAACTTTAATTGCTTTTTAGAAACTATTTTGGGGCCCATTTATAGGTTGCAAACACTCCCATTAAGAAAATATATTCTAAGAAGTGATTTGGGATGTTACCCACAATTTCTAAATTTAATCACTTTACTAAAATCAAAGCAATGAAAAACCTCTTTAATGTCTGAGCTTTTGGTTTGATTTCTTCGTCTAGTTTTCGTCTTAATTTTCGATGTTTTTGCAGAGTGGCAAACTGGTAATGAAGGCTGGGTTGGTGTATATTGGTTTGTTCTGGTTCAGCTGAGCAGCATACAAGGTTTATCTGAATATTGTCGGTCTAAATGAATCAAGTGTAATGTAGTTTAGTTTAGGTTATGTAAAAGAGTAGAAATTGTGTAGCTTTTTTACCATAGAAGCAGCTTAAAAGAGCTTTTCTAGTGCAATAATTTTGGTGGTTAATTTTGATCTTACAAACTGAAAATTTTATGCTCGCATGTGAATAAGAACATGGGAGTGAATATGCCAGCGTGGATATGAGATTTAGGACAACATAAACATACTACAGATCTATCATGTGACTGTTTGTTTTAAAATTGATATGACAAGCTGGATACTTGTTTGCTGGGGACATGACAATGGGATAGATCTTGGTGGTTAAATAATTAACTTAAACTTGTAAAGCACTTTTTTGTATAATATTTGTACTTGGATATGAAAGTATATTTGAGATCAAGTTTTTTGGGATCATAATTGTTCTCTTCCTCTCACACCTGATCTACACTTTCTGGTGGACTCAGGTTTTGTGTAGTTATTTGAAACATATAATTATTATATTTTAATTTTAATTAGTTTGTTCGAAAACCAGTTTCCACCACAATAGATATATATGTATAAATAGGCATGCAAATCAAGAAATAACACCTCAGGCAAACTGCATATACTAACAAAGGAACATATATTATCTATAAATTTGGATAAGAGTAATTATGCCATTAAATTAAGTATTTGCGATGTTAGTTAAAAGACAACAATCCAGTGAAAAATGATGGTTTTCTGATCGCCATTGTTAAAGTACACAAAAAAAATTGTGGAAATATGAAAAATATAACTTATATACATCAAAAATCAAACAGATAAGATTTATAACAACATAAAAGTTATGTCCAAAACCGAACAAGACCCTTGTACCAGTTCTCATTTAACAATGAAATGCAACAAAGAAGAAGATAGTACAACTCATTTTTATAATATATATAAATGTAAAGTATGCAAACGACAGAAAACAAAAGCACCGACAGCGTCACAAAGAAGATCTACTAATAAACAGAAAGTCATCAAATAAAAGGCTCACAAGAGCAATAGACGTACACTACGATATCGAATCAAAATTGTGTTGGTCCTATAAATTAATCAAACACCACCACATTGTTTGTATCACCACCTCCCCTAGAGCAAAATCGACGCCACAATAAATACTGAATGCTGCATCAGAAAAAGTATCGCGCAGAATCGTAATCGCTTCTTACCTTACCCCTACGCTGAGAAATTCCAAAGAAAAAGACGTGATTCCTCTTAATTTTCGCACTTCTTCAGAGCAAGAAATGCGTCACCAAGTTGGGATTCACAAGCTGTGTGACCATCCGGTCCCAGAGCTTCAAGAAATCCGGAAGTCAGATGGAATTTCGTTATGATCTGGAAGACTTTCCCACAGAATTTACGCACATGAGCTCGTCTCGCCTGCTTTTCAGGCATATTGCTGACCAAGTGTTTGATCAAATGACTCAGCTTTGGGACATGGCTTTTCAACTTCTTCTTTGCAACTTTATCATCATTACCAAGAAAACTGTGAGATTTCAGTATTTCAGTCACTAAATCAAGGGCTTCAACTTGCCTAAATTGTGACTTGGCATTCGAACACTTCTCCAGAAGGAAACCAAACAGGCGATCTCCGATCCATAGCCGTCTTCTAAAGATCTCTTTCAGAAACTCGCATTTCATTTGAGATTTCTTGCTGTCAAAATAGTCCACCAGCACTTTCTGCAATATGTCGCAAACACCGTTAAGTTCAGACTCAGAGAAGTTTCTAGCGTCAATGATTTTGAGGATCCAAAATGTTGAGCTTTGAGCAAGTGAATTCATCATCTTGTGCCGTTGCAAAGAGGCTGATTGTTTTTTCTTCGATGGATTGGCAGCAGACTTCTTTTTCTTGAACGGCTTTGCTGCCAATTTCAGGTACTTTTCCAGGAGGGGCTCGAGTACTGCAAGCTGCACGGATTCACCCCTCGGATAGTCTTTAGCTTTGAATATTTTCTTTTGTATAATTCCCCATATACGCTGACCAAGTTGCTCGCTTCCTTCTGTTGTTTGTGGATTGGCGAATGCTTGGGCGAGGTTCGAGAATACTTTGACTACCTGTGGTTTACCTGCATAACAAAGCCAACTACGTATATTGGGACTCCGTTTCACACAGCAACAAATAGGAAACGACGAACAATCAAGTAATGCTAATGTTTATGTGGCGACAGCAGAATAAGAAATTGGCCAAGGTCTAGCTAATTGGAGAAGAAAAAGAAAAAAACTTATTTGACCCTCTACTTCATTTAATTTGAAAATTTGAGATTCAATTTTGTCTAAATTTGGTTCCTTAATTTTAATGCAAATTAAAAAGCATGAAGCCTCAATTTTTACAAATGAAAGCATAGGGACCTAATTCAAACGAAATACAGGTAAAAAAGAAAAATGGAAGTCCAGAAACCTATATATACATTTTTCGATACACCGAGTGCTTTTTAAACAACGGATTGAATGCCAAACAAAAAAAGGACGTACCGGCGAGAAGAATGACCCATAAAAGACATAATAGTTCAATGACTATTCATTTCCAGCAATCAATGACCATAAGCACAAAACTAATAAAACTTGCCTGGATTTTCGTGAAGGTAAATCTCCAGCAAAGAGAGAACACGAAGCTTAAAGAGCACAAGCTGAGAATGTGCAGTTTCACCTCCAGCTTGGTTCTTCTTCTCCCTAAATATTCGTGCGAGATAAGTATCCATTCGGAACATTGCCTCATCATCCATGCCCTCATCAGATTCATCGTCAGAGGCCTCAGGGAGTTCAGCAGCTACTGCATCAACCCCGACCACTGTCTCAGACTCGTCTGTCTGCTCGTCACTGTCAACAGTTTCACCAGTCTCAGCCTCGTCAGATTCCTCAGCTTCTTCAACACCAAGAAGATCATCTTCAGCATCATCGTCATCACTATCTGCATTCCGGTGCCTAGCAGGTTTCAAATCCTTCTTGATGACCTTCAACATCCGAAGTAATCCATCTTCTGTGATTTCATTACTAAAATATTTGAAAACCTGTACAAGGTATCACCAATTATTACCCTAGAAGATAGAAAAAGTAACATGATTGTGACAATGAATACGTCACCGCTTGATGCAGACTAGGCGACTGGGAGATTCTACATCATAATTAAAAAAAAAAAAGAATGGAAACAAGAAGCGCGTAATTCCAGCTCAACCCAACCAGCTTCTTCCTCTATTTAAGAACCACCAGAATACAGTCGAATTCCTCCACCATCAAAAACACGAAGGCCATGATTGACGGTCATTGGGTAGGTTTGGGGGGTAGTTTTTCCTGTTTATGTTTCTTCTCTGTGAACCATCTTTAATTCAATAATTATATAACATACCATCTATTTCTTTGCCCAAATAAATAAGTAAACGAAGACAATGAATCCATCAATTGTTGCCTATAGGTCACAACTAACCAGAAAAAAGTCATCAAATATGATGTCAAAGTAAAATCAGGCCTCTCGCAAATCACAACAATCATAACTTCATTCCCGAATTGATTTCTCCCCAAAAATCCAAAACCCCCCGAATAATAGTAACTTCAACATAGATTCTACACATATAGCAACAACAAAAGCAAATAGACATGCATGCACAATCATTATTTCATATGAGGGAGGCTAAAAGCGAGACAGAGAGACATGCACAAACATCATTCAAGCATTCACATCATTTACAAGAATAACAAGGGAGACCGTAGAACTATACGAGAACCATTACCACTGTACATTTAATAGAAGTTTCTCAACCTACATGCCACAAAATGTATCTCTCAGAAAGTAATCAGATATCAGAAAAACAATCAAGAAAGGCCTGAGGTCTCGATACTCACCTGCTCAATGGCGGAACGCAAGGGAGCTGATGACTGCGGCAACAAAGAAAGCATTGTGTCCACAAGTACGTCCATTAACT
Organism: Ajuga chamaepitys; assembly: GCA_958295605.1. Classification (NCBI taxonomy): domain Eukaryota; kingdom Viridiplantae; phylum Streptophyta; class Magnoliopsida; order Lamiales; family Lamiaceae; genus Ajuga; species Ajuga chamaepitys. Next base: position 70,526,284 of record OY282496.1, read on the forward strand.
CAGGCGCACCATCCTCGTCAGGTTCATCTTCTCCAGAAGATTCTAGAAGATCGGAAGAGCCAAAAGCTTTTTTGCAACACATGACAAGTTCGGAGGCAGCTTCAAAGAATTCCCCAGGTCGAAGTATGATTTGTAGCAGCAGCTGGATGAGTAAATACCTCATAGCATGCAATTTACTTGTATCCGTGTTAACACCGCAATTGCGTTCCTACAACAACCAAATTGTCAAAGACATCTTTGCGGGAAGACAAATGTATATTGTCACTAATAAAATATGAAGATCCTAATCAGCCCAATGTTCTAGAGCAGGTCCAAGGCATCAGAATTCTAGGCAAAAGGAAGCATCCACAGAACACACACACACAGATAGAGAGAAGGGAGAAAATAAAAAATGTAGATAGGAGAAACGTAAAGGAACTGTAATTACATAAAAGCTAGAGTAGGGTGTTTGGCTAAAAGCTTATTTCAAACATCTTATAAGCTTCAACAGCTTCTCAAGAGCTTATAAGTAAACAAAGTACTTGGATAGTGGAGCTTCAACGCTTGTAGTTGAATGAACGGATATTTAGCTGGATTTGAGGGATGGATTTGCAATCCACCATGGAACACACATTTTGATTATTGTGTGAATTGTGTGTAGCATGCGTGGTGTTCGTATAGTGTATCTAGTGTGTGAATGGTGTGCAGTGTGTGAAGTGTGTGTAATTTGAGTATGACATGAAATCTTGAGAAAATAAAATGGACTAAAGGTACTTATTTTTTAGAGCTTATAAGATCTAAGAGCTCACCTTTACATCTTATAAGTTGTTTAACAGCTTATTTTGCTACACATTTCAGAGCTTATACGCTTCCAAACATCATATAAATGTTTTGAGGAGCTTATAAGCGCTTAGCCAAACACCCTCTCAATATTGAGTATTAGTAACCATCTTCTTAGTGGTCATATTATCAGTGTCAAAAATATAAATATGAAGGGAGGAGTACCTCTCGTGATAGTTGACTTTCCATGGCCTGCAGTTTCTTGACTGCTTTCTCATCATCAGTATTCAAGGCCCTCGACAGAGAAACTGATGGTATGTTGCGTAAAATCCCAAGAAACCGCATAAAATAAGATCCAAGATCATTTGACTCAAGACCATACGGGGCAGCGTGAGGCCCCTCTGCTTTCTGTGCATTTGCAAGCAGTAACTGAAGCTGCTCAATGCACATCTGGCACAAAGCATTTGGAATTGCTGATTTAGGCCACTTAAACGTATCTTGGAGTTCAAACGACGTTACTTCAGTCCCAAGTGATGACGAAAACAGACCCTGGACTGCCAGGAACTTCAGAACTTCTTTCTGCACACGGAACTTTGCATCGTGATCAAGCTTTAAATACTTCAGAAAAGTGAGAAGGGATTCCACAACCCAACTTTTAAGGAACTCAGAAGTTCCTAGTGTCCCAACTGCATCCTTATCTTCAATAGATCCAATCTCAGAATTGTCATCGGTTGTTTGGCTCTGATCCGAAGGTTCTTCCGATGAATGGCCTTCATCGAGAAACATTTTCTCCAGATTCTCAATGAAGGTTTTGCACCCAGACTCACTCTTGAAATCCGACATCAAATCTTTCACTGTTTTTGATCTTGTAATGCAGTCAAATTTCCCATTGCTATGCTTTTGCAGAGCCACGATAACCTCAACTCTCTTAGAGTCTTCATGCGCTGTTACCCATTCCGACAGTTCTTTGAGAAAATGTTGGGCAACTTTATAAAGCCAAGAATCTTTTGTCGAGAGTATATCCATAATACATTGAACGACCTTGTACGACAATACGATGTGCACCCATGAATTGGGAAGCTTTGGAAGAAGAAGCAACATCACATCGATTGCTAATTTCTTGCGATCATGAGAAGAGGTTAAGAGAGACCCTTCAATTATTACTTCACAGAAACACATAAGATTTTTCTTCATATCTTCTTCACCTGAGCTCAGCTTACGCATTTTCTTGTTCTTTTTGGTAGAATTTTGATCTGATGCTGAATCTACATCTTGTACAACATCAGGTAGGAGAATATTAACCAAAACAGGCCATACACCATGCACTCGTGGCTGACAGAAGGTAGACTCCTGAAATATACCAGACACGGTGATCAATATATCACAAAATAACACCTGATTCCAGACAAATCTGTGAGTGAAGAAATACAAGCGCTACCTTCAAGGAACTGGCAATGTTGGTTAACTGATTAGCAGCAAAAAGTGCACCTCTGCTAAAGGGGGCAGGCAGTAGTTTACCGCATTTAAAGTCAACAGCAAGTTTTTCTTGTACTTTAAGAGCTAGAAGTAGCGCATCAGGGTTTCCAACTTCAGTTGCTCCATCAAACCACTCCTGAAGCCCTGGTGCTTCAAGAACATGATTTAACACCGCTTCGTTGGGCAACTAAAACATGAATATAAATCATAATAAGATAAACGGAAATAAATTCTTACTAAATTAGTTATTCAGCAAAATTAGAAAAGGATGGTAATGTGGAAGGCCAAAATTATTATCCATGCTATAAAATGTTTTTTTTATAAGAGGAATTATAGAAGATGTTTGGGGGTTTTGGGGAGAGGGGGGGGGGGAGTTCAAAAGAAACTACATTAATTTTCTGCTGCAGTTTGGCAAATATAAGAATGTGCAGTATAACTAAGTCGAGCCAACTACCTTTTCAACCATTTCCAATATAACAGAGACAGCAGGCTCTTGCAAGTACCGCTTCCTAGATGCAAGAGCAATAAGGCACGTCATAAACTCTTTGATGAGTGGAGTGTTATTATCTGAAACCCACTCTTCAGTAAGTTTTCCTGATCTTGCAATAGCTCCATATGCAAATAAACGACCCAGCAAGCAGTCCTTAACCTCCTGTAAAATTCAAAAATAAAAAGATAAAAAGGAAAGAAACTTAGCATAAGAAAATCAAGCTCCAATATACCAATCTCAGAGACATTTAGATACCTGACCCTTCATGGAGGAAGCGACCTCCAGCAAACTAGTAATTAGCTTTAACAAGGACTCCAATTTAATGCTAGGAACTCTGCCAACTAAAATAGCGAGACCTAATGCAAATCCTTGTCTTGCACACTGCACCAAAAAATAAAGAAAGTACACATAAACCATCGATTTCGAATAAAATTCAAACCCTTTGAGTAATTTAAGACGGTATATAACAAATGAAAGCAAGATTTCAGGGGAACATATGCCTACAGATATGAAAACCATACTGGTCACAAGATGAAACCACACAAGGACGCTAGTTAAATATCATATCTTTTTCGTTCGAAATGATGTTTAATTTAATGATAAAAATCAATTTGATAAATGACATTCTGGTCTGTTGTATCCAACATATCTGGAAAATAAAACAAACACGCACAACAGGTCAAGAAACCTATGCGTGAACTAAAACGACAATCTCATTGTTCTATACTAATCTGAATGTGATATCTAGTGAAGCATAAGCTTGCATTGGATGCATAGATTTTGTCAGTGATTGTATGTTTACGGCCACCTCTTGCTCCTGAATCAATGGCAGGGAATAAAAAAGTTGGGTATGGTATTACAACGTTCTTTAACTCTAATTGAGCTTAGTGCTTTTTGGATATTCTTGCGTTCACTCAATGAATGAATATGAAACTCCTTCAAACCAGGTGGATATGCTATGTATATAAAGGTAAAAAAAAAAAGGACAAAAAGGGACATAAGTAAATTAATAAAGTAGAAAAATATTCATTCCACATAAAAAACTTGGTCCATTGAACCTCACATGCCATTGCAGAAGACAAGATAACATTGCTACCGTTTCAGACATCCACAAGATTCTTGAAAATAAAAAATACAGTACTCAGAAATATGCCTCAGAAAACAAAAAAAAAAAAAAACATACCTCTCTAGATGAGGAGACCCCACGAATAAGCCTCCGCACAGCATATCTCAGAGACGGAGCACAGTTATCCAAGCCATCATCCTTCTCTGCTTCCAGCTTCGACTTATCCTCCACCTCCTCCTTATTCTCCAACTTTTCATATGCATTTTGAACTTCCCTCAACTCCGTAACCAAAGACTTAGCTGCTGTTTCCCTCACACTTGCTTCAACAGCCGCCAGATCCTTAAACACCCCAATGTGGAACTCAGGCAATACTCCCCCGCTACTATTACTAGTCGTAGCACTCTCATTGCCATCGTTTTTCAGTTCCACGTCCATCTTTTCAGCTCCAGACTTAATTTTCTTAGCCTTCCCTCCGTGCTTTTCCTTATCCTGCAACTTCCTCAGTTTTCTCCTTTCCATCGAACTCAAGGAAACTTTGTGAGCATTCGAGGAGGTCGATGCCGTGTTCATATCATTAACATTTTCACTCTCCGGAATTTCAACATCTTTCCTCTTTTTCTCTTTCTTCATTCTCTTTTTTAACGGCTCAGCGACACCATTCTCAGAGCCCTTATTCACTGGTTGAACCTCTTCTACTCCAGATTCTTGCATAGAACTCGATTCTCTCTTTTTACTACCCATTTATTTCAATTTTTACCTGTCGACATAGCATTAAACATCATCATCTGTTTCATCTTCTCAAATTTAAAAAAAAAAACTTAATCGAACAAGTGCACGCAATAGAATAAGATAACACACCTATCAAGCCAAAACTCCATTAATTAACCGAAAACTTCACCAATTAACACAAAATTTGGACAATAAACGAACCGGTGTATTGTGAAATCAATCAAAAGTTACCTATTATGCAAGAGGAATGCGAGAGGAATAATCAAACCGAAGAAGCTTAAACACCGAGCTCTGCGAAGAAGCTTAAACACCGAGAGGAAAAAAGGGAGGCAGGGTGAGCTCTATGGAGTTTAAACCTACCTGATTATTTATTTGGATCCATTTACTCGGATCTGCCCAGACCCGATCTAAGTGGGCTTTAAGGGATGCTGTCCAACTACATTGTCTAATAATGGGCTTTTGATGGGCCCATAATGTTTGGTTTCTAAAAGCCCAAAACTTTACTTTTTCCAGGCCCGCAAGCCCACTCCAAAGAGCTAAAGGAAAAACAAGTATTTTTCATTAATTTCCGTCCCCGTCCCGTGGAGGATCGAGGTATAATTAGGACGTGATCAATCGGGAGTCAACCACGATCAAGACGGGGTAGATATCCCGTTGAATTGACTCACTTAAAATAATAATTTTAATTTATAATTTTATATTGCAATTTATTGTTTATATTTATATTAAGTTTTATGTGTTTTTATTTAATAAGAATCATTTTTTATATACACATTTAATATAAACATGATCATATATATAGCTTATTTAGAGAATCGGGACGAGGATATTTGGGATGAGCAAATTCAAACCCTTCCCCAATCCGTTATCATGAGAATGGGGACGAGAATATTTGGGATGAGGAGATTCAACCCTTCCCCAATCCGTTATCATAGTTCGGGGTGCTCAGATAACCCATTTGAATACGAGGCATTTTGCAGTTCCTATTAGTTAGTTCTATTAACTTTTCTCTCAACAATGTTATTGGGTCTTTTAAGTGCTATAGAAGCTTTTCAATTATTTGTATATTTATTATTTATTATGTTGAGTTGATTGGTTATATATATATATATTTATTATTTATTATGTTGAGTTGATTGGTTATATATATTATCGACTAGTTCGTCGTCTCAACCAAAGTTCATACATAATCATGTGGAACGCGTCGTGCTTTACAGGTTTTGCGTTCCACTGAAAATGTTTCTGCACCTTAATTAAATTTGTGTACATCATTCTGTAGTCGGCACCTGCTTTTGCGTTCAGAACGTCCTTGAGCTTGTGAACATCCTCCTCCTTCAGAATCACAGCAAATTTCTTCCAATTGAGAATATCATTGAACGGCAAACCCAAGTAATCATCCAATATCACTGTCACACACAAAATAGTCTACTCTTTAATCTGTATTCTTAAGTAAAAGAAAAAGAAAAAGTTGCATACGCATATTATCCTACCGGGAACGCATCCATAGTGAATGGCCATTGTGATGCGGCTGTTAGCAATATTTGACCCCGCCGGACAAAGGCAGAACTTTGCACCGAAAAATTTCTCCACTGTTTTAGCCCGCACTGTTGTATTCTGGATATCTAACTCATCGTCTCCGCCCCACAGGCTCACCAGTTTTTTTCTGGTATCAGAATTGAGTAAGCCTGCCCAGTACCCTAGTATGGTCCTGCTCCCGGCCCCGCCCCCGCCCCGAAGCCATTAGTCCACTACACAACTAATTTTGTTTGTGTGAAAAATAGGCAGAAGAAAATGTGTGTTATGCAAACAAAGAGTATACTACCTTTTGTGCAAATCGTTTCCAGCAGACGCAGGTTTGGAGTAAGGCTGCAACACAGGGGAGTGTAACATCTTTATGTGGAATGAACAATGCAGCACCACCATTATATGCAGACGAACAAACTACCCGAATTGTGTTCGTCACCAACATTGGGACATCAACATGTTGATGATCGTCGAGGCAAGTTAAGAAGAAGTGGTCTGCACCCATTGTCCGGTTCCAGTATGGGTACTTTTGGGCTATGCTCTTAACGTACTTGCGAGTAATTCGTGTCATTTTCTCGTAAGTTGTTACCTGAAGAATTCAATTCAATGACTTATAAACAAACAGAACAGAAAACTGAAGACAACATTAGCACATAAGACTTGCAATAGCTTCAAATAAAAAACACATATATTAATATAGGCAACACAAAAGATAAGATCTCTGATCTATACAAGATTAGCAATGCAGATTTCTTGCTGACTTTACACAAAATACTAAAAGCTACTTCTGTGTATATTCAGCTCCTACGCCTGATTCGACAAAAAACAGTCATGATCTCCAGCGCACTCTTTTTTATGATCTCTGCTAATAAATGTTTTCTAATTGGAATGGACCACTTATCCCCTCAATATAATCACCATTTTCCTATTCAAACCTTATCATATCCAGTTTGTTCAGATTAATTTTGAACACTTGATACCATGTCGCGAAATTCAAAGTAACTTCCCTGTTTGGACATTTTCTTCCTCAGTGAATGTTTTCTTATATGGAGAAACATTAGAATCAGCCAAAACCAAACAGTCAAATCATATAGGAGAAGAAGTTAACACATAAAAATTTGGCTCTTGCATTTGTGTGAAGGATACCAAGAAAAAGAAAGCAGTTGGTGAAATTTAGTTGCTGGCAACAGTCAGTTACAAACACGAGGACAAGTAAGACAGCTGCATAATCTGTAACTATGAAGACTAGTTAGAGGCAGAATAATCGACACAAAGCCATTGGCCAACAAAAACTGCATTTCAGTTGATACTGGGATTAATGGCAGTACTAGCAGTAATTAAGAATTGTCTTCTTTAGTTGTTCTAGTCAAGTATCATATGAACTAGTTAATTGATATACAATCTGATTTAACTCATGGACTAACATGAATATCCTTTCTGGAGAAAATTTTAAATTGTTGCATACCTTTTCACTTAAATCATGCGTTATCTACGACGAAACCTAGCAATGTGTTTGATGGAAAGCCCTGTCTCTGTTGGTTCATTATGCTAACTAGTTTCTGTTATTCAGCAGTTCAATTTTAGGTTACTTGCCAAATAAATAATGGCTCATCACTCATGATGAAGCACAATATTTGGCATTAGCATTTTGTTAAGATGATCAAAATTTTTACTTCTTATCCCAGAAAAGGAAATGGTGATAAATTAGTTATCATAATAAAAACCACCTTGAAAATATGACTAGCGACTAAGTGGACAGAACGTCAAAGAACGAAAATGGAGTAAGACGGACAATCAAACAGAGCAAGTTAGTGAGCATAATCTGCCAATAGATGCACATCACAAGCAAATTCATAAGAGAGATAACATCATTCCATATGGAATGATGTTGAGTGACAAAGTTAATCAATATTAGAGAGTAATTACATTCGGATGAGGTTTCCCACGATAAGTTTTGGCCATCCTACAAAGTTCACACAACTTAAATCTTATGGAATATCAGAAACGAAAAAGCCTCTAATGGAGAACAAATATGCATATATGATCAAATAGAAGTTTTTGGCTCTTTCTGTAATTACTTGAGGGAAATGTATTGATCCAAGGGGCTAGTATATGAAGTTAGAGTATGTTTCTGATTACGTTAGAATCTGATAGCAACTTAAAAGTTAAAGTATGTTTCTAAAAGAACATAACAACAAGTCCATAATTATTCAAACTTCACTATTACTATATCTCAGAAAGTTACATCATGATTGATAAAGCCCAAAACATCGATATCTAAAAAAAACGACAACCATCTTTACTTCTAAGCCTAACGGGTCTTGGAGGCTTGAGTAAGGAAAAGGAGGATGACAGCCATCAATACAGGGAACACGAAGAGAATGGAAAACGACGGTGCATGAACCGGACTGGTCCCCATCCCGAGCGGTAGTAAGAGCAGAAGTATCATTATACATAGCATTGCCACCACCGACCCCGCCCCCCATCCGCCATACTCTGCCTCCACCCGCCTCATTTGAAATTACTCCGACTTTTGTTCGACTAAATGGTTTTGTAGGCTTGTAGTCACAGAACAATTACAGAACAAGTTGATGTATCCCAGTGATAAGAAAAGGATACTAGTTCTTATATATATACATTCATGGTGGCTTCCCCAAACAGACACAACTCTTCATTATATTTATTTCTTTTCGAAAAGTCACAACTCTTCATTAGATGCGTAACTATAATATTGCTAGATTATTAATTGGTAAATCGTAAAGTGCACACTATAATTCTAACCTAGGAAACGAACAGAACAAACACACGTACCAAATTTGCAGCATTAACACATACAAGAGAGAGAGAGAGAGAGACACCTTGTTATGTTGCCATTTTTTTAGAGTCACAGGGAGATTTAGACGCAATTTCTGGAGAGAGATAGGAATGAAGAACAGGTGAGCCTGGTGAGGATCATCAGTGACAAAAGTGCTTCCTCTAATATTATCGAAGAAAAATCCTTCGCTCGCATACTTTCCCACCGTTGTGTCGTAATAACTGCCGCCGAGGTCGTCGTTTGGGTATATGTATATTTTGAATTTCCGCTCCATCTCAGCGTAATTCAACCGGAAAATCTCCTCGGAGTGATAAACTCCCATCAGCAACAAGCTTACTCTCGAAAACCTTCCACAAACAAAACCACCTCAAAATCAAATTCAGATTAAAATGTACTGCAATTACCCTAATTAGTTCCGATTGAAGCAAATGAGCGAAGAATACCTTACCGAGTTCCCATTCGGATGCACGAAACAGGTAGTGCAGAGAATGATTAAGATGATCGACCAAAACAGTAGCAGAGCAATCATTGACCAGTTCAGAATCAACGCCATGGAATAGCAGCTGCTCAGCGGCGGCCGGACACGGAGAAGATTTGCCATCTTCGACGGAGCAAAACGGAAAATTCGAGAAATGGTGACGAAAAGCAACTGACTCGACTTTTGGCGGCAAAGTTAGTTATTATTGAGGCCCAGATACTGGAATATGGGCTTTCTGGGCTCCAAAACCATTAGACAGGCCCAAAAGGTATGGGCCTAGATTCTAAAAACAACGGATTCAACACTAAAAATGTAAATTTTATAATATATATATATATATATATATATATATTTTAAAGGAATATGTAGATTATAAATTAATACGTACTAATAATACTTCAACAAATTTTGCAGAATGAAAAAAGATAAATCAAAGAGATGGCAAAATCAAATCATCCTGCCTGATACTTTAGGCGAGGTGGCGGTAGGAATCGTAACCCGCAATATTATTGAACCTACTAAACTAAATCTGATGGATCAATAACTGGACTGGTTGCAAAATAAAACTGAGTTAATTTATCATATGCAAGGTTTTGCTAAAAATGTCTTATTATTCCTCTTTACTACAATCACATTTTATGTGTGTAGGGCGCTTAGGGATTCATGGTTTCATCTCTATTCGAAACTTTAATATGCACTCTACATTTCATTCTTTGTGTTGGATAAGAATGATACATAGATGTTTTTGTTAGAATTGCAAACGAACAGAGTATTTTCGTGTTATTTGCAAAGAGCTCGTTCACATTCATTCATTTATCGAATGCGAGACGAGTTCGAATAATCATAATTGAAGTCTCGTACTAACAACAAACAAGCAAAACTCGACTCGAATTATTTGCGACCTTAGGTCCCAATATTTTTCAATTATATTGCAAAAGTGGAAACTGGCCACTTTAACCGGACCCATGGCTATATTTTTGGGTTGGGCCATGCACTTGGCTATTTTTAAACTTAGCTATTTACAAAATATTTTTGTTACCTTTTCTTTTTTTAGCGTTCATTAGATTTCAAATGATATCTTTTGCTAGAATATGCTTTTAAGAGCTTATATGAATAGATATAAAAGACGTATATATTTTCTTCGAGAGTGCATAAATTTCATAAACATCAAATGAAAGTACATTATGTAGCTCACTAATAAATCGGATCAAATGAAAACCAAAAATCCCGATCAACAATCCCAAAAGGAGTGGGTTTGAAAATCCTAGATGAAGAAAATGCATAGGAGACCACACACCTAAAAAGAGGAGGAAAACGCAAGCAAACACAAGGTCAACAAAGCAAAGGTCGTACAATCTAAACCCGTTAAGACCTCCCCACCGGGTACTGTCACATTATCGTGACCCCTACCTATGTATCAGTATACTATAAAATCGAGTACATAATGGTGGGTACCTGTCGTCATGTCGCAGACCGACAGGTACCCAGAAAAAGGAACCAGAGACATAAATAGATACAAGAAAAACTATAATGTTTCAAGGAGATGATGTTGTGGAAGAAAGAAACAAATTTAACTTTTAAACGAGTATTATCTAGCACCCAATATTACTTGCATATGAAACAAGCTTAATCCAAGCAACATAAATCAAAATCCCAAGCACCATGGCAAAATTTATTAGAAGCATGATCAACTTCCAACCAATGTATGTCAAAAAAAATAAAATTTAATGCATAGTTTCGCCTGGGAAATTCTCTAATCCAGCAACTTCTAATACATCCCAACTACTTAGGAAATTTAAATACAAAAAAGAAGTGAGAAAAAGACATTATAGCTCAAAACAACTTGCAGTCTCCACGCTCTACTTCTTTACTTCCTCGTATTCCGCCTCCGGGGGCTGGTCGCCACCCTCGGAACCACCTGCAGCGCCACCAGCGGCACCACCGGAACCACCCGACATGTGCTGTCCAATCTTGGACACTGCCTTGTTTGCTGCATCAAGCTTTGCCTTAATGTCGTCAGCATTATCGGTGCCCATTGCAGTTCTCAAATCCGAAACAGCAGTCTCGATTTCTGTTGCAACCTCACTGGGGATTTTCTCGCGGTACTCGTTCAAGCTCTTCTCGATGCTGTAGATGGTGGTGTCAGCGCTGTTTCTCAGATCAATCAATGCTTTCCTTTCTTGATCCTTCTGGGCGTGGGCCTCTGCCTCCCTCACCATCTTCTCGATCTCGTCCTCTGATAGACCACCTGATGAACGGATAGTGATCTGCTGCTCTTTACCTGTTGACTTGTCTTTGGCAGAGACGGTGACGATACCATTGGCGTCGATGTCGAATGTGACTTCTATCTGAGGCATTCCCCTTGGTGAAGGTGGGATTCCCACAAGCTCGAATTCACCGAGAAGCTTGTTGTCAGTTGCCATTTCACGCTCTCCTTGGAGTACTTTGATACCCACCTGGGTCTGGTTGTCAGCAGCTGTCGAAAATGTCTGAATATAATAGCAACGTATAACGTATTCATCAGTAAGTTACTCCGGACGAGAATTCAACAACAAATTTCTAATATCGAAATAGAACTTAACCTGACTTTTCTTGGTTGGAATAGTGGTGTTTCTGTTAATTAACCTGGTAAAGATACCACCAAGTGTCTCAATACCAAGAGAAAGAGGAGTGACATCAAGGAGAAGCAGCTCTTTGACGTCGCCTCGTAGGATGCCACCCTGGATAGCAGCACCCATGGCAACTGCCTCATCGGGATTGACCCCTTTGCTCGGGGTCTTGCCGAAGATCTCATTTACAATCTCCTGGACCTTGGGAACACGGGTCATTCCTCCGACGAGGAGCACCTCATCAACCTCTTTGGTTGATATGCCAGCATCCTTCAGACAACTCCTGCAAGGAGCTTTCGTCCTCTCGATCAAGTTGTTAACTAGAGCCTCAAACTTGGATCTAGTCAAGGTGATGTTCAGATGTTTGGCACCAGATGCATCAGCAGTGATGAAGGGCAAGTTGATCTCAGTCTGAGACGTTGATGAAAGCTCAATTTTTGCCTTCTCAGCTGCCTCTCGAAGTCTTTGCAACGCAAGCCTGTCCTTTGCCAGATCAATACTCTCCGTTCTCTTAAATTCACTTACTAAAAACTCCAATAGAGCATTATCGAAGTCCTCTCCTCCCAAAAATGTGTCACCGTTTGTGGCTTTAACCTGCATAAAAACAAATGTTCAGCACCACAATACAATAACGAAACAGCATGAATGGCACTGTCAAGTATGATGCAATACCTCAAAAACACCATTGGATATCTCCAAAATAGAGATATCGAAAGTTCCACCTCCAAGATCGAAAACAGCAACAAGACCTTCTTTGTTGTTCATACCATAGGAAAGTGCAGCAGCAGTAGGCTCGTTAATAATTCTTTGCACATCTAGGCCAGCAATTCTTCCGGCATCCTTGGTGGCTTGTCGCTGGGCGTCATTAAAGTAAGCAGGGACTGTGACAACAGCCTTGGTAACTGACTTCCCAAGATAGGCCTCTGCTGTTTCCTTCATTTTAGTCAAAACAAAAGCACCAATTTGGCTCGGAGAGTACTGCTGTCCATTGGCTTCAACCCACGCGTCACCATTAGGAGCCCTAACAATTTTGTACGGAACCATCTTCATTTCCTTCTGTGTCTGAGGGTCATCAAAGCGTCTACCAATTAGACGTTTGGTTCCAAAGACTGTGTTGGTTGGGTTCGTGACAGCTTGTCTCTTCGCTGGTGTACCGACCAACAGTTCTCCTTTCTGGCTGAATGCAACTACTGACGGAGTCGTCCGAGCCCCCTCAGCATTTTCAATAACTTTTGGGTTCTGAACAGGTACATGTATATGTAAGTAAACCAGTTAAAAGAAATTAACAATACAATGTAAATTTCAGACAAGAACTCACCTTTCCCTCCATGACAGAAACACAAGAATTCGTGGTACCCAAATCAATACCAATGACATCATTTCCAGCTGGCCTTGTGCTGTAAAAGAAAAATATCTTCAACTTCCAAAAGAGAAATACTAAAGCTTAAGTACTGCAAAATCTCAACAGGACACAAGGCGTACGTACCTGAATGGCCTTGCAATACCTGCCCACTTGTTGCTTGTAACCCATGATGATTTGGTATTTCCAGCTAACTGAAACGCAAAGTACAGCATTTAGAAACAAAGGGAATGTGTATTGAGGTGATTAAAATTGCTTAAAACACATCACTCAAGGTAACAATACAGAATTGAAGGTTCTTCATCCGTGACACATACTTTCAACAAAATTGGGACAACATGAATCAGGATATATGCAGAAAAGTCCGAAATGTACAACAACAAATAAAATAGACGTAATTCAAGCTAAGAAATATATGCATATACACAGATATATATCATAACTAAGATAAACCATTCCTATCAGAAATTGAGCTAAAAAATTCCTTTAAACCATAGTACTAAGCTCCATTCTCCGCTAATATTGCTACGATTTGGCGATTCTTCTCAAACAGTCCGAGAAAAATCCTACTTCTACACAACTAACAAAATTACATCACTATGAAATCAACAAGCTTAGGAAAACCATTATACACAAGGATAATTCAGATCAGTAACACAAACACAAGATCAGAGTCAATATACTAAAACAGAACGAATATCAATCAGATAACGCCACTTACGGATTTGAAAGCAGAAGCTGAGGAAACTTCACGGCGACGAAGAGATCTGAGGAGAACAGCGGTCGCCATTGAACGGAGCGATTGCTTCAAAATCTGGATTTTTCCCTTTATTAGCAGCAAAAGGTGCTAGGGTTTAGGGTTTATGAAGAGGTGAGGCGGATGGGAAAAGCTAAAATGGGTTTCTTTGGCGACTTAAAAATGAAGAAAGAAAAATAAGAGAGAGAATACATGTAGGTTTTGTCAGAAGGTTCTAGATATATCTGGTTCCCAAACAGGTCGCTAATGGATTGTTCCTCAAGATATAAAAAGGTTGCATTTCTTTTTCTAGGTTCGAAATACATCTACGTATTCAATTTCGGGTCGATTTAATATATATTTATATATTTAAAATTATTGAAATTATGTTACTAATATTATGTTTGAAAATATATTATTAATCTTAGATTAACTCGGGACGATATCAGCTAAAAATATTCGTGTTGAATTAATTGCGGGTTTCTCTTAATATATTCAAGTCGTGTCGAATTAGGAATGGTTAGAATTTTTGTTTCTCCTTAGTAATAACTTCTATACAAAGAAAAATTCCTAATCATGTAGCAAATTTAATTTGATTATTGTGTGATATATCTTTTCTCCATTACATATAGTGATCTATAAATATGTACAAGTTTTCTCAAAAGAAAATATGTAATGTATAGGGCTGTAAATGAGCCGAATCAAGCAATTCAAACTTGTTAAAGTGTAAATGGAGCTTCTAATATCATGTTGATACTTGTTTGATCATTAATCAAAATCGAACTTTAGCAGAAGTAAACACGAGTGGTGCTCGAATAATATGACATGTTTTCACTTATCTTAACAAATAGTTGGAAGTTTAGATAGTACCAAACGAAACATTATCTCCAATTTAATTTGATTTATTTAATCGAATAGACCTTTTAATAATAATCTTGAATCAAGTAGCTCAATTAGATTTTCGGTCCCGATATCGAATAATAGAATAATGTTTTTGCAAATTTGATATTGGATAAATTTAGGTGTAATTTATAGGAATTAATATAAATAAGGCAGAAAATTCTTGGCAGCCAAACTTAAGGATGAGAAATAGTATTCGTGGAAATGCAGCCACCGCTCAAGACGTTTTTGCGTTTTTGACCAATCACATTTTTTGTTTTATTTTAAAATTTAAATAAATCATAAAATATGAAGTTTTATTACAACCCACTTTGTACTTGGGCCAACAAGAGTATGCTAAAGCCCAAGCTCAGGCCCAATTTTTTACACATGATACAACCCACTTTGTAGTTGGGCCAATAAGAGTATACTTAAGCCCAAGCCCAATTTTAAACACATGATCAGATCCACTTTGCAGTTGGGCCAACAAGAGTATACATGGGCCCAAGCCCTAAATATTCTTGTGAGCTAGATACTATCACCGGTGGCAATTCGAATTGTCGGGTCAGATTCATACTTGATTTTGAATTATATATCAAAAGTTATTACAACATATCAAAAGTTATTACAACATATAATTATTACTCCATCCATCCCGGCTTAACTTTTTTACTTTGATCACGCACGGAGGTTAAGAAAAAACAGATCTTGTGGAAGCTTTGATTTTTTTAAAGGTGGTGATTTTGAGAGTGGAAATGGTGAGAGAAATTTACCATTTTATGGTCTGAAAAGTTAAGTTGGACAAACCGAAAAGAAAAGTAGGCTGGCTAATCGTGTTTGTGTAGGGTCGGTTTTTTTATTTCTCTCGGTAAATAGAGATCGGGTCGAATTCGTGTGTCAGCTGGTTGATGCTTCTGGCTTCCATCAGTTTAATATTAGCATAAAACACTCTATTTATAAAACATTTATTATATTTAGCTTAAATTAAGCTCAAATCTATTGGATAGATAAGAAATTTAAAGCAAAATCTTACATTGTGAAAGATATTCTGTTGTAGCTCAAAATGTAAGAACATATTTCGTGTTACATATCTCATTTCACAAAAAAGTACAAATTCTATACAAGTTTGTGTTAAAAAAGGCAAGAATGGCTTGGATAAAGCAAGCAAGAATAAGAATCAGAGTGTGAAAAATCGAGAAATTCTTCCCTACCCCGACCAGTGTGCAGAAAAACAATTTTTTCTATCTTTTTTGTCCATGCGACATACATTCAGTGAAATGCAAGCAATGTATCTCGGAGTGCACCTAAAGTCGAAGGTAACCACCTCTGAGCCTTCTTTCCTCAGTTCTTCTAACAAAGGATCTAAGATTGAGAGACGAGCTTTTACTCAGCATCCGCCTTATCCTCCACGCGGTTATACGACTATACAGAAACGGGAAAAGAAAGCACATGAGAACGATCCCTAGCATGGCCACACACAGCATCATTACATTACGAAATCCATCCTTCAGCTTAGGGTCTCGTTGCCCCGTCCATGGCACGCCACCCACGTTCATCCCAAACACTGTTAGGACGAGTTTTAGGTCAGATGTATTCGATCAGATGTATTCGATCAGATGAGTATACGAGTTTGAAAGAATTACGAACCTCCTGTGATTATTGATAAAGGGAGAAATATGATGGAGAGGAAAGACAGATAGTATAGTTTTCGGTTTATTTGCTCGGCTTGCCAACTATCGAGGCCAGCCTGAATGGCTGTGACTCGATTAGCTATAAAACCGACGTTCTCTTTTAGTCTCCTTAACCGACCAATTAACTCTTCCAAGGCTGTAATGTCTTCGTTGGCGAACCACTCTTTTGACGAACACTTTTCTTTGACTCGGGGGAATACTTGTTCACCGTGTGCGATTACCTGTAGATGATTATTGCTTCAAATACGCATTAAAAACATATTTTCTGTAAAAAAAACGGCTGAATAACACTCTAGAAGCTGCGCAAAAAGTGAGAGCAAAGCTCAGAGTCCGTCCCTTGTGTTGCATTTGCTAACAAAGATGTGGAAGATAAACCTAAGTAGCATATACGTTATAAGGTTGTTAGGACGGGCCATTCTCTTACGAATTTGAAATCCATAACCTTTCTTTTGAAACAATTTAAAAGTGATTTCGAGAAGGATTTCACCTTCGATCCAAATGCAACCTAATCATCAACTAATATAAGGGACCCATTAGCAAATCAAAATGCAAGCCAAGTTGGTCCATTATATTTAACATGAATAGTAGCAGAAAGAAATGTACATAGGCCTTCAGAATGATAGGGTAAAGTACCTGCAATAGTCGCTGCAAGTCGAGATGCATTTTGGGGAATTTTCTGCTATCTAACAATTGCTTCTTTAAGGCAAAACCACCTGCAAACGGCCCAGAATCACCACCGTTGTACATTCCAAGTTAAGTAATATGAACTAATTTGGAAGCTAATGATTCAACTCTAATCACTTTCTTCGACATATGTAACTACAAACAAGTGTCTATCACAAATTATCTGATTATAGATACACAAGCCTATATTTCATGCACGGTTTGGCATTTTAAACTATTTCATTTTCTCATTATCCTTTTCTATAATAAAAAAACTGTAGATTAGTAATCTTGTACTCATTATCACTCTTCATGCTGAACGAATACAGTGGATTTGCATTTTATAATATTTCTACTATCTGTCATAGGATTGGTAGAAGCTAAGTGAACGACGTGTTCTTTTTACCTATCTTTATACTTCCTAATGAATGCAGAGTTATATAAATGAAGAAAAAAAAGTAGAGAGATAACAAGCTCCAAAAAGGACTGCAAGTGCATAATTTTCATCATCAACCACATTCGTTCAAATCAAAATGAACTTGGTTCCTTGCACAGTTGACTATCTGCAGCTATGAGCCATCTACGAAACTGTTCAGTAGTATAACCTTTGATCAAATTTTAGTATTAAGGACAAATAGTTGTATGACCAATTCTCACACGGTGTGAGATTACCTCCCCGAAGTCAAAAGTTCAATAGCTTACATATCACTTTAGTTAATTCTATCGTTAATAACAGAATGCAAATTTTGAAATTATATGTCGTTGGCATGGGAAGCTATCAAAATGCTATGCTCCTCTTGTCACCAGTCCTCTTTTTCTTTTTCTGATCACTTATTTCTCTTTGCTTCTGTCACAACTCTCATATTTTATTTTTCCTCATGGTACAAGAAATCAACATATTGCAGCAGAAATAGTAATAGCATGAGAGAATGTAAGGGATGAATATGCTAAGTGGCTACAATGAAACGGCAAACGAAAAACATAAGCTATTTAACCAGCTTACATGTTGCATTGAAGGAGCATACCTCTGTCGAGCTCAAACTCAACCGAATCCAGCTCAATCTCAAGCTCGATAAGAACATCTTGAATATGATCAACGTGCGTATCAATTATATGAACCACAAGATTCGACACAGATCTAGGCACAGGATTATCCGCTTCCTCCGAGTGATTCTTCGTCAACAACGACTCCAACACATGTTCCTCGATCACAGTCCCTCCCCGATGCTCGCTACGACCAACACTAGGACTCTCCACAATCGGAATCTCTGACAACAAAGACTCACTCGCTGGTTTGAAGCCTAATCTTGGCACCCGGCCTAAGGACACCGTGATGACAGAATTTTCAGTAACTCTTGCTGCAATCCTAAACGTAAACTTACTGGAAGCAGGGCCGGGGGAGTTTACTCTAAAAACGAGCGCACCATCAACATGACCACAATAGGGGCCGTTACTAACTAGTGATAGGATGTCCTGGAGCTTGAGAGGCGGGCATAGAACATCAATGAGGTGTCGGGCTGAATGTGAGAGTGGTTGGTTCCCTTTCGGGAGCTCAACGTGGTACCAACAGAACTCTTTGCCTATGCCCGGAACAAGATCCCATTCCTTCGTAAAGAAATTCCCGTCCCCATCAAATATGTAACCTGTTTTTCTCACTGCGCCGGGGTAATGCGACCGGTGAAAAAAGTTCTGCCTAGAACTTCTCCTCTCTATTGCTTCTACATCACCATTTACATGATTAAGCTCCATTAGTTTTCCAAAACTCTATATTCAACCGCCAACCAAACAAGAATAACGAAAACCTCAATGTCGAAAATGTGAGTCTAGTTCAACCTCTGGTGCAAAACTCTCCCTCTAGTTCTGACTAATCTCCACCTGGGCACTAGACTCCCATTATCCGTCTATATTTATTTCTTGATTCTTCCCACCTAACCAAGCCTATGCCCTGATCACCGCCGCTTAGGCTCCGACTAGTCACTAGGCCAACGAATTCTACAACTTTTATTCAACCTGACCTAAACACATTTCATGGTTCAAATCATCACTAACCAGTAATCAGTAACCACCCAAAAGCATCTTAAAACCAGCTTCAATCTCAAATTCTGGAATTATCTACACACCCAAACAACACCTAATCAAGACAATTTCATATAAAATCACCAAGAATCAAGTTAAAGACACCTTTGTTACTCTGAAACATAAACAGAAGACAAAAGTTAATTACACATATGCCATTTATATACATACATCAATAAAAAGCACCCAAGAATTATAATTCAACCCAAATTTTGAAGAAAAGACGAAGTATTTACCTTATCTTGAAGGAAAATGGACAGCCCAGATGAAACCAAGCAACACCCAGCAAAAAATTTCCAATTTTGATAGAGCCCAGCTAAAAAAATTTGAAAAAAATCAAGAAAATTAAAAGAACCCAAGAGAATCTTTCTGTAATGAGCAAAGAAATAATAAAGAAATGGGGTTTGATCAGTGGTGGAGAAAACGAGGGGGATTCAGTCAGAGATTAATTTTAAGAAATGGAAAGTTAATGTCAACATGTTCATTTGTGGTTTCGTCGAAGGTTCTTCATGCACCAGCCTAATTATCTTTTTAGTTATTTAATTTATTGGCTTTTTTTTTTTTATAGTAATATATGGAAAATAGATGTAAATACTAATAGAGGAATAAATGTATTGATTTAGGCTAGACGAGATTTGGGCGTAACGTTTTGCAAGTTGACTAAATATTGGAAAAGAACAAAATAATTAAATTTTGGGACTTTTTAGGAGGTGTTTGTATAATTGTGTTTTTATACGAATGTAGAACTCGTTAGACACTAATCAAATATTAAATTATGGTCTAGCAATTAGTTGAATTTAGGCGGAGAGTAATATAGAAATAGACATAAGCGGTCAATGAAAGTTTAATACCTAAGCAGAGACTAAGCAAAGTTAGTCGAGATTTTTAGAGCATGATTATTATTTGAATTGATTTTTGTTGAAAAATTAGAATTTGGTAATGTTTGAAAATAAAATAACGTTAAATCTAAAAGATGGTAGAGACTGAGCGTAAACAACTTCTAGTAATCAGTTTTGAAGTGCTTCTAATAATCAATTTTATATCTTTAATATGATGTTGCAAACAGCCTGACCTAAACAAAAAAAGAAAATGATAATAATAGAATTGATTCGTGTGTTTCCTTGTTTTGAAAATCCTAACTATACATTGAATATTTATATATGTAGCTTCTCATAAGAGCCCTTTAATACAATTGATTCATGTAATTTAATAGTAGTATAAATAGAATTATTCTGTTTATAAAAAGACTATCAATTTATATTATTAAAGAAAATTGATCGTGATTCAATTAGTTGAGCATTTTATAACTCTGTTAAGTGATTAGAGATCAAATCCAACTGATTCCGTCCCTCAGGATTAGTGCTAAAAGAAGAAAAAAAAAAGCTGCAGCTTAATATCTTTGAAGAGTGATTCATTATTAGCTGCAACGTCTTTGAATTGAACAACTAAAACACCTTGAAATGGTAAAGAAAACATGAGGATAAGATCATGGAAATAGCTTTTTATTTTTTATTGGCTAATGGGATTTTTTACCTATATTTTTCCTTATCCTAACATTATGTCATCCCCATTTTAACATTGTAGAATATATAATACTTTTTTTTTTTTTTTTTTTTTTTGTAAAAAACTATAAATTGATAGTTATTGGTGAGTAATGCTAACTAGAGTCGACCAACAATAATGGATAAAAGGGGCATTTTCCGTTGCTTGTGATTTTAAAAAAGTTATTGATAGAAATTATGGAAGATAGTGTTCTAGATAAAATTATTTACGGAGAAAAGCAAGTCACAGTTGTTTACCGTTTTGAGGTGAAACTACTTTTTTTTAGGCAGTACAAACACCTTTTATAACTTTTGCAAAACTGAAAAGGTAAAATTACGCGTGTTTTAAGCAATGAAGAACGCCGCTGAAAAAACATGCACGAACAATGATCATGTAGTTGTGACATAGGAGTTGCAAATTTGTAACTAAAGTTATCGACGAATCTACTCGGTCTAAGTTTTAGAGTTGTTCGACTAATATTTACTAAGTTCTAAGAAAATCAAGCTTGGATATTATTTTTATTTTTATGAAACGCTTTGTTTGTATAGAATTTACTAACGGAAACTCAACAATTGTCTCGAGAAGGCCCAACTCGAGAATAAATATGGGCCCATAAATATTGTGAATCACCCAGGCCCATAATTGGTATTGGTCCAGAGAATTTTAATTGAAGTCAGCCCACATTCAAAATTTGGGCTGGGCCTTAGACCATATTGTGCTGCTATATGGGCTAAATTAGGCCCAAACAATTTGTACAAGTTCAGCAACACTTTAAGAAATATAAAAACTTTGTTAGATTGGCTGTTACTTTAAGAAAATAAAGGTTGAAAGTTTTTTAGTCTATTAAGTTTCTTCGTGTTTATTTAAGGACATTATCTTTGATTATTTCGGTTTTAGTTCTTTAACTTTTAAAATTCAATAAATTGATCAAAATTCGATAAATTGCACATTACATGTCTTGTCATAGACAGTGACATAAAAACTTGTCAATTTCAAAAATTAAAAAACCAAAATAAAAATGATAAAAATAATGTCCTCAAATAAAAAATTATGAAACTTATAAACTAAAAAGACTTTTAAAGTATAAGATTGAAAACAGAAAACTGAATATAATAGATATGGATGCAATAATAATATTAATGCAAAAATGATTAGTGGTTCATTACTTTATATAATAAGATTGGTCAATTTAGATTGAGATGAAAAATGATAAATTATTTTCATGTTTACTTTTAGTGGACGTAATCTAGAAGTTAATTAAAATATTTTATCCAATCACGAATAACTTTTAAAAATATAATATTGAACGTAAAATTATTTTTTGAAAATTTATTAAGCTGACAAATTGAAAAGATTCCATCACATGAGCATAGCTTGATTTAGGGGAATCATATCAAGATTCTCAGCCCATTAGGATCATATAATAATCCCATATTTCTTTTGTGGGTCATCTCAAAAAGTTGTCTTTTTCTTTGTTCATATAAAATACTTCCTCCGTCCCGAGATAATTTGCACACTCTTTTCGAAAATATTAAGGATAAAAATTGTAAGAGAAATTTCTTTTTTAAGGATGGACAAATTATCTCGAAACATTTCGAAAAGAGAAATGTGTAAATTATCTCGAGATTGAGGAAGTAATAAACTATTTGCTCATATATAAATAATGAATATCTAAAAAGATAATTAGTCAAACAAATACACAAACTTATCAGCTGGGTAGTAGTTGTCATAGCTGTAATACTCAGAGTTCCCCATACTGTGGACATTGACTTTTCAAGAAGAGATAATAGACTAATTTTGAGTGTATTCACATTGCTAATGTTTTGTATCCACCATCATTCTTAAAACCAATATTGCAATACGGTAAACGTCACTAAACGTTAGTCAGGTAATATACTAAACGAGAAATTAATAAAAATCTAGGCAGAGCATAGACATTCTTAAATGAAAATTAGGCGGAGCTAATTAATTTTTTTTTTTTTTTGCAAGAAAACCTTAAAGCTAGAGATGACAAAATTAGTCTCACAGAATGGGTCAGCCGAGAGAGGACTCCTACTTCATTCTTTCATTCAAAATCTCCCTACTAAATGTTGTGACATGCCCACCAAGGCCTAAGGCAATGTAAGTCTTTCTTTGCCCGACTAACGTTTTCGGCGGGTTGAGCATATAAATTTTAGTCCAAAATGTTATTGAAATGGGCCCGACTTAATGGGTCAAAAGCCTAACAAACCACAAACTGACCCTAAAATTTAAGTATATTGTAAGAGGATGACATGGGCGGACTAACTTTGCCTTGACCTGGCATATGGTATTAGAAAAATGGACTTGGTCGGATCGACCAACCTGAGTTGCAACCTCTACTTAAAGGTGTACTTGCAAAATAATATATATGGTATGTGGTACATCTTTGCAAAAAAAACTAGGCAATATACATCTTAAAGTCCTTAAAGTATTGATGTTTGTTTTAAATAATCCTTAAAGTATCATTTTGTTTTAATTGGTCCTTAAAGTTCTAATTTTTTATTCAATTAGTCCCTGAAGTATTTTTTATTTTAATTAGTCCCTTATGTTTTTTGGAATTATTTCAATTGGTCCTTAAGCTATTACAAAAATCTATTTAAGGCCCCTAGAAGAAAAAAATACATAAAATATGTGAAATCACCGATTTAATTCAAAATGATATTGTAACATATCTTTTATTAAATAAATATTTTGTAATTTATCATTATGATGCTTTCCTCCTGAAACGAAGGTGAATTATACTAAAATATCGATTTGAATAAAACTCCGAGATTATATTTTTTCAAGAATTTCATCCAAACTTTGAGAAAATACTTTGTGCTACTTTATTTTAGTTAGAAACGTGCTAATTTGATCTAGATATTTTGAACTCTAAATATCTTGAATTTAAAGTAAAATTGAACATTATCAATGAAATAACTTTAATTTTTTTAAATATTGTAAAGACCTTAAAACATAAAAATTTTCAAAGTCCTTTCGTTAATAATGTTCAGTTTTACATTAAATTCAAGATAGATAGAGTTTAAAATATCTCAACTAAATTATCACGTTTCTAATTAAAATTAAAGTACCACAAAGTATTTCTCAAAGTTTGGATAAAATTATTGAGAATTATAATCTCGAAGTTTTGTTCAAATCCTATTATAGTATAATTCACCTCGTTTGATGGTAAAAGTATCATAATAAAATTACAAAATACTTATTTAATAAAAGATATGTTATAATATTATTTTGAATTAAATCAGCGATTTTACATATTTTACGTATCTTTTTTTCTTTTAGGGGGCCTTAAGATAGAATTTCGTAATAGTTTAAGAATCAATTGAAATAATTGTAAAACATAAGGGACCAATTGAAACAAAAAATATTTTAGGGACTAATTGATTTAAAAATTTATAACTTTAAGGACCAATTAAAATAAAATGATACTTTAAGGACCATTTAAAACAAACATTAATACTTTAAGGACCTTAAGATGTATAATGCCAAAAAACTATTCTTACATTACATTTTATGTTACATCACACATCATATAGTGTACAAAGACCTATTATTTTTCATGTCAATCGGGGTCTCGGATCATTTTTAGTTGAGGAATGTGCATTTTGATATAGTTCTTTCATATTATTTCTCTATAATATGAGTAACTTTGTAGAGAGAGAATGTGAATAACTACATTATAGGAAAAAAATATGAGAGAACTACATCAAAATATACATCCCTCAATTATAAAGGATCTGGATCCGTCAATCGGTATGAACTCTATAATGATCGAAAGTCTTGGTCAATGAAACATGTCGACAAAATTAATACCTAATTCGCATGTTTAGGCAAGCAGTTGAGTGATAGGGATATAGGTATCAAATATTATAAGTAATATGGTAAATAGAATTTTTAGTCAATCAAATTTTAACCTTTTTAAGAACGACATCTACAGATGGCAAGTTTAAGAACGACATTTACAGATGACAAGTTCGATTTGGTCTAATGAGCAGCTCCAACTCCTTCAATATTTCAAATAAATTGGACCACAAAATTATAAGCTCAGAATACCATCAGACTCAACAGATCCGATAGGTTAAATGTCTGACGGGCCACGAATCAACTAGAAAATCTTAGTATATTGATAGGTTTGACGGGACTCGATAATTTTGATCCGGGTATATGGTATTGGCTTAATGGGCTAGGCCCAATCGGACCAGGCCACCTGAGTAGCCACCTCTAAGTCATTATATTTGACCATTTTGATTTTGATCTTTTAACTTTATAAAATTTAACAAATTCGTTTAGTTACCACCTAGAGCTTGAAGACAACCATGCATGCTAACATAACTACATTTTGTAAAGCCATGTGTATAAAGAAAATGGAGATGTAGTCCACATTACATGATTGCTTGTCTTACAGATTTATCAAATTTTGTAAAGATAGAGGATGAAAATCGAAATAATTAAAAATAATGTAGTATTAAATACCCTACTTCGTTAAGTACTATAACTATATAGTAGACAAATATACATCCCACGTGAGAATGCTTTCAAATTTTACATTCTTGATTCCTCAATTACGTATAGCTCACCTCAGTAGAAATGGTCAAACTTAGGAACTACTCTTACTTCCCATTGAAAGGGGAATAATCTTTTAATGTACAGACTTCTTAGTCAACTTAATCAAGGTACACCTTCTTAAAAGTATATAATTTTATATTTTATCTTTTATTTATAAAATCTATTAAAATTCTAATGGCATCAAAGTATTAATAGAATTTTACAAGGACATCAAATTATCTTTTATTGATAATCAACTTTAACTTTTCAATAATAACTCTTTTTATGAGATAAGAAATACTTCCTCCGTCTCGTTCAATTTTGCACGTAGGACCAAACACGTATATTAAGAAAAAATTGTCTTCTGCTTTTTGATTGATTTTTTCAAAAGTTGAGATGGAGGGTGAAGATTATAAGAAAAAAATTCCTTTTTAAAGATGTGCAAAACTGAATGGGACGGACCAAAACGAAAAGTGTGCAAAACTGAGCGGGACGGAGGAAGTAGTTTGGAAAGGGAAGTAAATAGTGTTCTAAAGATCTAAAACCTAATTAGGATTTAGGTGAAATAAATTGAACCAAAATGGGACTATGCGGAAACATAGACGATCGAGAATAGTCTAGCAATTAAACGAGATATAGTCAAAGATAGACCGAAACTTTTAGAACATGGGGAGTTAATAAATAAGATAAATCTTTCTTCACTTGAGTCTCAATCACTCCCCAACCCACCCCCACCCCACCTCACCTACATATCCCATATTTCCACTTTCTAGACCCCTTATGCCTGTATTTTGTACCAGTATACAATATTATACATTTTATAAGCTAGTGTACATTATTCTTTTCAATAAATAACACCAAATTGCATTAAAAAATACACTACCCAACTTGCATTAGTTTTCTGTAGCCCACCAAGATAAAGATCCAAAACATATATATTAATGACTATACATATAGGCCAAACTTTGCAAGAAAAATCAACCCAAAAACTTTATCCTCTCCATGGGAACATTAGAAGCAGAAACTCCATATCCACCCACTTCAAAAGAAGAAGAAGATGAGTCCCCTATTGAAGAGGTCCGGTTAACCGTAACGAACACCGACGACCCGACCTTACCCGTATGGACCTTCCGGATGTGGTTCTTGGGTCTCCTCTCATGTGTGATGCTCTCTTTTCTGAACCAATTCTTCGCGTACCGGACAGAGCCCCTCGTGATCACCCAGATCACGGTCCAGGTGGCCAGCCTGCCCATTGGCCACTTTCTGGCGGCCGTGTTGCCCGAGAGCAAGTTCAGGGTGCCCGGGTTTGGGTCGAGGCAGTTCTCGTTTAATCCGGGCCCGTTTAACATGAAGGAGCATGTGTTAATATCCATATTTGCCAATGCTGGAAGTGCTTTTGGGAGTGGCTCTGCTTATGCTGTTGGCATTGTTACTATTGTCAAAGCGTTTTATGGAAGGGAAATATCTTTCTTGGCTGGTTGGCTGCTTATCATCACTACTCAGGTCTATCTCTCTCTCTCTAAAATATAATATAATTACATGCACAAAAAACACACACACACACACCAGAAAAGTCATTTTTGTCCAGAAAGCTACTTTGATTACACACTTTAGTGTATTTTAGCGAGTGTCTTGCTTATGTTTTTCAGAAAGTGATTAAATTTAACCAGCCAAGAAAGATATTTTCCTACCATAGAATGTTTAGAATGGTAACAACCAACGACAGAAGCAGACCCCCTCCCAAAAGAACTTCCATTGGCAAATATTGAAATAAATACATGCTCCTTCACGTTAAACAGACCCGGGTTAAGAGAACAGTCTCGGCCCTAACCCGGGCACCCTGAACTTGCCTTCAGGCAACACGGCCGCCAGAAAGCCATCCAGTAGGCAAAGAATTGGTTCGGAAATGAGCATTAAAACAAAAAAGCTTTCAACGAAATAGATGAGCAAAAAAATGTAGAAATAAAGCTAAAAATTAGTTCGAAGCAAGGGAAATCTGCTTTTAATTTTTAGCTTTAAAGTGATTTTTAAAGCCAAAACAGGCTCTGCAAATACCTCAAACATTTTTTTTTTTTAACTGAAACGGCATAATTGCTTATTCAAAAGCAAGTGAAAACACTGCTCTAGTGAATCTAGTTTTACACATCTGAGTCTTATTCTAAATTTTGTATTGATTAATTTTTTTTATCTTCTACTCTTTTTACTTAATCTCTTCATATTAGTCAAGAATTTATATATTCTTGTTTAAAATTTTAGAATTCAATAAGTTGGGATGCACTTTACATTTTCTTTTTAGTACAAATCATCATAGGATAGTATTAACCACTTTGCTTGGATTCTATGAAATTAAATATTCGGAAAAGGGGATGGACATAAAAAATTAACAAGAAAAATTAAATTTTGTGGGGCCTACTTTTGAGTTGACCTCATATCACCGTCTAGCAATTATGACGCCATATAATTTGAGTGTGTGAATTGGAGTTCGATCTCTCCTCAAGTTTTCGCATTCTTAGAAATATTCTATACTACCAAGTCATGTACAGTAGACGACTGAATGATTTAACTATTCATTTAAAAAATTGATTAATATCAAATAAAAAATAATCATTTATCTCAATCAAGTACTAAACAACTCAGTAGCATAGAATTAGCTCAATTCTTTCAAGTCAATGACACTGCCGACTGAGTGATTAATTTGTCTTTGTATCAGACTTAAGGTAAGGTGTTTTTTTTCTTTAGTGAGAAAAAGGCATGTCAACAAATAATAGACAAATTATTTGGACATTTGATATATATGTGTGTGTATATATATATATTATTTTTCATGAGGGAAGACATTTAAAATATATTTTAATAGTGAACAATATTTTGCAGGTATTAGGATATGGTTGGGCGGGGCTTCTGAGGAAATATGTCATTGAGCCGGCCCACATGTGGTGGCCCGGCACTCTGGTCCAGGTCTCCCTCTTCCGGTTAGTAGACTCGTCCTTTCCCACTCTCTGGACCAGTAAAAGTCAAATCTTCTTTTTTTTTTTTTTTTTCATTTTAGCAAAAAAATTATGTATTGCGGCTTGAGAAAAAGTCTATTTGATCATTGTAGATGGTTGCAATTTTGTTCGTATTCAGAAAATTAGCCAACACTACAACTATCTTAGAAGGTTGTGCATCAATGATAAAATTAAAAGGAATTGGCTAAAATAACAAAAATTTAAAAAAGTTGGCCTTTTTTATCCTACTATTATATATATATGTAATATGTATATATATGACGTAATTACGTAAAGTTAAGCATATTAGCTAGCTTTATTAATATAACAATGAGACTAGTTGTCTACTCACATCAGTAAATTGTCATTGGACAAGTTTATAACATATAGGGTCTGTTTGTTTGTGGTTGGGCTCAGCCGTTCAGGATTGAGCCCAACCAATGGTGTGTTTGGCAAGTGGTTGTGCCCAATATATTGTGGACAGCAAAATATCAATCATCAATCCACTAACTAACTCTTACACACATCATCAATCAAACATCATTCCTAATACACACTTTAACCAATAATCAATCATTCACTAATTAACTCTTACACACATCAAATCAACTTTAACACATTTTATATTATAATTACCCCACAATCCAATCTCCAACCAACCTAAACAAACACTTACTTATTTACCACAACCTCCATATTTCACTTTATTCCCCACAGCCTACAGTACTCCAGCCACCCACAGTCATAAACAAACAGAGCCATATTTTACGGGTTTATTGCACCAAATCCCCTATATTTTTAAAATGTTGTATAAAATGTTTTCGTGTTTTTATAATTGCGCAAAATTCCCGTATGGTTAAATAGATTATACACTAAATCCTCAATTCTATTAAAAATGACAGACGTGTGTAACATATCCGTTTGCGATGATGGTTCAATTTTTTTTTAAGTTTTTGGGTAGTAAATTGTCTTTATGGCCTTAATTTAGCTCTATTAAAGTGTCATTTTTATTTTCTAGATGTTTCTTAAATTTAGCTATCCTTGTTCTAGGTTTAATTTGCACTATATTTACCACTAGAAAATAAAAGGACACTTTGATAAAGCTAAATTAGAACGATAAAGACAATTTATCACCATAAAACAAAAACAAAGGTGAACCATCATTGCATCAAACGCGCGTGCTACACACACCTACCATCTTTAACAAAATTGGGGATTTCGTGCATAATTTATTTAACCACGCGGGAATTTCACACAATTATAAAAACACGGAGGAATTTTATGCAACATTTCAAAAACACAGGAGAATTTGGTGCAATAAACCTATATTTTACGCATATTATCTTATAATCTTGAAAAAAACACATTTCTAATGTTCTAGCACCTAGTCAGATTTAAGCGGGTTAAGCGTGCTTTAGGTGGGATTAAGTAGGGAGAGTTGAGGAAAACGTAAATTGTCGATCGAGCATCTAGATGGAACATAGTCGGAGCTAGAGAAAGACTGTTAGGACTGAACTTACTCTTTTATCATATATATCGCCTAGGGGAAGTACAAAGTTTCACTATTCTACCTACACAAGTCAAGACAATTTGCATACATAATGCACAGCCTGGAAACACCGATCCTTGAGCAGCTTCACGTGCATGTTCTATTACAGCTCAACACCAACTTGCATCTAATTCATCTTCAACTACTCTGATGTCATATTCATTAATGTTTTCACCAAGATCCCTCAGAGGCAATCTACCTCAGATTAAGGCTAGATTCAGCACCAGGATAAGCCTTCGATTACGTCTAGATACATGTACTGTACAACCTTAAATTACGTCTGAGTTCGTTAGGTTTCGATTAAAAATGTACCACGACTCTAACTATCTGAGATCATGTTTAAACTTTAAGAGCTAGGTAGAGTCAACTGCTAACTAAGTAAGATCATGTTTAAGCAAACTATTACCGTTATAGGATGTAAAAGTTTCTAAGACGAGTAGTTGGTTAGTCATCGAGATTACCTGACTCGACTAGAGATATTAAAACATCTGTGCATTTCTGGAACCTCAAGTACAAGCAGTCTGAAATAAGATAAGACAATGTGAGATCATAGAGGGTACAATATCCTGAAATAAGAAAAGATAGAACCAATGTGATAAATTGATATGTTTTTTAAACTTCCAAGTAATTTCAGATTCTTGCATTTTGAATCCTTCAATCCAAACACAACCTAAGGGGTTCACACAGGTCAGCATCACATAAGCATTGTACAAGCAATTCTTTGGAAAGGATACAATCAATGTGAATTAGTAAGTCCATTAGTTGTTTGAATTGATATGTATTTGAAACTTCAAACTAATTTCGAATTCTTGCATTTTTAACCCTTCAGTCCAAACACAGCCTAAGGGGATCACACAGGTCAGCATCAAATAAGCATTTTATAAGCAATTCTTATTCCCATTAATTCGCATGCAGCATGAGAAGTGCTCCTGATTCATGTTAATCCATATCCATATGCTCATTAGAGCTGGCCGACTCAGCTCACCTGATATATTTTAGATGAGCTGGGTCATAAAATGTAGGACCAATGTACAATCGAGCTCAATATGCCCATCGGGCTTTTACCTACCCGAAAATCTTAGTATATGTAAAGGGGATAGGCTAGGGTGGGCTCGACAAACTTTAGACCCGATGGAATTTCGGTCGGGCCAGCCCAACATGATGTTGGCACGATGGACTGGGCCCGACCGGGCAGAACTGCCCAAATTGCCACCTCTAATGCTCATCGATAAAAGGAGGCATTTGAGAGGATCAAGCTCATACAGGAATTAATAATTGAAACAGTGAAAAAACAGAAGAGTAAAGAAAGCAAAATTCATAATGTTCAACAGTCATGTCTTTTCAATATGAAACCTAAGGTTGCATTTGGATGGAAGGATTTGGGGTTGAATTTGAAACCCATAGTAGTAAATTATCTTTTTGTTGTTTGGATTGACTAGGATTTTTAATCCATCGATTTCATTTCGAACAAAGAATTTTTTTTCCGGCTGAAACACCAAATCTACTTTCCTATTTTAGCTGCATTGTGTGCTTTGTAACTAAGAACTAACCATACACCCTTGCTCCGAGTCGACATTAAAATCCTCTCGTTCCAAACTTATACTACGAAATCCTAACTAGATTTCCTCTGAAATCTGCAGGGCCTTGCATGAAAAAGACGAGCAACGCATGTCAAGGGCCAAGTTCTTCCTAATCGTACTAATCTGCAGCTTTTCATGGTACCTAGTACCCGGATACCTCTTCCCGACTCTCACGAGCATATCATGGATCTGCTGGACATTCTCCAAGTCCGTCATAGCCCATCAGCTAGGGTCAGGTCTACGAGGCCTTGGCGTCGGAGCCTTAACACTAGACTGGACTGCTGTAGCATCATTCTTGTTAAGCCCCCTTATATGTCCCTTCTTTGCCATAATGAATATCTTTGCGGGTTATGCACTGATAATCTACATAGTGCTTCCTACAGCCTACTGGGGATTCAACCTATACGGTGCTAGAAAGTTTCCGATTTTTTCGTCACACTTGTTTACAGCACAAGGGCAGAAGTACAATATATCTGCAATTGTGAATGACAAGTTTGAGCTGGATCTGGATAGTTATACACAACAAGGACGGATACATCTTAGCATGTTCTTTGCTTTGACGTATGGCTTCGGTTTTGCAACTATTGCATCTACTCTAACACATGTGGGCTGCTTCTATGGAAGGTACTAAACTTTTTTTTCCTTCTCACAGTCTATGCTATAATTAGAAGTCCTTTTGGTTACAAATAGAGCTAAAATGCTAATACGTAGTCGGATGTGCTATATGCAGGAGAATCATTGTAAACATAGATGCTAGCTGGTTTATATTTAGTAATTGTGGTCAAACATTATGCTAGTGTTCTAACTTCTCAAGAATTTTCAATTTTCAAATATTAATAAGATTTGCAAAAACTCTCGTGCACAATGTGCTGTTGTGCACCGTGCAATATGGATTGCATCACCATAAAGTATTATGTGTTATCCACATATGATCAAATTATTGAATGGCCTTCTTTCCTTCTGGAGTTTTATAGTCCGTAAATTGATTTAAGTGTTAAATATCTTTTAAATATGTAAACCGCAGGGAGATTTATGCACGATTCCGTGCTTCATACAAGGGAAAGGATGACATTCATACAAAGCTGATGCGCAGATACGAGGACATACCTTCCTGGTGGTTCTACATTTTACTAGCAGTGACACTTGCAGCTTCTCTAATACTCTGCATTGTACTGAAAGACCAAGTTCAGATGCCGTGGTGGGGGCTTGTCTTTGCTAGTGTCATTGCCTTCACTTTCACACTCCCGATCAGCATTATTACCGCCACAACAAACCAGGTGAGTCGAGACTAAATTTATTCACGCTCCTCTTTAATGCAACTGGAAAAAAGAAAAAGAGCTGTCTCATCAGGAACAAACTTATAAAATGATTATTAACTAATTCATAATATTTGTTCGCTGATACAAAATTAAACATGATATACTTGCAGACACCAGGGTTGAATATTATCACAGAGTATGTTATGGGTATCATATACCCAGGGAGACCAATCGCTAACGTCTGCTTCAAAACCTATGGCTACATGAGCATGGCACAGGCGGTTTCTTTCCTCAGTGATTTCAAGCTAGGCCACTACATGAAAATCCCTCCCAGATCAATGTTCATAGTCCAGGTAGATTATATTCTGCATTTTAGATATCAACAGACCTTTTCAAAAAGGCCTTTCAGCTGAAGCTTTCGGGGACACTGCTAAAATTAGGTTGAGTTTTACCAACAGACACCGTCTTAAAAGTGACGGTTCGTCTTGGCATAGGCAGCAGAATAGTTTCTTATAGAACATTATGACACAGGCAGCATTAGTTCTCTATTTGATTAATAGAAGAGAAGGAAAGAGAAGTAAGATATGAAAATTATCTCCTGCAGACCATACTTTTTTTCTCCTTCAAGCAAAATGACCATGGAAGGGAAAGGAAAGATACATCTCTTTAATCAACAAACTTTAACCAGGATTAGCCAAGTCTAGCTTTTCAGTATGACATCCTTTTACCTCATCTTAAAGTGGCAAAGAAGCATGGACCTTAAGGGGGGGCATATGCCTACTATAATAGTTGTTAAACACCACCCCCCACCCACCCCACCCCCAACCTGTGGTGAGCATGCTAAATTCCAGTTCCTACTTACTTCCATTCATCACCCAGAAAAAAAAATGGCTTAAGCGTTGAAATAAGCAGAACATTCAAGTAGGGCGCAAACTACCTAATCAATAATCATTGTAAAGATTTCGAGACAGATCTACTATGTTAATTTTGCTTGAAGGAAAGATGTTACTCTGGTTTTTATATTTTGCTTGAAGGAGACAGATCTCCTGCAGACCATACTTTTTTTCTCCTTCAAACAAAAACCAGAGTAACATCTTACCTGGAATGTTACTCTGGTTTTTATATTTAGTGTAATTGGAAATTTCACCATCCATCCTTATGCCCTCACCATTCTAATACTACGGTTACAATCGCTCTTCAGTTTCTAGGAACAATTATAGCTGGAACAGTCAATATTTCTGTGGCATGGTGGCTGCTTACGTCTATCACGAACATTTGCCAAGATGACCTCCTTCCACCGGACAGTCCTTGGACATGCCCGGGAGATAGAGTCTTCTTTGATGCATCAGTCATCTGGGGTTTAGTGGGACCAAAAAGAATTTTCGGGAGTCTTGGAAATTACAGTTCAATGAATTGGTTCTTTCTTGGAGGTGCAATAGGGCCTGTCCTAGTTTGGCTCCTTCACAAGGCATTTCCAAAACAGTCTTGGATTCCTCTAATCAACCTGCCTGTCCTACTAGGGGCAACGGGCGCAATGCCACCAGCAACACCGTTGAATTACAACGCGTGGATCATCATTGGTACAATCTTTAACTTCTTCGTTTTCCGTTACCGGAAAAACTGGTGGCAGAGATACAACTATATTCTTTCAGCGGCACTAGATGCTGGCGTAGCTTTCATGGCAGTGGCATTGTATTTCACATTAGGCATGGAGGAAAAAGGAATAGATTGGTGGGGAACGAGCGGTGAGCACTGCAAGTTGGCAACTTGTCCAACTGCTAAAGGCATACAGGTTGATGGTTGTCCGGCATACTAATGCAATTGTACTTAGCATACTTATACACATAGGTATCAAGAATGCTTTCATTGTCTGTTATCTGTAAGTATTAACAATAGAAGAATCAACCGCTGGAAGTTATAAGTTCAAAAGAATACATCAGATAGAAATGTCTCTACACTATGGAAGGGATGAGAAATCCCTCCACAATTACATCAGCAGATCAGTAATTTACAGTTCGTAACTACACGGCATAACTCCAACTCCTCGCTAAATCCGACACAGAATGGTCCTTAAACCTTTGACTCAACGACCATAAAGCTACTCTGTATTTGATCCTAACCCAAACTTCCTCTAATGTCTCCTCTCTATTGACAAAAATTCTCTCGTTTCTCTCTAACCAAACTGACCATAGTATCACTGCTACAATGATTTTCCATAAAAAAATTCCCAGTATAAAAGAAAATTCAGTATCACTGACACAAAATTTTTACTTGTAATTCAGTATTCACATCTGGCAATCATCCAGGAAGTCAAACACCGGATATCGAGAGGCCTGGATTAAATATTTGATGAAACACATATTAACTAAAAGAAAATCAAAGTAAAACTAACAATATCTGCTTCAAATCTCCAGACCCCAACTACATAAATTCTACATGCGAAGCTCTTGGTATTGAGATTTACTGGAAAAAACACACGAAATAACCCCCTTCACGCTAATCCTCTCGAATAGATTAATCACACAGAGACAAAGGTCAACCAACTATCTCCATTTACAAAACTCAATTGCATTGTAGACCTAATGTGGTGACATTTTGCCACTTTGATCTCACTAATTTAGAGAGGCAAGTGCGAAACGATATCTTGATGCCGAGGAGAAACTTTGTACCTTTGACTTCTTAACAAGATGAGAAATGTGTGCCACGAGAAAACAGTCATAGTTAGAATCACGCCGCAATAGTTGAAAGGACATAAGTCCATTCAAAGTAAATTGCAGCAGTTATATATTGAGAAGTATAGCATAGCAATGTGATCACATCCAATTTCCAAGGTATTCATCTATAAAGTTGAATGTAACCAATAAATCATGAAAGTAAATTACATGACAATGCCAAGCAGATGGATTACACGATAGGGTTAAAAAATGTCTCAACTTTCTTTAACTGCAGTAACATAAAAGTCTTACAGTGCTTGTGACGGCAGCATGGAACGCCACTGGTTATACTCATCCATACGAATGATAAAGGAGCTGGAACTTGGGGAACCACCGCCGCCATATGCCTGTAGGTTCAGAGACACAAAACAGACGTGAAGCTCATACAGTAGTTATAGTTCGGGCAACAATTTTAATTGTGGACCACTTATAGATTATTGAGCAAGCAGGGTGAAAAAGCACACCCTAGCAATTTCTGAAGCATCAGTACTGCTGTCAATACTCCTGAGGCACATTTTCAGATTAGTACGCTGCATGTAAACAACAGCTCCAATAGGCCTGTTTCAGCGGTCAAAAGATGTATTAATAATGATAGAAGCTAATACTTGCGATAGCCCCAATTAAATTATACCGAGGCACAGAAGCACACGATGATCTTCGACCATTAAGGGCTTCTGGAGAGACTATACGAGAGGAGTAAAAGGAGTACAACATATATGAAACTAAAGGAGTAACAGATGAGCTTCCCATGTCAGAATCAACAATACAAAGTTAGCGACAAATAATAGCCCATCTATTTCACATGACCATGTCTTCCATAGTCACATCTTTGTGTATTTCCTTGAATACACGCGGAAGAAATGTACTGAACATTGAACGTGATATGTTGGCAATTTAATCTTCTGAGAGCTCAAATATAGCACCCCCCCCCCAACAAACAAGAAAAAAAGATATACTGAGGACTTGTTTATGACATTTGGAAGGTGTAAATCATGTTACCCCTAAAAGGCTGAAAACTAAAAATTAATTTTTTTCCTGTCAGATCAAGGAAGTTGCTAACATATGCAAGCAGCACGGTGAAAAGATTGAAGTATATACAGAATAGAGGATCAGAGAAGCTAGGATCAACCCACCAAAAAATAGGAAAAGGAAATGGCATGAAGATCACCTTAACCCAGCTTCTGCACTCATTCGGCTGAGTTCCTTGCACATTTCATCACTGAAATCTGAATTCCCATCAGCTCTGATCGCCTAAACAACAAAAAATGATAGGTGGCAGGCAATTAAAAGATAATCCTATTCTCACACTTTCTCCAGCACCTCCTCGCATGCAATGAAGAAATGTAAAGCAACATAACTAAATCATCGGTTTTAGACTAACTTAAGAAAAAAGTCAATACTTAGAACCATGGACACAAAAACGAAAAAGGCTCAGGAAACAAGTTATTAAGCAAAAAGGTTTACCAGGCACTCCCCATACAATCCTCGGCCCAATTGAAGTCGAAAAACCTTCTGAAGCAGTTTCCTCGCATCTGTCTGTCGACTGGAAAGATATGTCTTCCCCTTTGTAGTCAAGTCTACAGAGCTCAACTCCATCAACTGTGCATATACACAAGTGTAACAAAATTAAATACAGAATGTCGAACTGCAGAAAACACAAGTATATAAAACAAAATGATGGAGTTATCCTTTTCCTTTGATAGATGTAGAATTATGGTTTGCATTATCATATAACTACTGGGTACAGCAATACAACCAGTAGATACAAACAAAGTTTATTCTGCTTATTATTTATTTATAAGTTATCTGTCATTGATTACTGGAGAAATATGTAAATTAATAAAGTTTATCAAGAACCTGTTGATACATGTGTGGATTAGTGATGCAGTTCAATTTTGAGCGCCATTCTCTTAATCCAATATTAAACTCCTTAATATCCGGTAAACTCCACTTCCGTAGATCAATATCTTCAATGTACTTGAGAATCATCTCCACCCGCTCTTGCTCTTCATGGTTTAACAGGTTTGTGATATCATCCTGTTAAACATTCAATAATCAAAATGAAGCATCGCCTAATTTATGAACCCTCACATCCAAATATCTTAATAGCCATTGGATCAAAATTTACGAATGTTCCAAAGAAACATAGAGTATCAATTCCAGCTAAGAAACCAGAAAAAAAAGAATAAAGTTTCTGGTTCACCACTCACTTACATTATTAGATCTTGTTTCCGAAAGTTTAGCAGAGAAATATTCATATACAGCAGTGGAGCTACTCTTCTCAATGTCCAAATGAAACCTAACATTCATATCAAAATCTTTCTTCGGGGAAACTTGGGAGATCACTGATTTTCGGTGATCAAATCCGACAATCCTAATGCAAAAGTTGATGAATTAGCCAAAAGCATTAAGAATTCCCATGGCAGGGGAAGTTAAGGTTAAAATGCACTTGGTAACATGTCCAGAAGTCACTTACATGGATGATGTTTTCCTGGAAAGCTCCAAAGCAAAACCCCTCGGACCAAAAAAATCTAGAAGGTAGCACGTCTTCATTCCTTCAATGCATAAGTCATCAACGCTGAGGAAAAAGGAAGTTGGCAAATAAAAAATCAGTACATCTTGTGACTGTCTTCTCAGACAAATGGATGTGTTACTTGGCCAAACCCGCTTTGTATCTCAAATGCAATCCAAGTGATACCTTACATGAAAAACACTTTAGCTGGCTACATTAACCGAGATTAAAAATTAAACATACAGCGTGCAGTCCGTGCATGTTGATAAGGATTCCCTAACCAAAATGTCAGTTCCATGATGCCAGCATACAAACCAGGAATTTTCAAAATATATGCCTATCAGCATTTGAAATCATGGTAAGGCAGAAATCACGATTCTTCAAGTTATTATGGACTTCAATCCAATATGCATCACTAGAGATACACACATACTTTCCCACTTCATGATTTGAAACCAAATAACAAGGGTTTTTGCTAAGCTTATGAGCTCATCATAACATCTTATAAGATGTTCGACAAATAGAATGTTAGACAACTTATAAATGTAAAAATAAACTCCAACAAAAATAAGTACATGTAGTCCATCTTATTTTGTTAATATCTAATATTTCACACACATATACACCTACTTCACACACACTACACACTACGCCCTACACTCTTCACACAATACATGTACTAATCAAAAGGATGTTGACTACAAGCATGTCCTCAAATTCAAAGTTAAATCCATTCATTCAGTTACAGCTTACAATCTACATTAATCAAACACTTTGTTTACTTACAAACTCTTGAAAAATTAAATCAAATAAGCTCTCGTAACAACTTATAAATATTGGAGCTTATAAAATGTGTTAGCCAAACACCACCTGCCTAATGTGCATAGCCACGTTATACTTAAAGCCATGCACAGAAACATACATATCACCTGAAGGGTGCAACGGCAGAGAAAGGCAGAATCAGACAAGGGAGGTTCAGGCGAGAGTGGTAGAGGTACGCGAACAGAGCTCCGTAAGCTCCAGAAAACGAAGGGTAATTGTATAACACCAAGTTAGGGATTCTGTTCTCTGACGCCTTGCGAATTGCTTCCAAAGCGGCGTCTGATCGGAATCGACGAACGAGAACAGACAGTTGAGCTGCAAGTGAGGCGGCCGTGAGCCGCCGGGTATAGAAAGCCATTGGAGTTCGAATTGGTGGCGGCGAAATCGCCGGCGGTGGGCCGATTGCTGTCCCGTCGTTACTCAGCGCTCGGCACGTGGTTTTGACGGCTTTTGCATTTAATGTGAGGGTCTGACCATATGATAAAGGTAGGACTGTGAATTAGGATTTGGAGCCAAATATATTTTTGTTTAAACATATTTGATTTGAATTTGGAGCCAAATATATTTTTGTTTAAAAATATTTGATTTGATTTTGGAGCCAAATATTATTTTTAAACATATTTAATTTGATTTGGAGCCAAATGTACTTTTGTTTAAACATATTTGATTTTTAATCGAAACAAATTCAAGCGAGATTTAATTAAATCGAAAATATTTAAAATTTGGGTAATTTTATATTTTTAGACTTATGAATTCAAGCTCAAATCGAGTTTTAGGCAGTGTTTGCCATTTGTTATTGAATATTTTGTACGTTTTGCTTAAAATAATCAATCTCAAATGGTTATGGTGATAATGTTTTGCTTCAAATAATCAATTTGAAACTAAAATTTTAAAATTATATCCTACTCTTTTTTTAGCTTATTGTTTTATTAAGTAAGACAATTTAGGTTGTTAACGAATACAACCTTTGTTGAACAAATTATTTAGCTCATTTTATAAAACAAACGGAGCTTGAACATTGATTAACTCATTTATTAATAGCTCGCGAACAAGCACGTTCAAAAATCAATTTATAAAAGTAGTAATAATAAAAGAACAACAACAATATTTATTCTACATATGATCTAATATTCTTTGTCGGTGATGAGCATTTGGTTAAATCCGTTTATTTGTATAAAAATTTAGGTAAATGTGAGTGTATCCGATGTTTGCTATAATGTAAGTAGTCGTTCATGTGTATACATGTTCACGAACATGGTGTAACATGTTCTCGAACACATTAGTGAACATTGTCAAACACAAGTGAACTCACCTCGAATCGTTGATAGCCTTAAAGACAATTCATATTAAGTTATTTTTGTATCAAACACTTCAATATTTATTTTATATATATTTCACATATAACCCAAACACTATTCTCATGCTCGAACGTATTTTTCGCACAATCTAAAATTAAATCACTTTATTAAAAATTATAAATAATTACAAACACTCTTAAACTTTATCAAATTTAAAAACATGTTCAAGCTTTTCATTATCTAATTACACATAGTTTAGTGGTGATAAGTGACAATTAACATGTTTACTATTTATAAGAGGCCCAATAGGCCCAAAGAAGTTATCAAGAGTTGGGCTGTAATATAAAAACAAAACTATATAAATAGGCCCAAAAAAAATAAAAGCGAGTACGTAAGATTCGTCCAACGAGGACGAGAAACTTACGTAGCCGTAGTAGGCCCATCTAATGAATCACTTTTATTGTAAATGTCGAGATGATTCACGAGTCACTTGAAATTAATTAAAAAATAGATCGGAATTGACTCGAAGTAATACGACGAGCTCGAGCTACTTAAATAGGTCTCGATTTCAAGTTCGAGTTTATTTATACTCGGCTTAGCATGATCCAAGAGGTATAGGTGAGCCAAGACAATTTGCGAGTCACTTAAGATAAACTCGTAAAAAAGATCAAAATTGACTCGAGATAAATACATCGAGTTTGAGCTTTACTCAAATAGATATTGAGTTCAAATTCAAGCTCATTCATACTCGGTTAGATCTCGAACTTAATCAAACTTGTATTAATTTACTAGGATACCTTTTATATTTGATATGATTATAAATATATTGCAATCCTAAGATCCCAATTTCATTTTCAGTAGTTCTTTATAGTATAATTAATATTTCAGTTTTAGTGATTTTTAATTTTTCTTTATTTTTTTTATTTTTATATAAATCAACAAGTCAAGTCAATATAAATTCAACGAGTTTATATTAAATAGAACTCGAGTTGAAAAAATAAACGTGATCATGCTCGAACTTAGCTCAAGTCTATCAATAGCTCGGCTCGATTCACCTGGATTCGAGTCATTTTCGCTCCTAATTTAGAGTTTAGGCCCCATCGAGAATAAATTATGGCATGGGCCCATCACTCATTCGGATTGGCCAGCCCAGTTGCTCATGGGCTATGCGTGTGTGGGTCGGAGGATCCGATTACTATTACTATAAAATAAATCTCGTACGCAAAGTTCATGCTCAAGATATTTTCTTCTCTCTCTTCTGCATTATCGACAGCAAGGCGCTTAGTGATGTAACTTTTGTACGATCTTAATAACATAACATTCACACGATCAACGCCGATGCATATTGAAAAGGTGTGATTATGCATCGGAAATACGCAGCTTTGGTAGTAAAATTTAAAACAGATTCGTGTTCGTATGCGAGAGTGAAATGCTTGTAGAATCTCGAAGAAATGGGTAATTATTCTCGTCTTCCGGGGGTTTCCTTCATAATTCTTTGTTGTTTCGTTATAGGACATGATTACACGTTGACGATTCAGCTCTGTGTGTATATAAATACATATATTGAGTGAATTTGGAAAGCACCTTGGAATTGTTTACTTCATGCTATTATTTTCTGAAATTTTGGTGATTATTGAGTGGTTATAATCTGCGTGCCCTTGTTACCTGTCCAGATGAGGATATGAAGCAGCTAAAATTCAAAAACGAGAACGAAATTCTCTATGGGATTTCAGGTGAGTCAAATCTAGCTCCTGTTTGGAGCTCTTGCTGTGATTAGTGTCATTATTAGCTAAACAGCTTGCCTCGATTATGTAGTTAGCTCATCATGGTTATTTATCTTTTGAAATTTATTTAAGTTTAATTATTCATGATTATATTATATGTCGTTTTGCTCTCTGATGTTGTGCTTGGTCTTTTTGCTTATTGTATTGGTAGCATCATTAACAACTTGAATTTTGTACTCAAAACCCTTTCCTATCTTACCTACATATTTTCATGTGCAAGTGGTTGTTATTTGTTCGGTGATTTAGCAAAATGTTGTAAATTAGAAAGCTACCATGACATGAGTTAACCATTGCTTTTAGATGTTCGTAATCATAGAATTTCTTATGAGGAGATTGCTACAATTCACACTTCTAGAAAAGTTTAATCGTAACAGCTAGAAAATGAAGTGTTAAGTTGTTCGTGATTTTGTCGTAGTTGCTACTATCTCTTTTACATGCTCTATGAGCCATGGGCTGAATGTATACCATATTGCTCCTATAACATTGCTTTCTTAATTTATTCTGGCATGATGGTTGCATCACAAGTGTTAACACCAATAGACATTTTATCTTTAATAGATTCCATAATCGGACCTCATGAAAGGATTTATTCTTCAGATTTCTTCTTTGTTTTCCTTCTATAAGATGTGCATGTTCAGCTTGTCCATTCTTGTTTTCAGTTCACATTAAATCATTTATAGATTCATCAAGTTTTTAGCTTATCCATTCTTGTTTCCGATTCACATTTAAATCATGTATAGATTCATCAAGTTTTATTGTTCTTATTATGCAAAAAATAGTTCTTATTGTAATTTGGGTCGTCCACTCTTTTTATAATTATACGTGTTAGTTTGAAGAGGTATAAGTGTAGCATTTTTTGATGATGATGTTTCAGATTCTATGTCAAATTGCATAGTAAGTTAGTAGTGTGTATGGTCCTTATGCCTATATGCAGTGTGTGGCTATAAGTTGTTTCAAAAGCTTATAAGAAGTAATTTCTCAATAGCTATAAGTTAATAAAGTGTGTGGCTAAAAGAGCTTATACGTTTTCAATTGAATGGAGTGATTTAGCTATGAATTTGAGAACTACTTTGAAAGCCACTATGAAACTAAAATTTTGATTAGTGCGGAAGTGTGTGTATTGTGTGTGAAGTGTACATAGTGTGTGGGAGTGTGTGTGGTGTATGTAGTGTGTGTGGAGTGTGCATAGTGTGTGGGTAGTGTGTGTGAAATTTGGTGTAGTGTGTGTGGAGTGTGTGTAGTATGTGAAATTTGAGTGTAAATTATAAGATCTAAAAAATTAAGGTGGAGTAGAGAACTTATTCTTTTTAGAGCTTATAAGCTCTAAGAGTTTATTGTTACACCTTATAAGTTGTTTAACATCTTATTTTGCTGAACACATTTCAAGAGCTTATAAGCTCTCAAACATCTTATAAGATGTTTTGAGGAGCGTATAAGTTTAGTCTAGAACCCTCTAAATATTTGTGTGGCAATGTGATGCCACTGATATGCCCCCGCCATAAGTGACTAGCTTAAATTTGGGTGGTATCACACACCATGCCGCAAGTGGTCAAATATAAGATTTGTAGGCGATGAGTTATAAAAATGATATTTTTCCAAACGCCTTGCTCTTGCAGTCCTAGCCATCTATATATTTGACTCGAAGCATATGTGGATGAATCCATTAATTTTGTGATCATGAGGAAGAATTCACTCATTGTCTGGTCATTAATAGGAAAGTGAATGGTTTTAGAGCTTCGAAAGTGTCATATCTCCGAAAGAATTCTGATAGCTTGCCATAATATTGTGACTGATCGCCTTTAATGAAAGACGTGCTTTAAAGAACAAGAGATGGATGACTTTAGTGAGGTGGTCTCTATAATTGAAATTTTAGCAATGTTTTCTATACATGATGCAGAAGTTAGCTTTACATCTTGATCCACTTTAGCTGCCATACATTTTTATCTTAAACTTGCACAATGACAATGTAATTCTGAGGTTTTCTCAGATAATGGACTAAATTTATATAAAACAGCAGGAAATGATCTCTTGATAGAACTATATAATTGCCAAATATTATGTATATCATCATCAAAAGCTCAGGCCATGTCATCCTTGTGGCTGATCAAACTGCATAGGGATATCAAAGCTCGTGATTTGTGTTTGATTCCCGATACTTGCTTATTTCCTTTTCAATTTATGTGTTTTCCTTAGGTTCGTTCAATATCAAACATGCGGTGGTGCATTAGCCTGAACTTCTTTTGGATTGGAGAAAATTAGGTACAATCTTTGCCTATAAAGCTGTAATGCGTTGTCCGTGATTCGACTAGTTTGTGTCAGGCATGGTTCACAATATCAGTTGATTAATGTTCTTTGTTTGTTGTCTGACTTCTTTTAAAGTATTTAATCTTAGTTGTGAATTAACGACCTATAAAGTTCAATTCTGACAAGGCCTTCATATATTTAAAAATGGGGTTGGGGGGGGGGGGGGGTGTTGTGGTTAAACACAATATGTGTATATATTATTCTTTTAACGATTGTTGGTTTCTTTGTTAATTGTAGAAAACTAGGAGACTGTCTTCAGATTCAGATTTTGAAGATTCACATAATTTTGTTATGCTGTAGTTTGT
This sequence comes from Ajuga chamaepitys, assembly GCA_958295605.1. Classification (NCBI taxonomy): domain Eukaryota; kingdom Viridiplantae; phylum Streptophyta; class Magnoliopsida; order Lamiales; family Lamiaceae; genus Ajuga; species Ajuga chamaepitys. The sequence continues at coordinate 70,570,857 of OY282496.1, forward strand.
AATTTCTGAATTCGCTCTTTTTACTCGACATATGTGATGTTGCTGGCTAACTAGCTGTCACATTTACGCATCATGTCTCAGAAATAATGGGAGTGTCTGGTATGAATCCTCTTCTACTCATGATTACACATTTATTATCCTTGGTTTCAATATTTTTTCCTGTAAAGCTTGCTGCTGGGCCAGTAGTATAAGTTCATAGATGTCTATGCTAATACATTAATTCCATAATTGTATTATGAAAAGATTACTTGCTACATGAGGTAAAAGTAATCAACTAGTGCATGCCTCTGAACAAGAAGACGACACTTCAATCCAGTTCATGAAGTAACGACATTACAAACATTAATGTATCACAACTTTTGGCTAGAGTAAACCCTGCACATTTCCTGTCATCTCCCTTCAACATTTATTACAACTTTACTTATTACCTAATGAACTATTCAATGTTATATAACTTTTCAATACAGTTTCATCAAACAGAAATCTGATGGATGTGTGTATGCTGTCTGCACCCCCACACCGTCGCGTATGTTACCAGTCTGTTGACTCCTGGTCCTTGAATTGTGGAGCCAGTTGTTACCGAGCTGCTAAACATGTGTTTAGCGCAGCTGAAGTCTGTTGCAACAATCAATACATGCAGATTTAGTCCCAAAAAACTAAATAAAAAATGCCATATATCTATCTTCTATCTATTTATCTAGTATGTTTTATCATAGTATGGAACTACCTCAGGTTCATGACATCTGGCGTCTGTGGCTGGCTGAGCTGTAGGTTTATGGGTGTGTGAACATCATACTCATTGTTGATGCCATGTCCAACGTGGCATACTCTGTTGCTGTCACTTGTGGCCCTTGGGCTATAAATCTGCATCGGAGGTGAGATTGTAGTAAATCCTTTATCTGGCCTTATTTTCTTATTTTAGTCTTCGTATTCCAAGTATTCTACCTTTTTCTGTAATTCTGCATTCTCATGACGAACAAGGTCTATCTTCTTGTGCAGTTCGGTTTTTTCTTGTTGAGCGCGGTTTTCCTATGATTTACAAAATTACTCAGTGAGCTTAATAAGAACATTATGGAATTGTTAATGAAAATAACTTCTCTTGGAGAAACCTTTTGGTGCAACTCTTTGATTTCTTCAGTCAAAATTTGTTCCTGATAGAGAAATAGTACAGTGAAAACCATTTTGGATTGAATGCTGCAGATACCGGTAGCTGTTTATAGTGGTTGAGAGAAAAGGTGCTTACCTTATGCATTCGCACTCCCTTCAAGCTCTTTTCGAGTTGGCTTTCCAGATTTTGGAGTTCCTTGATGCTCAATCCTGAAAGCTCTTCTCCCAAAAGCTGCCTGTAGTATTAAAAAAAGTGCATGTGATATGTCCTGAAATTTCTCTTTCACCCTAATATATTGCTGCAGCATGAAAGTTAGGGTATGCATGGTTTTGTCTTGATGCAAAATTTCCCACTTTTTACTATTTTTACATTCATAAATCATTTTTGTTTTTACCCAATCTCATTACAAATATGTAATATCTCGTAAACTTCCTGCTAACAATATATCTCGACCCTATATTATCAATTCTCAACCCCATATTCCCACATTCAACTCTACACTATATTCCTTAGTTTTAAAACATCATTATCTAAAAATATCATTTTAGTGGGACCACACTTGCATATAATCTTGATTAGCTACACTTTTATCAGATAAATCCATAAAAAATCAGATGAAATAAGTTTTAAGTTTTGATTCTTTAAACGAGTTTCAAGAAAAGGTTGAAAACTTATCTCAACAAAATGGAAAAATTCCTATTGAGATGAAAACCATGCAAGGCCTTAGTTTTTGATAGAAGGAGTTGTGACTGTGTTTAGATATGAGATGATAACATGATAACTACACTTAGTAATTTTTGACAAGTCCATCCAAAGATATGTTTAAACATGAAAATATGCTCTTAAATGGATTCTTACCATATCCAAATACATTCGTCCACTTTCAAAAGTATATCCACATTCAAACATCTCCCAATAATACTGGTCACATCAATTGTGTTTTTCATTTTCTCCTAAGTCCACATACTCAAAATTATATCCATGTTTGCGCTCATATGCTCTAATTATTATGCTTTCTCCTAATATACATAGTTTTTTCAATTATATACTTACATGCAACTCATTTTCAAAACCTATTTACCACAACGCTATTCATTAAACGGGACCTACACAACCTTAAAAAATCGATCCGCATTACTTTTCTTTTTGAGATGCTAAATTAAATAAAAATTTATGCACTCTAGAAATACGTATGTTCTAATATTTAGAGCTTTAGATTTCTTTCAACAAGGGGTCCTCTGCAATCAAGAGCATTATTGTTCGTGCTAGCTTCTTTGGTTTATAAAGGACTCGAGGTACATAGGGCCAGCATTATCTCTCAAGTCACCCACATTTCCACCCTTTGGTTTAATTGGATTTTACTGATTTTTAAACAAAATCCTGTTAATTCACTGTTTTCTATTCTTGGTGTGAAGGTCTTAGTTGCCGTGTTAAGGGGGTTTTTTTTTTCTTACTGACCATTTGTTGTTTACATTAAACATTACTCCCTTTGTCCCAAAACAAGAGTCGTTTCAAAACTATCTTTTCTCCAAAGTAAGAGCTCATGTTTCAAAAGTTAACTTCTCGTTTTATTAGTCAAAGTAAAATTTGAAATATTAATTTTACGAACAAGTTAAGATCAACAAATAAAAGAAGTCGTCTAAATGGAAATTTATAATTTTCAGAAGGTTGTACCTTACCTTCTCCTAGTTGAGCAAATAATATTCTGGTTGGACTAAGCAAAATGAAGTAGATTGTTCTAAGGGTTTTATTACACCAATATGAATCACACTTTTAGGGTAACATATAGTCATTCAATATGCAACAACTTGTAAATTTTGATAGTTTCATTTTCTTTAATTTGGACCATTTTGTATATATAACCAAATGTACTTACCGGTGACATTCTTGCAAGTATTGTAGCTGTTGCCTCAAGCTTGCTGCTTCCCTCTGCCAAAACTAGCAAGAAAGTAACACATTATTAACATACTATTTGTCTTATTTGGCCCAATTTGTTGTAAGCAGTTAAAGAAAATATAACACATTGATTTTTGTTGGTCCTACAGAGCTTGACAGATCATGTGCGTGTAATTTTTTTCTTCTTTGCATTATGTATGGCTTAAATTTTGTAATAAACTACTGCCATGGGGCTGATTGTGAGACCTATTCACTTGATTAGTAAATTTAATTGAGTCCTTTTTAAATTTTTTTTATGAGAGACTTGAGCAAATTTATTAATGAAAGGGATGAGAAGAGTCCTTTTTAATTATTGCCTTCTGTTTGCAAATTTGAAATTATTACCTTGTCACATCATTTGTCTTTATGGTGCTCATGGAGCTGGCAGGTTTCTGTTAGAAGAGACTTGTTTACTATTTTACTCCCAAAATTTATGGGAAGGTAGAATGCAATTTTGACATTTGCTTTCTGTTTCTCAAAGCTTAAATTGTTCCGAGAGGATGTTAAGATTTGGTGCAGTGGTAGACATCTTTACAGGCCAGTTAATTGTCTTGTGCTTTGCTTCCCTTGTCCTACAACAGAAGTAATGAAATGATGGAAGGGGTTTGAGTATTGGATGGTGATTTGATGTCTAGAGGGAACCGTTAGTCGAAGAATCTTCTGTAGGATCAAATTGGTGGGCAGTTGCTCGACTGATGAAAGGAAGGAACATCTTGGAAGAGGTAAGATTGACATATCCAAGTAGGACCCTGCAGAAGAAGGTAAAAGAATTTCGTGAGTCACTCCAGAAGGGATTGTATAGCTTATAGCATTAGTGTGTTAAATTCATGGGGAGAGAAATCTTCCTTCTGAACAAAGATAGGACAAGGTGTTATACCGAAGCTCCATAATGGCATCAATGGGGGAGATTGGTTCTTCAGAGAATTCTTTACTGGGTTTTTGTGTTTTATTTGGATGATTTATTGGTTCCTCAGAAAACATCATATTATCTCTGAGGTGTTACTTGGTCCGTTGCCATGAATAACCATTTTGGCTTCGTCTTATACCTTGTTCTCTGCTAATTGGTCTGGTGAACCTTGGTTGTACATGGACCTTTGTCAGTATACTATTGTTCCAGCCCCTTGCACTTTGGGTAAGTTGAGCGCCAATCCAAATAAACTAGGTTCCCTTATGATACCTTTTTCATTGGCTCCTTATTCATCCCCCACCATTCCCTATGGATTTAGAGTCAAGGAACTATGTTGAAGCCAAAACGTCGTAAGTTGGAGATTTGTGCCCCTCTTTCTATATTAGATATAGTTTCTTCTTCCAATCCCTGTTCACTGGAGGGAGGACCTCGTTCCTTATCCTTTATCTTATCGTTATACTCTCAACGTAGTTATTATCTAAATCCATGATTTTGTTAATGGCGCCTGAATATATGATTGAAGAGTTTTCATGCTTGTATTTTGTTTCTCTTCCTGATGTCAATGCCAGAGAAATTAGTGCTTGTATGATTTCCAATGACGACATCCTTACCTTTTGCAGACACGGCTTGGTGTTTGCATGGGGGTCAGGAACTTGATACACCTCCATCATCTGCAAGAATGTTATTGCTGTGGGTGTTGAGTTCATTGTCCTATCAAAAAGAAACGAACTATCTTTTAATGAGATATGGGGAATCCAGAGTTCCTTCCAGTGCATTGCTCACAGGACCACCGCAGTTGGTTGTCTCTCTTCTGCAAAAGGTAATGATTATTATATTGCTCTTCTCATCGTTTCCCTGCTCCCAGGGCACAAACTATGGTTGAGCATATGGCAAAGCCTCCATAGAAATTATGATGGAAACTCTTCTTGTATGGTAGAGACATGAAACGGTGTGCTCATAAAATTCATGAGATATTAATGACTTCCTACCCTTTATTTTATACACGTTTGTGTTCAAGGATGCTTTGCTATCCTGATCCACGAAATGCATTCCGGAGTCTGTAATCTAGAATAGGGTATAAATCCTATCCCTTCACTTCGTTTCTTTGTTATTATGTCAGCATCAATCATGAACATGGAATCCTTGTCCTTACCATATGGATATTATCCCTCATACAGCCTCCATAACTTCCACACAAACCACTTGATCCATTATGGTTTCGTCTTTCTCCAACTATTGTCTTGCATTTTGGTGTAAGTAGAGCATGAATCCAAATAAACTAGGTTCGCTTTTGACACCTTTTCCATTGGCTCTGTATCATCCACCACCAGTCTTAGAGTCGAGGCATTTATAAGGACTCGAATTCTATATAGTAAGGCTACTTATGTCTTAGAAGAAAAACTCACCCAGCTTGAATTTGGAGGTGGGAAGGTTTTAATCTGACCAAAGGATGTCAAATGACTCCACATTATAACATGGATTTGATTTCTATCAGAACTACACAAAAATGGCCCAAATTGCAGTTCGTGAAATAATGTTGTGTAACAAGGTTGTGGATTTTTTGAAATTTCGCTCCAAATCCATCAGCAGTCGAAATGGAGCATCACTTACTATATATCATCGTCTTTGCTTGTGATGGCCCTTAGCTCCATTTTTTGTTGATGCCACACCTTAATCTATCAGTTTAGGCGGACCAAAACTCTATACTGATCCTAAAACTTTGTATGTCAAATTGGACACAAAGAATACAACTCCTGATATGTGCTTCACATCTCAGTTACGCTTGCTCCTTGTGCTCAGCATCCACTTTTCGTCGCAGTTCTTTGCCACTTGTGCAAAGTGTTGTTGCTCTCTGATAATATAACTCTCGTCTTTTATGCAGTGCCTTGCATCGCTTTTTATATCTTAAATGCAAGCTGTGTCCACATATTTGAAGAAACTATATTGAAGCAAAATCGTTGTATGAGAGAGGTTTTTGCCCCTCTTTCTATAATATAGTTTCTTTATCTTTCCAACCCTTCTCACGGAGGGAGGACCTTGTTCCTTACTCCATAACTCAACGATATTTTCTCAACATAGTTAATATCTAAATCCATGATTTTGTTAATGGGGCCTGAATAGACTATTGAAGAGTTTTTCCATGCTCTTATTTTGTCAATTATCAATGCCAGATAATCTTGAGAATCAGTGCTTTATATAATTGCCAATAACAACATCGGTACCTTTTGCAGACGGCTTGAACTTTCCCAGAGACCAGATACACCTCCAGCATCTGTGTTACTGCGTGGTCATTGAGTTGATTGTCCTATAAAAAGAAAAACGAACTATCTTTTAACGAGATTTTGGTTCCTTCCAGCGCAGAGCCCACCTCAGTCGGTGGTCTCTCTTCTGCAAAAGGTAATAGGAGGCAGTATATTAGCCTCCTGCTTATACTTATACAGACTATGCACTTAGTTCTAACTGTGCATACTACTGCTGCTTTTGCAGCCAGCTTCTGCAGTCAGTGTCTGAGCATAGGAATCTTACTCGGACTAGCCATATCGGTCAGGACGGGCAGTTTCACAGAACCAGAATCCAATCAGAGCGTTGTGCTTGTTTATTCTCCTTTCAAATGTAATTCTACATAGTATTCTAGTGATGATGTTTGTTTGATCTGTTGTTAGCTGAAGTATCCATTTATCTTCACTTTTTCCTGTTAAAAGTGAATCTCAGCTCTCTAATCTTAGATACAAACTTGTTTCCTTCACTTACAGTGTAAGGAAATCTCATCACTCAAGATCAATATTTTAGACTGTATATGCAAACATTCTATATTTTCAAAGTTAACTTTGGAAATACGAAAAATGTTGTGTTTGAATGGAGGGATTTGGGTATATATCCAATATTTCGAACACAAGATGCACTACGCATACTACGATGCATGCTATATACACTTTCATTATATGTTCTCCTTATCTGACACTCGTCCCGTGATTTGTGGATGGAACCACCTTTAGTTTTTCAATTTTGTTTTTTATCTTCTAAATCGAGCGTTGTAAATATAATATTTTAGTGATCGAGTAGGATAGAATAAGCTGCTAAGGTATATGCATAGGATAATAAGCGTTAAGTGGCCACATCTCATGAAAAGATGTAGCTGCAAAAATGATATAATTTGGGCCTGTCCCAAATCTCATATCAGTCCTTTTAAGAAGATATAGATCTATCTAAGCCCAATCGACACTTCATGATCAGTGTCGGAAGCCGTGAGCAAATTAAGACGGTGTTTGATTTAGCTTATATCTCGAATATCTTGTAAGATAACATCTTACTTTTAAAATAAAGTGTTAAAATGTTTAGGTCAAAATGATTAGAGAGCTTATATAATGTTTGTAATAAATGACAATGGTGATATAAAGGACCAAAGGAGTTTTCAATATATGATCTTATTTGGTAGATAAGTTAAACTCTTGCTTATCAAGAAACAATGTCGCATTATCCTAGTAGATCTTATTTCTAGGTGTTATTTAACCATGCAGGGACTTTGCGTAACTATAAAAGCACGAGAGAATTATATGCAACATTTCAAAAATACAAGGAGATTCGGTGCAATAAACCCCATTTATATATTTTTTAGGAGCTTTAAACATCTTATAACAAGCTCAGCCACACTCTAATTTCATTTTGCTTCATTTGTTTCCACAGTATGCAAATTGTGGGAGAAAGGCAAAATTTCTCATGTACGTTAGGGTCCGTAAAGAACTAGTCATGTATAGGTCATAATGTTAGTTTTAACATTTTATGTATCGGTTTCTGTTTAATTTGAGAACAAACTCTGTTGCGGGTCATTTTAGTAGCCGCAACTTATTACGTTACCGGCACATAATGAGCTACTTGTCCTCATATTGAATATAACTCAATGTATGTAGGACTAAAATTGAAATTATGGAGTCAATTTAGCTCGTGATGTATGGCTCACGTGATTAGTTGTGGCTACTAAAATTAGGTAAAATACATTACATAGAGAGTTAAAATTTAAATTATAGATTATAGATAATTTCGCACAGACCTTAATATACACGACTAGACTATTATCTATGACTAATCAACAAACTACGAGGACGTTATTTTACCTTGATCTCAGAAGTATGATTGATCAGATTGTGATGCTGCTCTTTCACTTTGTTGTATCTTTCAATCGCCGAGTGCATGCTGATACACATACATTTGTAGACATGCTGTTATAACGGATGCAAGAAAGATAATAAAAACGACTAGTAGGAACACATAAATTTATGTGATCGAGTGAAATTCGTCTATTATTATTCATCAGAGCTCCAACAATAATACATAATGACACTAGATGAAACAGAAAAGCTACATATTATCAATGTCTAACATATTTGACCTAGAAAATAAGCCCAATACATAAACTTAGTCCAAACTCAATATACATTGTTGGGCCGGGGGTTGGCCCTTAGATCCCGACTCACTGATCAGTCAGCGAGACTTCCAACCAACCTGTTATAGTGTTCAAGACATTCTAACATACACATAAAAGTGAAGATATCAAACGAACAATTCCATGAATGCATGGATCTAACGTTGCATTGCAAAATTGAAAAGATAATACTATTATTGAAAGAACAAATAGGGGGCTAAAAATCACTTTTCGTTCCTTGATTTTTATCTTAAAATTTGTTTTTTTTTTTAAAAAAAAATTCCATTTCATAATTAAAGAAATTACTCTTATTTAGATCATTTTTTATTGTCGATAAATAAATCGACCGAGAAAGCACGTGTGACTTCACATGACACCAATTTCCGATCAATTTTAATTGATGTGACACTGGTGCCAACTTTTTATGGGGGTGAATATCGAATGAGTGAAGTTATGAGACAGAAACGTGACAGTCATATGTGCTTTTTCGGTTGATTTGTTCATCGACAGTGAAATTGATCCAAATATGAGCAACATTTTTAGTTATGAAACGAAATTAAGAAAAAAACATAATTTTAAAATAAAAATTGAACAAGCGGAGAATTATGAACCGAAAAGTATATATGTGTGTATAATATGGTAGGCTCAAAAACTAAAGCTGCAAAGAAACGCTATCATGCATGTAACAACTAACAAACAAAACAACCCCTCAACGGATTCAACCGGTACGGATTTTAAGTGGTAAAAAAGATAGAATGATAATTATTTATAAATAAATCAAATAAGCTAGAATGACAACTAGAAAAACGGAGGTGGTATTTTATATACTCACGTTTTACCATTTTCATAATATCAACAGATGCAAAACAAGTGTTAAAATCTATCAGATTCACCAATGAAGAAATGATATACAACATATATATATATATATATATGTTGAGATTATTTTGATTTATTGTTACTAAAAAAATTTCTAATTTTGTGATACATTTCTTGAGATGTATATAATTGTGGTCACTAATAATAAGTTACTTGTGACCACTTGCTGTCACGAAACTCTCTACAAATTATTTGAGACTATTTTAAAACTATTTTTAGAGACGACTAATTGTTGAAAAAAATATTTGAGATGACTTTTGTGGTTCCGGATATATTGTTTGTTTCCAAGTTGTTGAAACGACTAATTAGTGACGATATGTTATCTCTAATAATAAAATTGTTACAAGTACTCATTATTGAGATTATTTATTTATCTTCTTTTTTTTTTGTCTCAAAAGATCATGTTTCCTGTAGAGTGCCCTTGTAAATGAGTTATTTATTGCATTTGATATAAGTTCCAACATCTTATAAATTTTTTAAGTGTTCATAAAATGTAATTTCTTAAAAGCTTATAAGTTAATAAAGTATTTATTATAAGCTTGTTACTGAATGGGTCGATTTAGCTACAAATTTGGAACTAATGTAAAAGTCACTATCAAACACACATTTTGATTAGTTTGTAAAGTGTGTAAAAGAAGCGTGCGAGGTGTTTGTAGTGCATGGAAACATAGTGTAATTGTGCAATGCATGTAGTGTGTGAAGTATGTATATATATAGTGTGTGTGTGATGTATGTATATATAGTGTGTGTGTGAAATGTGCAGTTGAACATGAAGTGTGTATATGTGTGTATAGTATCAGTATGTGAAATTTGACCGTAACTTATAAGACTTTAAAAAATAAGTTCTAATATGGACCATAAGAAGCTTTTTTTCAAGTTTAAGCAAGTGTACTAGTATTTGTGATTGATTAAATGGTGGTTTCTTCAGTTTAATTCACATTAAATCCAGATTTTATCTCAATTAGTGTGAAAATTTTGATCAAAGGAATTTACACACTCGCGTATCAATACATATTGCCAACTTCTTTTTACTTTACAAATATTGTACATACTTATTTACACGTGCGCGCGTGCAGAACAAAGCCGTGCATTATCAAACTACGATTCAATTTAAGGAATGTACGCACGCGCGTATCAATACACATTGCCAATTTCTTCTTCTCCTAAACTTCAGAAATGTACACACGTGACACGTATTGACGCGTGCAGTGCAACAAAAAATCCGTGCACTCTTAAGTTACGATTCAGTTTAAGGAATGTATCACGTATCAATAAGAATTCCCAACTTCTTCTTTGACTTTCTAGACTTCACCAATATTGTACACATGTACTAACACGCGCGTGCGTGCACAAAAAAACGTGCACTATTCAGGTACGATTCAGTTTAAGGAATGTACACACGCGCGCGTCAATACATTTCCCCACTTTTTCTCTTAGAAATGTACACACATACTAACACGTGCGCGCGTGTAAAAAAAACGTGTACGATCAAGCTACGATCCAGCTTCAATTATCATCAAGAACATGAATCTAATGAAAGATTTCAAGAAAAAAATTTAAAAAATTTAAAAAAAAAATTCAAACCTGGAGCTTGCATAATCATACAACTTCCCAGTACTAGAGAACACAATCAATCCAACTTCAGCATCACATAATATAGCCAATTCCTTAGCCTTCTTCATCAATCCATTCCTCCTCTTTGAGAAAGTCACTTGCCTACTAGTCGAATTATCGATCCGGCGAATGACGATTTTGCCCCTGCCCATTTTCTCGACCTTGGATGAATTTCTAGGGTTTCTTGATTTGTTATCTGGTAATGAAAATGAAGTCAAAGATTTAGGACAATGATGATGAATATTGTTGATGAAAAAAGCATCTATTTGGAGAAATTATTTACCAAAGAGGAAAAGAGACAAGAAAGATATAACTGGAAATAGGGTTTACAAATTTGGAAAAGTGAAGAAATGGATTTTGGAACAGCTTTATATGGACAAAAGTGGTTTTCAAGAAACATGGAGCTGTTTTTTATGTAATGAAACATAAATGGTTTTAGGTTTTGGTAGACCCACAAGTGAGAGTATGGTTTTGAGTGGCTACTCGCGAGGACATAAGGCCAAGTGTCTATTAGGGTTGTAAGGGGAAATTTTTATCCTACCTCATGAGGTAGTGCAGTAACTCGTTAGATGTATGTCATATGTTACATGATAAAAAAATAATGGTCATATTTTTTCTGATTTCAACTATACTTTGTCACATGCCTCATATCTAATGGGATTACTGCATTACCTCATGGGATAGCATAGAATTTCCGGTTGTAAGGGAGTAGAGTCAAACTTGTTGAAATATTATGGGTTAATATTGCGTTTGAGCTTATTTGATTATTGATCAAATCGATATCTAATTGAGTTGAGCTCGAGGAGTTTAACATTTTTATATCTTTTACTTATCAAACTCGAGTTGGGATCGAGTAGTAAACCCACGCATGAGAGTTTGTTTTTTAAGTGAAGATCAAACAAAATTACTCGGTGTTTGATTCAAAATCGTTTGTTTGAACAGTTATAAACAAGTTTGGACATGCTTTTACGTTTGATAAGTTCTAAACTTAGACTGAAACGTGAGCTCGATAAGTAAAAAAATCATAAATATATTACTCGAGTTCGACCGTATTCAGCTCAATAAAAGTTTGTCAACTTAATTTAGTTAATAACTAAACAAAGTCCCAACATAATAGTATAAGTACTGACTTTGTTTCAAATAAACCTAAACAACTAGTTCAACTCGACTCAACTCGTTTAATGCAAACTCCGAGATTGTGAGTAGTGACTATTAAGTATTAATAGACGTCGGCCTAGGAAGGCGAGTAGGTTAAATTCTGTAGTCTCGAGAGTAGGAGAGATGTCTTCCTCGTACACCCACAAATTGGGAGAAGCTTTTGTGATTGGTTGGAAAAATTGATGTGGTTTAGCGTATAGATGACCGACACGTCGATTAGTGGATTTCAAATTGTCCAAATAAAGTATGCCTTTTCATCAACCAATGTTTTTGTACTAAGTTCAAAAATTATTTATTTTATTTTATCAATGAATATCACTCCGGCATGTTGGCAGCTCATTGCTCTAAATTCTCGACTATCTTTGACTACATCTCGTTTAAACGTTGATGGTTCTTGACTCTCTCTAATTAACTTTGCTTAGACTTGATTAATTATGTTTAGGTTCTCGTTAGCATGCACTATAGTTAGTGCATTATATCCTAACCTAATATACGAGTAGCGTCTAATATAATTTAGAACATTAGTTTATGTTTGTCTTTAAATTACTCTTGTCGTTTTAAATTTTAAACTTTACGGATTTATATCACTTTTTTCATAAGTAATAAGCATAAGAAGACAATTTGAGGAATAATACATGATACACTTCCTCCGTCCCAAATAATCTCATTCTAGCAAAAGAATTTGTTCCAAAATAATTCTCGTTTTAGGTTTTCAAGACATATAATTCTTAATAATCTTCCTAAATCACGAAAATATATTAATTATAAACGAGTTTTGTAAATAAAAAATGTTGTTAAAAACCTAGAAAAAGAAACAAATTTTAAAAAGTCAATGCAAAACTTGAGCTTTAATAAGGGCATGCATATGAGTTATTTTACGAGATTTCTTGTTTTTTACAAAATTTTCTAAAACGACAATTATTATAGATCAGATAAAGTACACTTAATAGAAATTAATATATCGGAGACTTGTTAGCCGTATAAGTTATAAGGAGTTCAACCAGCTGAATTTTATTCAAATTAATTATTACAATTTTAGTTAACGTGAATAGTCCAAATCTTTCTCAAATTAGGTAGAATCAAAACCGTAGCGTTAATATGCAGTCAACATGTGTGAAACCTTTTAAGATATTTATTATTTAATTGGGAGATAATGCAGATTTAAATAAAATTATTTGTGTTCATGATGATAATATATTATAACATTTACAGAATCTTTTACTAATTAATTCATGGACCTTGGGTGTTTTTAAAAGAAAGGTGTCAAATTTTCTGGCATTTAGGTGAAAATACATATAGTTAATCAGTTGTCCATACTTATATACTAGTATAAGAGCCCTCGTCTAACTCCGACTAATCATCGTCAAGACATTAGACTGTGTTAGCCGCCCTTTGTTTTTCACCACTCATCTCACTTATTTTACCCAGATCTTGTTTAACTCCGTCGAAATCTGATCATGTAACGGATAATATCGGATATATATATATACACACACACGAATGAAATAGAAATAGAATAGTACGGAAATGGTAAAAAAATCATTAGTATTTAATTAGTGACGAAATATCAACCAAATATTAGAGACAAATATTATTCGTCTCTATATAATTTGATCTCTAATTTCATATTAGAGATGAGATTCCATTACTAAATTTAGAGACGGGATAAATCAGACTCTAAATTTTAGAGACAAACATTATAGAGACCAATCATTTCGTCTCAAAACTGTCACTACTTCAGTTTAGAGACAAATATCATGTGATTAGAATGGATTTTTACGTCTCTATTTTGGTTTTTTCTTGTAATAGATTAAGTGCTAGATTTTAATTTATTATCCGATTAACGCCTAGCGTTTTTTAAAATATTAGTATATTGGAATTATATATAATCCACCTACTGATTGAACTTGTGAATTATTGTTTCTTTGATTAGGTTGTTTGAAGTTGCAACTGTTATATACCCACCAAAAGTGCAACTCAAGAGTCAAAATGATTTTTTTGTTTAATTACCTCGATTGACAAAAGATCATTAAATTTAATTATTTTTCAATATAATATAGTTACAAATTAATTGATACAATAGTATGCAGGTACGTAATAGTTTTTCTTAGACCACAAATGTTGTTCATAATAATAATTATACATATGTAATGACTTATCGCCATAAAATATTGTACAACATAATTTACGGTTACTTATAAACTTTAATAGAGATAATTAGTTGTGGTAAAAAAATACTAATATGTATTTGAGATGATTTTTGGTTGTTTAAAATAATATTATTTACGATTGAATTATTGTGACGACTCATTTGTAACGACATATTGTCTCAAATAATAAAATCGAAATAAATAATCAATATTTGAAACTATTTTTTGTTTTCTTACAATACTATTTAAAATACTATTTAAATTGAAACATTAATTATACTACAAAGGTGGCTAATGGAACCTTATAAAATTAAGATATATTTATAATTATGTCAACCCTAAAAGGTAAACTAGTTATTTAACACAAGTTCGATTAAGTTCGCGAGCCGAGTATCAATGAGCTCGCATCTACTCGAGTAGCTTGAGTTGGAGCTCGACTAATTTTCTCTCGAGTCAATTTCGTTCTTTTTGGAAGTCGATTTCGAATAACTCACGAGTATATCGGCTGACTTACGCCCGTAGATTCCTTGCAATCCATATGTTTTATTCGATTTTAATCTCAAATGTCATATGTATGAATGTGGAAAGATTTTGTTCTTCTCCTTTGATTTCATTCGGACATTGTGGATATTTACAACTTATATTAATGCTACTAACACTAAAAAAGTTATGTAATTAATTTAATATATATATATATATATATATATATATATATATATGGCAACTCATGTCCATTTACAGAAAATTTAGAGATACCAAATTCAATTTCAAGATATAGTATAGCTTACTCTAGACTCTTCGAATCTTTTTATTTTATTTTATTTTAATTTATTATCATTTGAATGACCTCTAATGTGAATTTGAATTTAACGGATGCTTCTAGATCTCATTATTATTTTATTTCACTCCGTTTTATAAAAAAAGTTATGTTTTTCTTGTTAAAAATAATTGAATAAGTTAAACTATACAATAAAATAAGTTGTGTAAATTAAATTAAACAATAAAATAAGTTGTGTAAGTGTGATTTCATGATTTTCAAAGAATTATATCTTCATCAAAGTGACAAAACATAAAAAAGTCTATATTTGCAAATAGGATTCTCGTTATATGACCTAGCTAGTATATAAGGGGTAGGGCTTAAAATCAAACCAAACTATTCGATACTCGTATCAAGTTAATTCATACTATGTTTGACTAAAGAAATTAAACAATCTTAAACATAATTTATTTGCAACTTGACTTGAGTTCGAGTTCGATAACTTGAATTCATTAGAACAAGCGAAAATATCGAAGTACTCGAACTCGAGCCATGATTATCTAGATTAAAGCTCATTGAAGCTACAAGTTTAAACATAAATATCATAAGCTTGAAGTTTAAACACTAGTACGTTCGACTCGATTCAAATCATTTACCGTGTTAATAAGGGGCACTAAATTCCAGTTAGTGGAGTGTTATTCAGGTGAAGAGGGACACACAACATGCCTCGCAAGAAAATTAATGTTGGGAACAACAAATCATGGTTTTAAGACAAATTATGTACAAATTTAGATTAAAATAAAATAAAATTGCAACTTGCATAATTAAATAACTTAATATTTATGTACAAGTACAATTTACATTGTACGTAATTCCAGTTTCGTCCAATAATAATTTGACGGCTGATTGCTGCCCAAATCTTGAAATATTCTTCATCGTTTTTGTTGTAATTTATGAAATTAATTATATATCCTCGTACATAAAATAAATAAATATCAAGTACATGGCAGAAAAAAAAAATACATAAAACCAACGGTAATCAATTTTTGCCACAATGTGGTTGGCTCTCGGGTTAATGAGTCGAGTTGAGTATTGACGAATTTAGCTTGAGCTCGACCAAAAAATTCGAGGTTTGAGCTCGGTTAAAGCTCAGTTGAGTTATTTTTTCAAATTAGCGTTAAACTTGATAGAAATTCGTTGAGTTTGGAATCAACTTGACCCGATTCATACAAAAGTAAAATATAAAAAATATTAAAAGAAATACATTTAAATTGAAAACCCGACTCACTTACAAGTTACAACCCGAGCTGGCCACCATTCTTTTTAAAGAAATTTCATTTTTAAGTTTGGGAAATGTATTCAAAAATGTTAATGTTAAACTATTTGTGAAGATGGTATTTTAATTTTAACATTCAAAATAAATTAAGGGTAAAAAATAGATCTATGTATTTTTGGGTGTTTTAAAATGATAATTAACATTTAATTTTTCTCCATTCCAAATAGAAAGACCCTAAAAACAATAAGTTGACTAATTTTAGATAGGAGGTCTTTTTTCTTCTTTTGGGGGAATTAACCTCAAGTCACCATCTACCTTCTATTATATGTTTATATTCGGTCCAAGTGTTAGACGATTTTTGTGTCCGTCTATATTTTTTTCCCGACTCCTCCCACCTTAACTCCATTTGAATTCAATTTACTCTAACTAGACGCTAAATTCTAGTCTACTGTTCGACTAGCGCCTAACTTCGTTTAAAACATCACAATTAACTAAAGAATAGTGATGAAATTAGCAAGGCGTGGCCTTGATATCGTAATAGTTGCAATTGTCGGCCACTGTGCTACGTCACAAGAGTATATTTAGTTCTATTTTAAATTTCAATAGTACGATTATAATGGAACAACCACAAAATATTTATTTAAGTCACATTTAGATGTCCTCTGAGACGGAAAAAAAAAATGAAGTGTTTGCAATATGTGTTTATAATAACTAGTTGTCTCGAAAGTAATCTAAAATAATTTCAAATAATTATAAAGAATTTTATGGTAACAAATTGTTACAAATAACTTATTACTAGTATACATAATTGTAACAAAATGTATCACAAAAATACATTTTTTTCTGTGGTTAGTTATATATATATATACACGCACATACATACATAATTAAACACGTCTCTTAACATTACTTGTTTAATAGAAAAATATTAATCGCCACAATTACTTAGTATTATTGTTTAGCATATTACTAATTCACCCAAAATAGTACGACTCATGCAATACTAATAATTAACTCTGATTAGTTCCGACTATACACTAAACATTCATCGACTCCTTATAGTTTTTTACCTTTTACACGATTTTCCTATTTATTCCCCACTCACTCCCTTTTAGATGTCGACTAGACGTCGTATTCTACCTTGTCACCTAAGTAATACCTGAACCGTCTGTAGAGGCTGCAACTCAACCCGTCCAGTTCAGTTCATCGAGCCAAGATCATGTCGGGTCGGGCCAATAATTATTCTCCGTAAATATATTAAGATTTTCGGATTGTCCTATGATCTGTCGGGCTTTTAGTCCTGGTTGTGCTTGTTTGTTATGAATTATGATTGCCCTATAAACCTAATCTTTTATAGCTCAACCCAATTAAAATGTCGGACGAGTTAGATAAGTCCATTAAGCCGGGCCGACGCTTAGCCGTTGGTCAATTCAGGAAAAATACAGGCCCAGCCCATATGTGCTATCATGGGCTCTCGGAAAGTCGGCCCACATAGCTGCTTTGTTACATATTAAAAGGCTTTTCTGCCCCTAGTAAATAATTTAGTACTGAAAATAAAACCAAATTACCAAACCCGAATTTACCCGGTTTACTCTAAATTACCTATCAAAGTTCACGAGTTGTTCTCTTAGTACACAAATTACACGAATTTTATATTCGTGTAATCGATTTAACTGGTTCAGGTTTAGGTTCGATTCAACCGATTCGTTTTTATCTAATTTTTGAACGATTTTAGCCTGTTTTCCTCGATTTATAACTATTTACGATTTGTATATCTCTGTTGAATCGAACAAACGATCGATTAGCGACTATATCTATTAAACCGGCATGTTCCATTCAATTGTACAAACAGGACTTAAATACAATTTTCCAAATCTCTAAATTAATTAAAAAGTAAAAAGAATCGGTAAAACACTTATGGAATTTGAAGAGATAACTAATTATATTTTGTGTTTAAATTTCAAATAAGCACCATTTCCCAAAGGTATGATGAGTAATTTTTGCAGCAGAGGCCGTAACTTTTATTTTGACATAAAAGTACGTTACCTTTCTGCGTAAAATCTGCACAACGCCCCATGCATTAGATAATAATAATATAAACGGTAAAAAAAAAAATGATTTAATTTACCACTCTTCAAAATAGGTCCAATAATAATGGGGGCTTCCAAATATTGGGAGTGTGTTTACTTAAGACTTGACTCAATAAATTTAAGGGCTCAAATTTCAATAAAGCACACTAATTAACTCCATCAATCAGATTTGGCCAGCATTCTTCGGCCATATGTAAACATAACCTTAGTGATTTTAGTTTTAGAAAGGTAGATTTAAATTGATTTTGTAATGAAATTAGATTTTGTAGTGTTTGGAAAGAAAAATCTAAACAAATAAATAAATAATTAGAATTTTGTGATTTGATTCTTTTGTAGAAAATTAGGATTTGACAGTGTTTGGAACTAAATTGATTTTAAAATCAAAAGCTGGTAGAAATAGGGCAATAACAGTTGATCAGATTTTAAGTGATTATGACAATCGAAAATCGGTAGTCGGACGGAGAGTGACCGACTAGCGCCTAGGCAGACAACTCGCCGACTAGTCGGTCTAACTTTTTTCCTAGCCCCTCTAATAAATCAACTGACATCCAAAACTGTGAAAATAAAAAGTACTTTCAAATGCAAATATACGAATATAAATATTTGTTTATAATTAATTTTTTTTCCAATCACTATCAAATTCTTGTTTCACAAAATTAATTAAAATCACTTATCGAAAAATATTATTGTTTGCAAATACTCCCTAAAAGTACTTTTTAAAAGTGATTTTATTTAGCATTTGAGTTTCCAACACCCTCCAAATAATTTGAGTGTGTGCAGATTACTGACTTTGCTTCCCATCAACACTTTCCGCAGTTTACTATTTTTGCTTCAACTTTAAGCAAGCTGAAGAAATCAATCCCACCACTACTTTGTATAGCCATTTTTACTACTGTTCACTCGTAAAATACAAACAGACCTTTCGTGTCCTCTTGTTCATACGGATCATACCCTATTATGGCCAGAAAGAAGGAGAGGGTTCCGGGCGTGTTATGGCGATTATACCGGAATCGTGCTCGCACGCTGGCGCAGACCATTCTAGCTTTATGCTCGGAAGAGGCTTGTGGGTGTCGGAAACGTCGTTGCATCACTTGCAACGGACGTACAGCTCTAGTTAAGCCAGAAGATGGGGTGGCTTTTCGTAACCTGGTGGACAGATGCTATGTTGTGGTTTCTGAGGCTGCTCCAGCCATCGGCCATTTCAAGCAAAAGAACCATCGATGGTGCCAAGATGAGGTACGTGTTTGTGCGATCATTTTTTTTGGCGGGAAAATGGAGAATTTGTGAAATATAGATAGTTAATGTATTTGATGTTTCTGAAAAGTTGTTTAAATCCTATTGAAACCATTTTTCTCTCCATTTTTCAGAATTGAAGGTTTAGGGTTTAGGATGTTATTACTAGTGATTGTTGTTATGATGGTACAAAGTGATTTCTAGCAAACCCTTCAGTTTTAATGGTTCTGCATCTGCCTTTAATGAATATCACCACTAATTTCCAGATATAGGAATGTGATATGAAAATCAACAATTTTGTAATGAGAATATATATATGTATATATATAGCTTAGGGTATTGCAAGATCCTGATAAGGGCAATTGCCAAATGGGAGAGAAGAATTGAAGATAAAAGTTTCATTATTTTATGTTTTAATTAATTTTTTTGGAAAAGTGTAAATTTGGATTTTTGTGGGGTTAAAAGTAATTAATTTTTTTAATTATAATAGAAAAGCTGAGTTGAAAAGTGATTATTTTCAGCTTATGGATTGTGGTATGAATCTGCTGTTTTTTTTAAGTAGAAGTTTTGCCCTCTCAAAAACAAAATCTAGCTTTTGTAAAGCAAAAAGCCAAGTAATTGTGTTGCAAACACTAACAAATCCAAAAATTGGACAAAAGTACTTTTCTCTCGAACACGACCAACTTGTATTAAAAATAATTTTACTAACAATCTGTAAAATTTAAGGGGTTTTCTAAAATCAGAAGCAATGAGAAACACCCTTTTGAAAGATGCATTGGTTTCATGATATGATTCACCATTCTCCTTGTATCACTGTTCTACTCTAATTATATGTTCGTTTACGTTTTCATGGAAGAACTTCTAAGCATTTTTTTTCTGCTAACTTTAATCCTATATCTGCTTTCAGGTTGTTAAAAGAATCAACGATATGATGCTGGCGAATCGAATCCCTCGGTCTTCAAATCTGATCATCTACGGCTATGATAGAGTTAGTGTTTCTGTGAGTTAATCACATGTTATTTGAAATCGAATGGTTGTTTAATGGTTGTTTCTTCGTTTTGTCAGAAGCTGCGTTCAAGTGACACGGTTGAGACGTTGTCATCTCCGGAGTGGAAGCTCCTCTTAAACAGGGTCAGTAAATTTTTTAATTCTTGGATTATATATTTATATTGTAAATAATTGGTGTATAAATGTTATTTAGGTAGGTGATGCTGTGATGGTATATATATTGAGGAACACTTCAATATTCTTACCTTTGCCTCGAAACAAGTACCGTCAGATTGTTGGCTATCCGATCAACAATTTGCACGATGAATTTCCCAGGCCTGTGCCTGTGCCGGAGCCTAACCCTCAGCATCATGTCCTTGCAAGTAGTGGTAATATTTAATGAGATTACGTAATAGTCTGATTGAAATATTAGTTTTCTTAACATGTTTAAATTTAACCTGCTATTTTTTATTAGGATCGAAGAGAAAAGCCGAAGAAGCAGAGTCCGTATCTAGGAAAAAACAGCAACATGCAGGTAATTTGGGTTCTATACTTTATTCAATCTGTACTACGTTTATTGTCAAATTGAGGTGATAGTTGCTGAGACAATAGTTTTAAGAAAAATTATCCTAAAGAAGTCAATTGTGCTTGCAGGATCATCGACAGAATGTCAAAGAAGCTTGCATGAGACTACCAATCAGTCACAAAAAAGTACACGGCAGCCTCGCTGGCGGCGCCAAAGAGAACGTAGATGGTTGGTTGGTGAAGAGAACCCTTCTTTGATCCCATGTAGAGGAAATGATGGTGATAACTTATTGCCTCGCGCAAGTGATCAGATTGTAAGTATGGTGCTTTTTGTTTCAATTGAATTGTTATTAAGTTTTGTAGTCTTCATAAGCAAATCCCAAAACAATATATTTTTTCTAATTGGTATGCAAGAACATACTTTAAAGTTGTAAGTATGCTAAAATTGTCAACTTGCTTAAAACTTTTACGAGTTTCTTAGCGTGGTCTGAGCAGGATAATTTTTTTCTTTTTAGTAATTTCAATATTATGTCTACATATTTCCGGTACTTTTGTATTGCATATATATGTGTGAATACATGTCCTATCTATGTTTCATTTGTATTCTGCTTACATAATTTGTTTTGATTTTGTTTTTGAGTTTTGCAGAACGTTTCTCGTGGCTGCTGTTGTTTGGTGTTCCAAGAAGAAAGAAAGATAAATGTAGAAGCTGAGATTGACAGGCGATTCATATTCTATAGGGTAGAGAGTTCTATATCAATGTTGCCAAGGAACCGTATCCTGAATATCTAGTTATTTCTTGTTGAAGTTTATTTTCATGTATGCATTTTTCTGTACATGTCCCAAAACAAAGATCTCTGTTTTGAACTGTGCTATTCACTTTTCTCTGTTATGTGGACGTTTCAGGTTCTTAAAAAATTTTGTTGCAGCCTTAACATTTTACAGATTTATTGCATTCTTTAAGGGCTACTGATGCTGGAGCGTCTACGTTATTCAATGATATCTTCAAAGCGTTCAGTATCAGCTTCAATGGCGAGACGATACCCATGTGTGTAAGCGAAAATGGCTGTCCCTCTGATCCGGGCTGTTTGTAAGCAACAACCTTAATTAATATAATTCTTTGTCCAATTGATTTTCGCTTTGGGTATATTTTAAATATCTTATATTTTTACACCTTATATCTGGTTGTCCTCCAGGTATCACACCCTTACAAAGCTACTGAAACGCATTATATCTAATAGCCGACATCGCGGACATGTGAGGCTGTTGCACAAACACTGCCCATCTTCACGTCAGGATGCAAGTACAAGTACAGGAGCTGGGAATGAATTGGAGGTTAGTGTGAATATTAGCAAGTATCCACCTGATGATGTAATGGACTGAGAAATTTTCAACCCTTTGCCCTTGTATATGTACTAGGAAGAATAAACCTGATAGATGAGAAAATCAGTGACATGCAATTAAAATGTTCTATTTTTCGTCATGTGCGTGTGGAAGCTTGAAATGCCCGATATGGCTTCATGTAATATACTTATGTCTCTAAACTGAAAATGACTCCAAGACATGATCCATATTGCCAGCCCCAAATAGTCGGATAAATGTGTTGTTTGTTGTTGTTATCAGCCTTATATTGTGTGAAATTCGGGCCGCCTCTTGTTTCGTTTAATGTTGAACGTTGATATTGTGTGAAATTCGGGCCTCTTGTATATGTACTAGGAAGAATAAACCTGATAGATGAGAAAATCAGAGACATGCAATTAAAATGTTCTATTTTTCGTCATGTGCGTGTGGAAGCTTGAAATGCTCGATATGGCTTCACGTAATATACTTATGTCTCTAAACTCAAAATGACATAAACTATATGGCCAGCCACACGTAGGATAAATGTGTTGTTTGTGGTTGTTATCATCCTTATATTGTGTGAAATTCGGGCCTCTTGTTTCGTTTAATGTTGAACGTTGATATTGTGTGAAATTCGGGCCTCTTGTTTCGTTTAATGTTTAACGTTGAAAGGCACTTTGTAAATTCTGAAATCTTTCCTTTTGAACTAGACATATTCAAGAACTTCTGAGTTCTCTCTTTCTGTCGAGTCAATTTCTTGATTATTTTTCCTTATCAGTAAATTTTTGCATTAAGCTGAGTTACGTCAACTTTTTGTATTATATATCTCTGTTGCGGAGGCGTATTATACATTGTTATCCTTCATTTTCAAGTCTGAAACTTCTCTCTCTGTCTCTGTGGATATTTCATTCCCCTAACCTGTAATTTTTCGTCTTTAGGGAACTGAATCGAGGACAATTCGGTGTTGCCCCAAGAAAGATGTTGTGTCATTTATCTGGGCAGTTTGTAGAAAAATAGTCCCTCCATCATTGCTGGGAGAATGTTACAATTGGAGAATTCTGAGGAGTAACATCTCAAAATTCATTCATCTGCGAAGGCACGAGAAGTTCAGTCTGAAGGAATGCGTTTTCAAATTGAAATTGTCAAAATTTCCTTTATTTTCAGTTGAGCACAATGGATGTAGGGAACCTGCTGTTGCTGATAGTGCTAGGCATGCAATGCTTGAATGCTGGATATTTTGGTTTTTCGAACATCTCGTGTCGCCGTTGGTTCAAGCCAGCTTTTATGTTACAGAAAGCGAGCATGAGAAACAAGAGGTACAGTATTATCCAACAGCTAAGTGGGAGAAAATGGTAGGGGAAGCTGAGTGTATGATGGGGGACAGGTATCGCTTACTAAATCAGCCATCTTTGCAAGAAATATTAGGGAGGAGAGAGTTCGGTTTCTCAAAGGCAAGACTTCGTCCTAAGCAAAATGGATATCGGATGCTCGCAAATCTTCGAGCACCATCAAGATTAGAAGTGACCCAGCCTTACTTTCAACTACCCTACAATCAAAATTTGCCGGGACCAGTTCGTTTTTTGAAGGCTGTTAACACGGTCCTTCATGATCCACATGTGATTTTGAAAGGTTTGCGGGCAAAGGCACCAGAACAGCTGGGTTCATCAGTTTTTAATTACAATGATGTCTACAAAAAGTTGGTTCCTTTCTTGTCTTATGTGAGAAATAGATCGACTGGCGTGCCTATTGCCTTTATGGTGGTTGCAGATGTGTCGAATGCTTTTGACTCTGTTGATCAAGAGAAGCTGCTCAGTGTCATGAAGGACGTCATAGTTGATGAAAATTTTACTCTGGAAAAGCTTACTTATGTTAGCTGCAGTGGGGAATCAGTGAAGGTCAATTACCATCACACATTAGCACCTCAAGACATTGCTACTGCATCTGCGAGCATCAAATCATGGTCCGACTCATTGGGCATCATTGTTGTTAAGAAGGTAATATCTCGAATCAATATATGATCCCACTCCATAATTTACATCAAAACAATTCTCCTTATGTGCTGTATCTGTTATCATTTGTTTTCAGGAAGTTGCCAGAAGCTTAAGGAAGGAAGATGTCAACTCAATCTTGGAAGAGCACATAACGCGCAACGTGGTGCGACTGGGGAACAACTTTTACCAGCAATGTGTTGGTATACCTCAAGGAAGCATTTTGTCATCCTCACTCTGCTCATTTTACTATGAACACATGGAGAAGAATGTCATCTTTCCATTTCTTGAGAAGGCAATAGAAGATCAGCCTGTTTGTGACTATCTTCTACTTAGGTTCATCGACGACTTCCTTTTCCTATCAACTTCTGAGGAGCAGGCTTCTAAGTTCTTTTCTCGGTTGGATAGAGGATTTCGTGATTACAACTGTTGCATGAACCAGGAGAAGTATGGCTTGAATTTTTCCATGAATAACGGCCATGAACGCAACCCAAACAGGACATATGTTGGCAACGATGGCATTTCCTATCTTCGTTGGAGTGGCCTGCTTGTTAATTGCAACACATTAGAAATTCAAGCTGACTATACAAGGTTTTCTTCTTCTTTATACTTATATGTCGAACTTATCTTTTTTCATCATAATCTAGTGTGTTTCTTGTCCGAAAATTTTACAAATACACACATTATTTTTATTTAATCATCGATGCCTTCGGTCATTTTTTGATACAAAGAAATGTAAAAGTGAACCACACATACTTGAAAAGAAAAATGCTTCTGTTATAGGTTTCAATTTTTGAACCATATAAGCTTCTTGTCCTTCCTAATATATCTTCAAAATCTCGAACATTAATTAGTAGGCGATATTGAGGCTTTACAAAAAGTCTGTTATTAGATTGTTTTTTGTGTAATGAGCTTTTTCTGCGATATTAATAAATAGCGACTACACTAGTAATGCATAAATTGTTATCGACAATTTTTCATTCGGAATTTTCATGCATATCATCTTAATTACATTTGTTAAGTTGACTTTATTATGATCTATATCTATCTCTGTGTAACGCTCATATCTCTACAGGTATTTGAACGTTCATTTGAGTTCGACACTGACTGTGGTCTCTCAAGGTGATGTGGGTAAGCATTTGAAGAAGAAACTGCGTAACTATCTGATGCCTAAATGTCATTCGATATTCTTCGATTCAAACGTCAATTCGCCAGGCGTGGTCAGGCTCAACATCTACCAAGCGTTTCTCTTCTGTGCCATGAAGTTCATCTCTTATATCTCCAACATGTCAGTTGTGCCTACATTCACCCCCGACTTCTGTTTTAATGCTATTCAAAAGTCTCTGAGGTATCGACTCCCTCCTCTTTCTCTCTCTCTCTCTCTCTCTTTCTGCTGAGTTAAAGATTATTTATTAGTCTCATTTTCTGTTTCTAGCTACATGGCCAAACTGATAAAGAGGAAGATGTATTGTTCTTCAACCGATCTTCCTTTTCGGCCGAAATATGATGTGAAAAAAAGGGAAGTTAGGTGGCTTGGCTTATATGCATTCGAGAGGGTGCTCAAGAAAAAGCAATCACGATATGTGGATTTGCTTAATCTGCTGAAGGCAAAGCTCAAGGAATATGGTGAAGTGGAGAACATGTCGGATAAGCTGAAGTACGCTGTTGACGATGCGCATTCGTCTGTTATGTGGTCCATCAAGTATTGATAATGTGAACTCTTGCAAGCTGCATGTTTTGGATCTCTTTTTGGTGTTTGATAACTGCCTAACTTAGAATCTTGCTTCAAAAAGCACTTGGTCAGTGGCTCATTCTGTTGATGTAGGAAAACTATGTACAGTTTAATAGGGTGCACTTGGGGAATTTATGAAACCGTTGGATCAGTTTTTAATTAATATTATTACAGGCAATCTTCTGATTTTGTTAATGCTTTAAAATTACAATTCTTTCATGATAGGTTTCTATGTTTTCATTATTTTTAGTAACTTTTATCTCCAATTTGGTGTGTAGTATATAAAATTCATTAATGATAACATATTAGGCATTTTGAGAAGCTTTTATTAATCAGAAAGCATATGGTATTTTGGTGGAAATATATGTTAGTTAATTAGTTGTCTACAATTGTAATCTATTTTAAAAGTTCCGACTAATTCCTATTTAGACGCTAGATTGTCCTTATCGTCTATGTGGTCATTTGACTTTGTTGCTTATCTTGTCGAGACATCACTTGATTTCGCTTAATCTCGATCAGATGCTAGATTTCAGTGTATTGTTTAACTAGTACATGCCAAATGCATGTAGCCGAATAAACTTGTAAACTATTGTTTCTTTAATCAGGTTGGTTGGAGTTGCAATTGTTATATACGCGCACCTCGACCTCATTGTGTTTTTAGGGGGTACGATGGGCTCGTCAATTTTTTACTCAATGATTTTGGGTCAATGACCAACAGACCACAGCCCGGCTCAACAACCTTGGTGTGTTTTTAGGGGGGTGTAATCGAAATAGACCCACCATTTTTTTGACTTGATGAATTTGGGTTGATGGCCTTACGAGTAGCGGCTCGGCCCAACAATTTTTTATTCGATGTTTTGGCCTAGCTCGGCCCAACAAATAGTGTTGGCCTGACGGGCCGGGCATTTCGATTACTGCCTGTATTAACAAGAGTAAGGAAAGAAAAATGGTCCAAGTCCACTACATTAGCAATTTGGCTTCTCTCAATCATCAGCCATGGTTTTCATCTTCAAACCTCGACTCATAAATCATAATCCTATTCTTGCTTCTAACTATGATGCCTTTTCTTTCCCCACTGTCTTTCAACCTCTCCCCTATCGGCCCCGACGATCAAAATCTCCGAATAACTCGACGAGGCGGCGCATGCATCTCCACAGAAGGCCTTCAGGTGACACAGCCGAACACAACAAGTTTAGCGCGCAAGGTACCGTGCGAGCCACTGCACCTCTGAGAGAACGCCACAGGTGAAATGACAGATTTCCACACTCATTCCCGACGGCTTCGTGTTCTTCTTGGGAAGGTTAATTCGAGCAGTCATCCAGACAAGACTCTGTGTCCATCAATAAGACAAGCCGGTCAAATTCTTAGCTTCATAGCTCAGCTACCGCTCCTCGCATCCCAGCTACCTCCGTCAACATACGCCGTGCCTCCACCATATAGTTCTGGCACCTCACCTCATCTTCTGTTGCATCGTCTTCTACATCTGCAACCCTTCGGTCAAAATTCATATGTTTAATGCACCACAATAATTTCAAACAATTAAAACTCTACGCTTGCCTCAGGGGAGAAATGCTTTACCCTTTGACATGTCAGTCAGATTCATTGCCAAATCGTGTGCATCAGAGTAGGCCTGAGACGATGTTTAGTGTTAACATCAGCAAGTATTCTCAAACTTGGGACAATCAAAATGTAGAGTTAAATAGTGCGTCTATTTCATTATATGACTTACTATGATCATGATAACAATACTAGCTCAAGAAGAACCTAAATAGCGGTTAATTCAGTTGTAATCACAACATAGAAACATTCCCAATCGTCACTCTTCTGGCTCTCAATCACTAAGTTGAGTAAATTATCATCGGCCAAAGGAGTGACTATGATTAATCACTAAGTTGGTATATCAATGAACTCGACAGGAAGGTAAGCTGCAAATCTTGTTAATTAATCTTCAAAATGTAAACAACCTAATACTGAAATACTGAACTATGCTATGAATTATATGGCTAGTAGCATTGGTATGTCAATGAGTTCGCTGCAAATCGTGCGAATTAATCTTCAAAATGTGAACATAATACTGAACTATCTTATGCATTCAAACATATCAAAATAAACATTATTACCAGACTTCAACATAAACATATCTAGTTGTAGTTACTACATCAAACATTACCTCATCTTCTGCGGCATCGTCTTCTACATCTGGGTTCCTTCTGTACTCATGATGATGATTATTCAAGTGATCAAAATGCTCAAAGTTGTTGTTTCGGAGACAACAATTTCCTCATTGTAATAAAAATCATAACACTCCATTTATACACCATGAATTGTATAGTTAGTAGAGTTCTCTATAAATGTATTATGTTTCATCTTTTATTATAATTCAAGTTTGTCTTTTTGGTTGTTAGGTGAGATGTAAATGTGTGATGCAGTGGCAATAATCG
Organism: Ajuga chamaepitys; assembly: GCA_958295605.1. Taxonomy (NCBI): domain Eukaryota; kingdom Viridiplantae; phylum Streptophyta; class Magnoliopsida; order Lamiales; family Lamiaceae; genus Ajuga; species Ajuga chamaepitys. Next base: position 70,599,398 of record OY282496.1, read on the forward strand.
GAAAATGGAAACGTATAAATAGGAATTATAACATTATGTCAACATTATGTTAAAGCTATTTTTTGTTGTTCTCTGAATCCAGATACCAAGTATCTGCATATTATGTCATTCCAATTGACCTGTCTCACAGTAAAATAGTCGAATATGGGTAAATATAATTAACACGGTCAACACAGTTAACCATTAACTCATTTAATTATCCGTCTTGCTGTCAGACGGAGTTTTTCACAGAAACTTTTCCTTCACTAACATATTTGCAAATAGTGAACCTCAAGCTCATTTTTTTCAATTAAAACTGACTAATATAAACAGTATTTTTTTTCTCATATAGCAGAACAGCAAGGAGATTAACAGATTAAACCAATTTGATAAGTAGCAATAAGCCCAAGAAAACACATAATTATCGAGAACTTAGGACCACAAATGTATCATAAAACAACACTTATAGCATCAAAAAGATTGTCTTTTCCAATCATTAACAAAACATCAATGGTGGGGACCAGGATATACATGATAATGTTCTTCCTGAATATTTATTATTTATTAAATGCTATAGGTATGGTATATTCACTTCCTGTTCTCATGCAAGAATTCTATGATCTTACATAAGTGTTACTCAATTCAAGTTATTAGCATCGCGCGAGCTATACAACACATTTTCAAGTGCATCTAGAATGTTCCCTTGGAAAGAACACTTATCTTGGTCAGATTCTTCGTTTTCATTCTCCTTCAGCTTTTTCCTGCATAGCTTCAGCTGCTCTTCCAATAAGCTTCGTTCCGATTCGTGCCGCCAAACAAGCCATTGCAGAGATCGAATCACTTCTTGGTCATGGATCTGTTTCTCCTCAGCCAATCTCCTGAACTGATTTGACTCCATTTCAATCGAGCTCTTTTCGTTCTGCAGCCGCAAAATCATCGCCATTGACTCCTCCGCCGCGCTTGCAGAAGCTGCTCTTTCTCTCTCTAGCTCTCCACGAGCAGCATTCACTTTCTGCCGCTCAATCTTCACCAATTTCCTCAGTGTTGAAACATCGTATTCCCCATCTTCCTCTGCTCTCTCTCTCTCATCATCGTCTTCATCGGAGTCGGAATTTATCAATTTCTCTCTCTCCTCCATTTCATCCACCTTCGAGGATTTCAGCAGTTTAAATTCTCCATCAATAACATTTTTTGAACAAAACCTATACCTCAATTCCCATGGCTTCCGTCTCCAATTGCACAAAAACCTAACTAAAACTCTGGAAAAGCAATCAGACGACAATACTTTGAATCCGTATCGTAGCAGGAAAAAGAGAGCCAAAATTTTATAGAGCTGCTTAAAATTCCCAAACAGAAAAAAACCACATCCGAGTTCATAATCTAGCGCTAAATGCTTCAAACATGCTGCGACACAATCCATCAACACAGAATCAGGTAAGTGAAAATACGAACCAAAATCTTCACAATTTCATAGCACAGAAGCACTGATACAGAGTAATACTACTTGTCGTCTTCAATTTCAGCAGCAAAAGTTGAAGCATGGCTAGAGAGAGAGAGAGGATTGGGTATCAATGGAAGCAATGGGCTCCAACCAGAAGAATAGACGACACAGCTGAAAGGGTCCAAATTTGGCGGTTTTGGAGAGGATAATGATTGAGAATGAAATTCAAAAAAGGAAAAAGGAATTTCAATTTTAATACTAAATTATTTTATGAGGAAAGAGTTTTTTTATTCTATTTAATGATATTATATTTTATTATTTTGATTTTAGTTTTTTAATTCTTAAAAATTGACCATATAATTTTTAAAATTTAATAAATTCAAAAAATTGTACATTACATGATATTGTATAGAGGTGATAAAATCGGTCCGACAAATCAGTTCAGTCGGCTCGATATTTTAGATGCGTTTGGCTACAGAAATCTAGGCTCGAATTACTATTTTACCCGACAGACCTGTCCCGGTAGGTCAAAAGCCCGACAAGCCGCAGGTCGACCTGATAATCGTATTATATTATAAGGAAACAGGCCGGGCAGAGGCAACTTATTTTAGGCCCGAACAAATTTTAACCCGGACTTACCCTACTCGAAATATGATGGCTCGATCGGGTCGGACCGTCCGAATTGTCACATCTAATACCGTAGGATATGAGCATGATCAACATATCGAATTTCAAAAGTTAAATGATCCAGTTATTAAATTTTGAAAGTTAAATGACCGAAATCGAAATGACGAAAACAATATTCTTAATTAAAAATGATAAAACTTAATAAACTAAAACAAAACTATTTACCCGCAATTTTATTTGGCACGGTTTATTTGCAACTTAGCATTATTCTCAATTAAGTAGTAAAAAATTGTTATTAAAAATACTCTTAAACTATATTTAGTAATAATCAAAGATAAAAATACGTTGTTCTTGCATCTTATGGTGAAGCCATTGTTCATCAAATGTCTACCCCTTTTTTTGAAATTTGCCCCGATTTGAAGGCGTATGCGTTTAGAAAGGTCTTTTAGATTTATCGTAATGAAAAAAATTTAGCTCACAGTTTTGTGCAATATGCAAAATCTTGCAAGTTGAATTATCAGAAAGTGACTTTCACCACCTCCATTATTTGTTCATTTAAAAATGATTGTTTTCAACATCGTCTAATATATTTCTCGTTTTAAAAAAGATAAAATTACAAAAAATAAATAAATAATGTGTCCAAATACAAAACAAAAGACTAATATTTCCAACTTTCATCTTCACTTCCTCCCAATTTTAAACTGTGATTGGATCATTTCCTACGCAATCATCCTACATATTTTTCACTCTAATTAATGATGAAACTAATTCAATGTCCTGCTGAAATTAATTCAGTCAACTCCTTCTTTTAGTAAACGTTAGGTGAAGCAACAAATACGTACATGTGACGACAATTACATAATGTAAAAAAGAATGTAGGATGATTATGTTGGAGAGGATCCGAACCGTCCCAAAACCTCCAATCTTCATTGCATTGGAGGTCAAGAGAGAGCTATATTTTATTGGCCATATTTTGTGATTAATAAAAGGGGGTGTTGAGCAAATTAAGCCAAAGAATCAGTGCCCTTGTAAAGCACAAGAAGTGGATTCTTTTTAGGCCAAATCCTAAATCTTACCCATTGATTCCTTTTTATAATCTTTAGATTTATTTTATATTTTATATTTTTTTATTTTTTCCTATTTCTTATTTTTTTTATTTATTTAAATCTGATTACAAAATATAGATTCCTCCATATAAAGATGCTAATTGGAGCCAAATACGGGCCTTGATTATTTTGGGCCATGGGCCTTGAAAAGCGTTAATGGACCTATTCTCAACGAGCCCAAAATCCTCTGAAGGAACTTTAGGGCCTTAGGCAGTGTTTGCCTTTGCTTAATTTTTTTTCTTTGTTTTTTTAATAAGTTAAATAGAGAGTTTTGAAGAAAAATACTTACTCCCTCCACTCCGGCTTAACTTTCCTACTTTAATCAGGCACCGAAATTAAGAGAAAGTAAACTTTGTAGAATTTTTTACTTTTTTAAAGGTGGAGATCGATGGCGGAGATTTTGAGGGTGGAGATTGTGTGATAAATTTGTCATTTATGGACTGACAAGTTAAATTGGGACAAACCGGAAAAGAAAATAAGCAAGTTAGAGCGGAACGAGGGTAGCATGTTACAATTAATCATTTATAAGTTGGAATTACAAACGTCAAAGATGTTGCATTAATACGTGTATATATAATATATGCACGTAAATGGCAATTTCCGACTAATTCCCGAAGTTAATGGGTTCGATAACGGTGACAAGGATCCCTCCAATATATTATAGCGGGATGGTACGGGATGATTTTAATCTTTCCACCTAGTATTGTTCAAGTGAGATGGTAACATCCTTATTTCAAAATCAAAAAAATTCAAGTGGATCGCCAACAGGATGATATTTTGTATGGTGTTTGATCCTTGGAAAAAAAAAGTAATAAACATTAAATTAAAATAATTAGACTTGTAACCTACAAAATGCAGGTTAATTTAATAAATTTTATTTACCTGCATGATAATGGTAACTAATCAATATCAATTCATGGACCACGATCCTTGGATTTTAACTAAAAAATGTGTCAAATTTTCTTGTATTTAGGTGAAAATATACATTAGTTAATGAGTGGTCCATAATTATACTCTATTTTAAAAGTTCCGTCTAGTTTCAATTAATTTATGTCTAAACGCTAAACTGTCCTCGACAAACATTTTCCCTTGACTCGTCCCAAATCATCTAGTTCGTATCTCACTTTAATGTTCGATTAGGAGTTAGATCCCAATTATTGCCCGACTAATGCGTACGAGATACATGTAGCCAAATGAATGTAACTCCAAGAGTCAAAATAATATTTTTTGTTAGTTACCTCCACTTGATCATTAAATCTAATTATTTTTCAGTATAATATAGTTACAAATTAATTATCCCTCCTCCGTAGCATATTTCGTGGTAAAAAAATCGTATTTAGTTTCATGACTTTCTATTGTTCTCGTTTTTATCTTATAATTAGTTACTTCTTTAATTTAAACTCGTAAGTCGCTTAATTGTTCAATGTTAATTCAATTTACGTCGGAAATTGATCAATTAATTAAAAAAATCACGTGTCATGCGCGTGCTAATAAATTATGGGAAAATCCAGCAACTTAAACGTGGCATCAAAATTCTAATGTGTAATGTCATTTACATTTTTTAAACAAGATGAAATAGAATGTTACGGGATAAAAGAAACAATATTAAAATTTTACGGAACCAAATATGATTTGTTTTCCCCAGTTCTATGTCAATATTATTGATACATTAGTCGGTGGGTATACTCGATACGCGGCGTACTAGACGTAACATCTGAATAAGTGAATGAATAGATTTAAATCATCTCATATGTTACCCGTCTTATTGTTCCTTTTGAGCATAAATTACCCATATACTTTTAAAGGTAAAGGCTAAATAGTTTGTTTAGTCTACTAAACTTTACTATTTTACGTACAAGTACAAGAACATTATCTTTGATCATTTCGATGTTGGTCTTTTAACTTTCTAAAATTTAACAAATTGGTTCTTTTATTTTCAAAGTAAGATAAATTCGACAAATTCCACGGTACCTACTGCAAGCCACATGATCAATTTATCGAATTTTGAAAGATAAACGATCAAAATTGAAATGACCAAAATAATATTCTTTAATAAAAATATTGGAACTCAATTGTTAAATCCATATGTTTTATTCGATTCTAGGTTATGTCGATACATGTGTGAATGTGAAAAGATTTTGTTCTTCTCCTTTGATTTCATTTGGGTATTGTGGATATTTAGGACTTAAATTAACACTCCATTCGTTTCAAAATAAGTGTCGTTTAAGAGAAGATAAGTGTCATTTTAACAAAAAAAGTTTTTTTTTTTACCAATCTTACCCTAAACAACCTACTTAATTTGGTTGATTATTTATTTATTCCACAAAACATACCAAATTAAATGAATTTTGTATGGATATATTTGTCACTTAGATTAATCCTTAATTTTTGTAAAAAATATGTTAAAACGACATTTATTTTGAAATGGAGGGAATAATAAACAGCCTACTATGATTTTATTTATTTATATATATAGAGAAAGACATACATATACCAAATTTGATTTCAAGATATGGTAATAGCTTTACTATAGAATCTTGGATATCATTTGAATAACTTCTAATGGGGAATTTTAATTTTTACGAATACTTCTAGATCCCATTATTATTATTTTGTACTCACCCCGTTTCATAATAAAAAAATTGTTTTTCTTGTCAAAAAGTAATTGCTCATTTCAAAAAAGTCAATAATGCGACTTTATAAGTCCAACTTAAAATTCAAAATTCTAGACTTCACAAATTAATTACATAGGATTAAATAAGTTATAAAAAAAAAAGTAAAATAAGGCGCGTAAATGTAAATTTATGATTTTCAAAGAGTTATACCATCATGAAATTGAACTTATGACCGAGTAGGTCTTAGATAGTAAGCTTCATTTGATTTAGGAAGAATATAAAAAATGCGACCAATTTGAAAATCCCCTCTCTCGAGGTACCCAAATTCCATCATTTGTTTCCGACAAACTTTTGGGAAAGTTCAACATATGTTAGGTCCTTTGTCGGATTCGCATATTTTATTTGAATTAAACTATCACAAAAATATATTTCATTTCACAAATGGTTGGTTAATAACGATAACTAATGACTTAGAATCCTCTGGTTTTTGTAAGCCGCAACATTTGCATTGTAATTGTTAAAGAACTTATATACGGTGCTGAAATTTCTGCCCTAAAAAATTAACATGATAAATTTCTTTTGTAGCTTGAATTAGTAGTTTTATTTCATTCTCCTTTCGGGGGGATTGTGATAGAATATTGAGACTTCAAATTGTTGCGCCGTAATTGGGGTAAAAACGTTGGAATGTTGCACAGGATATAGTGTACATCACATTAGACATGAAATTGGTACTGTTGTACGCGATATTGTGTACACCAAATTATATATGAAATTGATATTGGTGTGCATGATATTGTGCACTCCATATTGATATTATACACGAAATTGGCAATGTTGTGCACCATATCGTATACACCACATTTGACACAAAATTGATATTGTACATGATATATTGTACACCACATTAGACACGATATTTATAATGTTGCACATGATATCGCATGCACCACGTTAGACACGAAATTGATATTGTTGGACACGACATCGTGTAAACCACCTTTGACATGAAATTGATATTGTTGGACACGATATTGTGTACACCACCTTAGACACGAAATTGATAATGTTCTACACGTATCGTGTATACCAACTTAGACACGAAATTGATATCGATGTACACTATATCATATACTCCACAATAGACACGAAATCAGTATTGTTGTACACGATATCGTGTACACCACATTAGACATATTGTTGCACACGATATATCGTGTACACAACCTTAGACATGATAACATATTGTTGCATACTTATTGGCCAAACATTTTTCGGCTCTTCTATATTTCTATTACTCTTTTGAACTGTGAGGGGATGGATTCTCAAGAATAGGTTCTCGAAAAGAATTCGATCATCGGCTTTGTTGGGGTTCTGCGGAATCTTAGGGGAGAAATATTTCGCAATTAGGGGTATGCTACGGTATCACGCTTGCAATTATGAAAGAAAACCAGTTTGGGTACAGAACTGGACAAAAAATAAAATAAAAGCGATAGCAAATAATTTAGTCATTAAGTGTACATGCATAGATGATAGATCAAATAAAAAAACTTGAAGCGACTCTTGCTTTGAAACTCTAACAATATGCAGTTCTCACCATTATAATCCATTGTTATTCACTACCAACATGCTTTTATATATATAAAGGAAGACCGATTAACCCTTCATCTCAAAACAAATAAAACATGCATAGCAAAAGGTCATTTTCATCGGCAGCCATAATCACCAGAAATGACAATTTACTGATAAAAATTATTCTCTTCCTGCCTGCCAAATCCTTGTTTAGATTCAAATTGGGAAGCAAACACTTGCGCTCTCTCATCTCCGCCTCTTCCTTTTCTCGCCTCAACATTTTCCTTAAACACTCCTGCATACTCGCCTCCACGTTGTTAGACTTAAACTCAAAAATATTAGCATCTGAAGCGAAGTAGAATAGTCAAGCAACTCTTCATTTGTTCGTACTCCATACGACGTTCCTCAATAAAACAACTTATAGTTGAGTCTGTAATTCCTGAAGTAAGCACTTAAATACCTGAATGTAGCTGCAGATAAGATAAAAATATTGAATTTAGTTTACAAAATCCAAACGAAATGTCACTAAAAAAGTCAAGCAACTCGTCTTACCAAAGCCGGGACGATGAATATTGTTCAAGCTTTAATTTATCTTTTAATTTTGGCATACAACAGTTCAATTGATATCTAACGGACTTTATAGTATATTTTGGCACTTAATGGTCGTCCATTTGCAACATTGTTCATAGAACTAGTCGGTTGTTAAGAGCCAAAATAACCTATCAGTTCGTTCAGTATCCGACGAACTTTGCAAGAATTCAAGGATCTAGAGAAAATATTGAAAATCAGTTAAATTTCTTTGTTGTCATTAACTTTCCTCCAATTACTAGGGACCTGAATTGAGTGGGAAGTTTAATTTAATGTACATATAATCAATCCTAAACAACTAATTTATTTACCATGTAATTATATCATCAATCTTGTCTAGTCAACCATGAGACAAAACCAACATATTTCAGTGTCTAAATATAGCTTATGTGTTTTATATATACTTTTTTTACAGGTAACGTTTTTTGGACAAGACCAACAATGTCAAATAGAAAGAGGAGACGTGAAGAAATATTAAGACATCAAAACGCGTTAATACAAGAAGAGTCTACACAACAAGATGTCTGCCACATGAAGAATTTTCATACGAAGGCATGCCACATAATGACTCGCCACAGGAAGATAGATTTAGAGGATGTGCAAGAATTGTGTGCTAAGCTACTAGGAGTGAGTCTAAATGATGTGATTACTGAGATTAATGCCACCAAAGATAGCTCAGTGAGATTAGAGTGTCTATATTTGGTTTATGCTTGGATGCTCAATACTTAGCGACAAGAGTGGTGGTTGAGTTGGGACTCAATACCTTAGACTGCTAGAGAATGTTGGGGAGACACATACATATGCATGGGACACAACTACCTTAGCTTTCTTGTACAACTAGGTCTTGCAAGTAAGTATATATGCATGCAAATGGGTGGTTACATGACTTTACTAGAGGTAAAATAACGAATGTGTTATACATAATTTTAAATTATGCTTAGTTACTTTATTATTAGGATACAATGTTGACTTCTTTTTATATATGTAAGCTTGGATATATGAGCATTTTCCCACCATGAGGTCTCCCCAAAATTGAAGTACTATGTGTGACAGCCTGTTGCAGCAAGGTGGTCGCCATTACCACAACATGGAGCTCAGTTGGAGACACTAATATCATATCGACAGACATTAGATTCACAGACTGAGTAAGGTGTGAGTACATATATTGTTGTTTTTACATTGTTGTTGATTCTCAATCTCTTAAGTATTTGACCATAGTGTAGGTTGATTGGAACCCATATTCGTCTATTCGTGATGAACATTCATCCAACGCTATTGATTCTATCATGGATATATTAGATTGTTCGATATCGTGGAGCCCTACCATCTTGACCGAGTGCTTAGTCAATTCAGGTATGTTCAGACTATTCCTTCCGCTCCGCTTGGTACAGTTGGTGTGAGAAGTGGCGACACGTCTTGCCGATATGGAGTTCATTGGGACGAAGCTCTTGAGGGATATTTTAGAACATGGATAATCATGTAATGTCTGATAAGAGACGTGGTCAATTAACTATTCAAGCATGGGATTGACCCTGAATATATTGACTGGTACCGAAAGTATTCTCACCTATTAATCCAAAATCCTGCCTGTGGATCTAATGCAGTTCGCCGATCGAGCAACTTGAAGGCAACTATTTGTTGGGAGGAGCGTAAGACTTTACGTGATTTGCTTCACATACCAGTGCAAAAATGGGGAGATCAAGATGCGACTATTACATTAGAGTATGCCATGACACCAAAGGAGCAAGCGAACATTTTACTAGAAGGGCAAGTGCGTGATGTTGGCGATGTGCATGTTGTTGAAGATAATTTGTCCGGGCCTTCGAGGACTAGGAGATATTGTAGTAGGGATATGAGTCAAGGTCAGAGTATTGCGAATGACAGACCATTGACTTCTAGCCGAGACTGTATATCCTAAAGATAATTGCCTAAAATACGTTAATTTAGCTGCAGATAAGACAAAAATATTGAATTTAGTAAACAAAACTCAAAATGAAATGCCACTAGTATAGTCAAGCAACTTTTCATTTGTTCATCCTTCATACGACTTTTATAAATAAGACAACTTCTAGCCGAGACCGTAATTCCTTAAAAAAACATCTAGAAAACCTGAATTTAGTTACAAAAAAGATAAAAATATTGAATTTAGATTACAAAAAATCCAAATGAAATGCTACTAAAAAAAATCAAGCAACCTGTCTTACAAAAGCCGGGAGGATTAATATTATTCAAGCTTTCATTTATCTTTAAATTTTGGCGTACAATAGTTTAGTTGATATCTAACGAACGTTATAGTATATTTTGACACTTAATGATCATTCTTAATGATTGAAAACATGCTCACGAAGCTAGTAGGTTGTTAAAGCCAAAAGAAACCTATCGGTTCGTCAGGTATCTACTGAACTTTGCAAGTATTCAAGGATCAGAGAAAAAAATTGAAAATTAGTTAAATTTCTATGTTGTCATTGACTTTCCTCCAACTAATAGAGACCCAAATGAGTGGTAAGTTTAACATTTAATTATATCATCAATCTTGGCTAGTCAACAATGAGATTAAACCAACATATTTCAGTGTTTAATTGCAGCTTATGTGTTATATATATATTTGATAGGTAACGTTTTTCGGACAAGACCAACAATGCCAAATAGAAAGAGAAGGTAGGAAGAACTATTAACACATCAAAACAAGTTAGCACAAAAAGAGCCTATACACATCTAGATACCTCACCACAAGAAACATTTCCATACGAAGGCATGCCACATAATGACCCGTCACATGAAGATTTGCAATAAGAATAATATCCACCGGTAGTCCGACCACATGAACAAATAACACATAATAAACAACCACAGAACGATGAGATATTGTAGGCATGAAGTTACGAACATTTTCCAGCATTGAGACCTATGCCAAATTCTAGGAAAAATGGTGATATAGTAACAACTTGCTCTGATGGTATCGTGCGTATTTGGACCATAGATCACAATTGCTGAGGCCACAAAACTTGATTCATTTGCTGCCCAACTATCTCAAGACAAGATTAGTAGGTATTGATCCATCTTTCTGTGTCACTTTGGTCAATTAATATAAGTTAAGATTGCTCTTTATATTTTTGAAGTTACGTCATAAAGCATACTTTTGTGGCTATCCTTTTTTGTTGAACTACAATTTATTGCTTTGTATGGTTTGGGATTTGTAACTGTTGATGGATAAGATTCTGGACCTTTTATAATCTGGGGAACAGCTTATCTAACCACTTGGAAGTAGTATCTTTGTTCCACTTTTTATGGATGATGTGTATGTATCTAATGCAGCATGTAATTCATATAAACAGATGCCAATGATCTGCATTTACCTTCTAGTAGACTCAGTGTGCTGTGTAACCTTTGCAAAACGCCAACGAAGTGAAAGCAATGCACTTGTGGGTCCCCCCGATACCTCTCTAGTATTTTGATCATATCTCGACCTGCGCATATCAGATCATGGTGGCATTAGAGGCATAGGAAAGCTGACTTGTGGGAAAGAAAGCTGCTAAAAAGTTGTTAAGAAGAGCCGTTGGTGTATCTCATCAGTTCAGTTAGTTTTCTTCTCAGTTTTTTCATTCTCTAATCAAGTGAGGCTTTATAACTCATTGTAACAGACAACACAAGAGGGTTAGATAGAGAACGAGTTAGATCAGAAGCAGAACAAGAAGACTTAGAAGCTGGTAGAAGTGCTTCTTGATTCCGTCAGGTTTTGTGCGATTGTAACTCTGAATTTATACCTCTTCTCATAGTATTGCTCTTGATTTCTTCTCCGCGTGGATGTAGGTTAATTAACCGAACCACATATATCTTGTATCATCTTGATTGCATGCTTTATGGTTTTGTGTTGTTGAGCTCGGAGTCTGATGAGGAATCAGAACATGATGAATTACCTCCATTCAGGTCATTGACTACAGGTCAAATGGAAATGCTGCACATTGTCAAAGAATGCCTTTGAAGAGGAAATGGAAGAGTAGGGAAGAGAGGAGCAGAAGGATTGACAAAGAGTATTATGCGGTGTTGGTGCCATCAGAAGGTATTGATATAAGTTAAGATTGCTCTTTATATTTTTGAAGTTACGTCATAAAGCATACTTTTGTGGCTGCTCGAACAAGATGGTGGCCTGTTTCATATAAACAGATGACATTGTCGACAATATGACATGATTTCCCTTCACCTTGTTCCGTTTTTTGTTGAACTACAATTTATTGCTTTGTATGGTTTGGGATTTGTAACTGTTGATGGATAAGATTCTGGACCTTTTATAATCTAGGGAACAGCTTATCTAACCACTTGGAAGTATCTTTGTTCCACTTTTTATGGATGATGTGTATGTATCTAATGCAGCATGTAATTCATATAAACAGATGCCAATGATCTGCATTTATGCATGCATTTACCTCCTAGTAGACTCAGTGTGCTGTGTAACCTTTGCAAAAAATCTTGGCAGGAGGAAATTACTTGTGGGTAAGGAGGAGATAAGTGAAGTATGTGGGAAAAAAAAAAAAGGAACATTCGGTGGGTGCTCACCGAACACTTGACCAATGTTCGGTGGGTAAGCGCCGAACATTTGATGAATGTTCGGTGGATGCTCACCGAACATTTGACAAATGTTCATGTTCAAGTTTGGATGAGCATAACGTGTGATGTATAAATTGAAATAAGGTGATTCTTGGTTCTTTGGAAAGTTAAGACGGATATCTACAACTTTTACGTTGACAACATTTCCTAGTTCATACAAAAAATTTACACAAAACGCCAACTAAGTGAAAGCAGTGCACCTGTGGGTCCCCCCTGACACCTCTCTAGTATTTTGATCATATCTCGACCTACGCATATCAGATCATGGTGGCATTAGAGGCATAGGAAAGCTGACCTAGAGGGATACAATTTTTCTGTTTACAACATTTCCCGATTCAAACAAAAAATGTTCACAAATCGCCAAGAAACTGAAAGTAGTGCACTTGTGGGTCCATCCCGACACACCTCTACTATTTCGATCATATCCTTGGATACACATATCAAGTCATGGTGCAATCAGAGTCATAGGACAGCTCACCTGAAGGGCTACAACTTTTCTGTTGACAACATTTCCCTATTCGTACAAAAAACGTGCACAAATCGCCGAGGAAGTGAAAGTAGTGCACTTGTATATTGATTTGCTTCACTGGTTTGGTTCGCTTGCAGGTTAAAAGATACAAGGTGATTTGGATGCACAGATGATGCCATAAGTCTAAGCTTCTGAAGTGACAGCATCTGCAGATTAGTTTCAAGAACCTCGTGAACCTGGATTAGTTCCACTTCTAAGCGTTGAAGTCCACTGCGAGACAAAGGGGTTCGGCTATTTGTTCAGGAAATTTTTTATTTCCAGCAAACCGATGCCGATAATTTTAGAACTGTACAACAGCACGACAGCAGGGATTTTAAATCTGGATGTAAGAACAATTACTTGCAGTTCCAAAAAAGAAACGATTAAGGGCAGAATCCACGATAATAATAATTGCAGGTACAAAGTTTCTGAGCTAATATTTCAGAATTCTTGGTCTCCCTAATTCACCTGCTTACTAACGACTGGACGCCTGCCTCATAATCTGTTCCGGCAGTTACCTTAAGGGCTTTGGCACATTATTCCCTACAACGATACAAAAGATCAGAGCACATCGGAAGCAGCTGATTACTAAAGCGTAGACAACTGAAGGAGTGATCTCGCTACTGGTGTGACCAAGACTATCATGTTATTCGTTATTCGTGCCATTTACTTGATGTATTTACTTCTTCCTGCGATAAGGCTTCAGCCTATCGTCGTGATGAGCCATTATTGGTGGTATGAAGAATATAACATAGATAGGCACCCATTATTTGTTATTTCAAGTGTATCTTTACACACAACACACATAATTATTTCTATTTTTCTTCTCAAACTGCTACAATTCTACTCCGATAGGATCTGGTAAACGAAATTCATGCTTTACAACTGGAAGAAAACCAATTTAAATGGATCCAAGAAAACAACTGAAATAAATTCTGGAAAACTTGTTGCGCTGGGAAAGACAACGGTTTTTAACAATAACCGTTGCACTTGACAGTTAGAACAGAATTTAACAGCTTTTGATGTAGCCTCGCAGAAAAGGGACCTGACATCAATGGCAGAATGTGCAAAATTTTTGTCACAGGTAATTTGTTTAATCAATCCAGCAGAATGTCAAGGTGCAAAAAAGAGTTTTATTCGAGATGCATGAGTCATGACGCAGAGCTAGAATCTTGTTTCTGAATTATGAAATAAGCAGCAGACGACTTATATGGAATTTCCAAAGTAACATGATTGTGCATGTAAACTCTAGGGCCTCTTGCCCAGCTGCCTCAAGATAAGGTTCAGATAAATGAAAAAATTAACACAAAGGAACAATCACTTTTGCATTCCATTTTCACCTCGTCCACTAGAACACCGTTGTGTTGTCGAACTTTATCCACTTCTTGGGCTGCTTGTTTCCGGAAATTGTGCCACAAGAAGAGGGTGCATAAGAGTGTGAAGATGGAGAGAATTAGCAGCTATGTTCATGCTCAAAGCAAGTTCAGAAACAGACAATAAATAGAACTTGAAGCTGGGAACAATAAATAGCAGGTATTTTGAGATGTCACTCTCACACCTCGTTGTTGAGCAAAGTGGAGATTCCATACGACTACTTCTTTTAGGGAATATGTTAGACAATTGATGTAACATTAAAGACTATCTCATATTTTGCTCCGAATAAACCACCAAATAAATGGACTTACATATAATAATAGTTAAAAACTCCGCCCATCCAATATCCTACACGCATGACACCCGTGGTAAAACAAAATCCATGTCGAGATTGTGATCACCTGCTGCATCCATTTCTTCTATTGACCTTAGTTGTTATCGTCCATGTTCGAACGTCTGTTCCGCACTCCTATTCTTAAGCAAATTTTGATAATTTACTTTAATTGCTTTTGAAAAGCTATTTTTGGACTCAAATGTGTGATTGTAAATACTTTCTTTTAAGTGAAAATTGAATTTAAAATGTGATTTAACTTTCTAAATGAGTTTGCAAACACCTACTAATAAATCATTTTTTCTTTTATTAAACACTCAAGCTTCTATCAAAAACTTAATGCCAGCTTTTTAAATTCCAAGTATCCAACGGTCTTTCCCGATTCTCAAACCTGCTAATAAACGCCTCCATAATCGTATTCAGATACCACTTTTCCCCATTCGCTTCCGACGCCATCACCAGAGCATTGCGCACCTGTGGTAAAACAAAATACATGTCGAGGTTAGGATCACCTGCGGCATCCCTTTCTTCTTCTATTGGCCTTAGTTGTTATCGTGCATGTTCGAACATCTGTTCCGCACGATTTATGTTGACATCCAACATATCTGGTGCCCGCAACATGGTGTTTTGTACCGTTGGCCTAGATATCCTCCGGTACCACACCTCCCATGCTTGGCTAAACTGCCATGGTGGGCTTGCAAGTCTACCACGGCGATTATGCGCCACTATATATGAATCCCAGCTAGTCTTGGATCTCCAGTATTGTCCTATCATTCCCCATACAATCATGTATTTTTTGTCTTGTCTTATTGCTGATTGAGTATCCAGTATTCCGATCATTCCCCAAACAACCTTGTATTTTTTGTCTTGTCTTATTGCCGATTGAGGACAGTATTGTCCTATCATTCCCCAAACAACCTTGTATTTTTTGTCTTGTATTTTCTATCTTGTCTTATTGCCGATTGAGGATCCAGTATTGTCCTATCATTCCCCGTACAACCTTGTATTTAGTGTTGGTTTACTTCTTAGGTCAAGTAACGGTCCAAACCTAGATGCTAATCCCAACTGTCGATAAAGGTGTTCTAGGGTAACAGTTCCCCATGCATAATCACGCATCCCCTCTAAATGCTCCGGACAATATAGATACGATGACGAAACTCCGCTCCCAATCTTGTCTAAAACAATTGTGCAACCTATAACATAGAGCAAATATGCCCTAGCTGCAAAAGTCAATGTCCTACGATCTTTGGTTTTCCATTCGTTATGTGCATCTCTTTACTTCTCATCTTTCCACCTACAAATCTAAATTTAAACGCTTTTTATGTTAATGTGTCAAATAAGACAAGTATACAATAAATTTATTGTGCACCAATTGAACATGAGTGTTGCTCTAATTGAAATATTTCCTCTCGTATGGTGATAGAAAAATAACATCAATAAAATTATGAACATTTATTTTTTATGTGTTATTATTATTTAATATTTATTACTATTTTGTTCGTATATGATATTTTTTTCTTTATGACATATAACATAAGTTAAATACCCATGCTAGTGATTCAATCCTAGTAAAAAGTGACCTCGACACATGAAAATCGCTGTCTGAATCCGACATATGGATCCAAATAACCTACAACATATGTTAATTTTAGATTCAATTTTAAAAAACTAGTAAGCTTAATGACTAAATAAATAGAGATCTTAAAAACTTTTTATCGGTCGCTTCCAAGTCGTCCAGACTTTCCCGAATTGTCTTGACAACATTTAAATCCGCGCCACGTGACATTTTACACCATCTTTCGGCGAGTGGATTTTCAAACTCGTAGGCATGATATCCCATAGGCCTCAATGTTGGAAAGTGCTCTTAACTCCATGTCTATATATTAAATAAGTATTAGTTAGTAAACTAAAAAAAACAATAGTTAATACATTAGTGTTGGTTTACCTCTAATAAGATCAACTAATCGGATATTTGTCTTACTCCATACCTGGATGCTAATCCCAACTGTCGATAAAGGTGTGCTAGGGTAGCAGTTCCCCATGCATAATCACGCACACCCCTCTAAATGCTCCGGACAATATAGATACGATGACGAAACTCGACTCCCAATCTTGTCTGAAGCAATTGTGGAACCTATAACATAGAGCAAATATGCCCTAGCTGCAAAAGTCAATGTCCTGCGATCTCGGTTTTCCATTCGTTATGTGCATCTCTTTGCTTCTCATCCTTCCACCTACAAATTTTGAATTTAAATGTAATGTTTTTTAGGTCAATGTGTCAAATGAGACAAGTGTACAATAAACTTATTGTGCACCAATTGAACATGAGTGTTGCCTTAATTGAAATATTTCCTCTCGTATGGAGATTTAATAAGATAGTCACCATGCGAGAGAAAGCTAACATTAATAAAATTATGGACATTTATTTTTCTTTTGTTCACTATTTTTTTAAATATTACTTAATATTTATTACTATTTTGGTCTTATATGAATTGTTTTTTTTTCTACATGACGTATAAGATAAGTTCAAAAAGAATTAATTATGGTAATCGAGTTAATGGAACATACCACACTATTTTTTCACAAAACAACTATTTTACATGTTTTGTTGGGGTTCTACCGAATCTCAGTGGAAAAAATATTGATATTAGATGATATGCTATCTGTTGCACATTTGCAATTGTGAACAAAAAGCAGTTTGGGTATAAATTTAACAACAACGCGTATATAGAACCTAAATGCAGCTGCAGATAAAACAAATATGTTAATTTAGTAAATATCTATACTTTATCACATTATAATTTGTATATAGAACTTAGCTCGTGTGTTTGTGGTTGAGCTGGTGGATGTTCTTTCATATTCTTCTTTCAGTGGAATAGTCGAAATTGTATAGGAAGATGGGCGAGCGAAAAACCGGTAGCGAAGGTCGGATCTGTTTGACGTTCTGGGGCTGGTGGCGATGACTGAGCTTTCCAACAGACATAAAGTAATGTTTCATATATATATATATATATATATATATATATATATATATAAAATAGCGATCATGATAATCTAGAAGAATAAGATGCCAGCAATCCATATTAAATTAACTTAAAGTGCTTCAATTCCAAAATCATCTATGAGCACAAGAATTACCAGCAAGGAAATGGGTGAAAGCAGAGGCACTAGGAACAGTTATTTGGTCAAATTTTCCAAATGCAATTAAAGTATACAAATAAAAAGCAATTAGCATATTTTAACAATAAAACATAATATGATGATAAGTTAGAATCCATATATAGCTCTAATGAACCTTGGACACTCTAAATTGAACCAAGTAGAATACACGTTTACTTGGAGCTACTACCCTAGATTGGATAAAATTGTAACCCTAGTCCATAGTTTACTACCATGGAAGAAAATAATACAATTATCATCAAGCCCGCTATAAATCTGTTTTTTACTGTTCAAGGGATACTAATCCTGCCTCAAGGGGTGTGACAGAATTATTAATGTTCAATTACCCATATATCCACAAAAGGTGTACTTCAATGATCATTAGACCCTCTCATTTGGTAAAAATCGCAACTTTGTAGCAGCAGGGATATTAAGCTCTTTTATGTTCGTAAGCCCACTAGAAACAAACTACATCTTCTTTCTACAGCTATTACCTTGAGGACGAACTGAAGTGGAGAAACAACTACTAATTATAGTTGTGATTCCGGATTTCTGAGCCAGTGCAAGCAAACCATCCCACTCCCGTTTCTTCGCAACTGCTGCATTGTTGACTTTTGAGAAGTGGAGACTTAGAAATAGGATGTTTTTAGGCCAGATTCCTTGACTTTATATTGAGCTCCGGTGACTATAGAGAGATCATCATCGGACTCAACAGGGACGGTGCAAGCGTGTGAGAAGCTTTTCCATTAGACCTTCTCATAATATCTCAGGCCAAAGGAGTTGACATTCCCTCCCCCCCTCCCCCCGACTCGTGAAGTTGGAAGCCTTTTGGCTAGGACGATAGGTGCTGCAAATAGATTCCTAAGCAATTGCCTGTTTTCCTTCCATTGGCGAGGACGTCGGTTACGGCGGCAAGCTAGGGCAAGGGTAGTGGGTGGGTGAGGGAATGAAAAGTAGCTCAATGGGAGGGGAGGAGGCGGTTTAGTGCGCAGAAAAGTGTGAGGGTAGATATGTGATTTACTTGTTCTATGGATGTGGGGTTCTTCCCGCGTCAAGGATATAAAGTATTAATCAAGTTTTTTACTGTAGCAACCAAGACTAGTATTAATTGGACAAAGTCATTTTATCACACCCAAAAGCCTACCGGATATCACCTCAAAAGCCCAAGCTGATATCCGTGTCTAAGAGGTAAAGTGCCCTAAAAATTCAAGTTATGATGATTATGCTTTGAGATTTCAAAAGAGTTGTTAAGAACCCCCTTGAAGCATCACATAAACAAAGGAGTTGACATTCAACCCCCCCTCCCCCCCCCTCCCGACTCGTGAAGCTGGAAGCTTTTTGGCTAGGACAATAGGTGCTGCAAATGGATATTTTAATCCTTAATTCTTTTTTTTCTTCATAAAACGTCAATTAATATGGAACGGAGGATGTATTACTTAAAACAGGGTTAAAGAGTAAATTATACCAAACTCCATAGCATACTAAAAAATAAACTGAAAAATTATTTTCTAATGGATATGAATTTAATAGGTAAGTTAAAATTAACCGAGTAAAATTGGGTTTGATAATTTAGGTTTTATTTTCGTTGGTATATTATTTAGATAGGGGAGAAATGTTTTTAACAATGCAACACAAAACCGATTAAGAGGGTGTTTGGCTACGCTTATTTCAAACATTTTATAAACTCTAACATTTTATAAGTTGTTTAAAGAGTTTATAAGATATAATTTTTTTAAAACTTATAAGTTAATAAAGTGTTTGGATAAAAGAGCTTATATGCTTGCAATTGAACGGAGTTACTTAGACATGAAGTTAGGGTCTAATTTGAAAGTTAATATCACACACACATTTTGATTAGTATATGAAGTGTGTGTGGTGTGATGTGTGTGCGAAATGTGTGTAGTCTATGCGAAAGAAGTGTGTGTGGTGTGTGAAATGTGTGTATAGTATGTGCAAAGTGTATGTATGTGTGTGTAGTATGTGAAATATAGGTGTAATTTATTAGATCTTAAAAAATAAGATGAACTATAAATACTTATTGTTGTGGAGGTTCTAAGCTCTAAGAACTTATTTTTGCATCTTGTAAGTTGTCTAACATCTTATTTTGCCGAACACATTTTAAGAGCTTATAAGCTCCCAAACATTTTGTAATTAAAAATGAATAGTGCTCGAAGTGAGCAGTGGTTGAGAATAAGGTAATTTTAACAAAAAAAATAAGAATTAAAATGTTTGATAATAAAAACTTTAAATCTCATAATTTACAAATATTAATATTGAGAAGCATCATTCTTGCTACCTGTGTCTTTTAAGTTCTATATAATTAATTTCACAAAAAAGTTCTATATAATTAATTAATTAAAATAATAGTAGTTTCACCTAAACACTTCATTTAACTATAATAAATCAAAATTATAAATAAGTTTAAATTAAGCAAAGATAAACACTACTGGATTCAGGGCTTGTTGAGAATAGATTTATTGATCCATTTCTAGGCCCATATACACATATATAGTCAAGGCCCATATTTGCCTCCCATTTTTGCATCAGAGTTCGTTTAAAACTAGTAGGGGTGAGAATTTCTAATCCGATTAGAGGGACCCTACTAAATCCGACACTAATTTATTAAAAAAAACCCGCAACTAATTTGACATACATATGTGTAGTTATAGTTAGAAATTAAAGATGTAAGAGAATAAATTAGTTGGCCAAAGATTGTGTATGTGAGAATTTTCATCAGAAAATTCTATATGCTCCGGCAAGTAATAATCTGAGTTTACTTCTAGAACAATTAATCGAATGTGGTGCCTACTTATAGAGATCACTAATCACATAGTCAAAACAAGAAGAAGAAAAAAAAAGAAAAGGAATAAAAGCCACTTCTACCAAGCTAGGGCGGATAAATCGCTAAGCGTTTTGACATTATTTATTTCTTGTTCCTATAATAATGTACACATCAAGTTCTAGTTCAAAATTATTTTATGAAAAAGTCCGTGTTAGACATTCAAGCAAAAGTCTGCACGAAATCATTTAATAATTCACGCCCTCAGTTTTTGAGATGAACGTGACTTTTGTTTCGAGGCACGTGAGGAGTAGTAAAAGTCTAATTTGAGAATCGATTTAACATTACATTGCAAAAATTAAATAATGACGAGATATATTTAATTTTTAAATTTGTGTAGTTTTAAAAACAGTTTTCTTGTAGCTACAAACTATTTTGCTCCATATTTTAGTACGTGATCCAAATGTGACACTATCATAACTAAATAAACAATTTTAGTAAAAATCGATATCTTATACTTTCGATATTTCCGGTAATTTTTCAATACGGTGCCGTATTCACATTTCGATATTCTCATATTATTTTTATTTTTATTTTTGAAGAAAAATGAGATTGGAAATGAAAATAAATTGGGTCCGATGGTATGGGCCGGTTGTAAGCCCGTTTAGGTTGGAGAAAACAGATTTAGGGTTATCGCTATCTCCAGTTCTTCATCGTTGCTTCCACTCTCTTTACAGAAAAAGACAAAACGAAAAACAAAAATGAATTGAACAAATAAACCCGGCAAGGGTCCGTTCACTTCCGGAGAAAAATCAGCCTTACCATCGCCGATTCATCTCCGCCAGCTGCTATCACCGGTAAAATCTTCGTGTTTCTGGCTATTAATTGCTTCTTTCCAATTATAATTTGGTTATGATTATATGCTCCACAACATTCTACGAATTTTGTTCTTCTTCCAGTTTCAGTTATTTAAATGCAATGTAGAATGCGGAGGGTCGTCCAACAGCTGGTTTTATTGTTGCTGAGAGCTGTGTTGTGAGGTTTTGAAAAATTTGTAGTAAATTTAAGTGTTACTATCGCAAATTTAGCTTAGCGTCGATGTCGATATTGTTGCTTGTGCAGAATCTGCTCTCATATGCATGTTTGCTGTACTGGTATAGCAATACTAGCTCAGTTTGTTTCAATCCATCTGCCATTTCTTGTGTTCATGAAATGTAGGTAGAGTGACTTGCGTAGAATAAAATGAAATGATTATTTGGCATATTGTCTTGATGAATACTGAATGACACTCCAAGTTTTCCATTATTAGTGAACATAATGTAATAGTATCCTCGAGATATATGTCCAGTCAGGTTGTCCACTGTTTTATTACTATGACAAAAGTGTACTCTTCATTGATTTTGATTTCTCTCAATCAGCATGTTGATGTGATCAACATTGGCAAGATATGATCCATATAGCTGGCGGGGTAAAGCTCCCCTACCTAGCTAGGCACTTATCTGCTGTTCGTCCGGCACCTGACATCTAATTGAATATTGGCTTGTGAGTTGCTCGTTTTGGCTCTTTGACAAATTGGTTCTTGTTAGCATCAATCAACTGAGCAAAGCTAGTATAATAGGAGTTGTACTGACGCTTTGGGAGTTTATTCTGACAACCCATATACTTGTATGATTAGATCATGTTAACTAGTTAATTACTATGGCTTGGGAATTTATTCTGCCTTGATAATCTGTGTAGGTCACTCCCCAGGATAGGTACATGGAGCTAGATGAAACTCCACAGATGCTTCCACCTCCTCCTGGGAGTTTCATTGACCGTGAGGAACTTATTCAACATGTCGGGGAGTTCTCCATCTCACAGGGATATGTCGTCACCATTAAACAGTCTAAGAAGGAAAAGGTTGTAGTCCTGGGTTGTGACAGAGGAGGTGTTTATCGAGACAGGCGCAAATCTATTGACGAGGCTACTGGTGAACAAGTGCGCAAAAGGAAATCTGGTTCCCGACTTACAAATTGTCCATTTGAGCTTGTGGGTAAGAAGGAAGATGGTCTGTGGGTACTTACGGTTAAGAATGGTTCCCACAATCATGAACCGATGAAGGACATGTCTGAACATCCTTCTGCCCGTCGCTTCAATGAGAAAGAAGTTATGCTAATTAAAGAGATGACAGAAGCAGGTTTAAAACCACGCCAGATACTTAAAAGACTTAGACAAACAAATCCCGAGCTTTTATCTACACCAAAGCATGTTTATAATGTGAAAGCCAAGCTCCGTCAAGGGAATCTTACAGGTCTGACATCCCTTTCAAATTGTATAACACATTTTTAGTTGTGTTGTTACTGTAATCATGTTCGGACCCTTGTTATTAAATCATAAAATGCAAGATGTTGCATTGTCTTCAAATGTTACTGATTATACTAGCCGGGCAATAACAGGACATACCACCCTGGTCACGGTGGAAATCTTAATTAACGTCCTATCCTGCATCGGATACTGTCCTAGAAGATTAGGGTATTTGTCATAAAAATTGGCAGGTCTTAGCTGTTGGAGACATTGGAGCAAAATTATACCATTTATGCAATTTCTTAATTCCTAACATCTCATTCATAATAAAGTCAAAAGTTAAGCGGCACTGTGGTTTACTGAATTCATGGTGTAACAGAAAGTATAAAACCTTTTACCTGAACTCCCTTACATCAACATCAGGATTTACAGATACTTGGGGTTGGACTTCTTGTAGCAAGTCAATGGTGTTTATTTCTTAATGTCTTGTGCAACAGTGAGGAGACTGAAGACGCTGAGACCTCCTACAGCTGCTGAGGGAAACTCTGAGCCTTCAACATCTTCTGAGCCATCATGGAAGAAACGGTATCCTCCGGTAATTTTGCATGGTTCCAACTCCTAAACCACCGAACATCTCCTGTATCTTAGTTATTTCATGGCAAGACAGATTAATGAATGTTATACTTGTGTTCTGAGTTAATGAACTTTTTGTTGCCCAGGATTTCTCATTTGTCTGAGACTGGGTTTTTTTTGTATGCCTGCAATTGAGTGCTATTGCTTTTCATATTCAAGGCTATATTGAATATGTAATTTGGGAATTTTCTTTTACGTCTTGCAGAGGTTCCCAAATCTCATTGGTGGTAGATTTATTGATTCACAGTCAGCAACGTCTATTGATGTGCTAAATCCTGTGAGTGAAATATGTGTCATTACTGTTCTTTTTAAAGTTTTACACTAATAACCGATACACAATTATAGGCCACACAACAAGTTGTTGCACAAGTTCCTCTATCCACGGCTGAGGAACTTAAGGCTGCCATATGTGCTGCCAAAAGAGCATTCACTTTGTGGCGGAGTACCCCCGTTTCGACGCGGCAACGCATAATGTTCAAACTTCAAGAGCTTATTCGACGAGATATTGTAAGTTTGTGGTACTTAATTTGCTCCTTGCGCTTCCAATTTTTAATGATAAGTCATCAAAGTTATCATAATTATTACCAGGACAAGCTCGCCAGCAGCATAACAACAGAGCAGGGTAAGACATTAAAGGATGCATTTAATGATGTCTCTCGTGGGATTGGTGAGTTCATCTTTTGTGACATCTTTTAGTTAATTGACCTTATGGTACTTGGTGTTAGAACACTAGGTGACCTCCTTGGGAATTCATAGTTTTATGATAAATTGAATATGCCTCTAGAATACTTTACATGTTTGCTGAATGGAACATAACTTATACTTTCATCAGAATATATGCATGCACCTACCTGTCCCTAATTGCTCTCGATTTCTTGAAACTTTGCAAAGAGTTCTATAGAAGCGGAGTATCAAAGTATAGCTGATTCCTGTTCTTATCATAAATCACGAATGATATAAGAAGAATAGCTTGATATTTGAATTTCTAATCATAGTCAAATTTCAGCACTCTGCAGTGCTTCGAGTTGGTATACTGATAGCTATATTTTATGCAGAGCTTGTTGAACATGCTTGTGGAATGTCAAATTTGCAGATGGGTGATTTCTTTTCAAATATATCAAATGGAATTGATACTCACAGCATCCGTGAACCCCTTGGTGTTTGTGCTGGGATATGCTCTTTCAATTTTCCAGCCATGATTCCATTATTGGTCTGCTTTCATTTCTCTCTGTTTTTCTCTTTGTGCAATACATTTTGTTTATTAAACGTCCTCATTGGGATCAGTTGAAATGATTTTTCTTATGTTAAAAAGTCAGATTGTGGGTCGTTAACTGCATCATGTTAGGACAGGTTCTGTCATAAAACGTAGATAGCTGTTTCTTATTTTCCTAGAAGGAAATTAGATTGTTTCCCTGAGAAGTACAAATGTCATTGATATGTGGAACCATCTTACAGTATTTGTCGCAACTACATTATTAGAGACTTGCTTCACAGTTCTCACTTGTTTCTGATTCACACTTGTTTTTTATTGGAATTTTTGGATGTCCTAGAGGTTTTTGATCCACACTTTTTTCTTATTCTCAACTGCTCCGAAAACTTTGCAGATGTTTCCGATTGCTGTTACATGTGGCAATACATTTATATTAAAACCTTCAGAGAAAGCACCAGGTAAAGGAATGCAACATTGAACTTAAAGCGTATATGGTTGTACTCAAATTTAATTCTTGTGATTTTTCCTACTATCAACTATTCACTAGTGTTTATATATGGAATGTTGCTCCAGTTTCTGTGCTTTTGCTATTACTTTGGCATATTTCCCTTGTTGTACAAGTAGTTTTTTACATCCCTTTTTTGTTTCTCTTTAGAGAAACACTTCTTGTGTTTTAGTAATCACCACTTCCCTACCCTTTCCTTGCTTCAGGGGCTTGTGTGCATCTAGCTGAGTTAGCAATGGAAGCTGGTTTGCCCAATGGTGTTCTTAATATTATACATGGCACCAATGTGAGCTTTGATTTATGTCTTTGTAATTGTGCTCGTTTTCATCTCAAACCAGGACCAGTTATTTGGTTTTGTGGCTTCTTGGTTAAATTTTGTATATTACAAATGATAATGACTCCCTACTTCCATCAAAACCTGCTTTTCAACATATATTAAAGAAATTCGTTATTAATTTCAATTGGTGTTCTTAATATTATATATGGGACCAATGCGAGAGTTGAATTTTGCTCTTTATATCCTTGTTTTCATCTCAAACCAGGACCAATTATTTGGTTTCATGGCTTCTTGGTCAAATATTGTATATTACATATGATGATGACTCCCTACTTCCTTCAAAACCTGCTTTTGACATATTTTACATAAATTTGCTATTTATTTTATCGGATACTCTTACATATCTATTTAATTTTGAAATCTTGTAGGACATTATTGATGCTATGTGCGATGATGATGAAATCAAGACTGTGTCATATGTTGGCTCAGATGCAGTGAGTTTCATTATATCATATTCTTTTTATTTGTATGCATGTGGAACCCATACTATGTTTAATCATGATAATGCGATATAGTGCTTTTGGAACATCTTGATTTCTGGTGTACATAGTTCTCTTACCAGTCGATAATGCTACAAAAGGAGGCTCGTGTGATTTAGATTGTAGCCATAATCAGGCCCTGACTGACATCTCCTGGTTGACAATAGAGAAAAGAATATGTTGATGTATCTAGACTCTAGAGAAGAAGTGCAAGTATACAGGCTAATTCGTGGTAGCATCGGGAATACACTGGGGGGAAGGTACGGCAGAAAGGGGACGGAATAAAAATTGAAAGTATGATTCTGGTGGGCCTTGTTATTTTTTTATACAAGGTTACAGTGTTATTACTACTTCAATTAGTCATTTATGGTTGCTTTTGTTTGGGGGGGGGGGGGGGGGGCGGGGTGTTATCAAGTTATCTGTTTGTCTTTATGGCTGGAGAGAAATAAAAGAAATTTTGAAAGCATAGTAACCGATCGAGGAGGTGTGGGAGAAGTACAAGTTTAGAGTTGCATGGTGGAGCCTCGGCCCATAAAGAATTTTTAGGGATTCTTTACATATGATATTCGAAGGGATCTTATTATTGTATTGTAGGAAGCCCCTAGATTATTAGATAGAACGCTTTGTATGGTTACTGAGGGAAATCTCTTCCCTATGTAATTCTGCTTTTTATTAATAAAATTTCTGTTTCTCATAAAAAAAAAAGAACTTCTACTAGATAAGGGAGGAGAGAATGAAATAAATGCGGTATATTTACCTGAAAACATCCATGGTATTTCTGGATACGAGATCGATGGCATGCTTACTTATTTGTTAGCATGCTTAAGTAATGTGTGTGTGTTTGTGTGCTTGTGTTGATTTCACTAGATTAATAGTTGGGGTATAGTAGGGGTCTTTATCTTCATCTAGATGTGGACTTCTGCATCTTAATTGCTTTAGTGTAACCTGACTCATCAACCTTCAAATAGTTCTGTTGCTTCCGTAGCTCGCTCTTATTTATTGCTTATCTATATAATATGTTAACCAAGTGCTATTGAAAAGTGTATTCTTTGAGAACACCATTGGTCTATCTTTGCATAGAAGTGTTACACTCAACTTTGTTTTGAAATTTTACGATTTCTGATGCAATGTTCACTTAGTTTTTATTTTGAGCTCTTACTTCCTTCTCTCGTTAGTAACTAAAGAATTTTCAGGATGGTATTCGCTTGTAAACACAGGCACAGGCAAGCTTCATGCTGCTAATAAGTTGTTTCTCATTAGTAATTATTAATTAAACATATCAATATGCATGTTATTCAACAATCGAGTTAAAAAGTGACTATCAATTCATCCTCACATGATTTCTTTTCCAGCCTGGGATGTATGTTCATGCAAGGGCCTCTGCCAACAGTAAACGTGTTCAGGTAAAAAAGTTCCGTTGCTCAGATGTGTTTGCAGTACTTCAAAAACCTTTATTTCACTTCCAAATTACTTTTCACCGTTATCTTCAGACCAATGTAGGTGCCAAGAGTCATGCAGTTGTTATGCCGGATGCAAATATGGATGCAACTTTGAATGCTTTGGTTTCTGCTGGGTTTGGCTCTGCAGTACAGAAGTGTACAGCAATCAGCACTGTTATTTTTGTTGGAGGCTCAAAGTCCTGGTACTTCCATTGTCCAGCGTCAATCATTTGTTTGGTGGTTGCGGTTTAGCTTTAATATTTGTGGAAATATCTGTTAGTGTCAATATTATCAAAATGAAGCCTGTTCATGGGGGACGGGGCCAGGGGTTCACATTTTTATGAAACTTTTATTATATGATATGTTCAGTAAGGTTCTTTATATATTTTCTGAGAGACTTCAACAGTATGATTCATTTGTTCAGCTACAGTTGTTATATTCTATGTTACTGATTTTCTGGATTATACCATGCGAATACTTTCTATGTACTGTGGCTTTTGGCACAGGACAACAATTGTATTAGGAATCCACTAAAGAAAATTTTAATCACTTAGCGGTGGTTCAATTTCCTCAGGGAAGATAAACTAGTGGAGCGTGCCATGGTGCTCAAAGTAGATGCTGGATGTGAACCAGGTGTGGATCTTGGTCCAGTGATCAGTAAGCAGGTGTATAGATAGATGTAATTGTATTTGCTTATTAATGTTCTAAATAATTCACAAATTTGATTAGATATAATTCCAAACTTATACCTGTACAGTAAAAGTCGGACTTTTTTTCAGCTTTACGACCGGGTCCACCAGTTCCCTATTTATTGCTGTTAGTAATCAGAGGGAGTTGCGAAGGCTCTCTTTTATATATTTTGTTTGCTTTATGTTTATTATCATGGATCTTCAGGTTAAGGAACGGATATCCAGGGTGGTCCAAACATTTGTAGATAATGGTGCTAGGCTGGTTCTTGATGGGAGAAAGATTGTGGTATGTCTTCAGATCTTCGACTCTACTCTTCCCCATCTTTTATGAATTTAAAGACCTATATGAAAGGTATAGGCACCTGTGAAGTTCATTTAACTGTGTAAAAAATTGCTTGGGGTACTGTTGCAGAGTTAAGAACTTTCTCTTTTTCTTGAAAGATTTTCTGCGTTACTGTGTTACCTGTGTTCTCCTGTTTGCTCTGTCTTCAATGCTTATATGACAAATCATGTGGTCCCAACGTACTTCCTGTCTTTATTTGGCATTCCCAAGGGCGTCACCAGCATAATTGAGAAGAAAATGAGGGATTTTCTATGGGAAGGTTTTGAGGAAATAAGCAGCTCCACTTTTGTCATGGGAGAAAATAACAAGACCAAAAGAATTCGGAGGTCTGGCTTGGGGAATTTAAGAAACAAAGGTTTTTTAGGAATATGGTGGTGGCGATTTACGAAAGAGAGGGAAGCATAATGGAGTAAAGGGAGTTTGTGGCCCGGTTAAGGTTCAGCTGGGTGAGCGATTATGGTGAGATGTTGGGAGGACACTTGGTTAGGAGATACCTTGCATTTTCTGTTTCCATGCTTATACCGTCATTTTCGTGAGCATATATTCCTTTGGTTTAAGCATATCAATGTCTGATGCACTCTTATTTGTCACACTCCATTCTGCCTCCTCATCTCTCTCCACAGTCAGCACACACACACACACACATATTATCTTGATTCTAGCACACTATACGTCCGCCACTCCTGCTCTCTTTGCAGTTCTTAGCATGACGTTCGATGCACGCTTATTTGTCTCACTCCATTTTGCCTCCTCATCTCTCTCCACACACACATTATCTCTCTCCTCATCTGCACTCCTGCTCCCTTTGCATCTCTTAGCATGAGTTGTGGACATAGATAGTGTACTGCCAATCCAGATCATAGTAGTGCCAATACTTCTTGATACCAGACTCTTATTTGTTGCTTTTGTTGTTTTACTGTTTCATTTGGATGGTATCAAATGGCCATTTTATGAATTCGCCCACAACTATAGTGATTTAGGTCATAACCCTGTTGTACAATCCACCACGCAAGTTTTATACGGAAGGTCAATGCGATTTATTAACTTGCAGTTTCTTTTCTTTTTCCTTTCCTTTTTTCGGGGTTAAAAAAAGGTTCCCAGGTATGAGCTTGGAAACTTTGTTGGTCCAACAATTTTAACTGATGTCACTGAAGAAATGAACTGTTACAAGGTAAATAGTCTTTTCACAGAAGATCTTAGTTTATTATTGGCGCTGTATATGTTGACCGTGTTTAATCTTGATGTATGCAGGAAGAAATATTGGGCCCTGTGCTTCTTTGCATGCAGGTTCGTATATATTCCTATCTTGTAATTTAGTCATGTTTTCCAATTTCCTGAAACTTAAATCTCTCCCTGACCTTTTTTGCTCAGGCTGGAAGCTTAGACGAGGCAATCAGTATTGTTAACAGAAACAAGTAATAATGTCCTTGAAAATTCATAAGTTATAGTTTGTTTACAATGCTTGTCTTCATATTTATTGTTTACCTGGAGCAGACATGGAAATGGAGCATCCATTTTTACATCCTCCTGTGCTGCTGCAAGGAAATTCCAGATCGAGGTTGAGTCTGGGCAGGTAAGCCATATTTAGAGGCCCCTTTGAGGATAACTATACAAGGGCTTTGTTTTTTTAGTACATCGGGCAATTAGGGGTGGGGGATGAGTCTAGAACCCATGACATCTTGGTTACAAGCCAAGAGTAATGCCGTCGAACTGCAAGGTTCTTGGCCTACACAGGGGCTTTGTGGCTCTGAGAATAGTAGCTCATTTGGAAAATCAATAACAATTTCATTGGTCTACCAGATTTGGTTCATCTATATTCCCTCTGTGAATTACAAAAAATATACTTACGGTTTGACCTTTCCACAAAAACACCCAAAAAAGTGGCAATTATGAATACCTCCCCCCGTAATTGCTTCTATTTTAAACTTGCACCTTTTAAGGGGGCACTTGTATAAAAAGACAGACCTCTTAGACCTTAGTGCTAAGAGGTACCTACAATTCTAAAACGTCGCGGGTTTTATGATAAATAGTTCAAATCTCAAGGATGGTTTTTTAATTTACCGTTCCCTCCTGTAAACTTCCTTCGTATCTTTTTACATGAAAACATGTTGTAAATTGTTGTAAAGTATTCGGTTCTGATGCTAATTTGGTTGAATCCAGGTTGGTGTTAATGTAGCAATTACAGCTCCATTGCCTTTGTTCTCCTTTACTGGTGCAAAAGCTTCATTTACCGGAGATATCAACTTTTACGGTAAACACTCTAAACACGAAAACATAAATAGTCATTTCTAAAACAATAGGTAACCCCCTCCCCCAACCCACCGCGGTATACACAGGTAAAGCTGGACTTGAGTTTTACACCCAGATCAAGACGGTGACTCAGCAATGGAAGGATTTTCCTAGCAGCGGACTATCTTCTTCTCTGTTAAATACGGAGGATGATGCACCGAGTAGCAGTGAAGAACCCCACACGTTTCAGTCCATGGACTTCCCAACCAACGATGTGTCACTGGGCTTGCATTTGAATGGAGACGAAGGGGTGTCTCTTCCATTGCACCATGATGGGATATCTCTTCCTCTACATTCAAAGGATTTCCCAAGCAGTGACGGGGAATCTCTCGTAGAACAATCCCGAGATATTCCTAATAGCGATGGGATGTCTTCGGCCATTCCGGCATTGGATGGGTCCCAATGGACCCTACACTTTTAGTTGGTAAAAATTTCTCTTGATTTGTTAATAGACTACAACAGTGGGAAAATCTTCATATGCAGGTTAGAGGAGAAATGTTTGTTTAGCGTTGGCTTGTAGAATATCCACTACTGCCGATTTACATATTGCTTGTTTAACTAGTGGCCATGGCTCGAGTTGGGTTTTTGCGGGTTTCGGGTTATCGGGTCGGTACCCACCTTGTTGGTAACCGGTAGACTAACAACCGTGGGATACTCTTCACTTGCCGGTTAGAGGGGAAACTGTTTGCTTAGCTTTGACTTGTAGGATATCCATTGTTGCTGTGCTGATTTACATCTTGCTTGTTTAATTAGTGGCCATGTTGATTTCAAAGTAAAACACAATCTGGTAGGATGGGCTCGAGTCGGGTTTCTGCTGATTTTGGGTTATTGGGTCTGGTACCCGAAAAAAATTACCTGCAGTCACCTAATCATGCGGCAGTTACTCGATCGGGTTGGGTCGGGTTCTACCAATGGGCACAATAGGTAGGTTTTTTCCAGAGTCACCCGATCATGCAGCGGTTACGCGATCGGGTTGGTTCGAGTTCTACAAATGGGCATAATAGATAGTTTTTTCTGGACGTTTAAGAGAAAAACGAACTTGATGTGGAAATGATAATAGTACCGTTTGCATTAATATTCTTGTCCATGTTCCTTAGAGGTAAATGAATCAATCATTATATATAATATTCAGGTACCCAGAAACCCGACGGGTAGCAAAAAGACGACCTGATGAAAACATGAAAACCCGACTCAATCGGGTAAAACTTGACTACCCAATTAACAATCTAAAATTGGATACCAATTTTTTCGGACTTTCACAGCAAAAAATTTAGTACTTGAGTGTGGAAATACGTATGTTTTCATAAGTTTTCACCATTGTTAACTTGAAAGCAATTTTCGGACGTGATACAATGTCATAAGAACTCCAAAACACCTCGCCGTACTTTGTACTCCTTCCGTCCCAATTATATCGGTTTGAATCTTCTACAACGATCGATGCAACATGTAGTTCAGTTACTTATAAAGGCTTGTATTATTTTTTGGGATGTCCCAAATATATAGTTCGCTTACTATGTATGGTAAAAAAATTATTTAAATAATTAATTAATATACCACTATTAATTAGTTTAAAAATATAAATTATTCAATTTTTTTTCTTATTGACTTCTTGAAAATTAAATATTCAATCATGAAATATTGTTAATTCTCGGATTTAATAAGGTACGGCATTAATAGTTACACATAAAAAATTTAAAAACTAAACTCATTAAAAATATGAGCTTTAGGAATAATTTGTTTTTTCAATCATTTTCTTTAAGTGATGTTGCAACGATCGTCGTAAAAGATCCGTTCTATCCGTTCTATTTTTATATTATGTAAGATAAAGATAAGATTATGCGCTGTTTATAGAGTATTATTTTACTACTACTACTTTCGATAATAAATAAACATTACAAAAGCATCCAACTCATCTTGCAGAAAAATAAATAGGACGAAACTATTTAGAACAAAGGGGACGATTCATCTTACAGTCTGATAGTGTTGCACTGACATTTCACTTCTTTAGCAGAAACTCAAGATGTTGCAGCTATCAATCCAACGAGGTAATTAAATCAATCTTCAAAAAGATTGTTATATTGACTTAAAGAAGAGTGATTTTCTTGATGGTTGTGGTTAAATATCGATTGATGATTTCGCACCCGATGGTTTTTATTTTCTTGAAGATGATTTGATTGAGTTTATCGCGAAACTCCTGATCATGGGTTTAAATTTTGTATTTTGTTTTCGTTTCTGCTCATTTTGTTTCCCTCTTGTGCATACGGATGCTTCCTGTTTATGCAGTGAGAAACGTGAGAAGGTTAAGTCCTTGGATATTCGGAGTGAATTCTCATTTCTCGACTGCTGCTGAACCATCTTGGAGGCATGGGAAATCGCTGGTCAGTGTTTTTTTTTTGTTGGGTGAATTGATAGTTACTATTTCACACATCGTATATGTTGTTTCAAGAGCTAACAAGATGTAGGAACTCAAGAGCTTATAGTTAATATGGTTTTAGATGATTGAGCTTATAAGCTTACATTTGTATGAATGGACTTCATTAGGGATTTGGGGGCGAATTGAATTCCACCATCACACACATTTTGACTAGTGTATGTAGTGTTTGGAGCATGTATGAAATGTGTGTATAATTTGAGTGTGACTTGTATGATTAAAAACATAAAATGGACTAGAGGTACGTGTTTTTCTTGGAGCTTATAAGCTCTAAGAGCATATTTTGACATCATATTTTTCCAAATACATTAAAGAGCTTTTAAGCTCCCAAACACATTAAGTTGTTTTGGGGAGCCAAACACCCTCTTATGAACTGTGCTTGTAACTCAAAATTGAATAGCATTTTAAGTGCAAAAGTGTTGACATAATTATCAAGAAAGCTGTAAAATTTATCGAAGTGGAAAAAGGATTTGAGAAAAATTAGAATAGAAGAGCGAGTTTCCATTTCTAACATT
Organism: Ajuga chamaepitys; assembly: GCA_958295605.1. Classification (NCBI taxonomy): domain Eukaryota; kingdom Viridiplantae; phylum Streptophyta; class Magnoliopsida; order Lamiales; family Lamiaceae; genus Ajuga; species Ajuga chamaepitys. The sequence goes on from OY282496.1 coordinate 70,633,232, forward strand.
TTTAAGTCAAAGGTCATAGGCGATGTGCTCGTCCTGAGTTACAATTGCTATCATGTTCCAATATGAAATCGTGAATGCACCAAATTCCAGAAAAGAAGATCCCTCTGTTTCAATTAAGGGTTTGGCATGTAGAGACAATGATAGCAATTGAACTATGTGCCTGCAAATGCAGTAAAATGGAATAGCTCTCTTCCCCTGTCTTACAGTTTGAGCTTTCAGAAGATGCATAGCCTTTTAACCATGTTAATCTTATGTTCTCATTGTCTTTTTAGTTTCTCATGTATCTGGGAATATATGGCTGTGCAGAGGGTTCCTAATCTAATTGGTGGTAGCTTCGTTGATTCTCATTCGTCTGATTCCATTGATGTCATAAATCCGGTAAGTGATCCAAGGGGAAAATAGGATAGTATTTGCTCGTTTGAGTTGATAATTTGTACAGCTTGTTATTTTTTTGTGGTCTTCCCATTTACTTGATATTTGAACATAGGCAACACAAGAGGTGGTTTCTCAAGTTCCGCTTACGACAAAAGAGGAGTTCAAATCTGCAGTATCTTCTGCAAAAGAGGCCTTTCCATCCTGGCGAAGTACACCAATTACGACACGGCAACGTATCATGTTTAAGCTCCAAGATCTTATTCGTAAAAACATGGTTAGTGGGTTAAATTCTATCAACGTAATTTCTTCTTGCTTCATATGTGGGTGGTAGTAAGAAGAATGTTTGGACTTCTTATATAGGATAAGCTTGCCTTGAATATTACCATAGAACAAGGAAAAACTCTGAAGGATGCTCAAGGAGATGTGTTTCGGGGGCTAGGTTTGTACTCTCCATGTATTATTTTTTTCTTACACGTGTAATATGTATAGGTTTTTATTGAATTCTTGTTAATGGAATTTTCTTGAAGAGGTGGTGGAACATGCATGTGGCATGGCAACTCTACAGATGGGCGAGTACGTTGCCAACGTGTCAAATGGAATCGATACTTACAGCATTAGAGAACCTCTTGGCGTTTGTGCAGGAATATGCCCCTTCAACTTCCCTGCAATGATTCCGTTATGGGTATGTTTGCCTTTTAACTTTCATTTTAAGATGTACAATTTTTCTGTGATTAATGTATTAAGTATTTTCTGTTTGTCTGTTTCATTCTGAGATAATAGTTTACAGACCGTTCCCTTTTGTGTTAAATAAAAGTGCTTCAATAAAAAATCGTGGATAAGTTTTTTCTTGCTAATGTCATGCAGATGTTTCCGGTTGCAGTCACATGTGGAAACACTTTTGTTCTAAAGCCGTCTGAAAAAGACCCAGGTGAGACTTTGCTTATTCTGGTGTATCTTTTGCATCATGCCTTAATATGTAAAAACCTAGTTAGGACTAGGTGGATGTGTTAGTGACTTGCACTAGGATGTCTGCAATTGATCTAACTCATATGTATATCAGTATATGTATGCATAAATATATACAAATACCTCATCTGCGTCTGAGATCAAACAAGACCTATCAGACATATGCTTGTCACTTACCATATTACTGCTTTTAATGTTACACTTATATGTATGTATGACAATGCACTTATGGTAGCATGGAGATAGAAACTGATTATTGAATTGTACCTCCTTCTTTTGAATTGTCACAACTCTTGTGTACAGACGATAAGTCTCGTTGCCTTTTACCATGCCAAGTCTTATCCAGTGACTATTGACAGGGCAATTTATTCAAAGCACTTTTTTTTCCTTCCAAGGCAATTTATTCAAAGCACTTTTTTTTTCTTCCAACCTGGCTGTTGTGACTGGACTGGTTTCTCAGATGTATATCCATTTCAATTTGTCAAAATGTTTCAGTGGAAACCTCTCAATGCATATGTTACCTGTGTGTGTTATATATAAATGGCTCTTGATCTTTTTTGCATGTAAGCATTAAGGTTTGACATCCCTTTACTTCAAAAATGTTTCTTACAATGTGTTGGGGGCAGTGTTTTTACCAGTTCCTAATTTACTTTTTCTCTGCTTCGTTTCTTTATCTTTTCCTTTTCAGGGGCCTCAATGATTCTTGCAGAATTGGCAGTGGAGGCTGGTTTACCAAATGGTGTCCTAAATATCGTCCATGGCACTAATGTATGTTCTGCACTATAACTCTTTTTAGTAGTTTCATTTTGGGTGCCACTAACAACTATTTCAAATCAGAAAACAATTACCAACTACTGAATGAAACAAGTTTCAGTCTTGCTCTGATAGTTCTCATCTTTGTTTCTCTTTGTTGCAGGACACTGTTAATGCGATTTGTGATGATGAAGATATTAGGGCTGTATCATTTGTTGGTTCAAATACAGTGAGTAGTTTATTCCTTCTATTTCGGATCGAGTGTTCAGTAGGCCCTCCCGTTCCACACAATTTTCTTTTCAGTTGATAAAATTCATGTTAGAAGCTTTGTTAATCTAAATGGAAAATGAACTATTTCTGTATTTTCATTCGTCCATATATGTTTTGCACTAATATAGTATCAGCCGTTATAAAAATAAAATAAAAAATGATTTAATGAATTCTTGAAGTGCTAAAGCTATCACCATGCTAATATAGAAGACTTTTTATAGATGTATGTAACCAGTCGCCTGCCAATTTCCACAATGCAGCACTCAAGCTTGTTATTCCCAATTACTTATTCCTAAAGCAGGGCAATCAAGTTGTTTATGTGAAAAACATTTTTGTTAGGAATAGCATCCATGGAAGAAACAAACTATCAGAGATTTGTCTTGAGATTGATCAATAAAACTTCGAAACTTGGTTTGTTGCAAGTGAACACTTTTATACTTAGTTATGAACTTAGGGCTTATTTAGGTTCTCATTTTTTAGGCTGGCATGCATATCTATTCAAGAGCTGCAGCTAGTGGAAAGCGCGTTCAGGTTGGTGTTTTGATCTACTCTCGAGTATTCCTCATGCTTATATAAGTAGTCATCAAATTACTTTTTAATGAGGTGTATGTGTTGACTGCTTAATTTGTATACAACTGCAGTCCAATATGGGTGCCAAGAACCATGGAATCGTGATGCCTGATGCGAATGTCGATGCAACTCTAAATGCTTTAGTTGCAGCTGGTTTTGGTGCTGCTGGGCAAAGATGCATGGCACTTAGCACGGTCGTGTTTGTTGGAGATTCAAACTTTTGGTATTTCCATCTATTGTGTATAATTTCAGTTTCATCCTTTTGCAGTCAGCAATGGTCGTGTAAAGGTCTACTTGCAATAGAGCAGTATAATAGTTTAATTATATACATGGAGTTTTTATTTCATCGACCGTCATTTTACTCTCCTTATATGAGTGTATTAAGTACATGGGTTTACTAAGTCTTTTGTTATTAATCAACTATTCTCAATGTGCTCTGATCTTTTGTATCTTTGTAGGGAAGAAAAGCTAGTGGAACGTGCCAAAGCCCTCAAGGTAAGTGCCGGTACAGATCCTGAGGCAGACCTTGGTCCAGTCATTAGTAAGCAGGTGAGTTCGGAGCCAATCTTTAAACTGGATTCATGAAAAATGCTCCCCATGAATTCTCACAAATTAGCTCATAAAGATTAGAAGCTTGTATTATTATTTATCGTGGATTCTGCCCTGAATCGTTTGTTTAAGCATTTATTGCCATATCATATTCCTAGGCAAAGGAAAGGGTTTGCAGATTGGTCCAAAGTGGGGTCGAAAGTGGAGCGAGACTATTGCTTGATGGAAGGACCATTAAGGTACTTTCATCTTCTTGGAAATGCAGATCAAAATTTTGAGTTTCTTTAAACTTTCCTCCTTAAATGAAGTAAATTTAGATGTGAAGTATTTTATGGATTTTACTCTATCCCAAGAAATGAGATTGATGCATGAATTGATGATTATCTTGTTTCTATCTCCACAAGCAATTCGTTTATGTTTCCATCTGAAACCAAATATTTAAACTGATTGGAGGGCCTATGCAGTTGAGAGTAATTTATTCCTCATAACAACACTTTAAAGAATGCATAATAGATGGCAGGAAGATGTTACGTGTAGCCTATATATAGTAATATATTTTATGATTTTAAGGGATTTGTGTTGGAAAGATCATGTGACAACGAGCTTAGCTTTGCCTTTATTCATGACAAATAGGTTCCAGGATATGAACAAGGCAACTTTGTTGGCCCCACCATCTTAGCTGATGTCACAGCTGACATGGAGTGTTATAAGGTATCGAACTTTGTGTTCTTTCTTGCTAATTTTGATAGATTTTCTCGAAGTTTTGCATTGGTACGTGACAGTTCATCATTGTTGCTTCCAGGAGGAGATATTTGGCCCTGTCCTCATCTGCATGCAGGTATATCAGTAATTAACAGTTGTATTTCTGAAATTCGTTCCATATAGTGTGTGTAATATACATTTTTCTTCCTCTTTTCAGGCTGACAGTTTGGACGAGGCCATTAACATTGTCAACAGAAATAAGTACTTTATCTTGCTCTATCCAAATAAATCATCAACTTCTCCTCTTCTTAATGAAATCATCTTTTCATTGAGGGACGACTATGCTGGGTGACTAAGTTATAAGCCTATTGTGCAGATATGGAAATGGGGCAGCTATTTTTACATCTTCAGGGATAGCTGCAAGAAAATTTCAAACTGAAATAGAGGCTGGCCAGGTACCAAGTTGTTTTGATATAATTCTCGGATAAAGATTAGCCTGTTCCGTTGGATGTGTGTGTGTGTGTTTTTTTTGAATGGTTGTTCCGTTGGATATTAATTGTTCAATATGGATTTTTTTTTTTCTTCAGAACTTCTTTATCTATCAGTTTCGTGATTTGAATTTTTCTTTTCGTGTTTCAGGTGGGTATCAACGTTCCTATTCCTGTTCCGTTACCCTTCTTCTCATTTACCGGCTCCAAGGCTTCCTTCGCTGGGGATCTCAATTTCTATGGTAAATAATCTACTCTCTTTACCATGACAGCGATGTTGCTTCGTTTATATATTGTGGGGTTGGTTGATTTTCAGGTAAGGCGGGAGTTCAATTCTACACACAGATAAAAACCGTGACTCAACAATGGAAGGATTTGCCTGGTGGCTCTGGTGTTTCTCTGGCAATGCCTACTTCCCAAAAATAAACTGAACTTTTGGAAATTGTGCTGTGATCATATGTATCTCTTTGTAACAATGTTATATCTTGATGGTCAAATAATAAAATATCAAGTCCATTCTTGTTTATGAGCTTTCTCCATGGGAGCAGGGCTATTGGGGTTTGATCGGGTTTGTTGATCTTATATCTTCATATCGAATGTACTATCCAAGTGGTAGCATAGAATAAACCGAATTTAATCTCACGAAAAGGAAAGTTGCCCTCGACATTGAGACTTCCATGCGAAATATACGTCTGCTGCAGCATTTTTCTCTGCTTCTGTAAATTGGACATAATCTGTGGGAATTGCTACATTAGCAAATCTAGTAAAAAGTGTTTGTGCTTGCTTATGGTTACCTTATCATTATCAAGGTCGATAGTACGCAACGGCCCATTTGAATCCAGCTCGGGTATCAGGATTAGTTGGGCTTATATCATAGAGAAGTCCGAAAACATGTGAGGTCTAGTTGGCCCAATAATTTTGATGTATGGGCTGAGTTCTGAAAATGGTAGCCCAAATAATTGCGGACCACATATCATAAGTTTTTCAATTTAATCTTGACTTTTTTTAGATAAAAAATATTTTTTCTGAAATATAACTTTTTCATGGAGAAATTGAGTTGGGGTCAAATCAAGTTACTTGATATTAGATTCGAAATCGTAAGTTAGAAACTTGTTTGATCTATGTTCAATTAAAGATATCAAATAAATTACGAATATTCTTTTACCTTTGATAAAATGTAAAGCTCGACTCGAGTTCGAACTTGATAAATCAAAGATGCTAAAATAAGTGTAAAAAATATCAAATTACTCGAACTCGACTCGTGTTCGATTCGATTAAAACTTGATTCAATTAATAATCAAACAAAGTCAAAGATCAAGCCAAAAGCTCGATGATATTTTAAGTACACTTGAACGACAGTACCTTTGGATTGACTCGACTCATGGAGTATGGTTTATAAAATTGTGGGACTTGAACCAACATAGAGGTCGTACAGTTTAGTACGTTAGTGAAACCTTTTCAAAAGCAGACTCCTCGTTTTCAAAAGCAAAAACCTTTTCTTCTCTGCTCTTCGTTTTCCGTTCAGTAATGATGGAGGAAGTTGAGAAATCGAGCTCAATTAAACGGCGCGAAGAAGAAGCTCTACGCCTGAAGACGTTAGCAGAGGAGGAGTACAATTCCGGCGACCTTATCTCCGCCTTGAGCTACGCAAAGCGCGCGGACGAGCTCCACTCCTCCGTCAAGGAGCTGCCGGAGATGCTCACCGCCTTCAAAGTCCTCATCGCCGCCGCACCAATTAACAACAGCACTCGAGACTACTACGAGATTCTGCAAATAAAGAGGTTTTCTGATTTCACTTTAATCCAGAAACAGTATAAGAAACTGGCGGTAATCGTCCATCCGGGGAAGAAGCGGTCTCCGGCGTTGGTGGAGGCGTATAAATTGGTGAAGGAGGCAGCGCATGTGCTATCGAATGAGGTGAGGCGGAATGAGTATGATACGATTCTTAGGAGTGGTATGGCATCGTCGATTGTATGCTCTGGTTGCCGACTGTTGCATGCATCGGATAGGAAGGATTTGGGGGATAATGATTTGGTATGCCCTATTTGTGAAAATATAATTCAGGCTAAGGGGAAGCAGAGGAAGGCAAGTGCTAGGATTTGTGAGAGAGATGAAGAAAATGACGAAGAAGATAGTGATGAAGAGGATATGACGTTGTCCCAAATGCAGTCAATGTTGATGAAGAAGAAGAAGAAGTTAGAGGGCAAGGAGAAGAAGCGGAAGAAATTATAGGACGAAGAGATGTTAGATTGCTTTCTCGTCAGATTCCGACAAAGAAACTGTCGGGCGAAGAATCAATGGACGTTCCATAAATCCTACCATTTTGAGCTGGGATGCAGATGCTTGTTGAAATTAGTTGTTTTTGCTGTATATATTTATATTAATATGGAGTTGCTTTTTGCTATGGTGAATTTTTGGTACAATGTAGTCAGCATTAAAGTTCACCCTTTTTGGCTATATATATTACATGTTGCTTGACTTGCTTGTGAAATTAGTTACTTGGTTTGGTTGTTTTTTACTTGTACGATAATACGGGCAGACTCAGAACTCATGGTTAGGGGTCGATCAAAAGAAAATCTCCAATCAATATTAATATACACATGATAATAAATATTAAATATATTATATTTATTATTTAAATTGACCATCAATAATATTTATCATTGTGTATGTTGAAATATATCACTAGTTATCAATATATTAAAACTTAGATTATATTTATTGTACATAATGAAAATTTTCTAAGTATATGCTAGTATTTTATAATTTTAAAGGGACCAAACACTCATTTTCTTCAAAATAAATACACAATATATATATAATACACATTTTAGACATAAAAGTAATGGAACGTAGGTCGAAGTTGGGGAGGCCCCTGATGATAATGATTTCGTTTAGTTTATATTGATAGCATGTCTTTTTTGACACATGAATACTTTAAACCAAAATTTATATGACCCATCCTGTTTAAATGGGCGGGCCAGCATTTCAGAGACGGGCCGGGCAAATAACGACCTCTAAGCATAACCCATTGTTTCCATCGTACACCATGAATGGCAGATTATGGACCAGTGGGCTCACTAAAGCTACAAAAACTTTAGGCCTAATAAGGATCAATGGGCTTTTTAAAAGCAAATAGTATTTTGGGCTTGGTGAGGATCACTGGTCTCTTTACAAGCAACCAATGCTTTGGGCCCAATACCACACTTTGGCTCGTGTTATCTTATAAATATTTTATTCTACTATATCTATATATATAATCAATATATACACGAAGAGTATAACTTAGTGCAAGACATCAATATATAAGAAAAGTAATATTTGTGTAATATCGTCTCTTATAGTACGGAAGTTGTTTTTATCATAACACGTATTATTTTTATTTAATACATATATTTTCATTACAAAAATTTTATTTTTTAAAATCGATACTTTGTTTAAAGGTTAAAATTTGAGTAACTCGTCTTACGGAATCCGTGAGTAAGGATCTATTACATCCTAATTTCGGTTTGTAGTACCAAGAACGGAAATTTAAGAGGAATTTTGGCGAAATTTTCGGAACATAATCGCTTACTGGATCGGCCTAGCCCACTCATTATGTAAGATGAACTAGACCATAGGAATTTAAGTTGAAATACCATCAGATCTAAGAAACCCGATTTAATGAGCTAAAAGTTTTACAAGCCACGAGTTGATATAAAAAAATTAGTCTATTACGGAGATAGACTAGGGTGGGTTGGACTCAAGGACGGAGCTAGAGGGGGGCCAACGGGGTCGTTGGGCCCCCCTCAAATCTTAATAATTTCGTAGGGGTATTTTCGTAATTTTAAAATAAAAATAAAAATTCCATCCTAAAAAAAAAAATTGTATTAGATTAAATTAGTATGTCTTATTTGAATTTAACTACGTTAATATTTATATACAACTTACGTGCACAATTACCAAATACATAGACATAGCCTTTAGAAAATAGAATTAGTTATTTCTAAGTAATTTTTATGAGCATTTCTACTGAAAACGTAAAATGTAATATATTAAACTTAGAGGAAAAAGTACCTGGAAAACTATTTGTAATTTCTTTATAGCTAATGTTTCATTACTTATTTTTCTATATTGAGTTTTTACATCTTTTGTTTTTTTTTTTTTTTACTATTACGTAGTCACATTTAAAAATATGGTGTAATGATTTCTTATTTTTAGCTAAAGGGATTGAGTAAGAGTTATTCATTTCAATTTTCTTATTATATAATTGATTATCTAGGTATGTGAATGTAGTAACCTATATTTATTTTAATTAACTTTACATAAATAATATTTTTTTTATATTTTAAATTTTAGAATTGATATATTATTTTATTTTAACGTTATAATCGGGCCCCCTGACTAAAAATCCTGCCTCCGTCACTGGTTGGACTTGATCATCTTTTTTCCGATGGACGTCCCCAATTAGCACCTCTAACTCACACTATACAACAAGGTTAACCAAGAGAATACAACAGCATGGTGGATGTCTAAGAGCATAAAGAGAGAAAAATGAAAAAAAGAAAAAGGAAAAGAAAAATCTTCACAGCTTTTGCAACTGAGTTCTGTTATCTAACTGTTGTTAGAATTAATAAATGAAGCCATGGAAATCTAAGCCTAATGTAGCTTTAATCACCCTTATATCTGAAAAGACCATTATGCCCCCAATTACTCTTCAAATTCCAACTCTGCCCCTAACTGTATTAACAGACAAGTCTTACAAACTGTGTCACTATAGGATATGCTGACTTCAAATACATATATATGACACAACAATTTGACATTTGCAAAAAGTTGGTGATCCAACATGTGATTTTACAGGCAATGTCGTAGGTTGCAGATTTTGGCTTGAAAACGGGCTGAATAGTGGGTACATTTGGCTACATGCCTCCTGAGTAAGTTTCTTGATGCATCATTACTTCTCAGCCAGTCTCAGAAGTTCAATCAGTATACGTCTACACGGATTTGTCCCAGAATTCTTCTCTTAAGGATCTTGGCAAGCTAATTTCTTGTGAGAGAGAGATTAGAAGTTTGTACATAGCATGGGTGATATCATACTATGCTTTTACATCTAGTTTTGCAAGCTCATGCACCAACTTTGTTGTTTTTTCGCTACTTTCACTTCCTTGGCAATTTACGTAAATTCTATGCATGAATTGGGAAATATTGTCAACAGAAAAGATGTAGAACTTTGATTCATCTTTCCTATGGATCTGATTTCACCATGATCGGATATGTCTAACCCGAGATATGATCAAAATACTAGTAGTGTGTCGGGATGGACCCACAAGTGCACTACTTTCACTTTCTTGGCCATTTGTGGACATTTTTTCTATGAATTGAGAAATGTCATCAACGGAAGAGCTATAGCCCTTTAAGTAAGCTTTCCTATGCCTCTAGTTTCACCATGATCGGATATGTGTAGCCCGAGATATGATCAAAATACTAGAGTTGTATTGGGGCGGATCCACAAGTGCACTGGATGAGCCATGACGAAGATTGCGTCCCTTTCCATCATAGTGCTGGAAAAGCTATATATATAGTGCTGATCTCAGCCGTAAGCAGTGAATAAATTTTGCTATTAGATTGAAGAAATGTTGTATGTAAGGCCTCCTACATTGTTGAATGTTTGTATGTTGTTTGGCTCTACTCTGTATAATAAAAATAAAAAAATAATTTAAGGAATTAATGTCGTTTAAACCACAGGAATGTTGTTAAGCTATTGCAATATTCTGTTGAAACCGAAGTTCCACAGAACTTCCCGTTGTCTTGGGAAATAAGAAGTGGCAAGAGCACTTGCTTACTTGCATTTAGCTGCAGATTTTGGGACATCATAGTAGACACCTTTGGTTACTTGGACCCGGAGTACTTACGGTCGAGCTAGTTTATGGGACATCATAGTAGACACCTTTGAGTCAGATTTCGATCAACCAGTGGGTGGAGAGATCGGATGCCAATCTGAAGAGTGGCTGATTAAATACCTCGGGGTACCTTTAGGCGGAAACCCGTTGGGGATTTCTTTTGGAGCCAATCATTGCAAAAATATCCAAGAAACTTGCAAGGTGGAAGAAAAGTTTTCTTTCAAAGGGAGGTTGTCTCACTCTTATCCAATCGGTGCTCGATGCAATCCCGTCTTACTACCTATCGCCTTTTCGAATGCCTTTGGGAGTCAGCAACATCATCGAAAAAAAGATGCAGGATTTCCTTTGGGAAGGTTTCGAGGAAACGGATCAAAACATCTAGTGCGACAAAGCCAAAAGAGAAAAGAGGCCTGGGCATCGGAAATATTGCAGTTAGAAATAAGGCTTTGCTTGGAAGTGGTGGAGATTCTCGTAAGAGAGAAGTGTGTTGTGGAGCAGGGTGAGTGTTAGCAAGTACAGATTGCAAGAAAACGGTTGGGATGCGGGACTAGCTACGAGAACCACGTTTACAGCGTCATGGAAAGACATATCTAGAATATATGCAGATTTTTCCGGGGCGATAATTACACAGATTGGCAGGGTAATATGGTTAGATTTTGGGAAGATATTTGGCTGGGAATCAGCCCCTACGGCATCAATTTCCAGCGCTATATAGGCTGTCGGGGGCCAAGAATATGTGTATTCGTCTATTAAATTTATAATTTTGAAGATTATAGTATACAAAATGAATTGAGGTGCTAATTGAATAACTATTTGTGTATTCGTCTATTAAATTTATAATTTTGAAGATTATAGTATACTAAATGAATTGAGGTGCTAATTGAATAACTATTTGTGTATTCGCCAATTAAATTAATAATTTTGAAGGTTATAATATACTGAATGAATTGAGTTGCTAATTGAATAACTATTTGTGTATTCGTCTATTAAATTAATAATTTTGAAGGTTATAGTATACTAAATGAATTGAGTTGCTAATTAAATAACTATTTGTGTATTCGTCTATTAAATTAATTATTTTGAAGGTTGTAGTATACTAAACGAATTGAATAACTATTTGTGTATTCGTCTATTAAATTAATTATTTTGAAGATTATAGTATACTAAACGAATTGAAGTGCTAATTGAATAACTATTTGTGTATTCGTCTATTAAATTAATTATTTTGAAGGTTGTAGTATACTAAACGAATTGAATAACTATTTGTGTATTCGTCTATTAAATTAATTATTTTGAAGATTATAGTATAGTAAACGAATTGAGGTGCTAATTGAATAACTATTTGTGTATTCGTCTATTAAAATAATTATTTTGAAGATTATAGTATACTAAACGAATTGAGGTGCTAATTGAATAACTATTTGAGTATTCGTCTATTAAATTAATTATTTTGAAGGTTATAGTATACTAAATGAATTGAATAATCATTTGTGTATTCGTCTATTAAATTAATTATTTTGAAGATTATAGTATACTAAATGAATTGATGTGCTAATTGAATAACTATTTGTGTATTCGTCTATTAAATTAATTATTTTGAAGGTTATAGTATACTAAATGAATTGAATAATCATTTGTGTATTCGTCTATTAAATTAATTATTTTGAAGATTATAGTATACTAAATGAATTGAGGTGCTAATTGAATAACTATTTGTGTATTCGTCTATTAAATTAATTATTTTGAATGTTATAGTATACTAAATGAATTGAATAACTATTTGTGTATTCGTCTATTAAATTAATTATTTTGAAGATTATAGTATACTAAACGAATTGAGGTGCTAATTGAGAAATTTGTCATTTATGGGCTGGAAAGTTAAGTTGGGACAAACTAAAAAGGAAAGTAGGAAAGTTAGAACGGGACGGGGGTAGTATCTGATTAAAGAATGAAATACGTTTGAACAATTTTTTTAAATTTGATAAAACTTAAATAGAAGTTGGAGTGTTTTGGTAAAAGATAATAATAAGTTATCGAATTGTATTGAATTAATACGATATGATTCAAAATTTATCGTGTCTTACCAGTTTCACGTGATAACAACTCAAGTTCATAAACTAAATCTAAAATTATTGTGCGAGTTCGTATCTGTTATCAGTCGTGCCTGACTTTTAAGTTGAGTGCAAACGCAAGTCAGATCCTTCATCTCCCCCTCCCTACTAAGCGGGAAATCCATAAAGCAAACATTCCTTAAAACAAACATTTTTGTTCCTCACAGTTGCCAAAATTCTACTGAGCACATGGGAAAGAGGAGAAAAGCATCGAAGAAAAATCACGGTGGGGCTAAAGGCAGTGCCACCAGCAGCAAGGACAACAAATTCTCAGCTTTTGAATTCGCTGAGGATGAACTGCGGATCGAGACTGAATCCCGCAAAACCCTAGCCAAATTCGGAACTAAAAGCCCAAGCAAGAAGTCCTTGCATCATCGTCACCCCCCTGTTGACAAATACGTTTTCCTCGAGTGCTGTAAGTCCATATTGTTGCTATTATCTGAGGCTGGTGCTTGTGCCCACAAATGTTGGATAGATGGCTCCGTTGATCTGGTCTGGTCTGCTGTTAGCTTTTGTTTACGTGTAGAAAGCCTGGAGAATTCGTTGCATGAATGCCTTGAAATAGCGTTTTATGATCACCCAATCTGTTGTTTCAGTCTGTGCTAGTACTTGAGCATTGAGAGAAACACAAGTTAGTAAAATGATGAACAATGAGTCTCCCTAAGTATAAAATGCATGGGGCTCACTGCATTAGTTTAATGTTTGAATAGAATTTAGGTCGCACCTTTTCCTACGACTGGCTAGTTTGAATGATAATAACAAAGTGGGGAAGAAAATTTCTATGGTGTAGGTCTTGGAACTGAGAATTGTGGGCCACAAGTAGTATGAATCGACTATTAAGCTTTTCTGTGAAAGGACCTTTAAAAAGAAGTGAAAATGAACAGAGCTCGTTTTTGAATTTCAGCTGCATGTAATGTTCAAAGTTGTGGTTACTTGTCTAATGGCATAAAATACAGTTAATTAATGCTGCTATTAAGCTATTTAGTAGGAGCATTGGCTAGTCGAAAATTCGTTTGAGAACTTGAGTTTACAAAAGTCAGGGGCTTATTGTGGAAAGCAACTGAGTCATGGTGTTTTATAGCATCCAGTTAATAAGATAATTGTCTCCCCTCCCTAATCTCCCAGACTCAAGGTTCACGATTGCTCGTCTACATCTCTGCATTCATGGTGATGCTATTTATTAGAGTACGAGTGCTTATGCTATTACTTTAAGTAAGGGTTTTTGAAATGGCATTCTGACTTCTTCGTCGAACAACTTCTCCAGTTGCACAAGGAGCCAAAAGTCGGAAGGATACTGGGAATAACAAGTCGGATGCTGATGATACCGAGAGTATTTCCCAAGATACGTTGGGGACAGATGTTGTGATGTCGCTTGGTTCTTTAAGTTATGAACCGAAACCTTCTCCTTCCCCTGATTGTGGAGCAAAATCCTCTGCACCAAGAAGCAGAAAACCAAAATGTTGTACTGCTGGGAAGAAGCATGTAAATAGTTCATATAGTATTCTACTCTTCGTTCCAGCATACATTGGGGTTTTTTAGCATGTTATATCAACTAATCCATTGACTAGAACTATCTTATTGCTCATTGATCTTCCTGATGTGCAGAATAAGGTGTATGTAGATTCTGATGAAGATGGAAGAATGCAGTTGAGATCATTAAGTTCTTCTCTTAATCTAGCAGAGAATGAAGGTTATTTACTCATACCAGAATATTATTTCATAACATATAGGTGATCATGTAATTCAATCCCATTTCCATTTCACGAACCAGTGCAACTTATGCCTTTATTGGCTCTGTTGCAGGTTCATTAGAAGACCAATCTGCAGAAGTTGGTGCCTACAGTAATGATTGTGTTAGTGTATTACTGTGACTAAACTTGTATATAGAGTGAAATATGTGATTATCTTTATTTCTTATGTTCTGTACACTGACAGATGTTTGTAGTTTAAGCATTATTTATTGTTTTCCTTGTGTTAGCTATATCGTAAAAAAACAGCTGAAGTCATACAATATTAGAAGTATGTGCATGCAATCCTTCTAGTTTGTAGTTTTAATGTATGTGAACATCATCCTCTATCTCTTACCCTACATAAGAGTTTTTTGTACTTCAGTTATGTGTTCTTTTCTTCATCTCTGCAGGAAGCCGTGGTGGTTGTTGCTCCTTATTATGTTAAATATGGAAAGTGTTACTATACAAAATGTCGCTTAACTTTTTCCCAAAGCTGCATCAGATTGGAGGGATCACCCATCGGTGATGAAACGACAACTCATTGTCTTAAATGGTCGACCTTTGATATTTTAAATATTGAGTATCAGCAATGTGAAAGTGTGAGTATAAAGATCTTAATATTTAAGTTCATGAGAAACATTATAATGTAACTTTTTTGAATTACTGAATTTAGGTTAAAGCTGAAGTTGTGAACCTGCAACTGAAATCTAAGGACAAAAATGTTGATGAAACCAGCAACTGGAGTTCAGGTTTTTCAGCAGATTCAGTTTTCCTCTCTGTTTCTCAACTTGGGCAATCTTAAAAAATCTACATTTTCGCACTTTGTACAAATGTGTGCTGTTTTATTTCTTCACTGTGTACTACCCTTCTTTTTTTTATTGGTTATCAGTGACCTTGCTGTTCCATAAGCATGTCCCTTTACATTGCTATAATTTCCCCCCCCCCCCTCCCCTTGATGATTTGTACATGGAGATTAGTGCTTTTATGAGCGTGTGCGTGTGCGTGTGTGCTCGCTTGTGTGTGTTACTGGTTTAAACCATACTATGCCTCCTCTTAAAAGGAAGTAGTAATGATGAATCATGATATTGGGTTAATTGCAAGCATAATATTAATATTCCAAGGAGACCAATACGTTCCGGTAATTACTTTAAGACATGATGTTCTCGCCACAAATAGTTGGTTTTATCTGATTATGCATTATTTGCTTGTATCATTATAGTGGCACTGGTAGATATAATTGGTTGACGGAAATTGTTACTCATAAAATATTCGTATCCTAGTGCATATAGTATGAGTGGGTGACTAAAACTGTTGAAGGTATCAAGCGCTCAAATAAATCTGGCATCAATTAGTTCTTTGGCTTAAATACTCTTGGCCTGTAGTATCTTTCTTTTCCATATGTAGTTCCTAATGCACATTTCAACTCGATATTTTGGAGTTCTACTGTAGTGGTACTATGTACATTCACATGGTTGTGTGTAGTGCATAACACCTTAAGTATTTTTGTTATCTATATATTCTTTCACACGAATATGCTAACTTAATGTTCTGAAGTTTCTGAAAGTGAGTTTTCATGTAGATTTATATGCAATTATTTGGTTCTCTACTTAGACCTAAGGTCTTCCCGTGATGCAGGTAGTAATGAATTAGAGTTTGTTGTTCTCGATGACCCTCGGTGGCCTGAAAAACAAGAAAAAATTAAATTATTGGATCTGAAATATAAAGCTGCTTGGAAAACCAATGTGTGGTAAGTTACTTAATGGTATAGATTACACTTTTCATCTGACATTGCTGCTTCCAATGCCATATAAAAACATTACCTGCTTGCTACAATCAACGGATAAGCTTGACAAGATTTATGTTAATTTAAGGTAGAAATCCACTTTTGTAGTTTAGGCTGGATGGGCAATAGAGATAAAATAAGAGTGGGTTGCACTAAGATCAAATTAGCTACTGGATATAATTGTGCTGCCTGATATGAGGTGCTTCAGCAATTTATTGAGATGTCTGAATATCCTTGTTTATATCATGCTTCCAGCAACAATATATTCAACTACATGTAAATCGTTTTTTTTTTTTCTTCTTTTTTTCCATATAATTGCTGATGTCAGTTAACTATGAAGATATAACTATGCCATCGCATTGTTGGTTTTCATCAAGTTTAGCTTTATTAAAGAAAATACAAATGAAATGTTTTCATTTGTATCAGTGATATTTTCGGAGAGTCCTTTGATAACATGGTATATCCAAATGGGGATCCTGATGCAGTCTTCATAAGCAGAAGGGATGTTGAGCTATTACAGCCTAAGACTTTCATCAATGATACCGTCATCGACTTCTATATTAAGTAAGTTTAGAGGCTTGGTTAGTATTTCCTCTCTTTTGTACCTAACTAGTATTGCTTTATGATCATTTTATTTCAAAATCTCGGTACTCATCTTTGGATGTGGCTTATACTGTATTTGCCTATGTGTTCTTTAAATTTTCAATGATTAGGTGTGTGCTCCTTTGCACTTTCTTTGTATATGTATGTGTTTTCCAAAATATTATTTTCAGCCTGTTGCTTTTTTTTTTTTTTTTCTTTTGTCAAATCTTTCTCCTGCATGGTCTTTTCAGTTTTGACCCATTAAGTTCAGAAAGATATGCTGTTTTCTGAAGTTTATCGTTTAGGTTCCCATGTAAAATACTAGTGGATTTTTGTAAAGAAATACCGAACTTTGAGCGCGTGAAGTGAACATCTCTCTGCTGTGAAAAATCAACATCGGTACTTGCACCTAGAATGTTGTGGTGTCTAATTGTTTCATCTACTCTTTCCTAGTATTTTACTTTAAAGACTACTAGATGTCCACCTGTGGTGACTTTATGATGGAATATGGATTAGTCTTTAGTGATGTCACGCAATTATAACTCCTAGGAACTGCATTATGACATAACTTCTTTCGTGATAGTGGTTCTTCTACCAAGGGAAGTAACTTGTCAAATGTAACATAAGTTGCAACATTTTGAATGACAGATATCTTTTAAATAAAGCAAAACCAGAGGACAAGAACAGGTTCCATTTTTTCAACACATTTTTCTTTCGGAAGCTTGCTGCTGTCTGTCAAGATTCATCCAGGGCTTTGGAGGGAAGAGATGCTTTTCAAGGTGTTCTTAAATGGACAAGGAATATGAACATTTTTGAAAGAGATTACATATTTTTACCTGTAAATTTCAGGTAATAAATGCTTTTACGGAGCTTTGAAACTTTTGAGACTTTTAGATTTTTAAGTTGTTGTCTAAGGTTACTTTTACTCCTTTTGTTAGCCTGCATTGGAGTTTGCTTGTCATCTGTCACCCTGGGAAAGTTGCGAATATAGAAGGCTTGGACTCTTAAACCATCTTTGAAGGTTGTTTATTTGTATATTGTTATTCTATATATTTCAAATTTGGATATCCTTGTGCAGATAAAGTATTGGATGAGTCGTCTAATGTACCATGTATTTTACACATGGATTCTATCAGAGGAAGCCATAGAAGGTTAGAGAATCTTATTAGAAGGTAAGCTACTGGAAGTTTGTTGCTCAAGACAAGCCAGTCTTATTTCAAACTAATCCAAACTTTCTTCGATACCATTATCGTGTGTTTTCTTGTATGGGATATGAAGTTCTACACTTGTCTGGCCCTAACAAATACATTTATGCTGCATGATCTATACCTTCCTGTCTTCTGAACACAGTTATCATAATTAGGAAATTTTTAGTAGTTACAGCTAATCAGCTATGCAAGTAACTGTAATATCTGGAATTGACATATAGAACTATGGAGGCTTTCATATATATCCAAACCTCAGAACCTCACTAAATACACAAATGAGTATGTTATATTGAATTGTTACTTGAAATGCATTTCATGTGCTACTACCACTATATAGTATAGACGCAGTTGTTTCGGGGTGGCTCTTTACAGCTTATTGTTCTACTTAAATAGTTGCACAAAATCGAATACCATAATATCCGCAAGTTAAATCTTCTTTACCAAAAGTTATCTTCAACAACAATCTTCTGTATAAAGTGAACTATAATTCGTGTGGATTCATAGGTAGATGAAGATCAATCTGATTTGCATTCTGTTAACCATATACAGATAACATTGACCAAGTAAACAAAACTAAATCTCGACATTTATGGAAACTTCTTGGAGCGTTATGTTACATGAAATAAATCTGAATAGGATTACAAGTGGTCTGCAGTAAGAACCATAGAATGTGTTTGAGATCACTTCACTTAAAAATTGGTTGGGTGCACACCACGTCCTCTTGGGATTGTTTGTGCTTGGAAATTTTTGAAGGTTTTCATACCAGGATTATGTTGAACTTTCTTATCTGGAAACTGCAGTTACTTGTGGAAAGAATGGAAAGAGCGGGGGAATACGCATGAAGAAGATACTAAAATGAAGTTCTTGAATTTGGAATTTGTTTCACTTCAGGTTCTCTTTACTCCTTTTAACTCCATGATTTTTTATCTTTGCAAGAGTTCTTTTTCTTGCATTGCATTAAATCATCGGTACACATTTCTCTGATTTCCATTAGCTTTAATGGTAATGAGATGGCATCTTCAAAATGCTTTTTTAGAGTGCATAATGAGGTTTAAGATACTAGTCAGGATACATAACTGAGAATTTTGTGGGAGGAATGAGGTAATACTTCAATTATCTTCTGCTGAAAGTGGAGATACTTTTCAGAGATAGGGGATGGGGGAAGGGGATAGAGACTGGGTCGAAATTAATTCGGAATAAAATTAAGACGCAAGTGAAAATTGTGTTTATGCGAATGATACACAACTAGATAGATTTATGCAAATATGATCTGGTTGTTTTTAAGTCTTTGATGTAATGTTTGCGTTGTGCTTGTCATTAAACTAGCGACATCATGGATTTTCTTTTGCATGCTATGAGTTTTTACTTCCACTCTGATGAGAGGAAGAGTTGGATGCAATATATAGCTCGGTACATATGGAGGCTCTTGATTTTCTTTTGCAACTTGCCAACAAAAGCACCGAATTTCAGATGCGGTCTGATTATTCATGTCATCATTCTTTAACTGCTTATTTCTGCAAACCATGTTTAGCGGTTCTGACTTATCCTTCTTTTCTCGATCTTGCTTTTCAGCTACCGCAGCAAGAAAACTTGTTCGATTGTGGCCTCTTTTTGCTTCACTATGTAGAACTTTTTATGGAGCAGGTTTCTAACTTCAGCAAAACCAAATACTTGGAAATTGTAAGTTCTTCCTACGGAATTCAAGTAGTTCTTTTTTGAACTGAAAGGGTGTTAGAGTTTGAGTTTCATATTTAGTTTTTGTTTGTTTGTTTGTTTTTTTAAGTAGAAACTTCCCAACCTCTTCCGTTTTTCATCTGTATAGATAAATTAAATGTTAAAACACATTGTCATCATCTTGGCTCATTTGGAAGAAAGGCGCAAAATGGTGTGAGTGAGATGACCCCACTAAATGAGCTCATGCCAATTGGTTTTGCCTCCTGAATGGCTTTTACTTAGGATTTAAGGTCAAACATGGTTCATTTTGTAAAGCTCCTTCTCAATAAGCATCAGCTGCTATACTTTGGCTGATCTACGGCTTTAGCTTCTTCTTTTTATCCGTTTTCGGTTTGTATGTCTATCAGTAAATATCATTGCACGTTTACTATTATGCACTTCCAGGTCCATATTATAGCAAATATATTTTTGTGCCTT
Source organism: Ajuga chamaepitys (assembly GCA_958295605.1). Lineage (NCBI taxonomy): Eukaryota > Viridiplantae > Streptophyta > Magnoliopsida > Lamiales > Lamiaceae > Ajuga > Ajuga chamaepitys. The sequence continues at coordinate 70,653,352 of OY282496.1, forward strand.
CACCGAGAAGAAAGGCAAGTTCCTCTATTGCACCATGTAAATTTTTTAAAGAAAGAATTGGTATCCATCATTTCAGCTAAACAAGGAGTGGTTTCTTCCTGCTGAAGTTTCTCTCAAAAAACGAGATCATATTAGAAAGTTGATCCACAGAATATTTGAAGATAATGCCCTTAAAGATCCTCGAGCGGCTCGTGATGACAAAAATCTTCAGAAGTGCTGTAAAAACAAGGGAGATGGCAACGCAAATTCCACACAAGTACAGCATTGTTCAGTACCAATGATAGAGCAAAGGAGTATTGACAAGTCAGCAGCTGGGAAATGTTTTGAGCCTCGTGAAGTGCCAATATCATACCAATTCGATAACTCGAGTTTGCCAATGAAGGTAATCCCTTGAGCAAGAAGAGTGTATAAACTCTGCAGTGCATTTACCTCCTTTGCAACAAACTATGTTAATCTCCTAATCTTGGCATATAAAAAACAGGAGGAAATTACTTGTCGACAAGGAGGAGACATAACTGGCAGGATTTGTCATATTGATACACTGACGCCCATCCGCATTCTACATCCTAGTGCATTCAGGACTGGAGGAGTTGAGGATCCAATAGACGGTGATTGTTGTTCTGAGAAGTCAGTAACTATAATAGATGTACAGAATGAGCAAGATGGCTGTCCACTTCTGGACGGGCATTCAATGTTGAGTGAGGAGGATCTGGAAGCATGCGTTGTTGAGGATTCTGAAGATGAAAGCAGCGGCCAGCCACCGCCTTGATGGAAGTGGTCGTAGATGTGTCTGGTAATTAGCATAGAAGACTAGTTTGGTTCGATCGGTGTCATGTGATGCCCACCATTATTAAGGCGGGGATGTCATTTTTGTGGGCAATCCCGATTTCAACCTGCATTGCTTAATATGTATATATTTCCTCTTCAGTTACTTTGCTTGCTAGCAGCTTCCATGTTAATGTTACCGGGACATGCTATGCAAACATTTTTTTGGTTAAAAAAGAATTAATGAAAATTTGATTTTAATATTTTACATATTTTCATGTTTACACGGGCTTTTCCGTTGCTTGCTCTATTTCTTTTAACATATAATGTTTATAAATGATATGTGGGCATCATTGAAAGCAAAGCAAAGCAAAATATGCAATTTCTGGTGGGGTTTACTTGTTTATATCTTCAAGTCATTTTAAAATTACTTGTCCCAAAAATATTTTAAAAATTAATGTCTCGTTTTATTAGTTAAAATAAAAGTTAATTTTAAACAGGAACACCTAACAGAGAAATTCTCTAGCCTATGAGACACCATTATAATAAAAATGATTATGAAGTAAGCAATATTTTTGCTCAAAACAACCAATGATCTACTTTTTATCACCAAGACAAGAGTTAGCTGGTAAGCCTGGTATAGGGTTTTTGTCGTACTTCCAGACAAAAAATATAATAGGTTTTTATGTTCAATACTCAAGTACTTCTATATAGTGACGGACTCATAAATTTTATCAAGGGGGTTCATTTACAGGTTGATCTATGAATTTGTCTTACGGGGCTAATTTTTTTAGTTGGAAGATTATGTGATAAATTTTATATCAAATAGGAGGCAAACTATAGAGGCTTAAAAAACTAATTCTTATATATTATGCTTTAAATCTAAAATATAAGGCAAATTGCATTCAAAAAATATATATTTTTTAAAATCTAAAAGGGAGGATAAAAGATTTGAGCCCCCAATAAATTAACTCGATTACAAATGAATATTCAACTCTATAAACAAAACTACAAAGTATTAACGATATTAATAGGATCAACAAATTCATTCCTTTACCAAAAAAGAACGAGAAAGATACAATGCATCCATTCATTTCAATGTGTTTTGTAAACTTTTTATCTCTATTGCTTACACTTAAATATACATAAATTGATTATAATAAAATAATTATAGATGTTAAACAATACAATTATTTATTTTATTTAATTAAGTCGTGTCAAATCGACTAAACTACATATATATATATATATATTACATAATAGTAATTTTTCTTGGGGTGCCCAATTCATACACAAATACACACAGACACACATAAATGTATCAGGAATGATATATAACTCAAGTTTATAACAAAAAGCAATTGACTTTTTCACAAAAATAATGTGATCAGTCTTGTTGCATTTAGAGAGCATCATGATATAGCTTAAACTTACACAAATGCTGGTTTTTCATTCATGACATATTAACCTCACTACAACCTCTCTCAGAGAATGATAAAGAGGAAAATAAAATATTTACCTTTAAAACCTCTAGAGCTTAAGCAGCAGAAGCAGAATCAGTTGCTTTTTTTCTGTTCTTGAATCCTCATTGGCAGGCTGAGTGCTTGGTCATTGGTGTCGAAGCTAGTATACGCGTGGAATGAAGGGGAAGAAGCAGATTTGGATGAATTCAAGGTGGTTTGTTTCTCGCAGACGAACCAAAGAGATGAGCGCAGCTTGTGAATAACTTCAAAGGGATGGAGTCGCACAAATGAGTTGAGTAATCTCAACATGGGGACTGAATATCATGGCAATCAGAAGCTGCACATTGGCAGTTCTGTTTTTCAATCTTCACAGCACAGTAAACATTTCGTTCTTAAGAATCTTTTGCTCGTTCCTAACAATGCAAAAAATCTTCTCAGTGTAAATCAGTCTGTGAAAGACAATATGGTTTATTTTCAATTTCATCCTTCATTTTGCCTTCTGAAGGATCGAATAACCAAGGAGGTCGTAAAGCTATTGATGTTGTAAAGAGGGCCTTGCTTGATTGTAAAATTTCCTACTCTATGAATGAAGATTCTCTCTTTGCACATCCTGTCTTCTGGTCACGTTATCTACCACTGGAGGAGCTAGTGAGTCTCTTAAGAGAGATGGACTCGAGCATTCCGGTTCTTGAAGAAGAACTCGAATCATGATCTATTCTATAACTTGCCTCATTTCCTGATACTTTCAGCCTCTGTATAACTTTGATGCGTTTAAAGATAGTGTAACAGAAATGAACTGCAAAACTATATGCCGGCCCTTTTGTTTGTGACGTGAATTGAAATTTTCGAAAATATATTATCCTATATTGTAAAAAATGGAAGATGAGAATAAAATCAGAAAAGCTATAAGTTATAAGCATAAAAATTCAATCAGAAGAAGAAAAGAATGCAATAACCGTGTTCGGCCGAAATATGGGCCGAACAAGCTTAAATAGTCTCGGCTGAAATTCTGGCCGAAGCTGTTTAATAAGCTTCGGCTGAACTTCTGGCCGAAGCTCTTTCACAATCTTCGGCTGAAATTTGGGCCGAAGATGTTTCATCTTTTTCGGCCGAAACTTGGGACATTTCGGCCGAACCGTGCGCATTGTGTTGTTCTGCTATTTTCGTGTAATGTAGAGATTCAAATAGGCGATTCTTGGTTCTTTAGAAAGCTAAGACGCATACCTACAACTTTTATGTTGACGACATTTCCCGATTCATCCAAAAGATGTTCACAAATCGCCGAGAAACTGAAAGTAGTGCACTTGTGGATCCGCCCCAATACAACTCTAGTATTTTGATCATATCTCGGGCTACACATATCCGATCATGGTGAAACTAGAGGCACAGGAAAGCTTACTTAAAGGGCTACAGCTCTTTCGTTGATGACATTTCTCAATTCATAGAAAAATTGTCCACAAATGACCAAGAAAGTGAAAGTAGTGCACTTGTGGGTCCATCCCGACACACTACTAGTATTTTGATCATATCTCGGGCTACACATATCCGATCATGGTGAAATCAGATCCATAGGAAATATGAATCAAAGTTCTACATCTTTTCTGTTGACAACATTTCCCAATTCATGCATAGAATTTACGTAAATTGCCAAGGAAGTGAAAGTAGCGGAAAAATAACAAAGTTGGTGCATGAGCTTGCAAAACTAGATGTAAAAGCATAGTATGATTACAAACTTCTAATTGATCTCTCTCTCCCTCTCTCTCTGTCTTGTGATGCAAGCTCCTCAGCCTCTTCCCATGATAAATGGCCCCTACCCTTGACAGCAGCTTCCTCAATAAGCTCAATTTCAAACTAAAGAAGCTTGCTCTAGCTCAGCGTAAATAGATGAGATGGATCCAAGAATATCCTTGACATCAGAATTAGATGAAATAATAGATTCATCACACTGGGTACAACCGCTTCATTCACATTCCCAACAATGTCATTGCACAAGAGAATACAGGGCAATTACAGTCTCTGATCTATGGAGTGCTTTTGAGACATTGTTCTAGAGTCAGTCCAAGGCAAACATATTAAGTCTTCGGTTTCAATTGCAATCAACCAAGAAGGATGATTCTTCAATTGATGATTACATCCTCAACTACTGGATTGTCTAGCTTGTTTTGTAATGATCGTAAAGCTGGGAAAATACATCAAATGCACTTCTCTTGTGTTGTTAGACATGTTAAAGCTCCTTCTGACATAGAGTATTCTGATGTCTCGAGTCAAGCCTCAAGTGCATCATCTACTACTGGTTGTAAGTACTGTATCAATTTTTGGATACATTAACTTTATCCTCTGACAGCAAAGAGTAGGCATTGTCTACTTTAAAACACTTCTTAATTTCTGTTAAGAGGAAGTTTCAGACTAAGATTAAAGCCTTCCAGTCGGACTGTGGTATATTTATCTTAACTCATTAGGTGTATTAGTGAGACATCCTTTTGATCGCGCTTCAGATTATCTATTTGCGAGAATCCTACAAATTACCCTCAAATACTCTAATCAAATCAGCAAATACAGTGATGTTTATATAGGTCAGTCCATCCTCTCGCATACTCAAGTTTTGCAGCACTAATCTTATTCTTCTCCCCATGAGTCAGAGTTTGTTTTCTGAAATTTTTGCAGCCTCCTCTTTCTGAAATTCACAGATTATTAGAAAAAGTAACAACAGACGACATACCAATGAAATGTATTGAAAAGAAAATATTCAGTCTCCAGTTCTTGCACATCCATGGCAACAAACATAATCGCAGCAAACATAAAATGCTATGTAACTTGATTTTTCATCTAAACAAATAATTGGAACTACGTAAGACCATCGAAAGATGGAGACAATGTTGCATCTTGATTACCACAGCAGAAAACTTTGCAATAGATGGAAACATCTGGACATATAGGAAAAAAAAACGAAGATATTTCAGTTGCATGTAAAATCATTTGTGCTTCTCAGAGTGATTATCTCAGCAGTTGCCATATCATCAATTAAGATTTGCTCTGGCACAGTTCCAGTTTCTGGTACAGAAATCTAATACAGTAAACATTGAAGGGCAACTTGACAAGAATAAAAAGCAGAAAGAAATTTTACAGTTTACTTCCATATGTTTCTATATACATCTTCAATTTTGTTCACATTTTCTCAGGTTTACGTTCATTTAACTACATATCAAATTACGCTATGCAACATTAGTAAGGCACTCACTTGAGATTAGTAATCAACTTGAGGGGCTACACACTAAAGCAGCTGATGAACCAAAAATATAATGATTATAAAAATTATTATTTCCTCATCGGAATAATGAAAATATATGATTTCTTGATTTATAATCAGTACTTGATAAGCGCAAACGCACCCTTAAATAAGCAACCTATCTCGGTTTTAGTTATGCTATACCTCGAGGTGGACATCGGATATGGTGGCATTAATGTTGAGAGATTGTCTGTGGTTGAGGACAAGCAGCTTGCAGTCTGATCTAGGATCTTTTTTCTGTGTGTTTGAAGAGCAAATAGAGAGCTGTGTACTTGTAACAGAGGTTCTTGATGAGCTGAAGTACGTAATTGGCGTGGATATTTGAAACTTTCAGGCTGGGGCAGATACTTCAAACTCACATGGAGCCCGGACTTCTATTTTCACGAGCAGTATTCTGTTGTGCAAAGACATTGTTGGGAATGTGATTGAAGCAGTTGTACCCAGTGGTGATAAATCTATTATTTCATCTAATTTCTAATATCATGGATATTCTTGGATCCATCTCCCGAGTTCGGGGATCTGCAGATGCAGCTCTCGATCAGCTTGCGATGATTCCTTGCACAGTCCCGACAACATCCTGAACCTTCTTGGTACCAAACATAGGCTCATCAAATATGGAATTTATAGCTGCACTCTTTCCAACCCCTGATTGCCCAAGTAATGACTCAGTTGTGTATCCTCAGTGGTTAAATTCGTTGTTTGTTTTAGTTCAATGATACAAAACCAAATGACTTTTAACCTAAAGAAATTCGAGCAAAGAATATTAAACTCCTGATATAACAAGTAAATTTAATATCTTACCGTAATTTCAGTAACTGTATTGAAAATGGTATTTGTTAAAATTCCAGTTAAAACGACTCAATTGGAGAACTCTTGCAAAAAGTTTGTTTGGACTTCGTTCGTCAAAGATATGAAACAAGTCAGATGTGAGTAAATCAGCATCCAACTCCACTAGTTCCAAGTCAGATGGTCTCCTAGAAAGATATGTCCTTTTACGTTGTAAAACTAGGAGTAACTTTGTCCTATTGGCTGGTGTTCAAAAAAACGGGAAGTAAAGTATCGCTTGAGAGAACTTATTAGAAAGTGACTTAGTATTTTCCACCGAGGGTCTTGAAGTGATATTCTACATCCATTCCATCTGATCTTGGGTTTCTGTATGTTGAGGTGTACAGTTTGTATTAGCACGGCAATTATATTCGATTAGTTATAGTGTTGATTTTAGTAGTTACGTATGAAGCTTCCAAGGTTGCTAAAAGGGAAGCACACATCTATAAAGAGATGCCTTCAAATAGTACTCATTATCTTTCGAGAATAATAAAATTATAATTTCGAGTTGTCAATTCTGTCAACATGGTATCAGCGAGCTGGGTAGATCCATGCAGGGCAGTTACTGATTCTTTCTACTACGTGCAGTAATCTTCTTCTTCTTCTTGAATTTCTTCATATCTTTCCTATCATTCTGCATCACTTCTGGAGGACGTGCTTGCTGCAGCTCGTGCACATGCTTTTGATGATGTAGAGTCTCTGTTGCTTTCATTCTTCAGAAACCCCGGGACAAAGTGGTAATGCAGTAAGGTCAGTGATAACAGCAGTGACATTCATGTTAGCACGAAACTGCATTATGAATCTCATTCTTATGGAAGTGAAAAAGTTCCTCTCTCATGGAGTTCTTTGGGGCAGCTAATGTTACGGAATTTGCTATGGATGTATCAAATACCCAGATTGATGTTAACAATTGTAAACAAGCTGAATGTTCTCTGAGTGGCTTGTTCAGCCCAGCTAAATCCAATGCTGAATTCTTCAAGGCATTTAAAGAAGATCAAAGCAGTTTTACTTTATTTCATGAAAGAGGCCACAACTCACAGCAAATGCCTGCCACGATTGCAGATGAATCATATGGTAGAGGCATCTGAAACACAAAGATCTCTGCTCTCTATGCAATTATGCATTCTGATCATGACCATATCAAGCCTATACATGATTCAATAGTTTCTAGGGGCACAACAACTATGGGTTTCAGCTCCAATAATTCAATTTTTGCTCAGAATGTGACCCCAACATCATCAAAAGATGAACCTGGTGGAATAAAAGATGGTATGCAGAGTGAGAATGTCAAAATTCCTGTTGCGTTGAAGATGTCGAAATTCTTGACGTATTTCCATAAACAAGATCATACTTGCACTTCGGCGGATGAATCAAAAGCCACATGCATGCTAGAAGCTTCGCCGTTGTTATCATCAGGTTCTTAGTGCTGCTATTCTGGATGAGAAGCTTTGTCTGTGCTACTTGTTGTTTATGTTGCAGTGGTTCAGTTACCTTTCTGATTCATAACAGCATATTGGCTCTGGTTCAGGTATAGGAAGCTGTATGGGAATGCATTTGGCCGACCCATAGAAATTGGATTTGATGGGTTTAAAGATAGTGTAACAGAAACGAACTGCAAAATTATATGCCGGCCCTTTTGTTTGTGACGTGAATTGAAATTTTCGAAAATATATTATCCTATATTGTAAAAAATGGAAGATGAGAATAAAATCAGAAAAGCTATAAGTTATAAGCATAAAAATACAATCAGAAAAAGAAAAGAATGCAATAACTGTGTTCGGTCGAAATATGGGCCGAACAAGCTTAAAAAGTCTCGGCTGAAATTTTGGCCGAAGCTGTTTCACAAGCTTCGGCTGAAGTTTGGGACGAAGCTGTTTCACCGTTTTCGGCCGAAATTTGGGAATTTTCGGCCGAACAGTGCGCATTGTGTTCTACTGCTATTTTCATGTAATGTAGAAATTGAAATTAGGCGATTCTTGGTTCTTTAGAAAGCTAAGACGGATATCTACAACTTTTATGTTGACGACATTTCCCGATTCATACAAAAGATGTTCACAAATCGCCAAGCTCAATTCGTTTAGTATACTATAATCTTCAAAATAATTAATTTAATAGACGAATACACAAATAGTTATTCAATTAGCACCTCAATTCATTTAGTATACTATAACCTTCAAAATAATTAATTTAATAGACGAATACACAAATAGTTATTCAATTAGCACCTCAATTCATTTAGTATACTATAACATTCAAAATAATTAATTTAATAGACGAATACACAAATGATTATTCAATTCATTTAGTATACTATAACATTCAAAATAATTAATTTAATAGACGAATACACAAATAGTTATTCAATTAGCACCTCAATTCGTTTAGTATACTATAATCTTCAAAATAATTAATTTAATAGACGAATACACAAATAGTTATTCAATTCATTTAGTATACTATAACATTCAAAATAATTAATTTAATAGACGAATACACAAATAGTTATTCAATTAGTACCTCAATTCGTTTAGTATACTATAATCTTCAAAATAATTAATTTAATAGACGAATACACAAATAGTTATTCAATTCATTTAGTATACTATAACATTCAAAATAATTAATTTAATAGACGAATACACAAATAAGTGCTCTATAAGCACTATGTGGGACCTCATAAGGTCACAAACCATTATATTTAAGAAATGTTTATCACTTTCCTTTTTAATAAACATAAATCAGATCTGGATTTATTTTTCTTCAAGCGTTTTTAGATACTACTGCTAGAGTACCATATTCACGGCATGCATGCTTAATAGAGAATATCATATCCTTCCACTTTTGAATAATTTCATTTCGTGTTTTCACAATCTCTACCCTCAAAATCTTTACACTCAATCTCCACCTTTAAAAAAATCAAATATTCCACAAAATTTATTTTTTTTTAACCTTCGTGCCCGGTCAAAGTAGGAAATTTAAGCCGGGACGGAGGAAGTATAATTTAGTAGTGCATGTTCTTACAATTTATAATAATGGGCCCAAAGAAGAGATATTAAGCGTTGGGCCCTCTAATATGAAAACTAAACCATATAAATAAGCCCAATATGAAAAGGCAAAGAATGGAAGGCAATATATACGATCGGCCCAATAAAAAATAAAAGTGAATATGAAAAATCAGCCCAACAAATTTTTTCTGATAAGTTTGGATTCTGAATTTAATTTTCTTTATTTTTTTCTTATCCTTTTCTTTTTCTGGAGTTTAATTTCTATTTTTGGGATTTTATTTACTTTATATTTAAAAAAATTATATGTTATTTTAGAATTTTTTTCTATTTTTATAGTTTTTTGGGAATTTATTTTTATGTATAATAATTTGAAAATGTTCAAATTTTTAACATCTGATTTTTGGGGGGATTTTAGGAATCAAATGTTACATTTTTTTATTTTAAAAATCTGCATTATTCTCTTAACTCTTTTTCTTTATTTGTCTCTTGTACTTTTTATGTTTTTAATGGATTTATTTGGGGATTTTTTCTTTGAATTTTCCTTTATTATCTGGATTATTGCTTTTGATTTTTTTTTTATTTTCTAAAACTATACTTTTTTATATTTCTATATTTTTAAGTGCTTTCTTCGTCCTCCTAATTTTTTGAATTCTCTATTTCTATTTTTAAAGATTTGAAATTTAAATTTAAAATCTAATCCGAAAAATAACATTTAAAAGTTCTAGTTATACTCGAAATAAAGAAGTTTAGATAAGTTAAAACTCAGCCTCATGAAAACACTCTCCTCCATTCAAGCCTTTCACCGAATAACTTAAGAGGATACTTGTGCCGGATATAGTGACATGTGTTTGCTGTAGAACATCATTGGATAATACATCCACTTAAATAGGGTAAAGATATTTTCGTTTAAGAGATTTGTTAGGTAATATGTGTATTAAAAATTGTAAAAGATGTACTTATAAATTATAAAAGGTGTATTGAAAATTGTAAAAAATGATTTTGGTAATAGGGTGCGGATGTAAAATGATGATTCATCCGACTGTAAAATGAAATACGTTTGCGATGCACCATGTCTCATCCGGATAAGAACATACCAAAACAAATATCCCCTTGGACTTAGCTCATCAAATTTTCACATCTTTATTTAAGCTGCAAATAAAATGATCACTATTAAACAATATGATTAGGGGTGGAAAAAATAGCAAAATATCGAAATATCGCACGTATTGTATCAAAAAATTATCGAAAATATCGAAATTCCAGTACAGTGCATATACTCCCTCCGTCCCACTCAGTTTTGCACACTTTCCGTTTCGATCCGTTCCACTCAGTTTTGCACTCAATCTCCACACTCAATTTCATCTTTGAAAAAGTCAATCAAAAAGCAAAAAACAATTTTTTTATTAATATACATGTCCGACCTGACGTGCAGAACTGAACGGGACGAAGAGAGTCCTAGATAGTATCAAGAGGTGCAACATATAAAGTCGGGTGTGAAACAGGAGATTGGATCCCACAGCTTAATGCAACGACAAATGAGCTGTGAGTGAATCCGTTGATGACCTGTCTTGTGTCAACAGGTCTAGATAGTTCTGATAAGTGGGAATATGTTGCTAGGGTTGCAGATTACTATATAGGTAGATTCCTTGTATTGATGTCCAATGTATTAAATGAAACAGTAAAACCCACCTGCAATTCTCAGCAATGTTTTATCATTCACAGCTTTATGTCTTTTGACTCATTCTTATCAGTGTGATACATTACCCGATAACCCAAGTTATCGGTATGGTAACAATATGATAATTCAAATTTTTTAGTAACAATATGGTAATTCATATTTTCGGTATATATTGATATGATAATTAAAAAATTCGATAATAGGTATTTTCAAATTTTTTGAGTCGGGTATCCGACACATCGAATAATCAATAAAAGAACCCGACCTTCCACTCCAATTTTGAGGGTATCTGTCCCTTGGGGACGAATACCTATCGGGTTAGTTTTTTTTTTTTTCAAGTTGGTTTTTTTATAATTGAATCTGTCTTTTATTTTTTTTAATGTTGTTGAAGGAAATGTGGACTTATAGTTGATTTTGTTAAAATAAGGTACTTTAAAAAAATCTGACCCTACAAAATCTGATCCTATCAAAACCCAATCCGATCTAACCCGACAGCGATGTACTAAAAAACTCGTTTCTATCGGATAAAATTCGCCCGACTCGACTCAACGCGAGACTAAATTACCCACCTCTAAGTACCTTGGCCTAAGAACTGATTTTATAGTGTTGTAAGAGCAGACAACTCATAGCAATAAATCAAGCTTTTAGGTTGTACCTTACGAATCAAAGCTTTGAAACAACAATAGAGAACACCTTTCGATGTCCCATATTCAAATTTACAACGGTAAAAACAATAATTTGTCACCACTCAAAAGAAATCAAATTACAAAACCACAGAAAATTCAGAGGATACTTGTGCACTGAGATGTAGTGGCATGTGTCACGTTCGCTGTGACTCTGAGACACATTCTTGGATATTATGTTCACTTAAATAGTAAAAATATATTTTCGTTTAAAGGATTTGTATGATACGATATAGTGACGGATGCAGAATTTTAATTTTAGGAGGGCGGTGTACAAATACAATTATATATAACAACGATATATATTTTTTGAAAAATGATACATTTTTACTACTTTTATACCTACATTTTGATATATTTCAACCATTTCAATATCAAAACCAACATATACAGAAATGTACACATACATACATAATAAATATATGTAAAAAAGTTTGCCCAGAAAATCCGCCACTGATAGAATATGTATTGGAAATTATAAAATGTGTGTTGAAAATTTAAAAATGTACTAACAATTTTAAAATATGATACATGTAATAGGATGTGGATATGGAGGAGTAGGTCATCCAGATATAAAATGAAATACGTTAAGTATGAATCATGCCTAATCCGGACGAGGACATGTCAAACTCAAATATCTGCAAAAGTCTGATATTGAAAGGAAAAACCTAGTGTGTTTTCTTGGGGTATAGCACTTTACACAAAGGTTATAAGCAAGGACGAAAATGTTATAAGCAAGGACGAAAATATAGGTTTATACAGATATTTCGGTGTTTAAATTTTAGAGAGATTTTGTTGGAAATATCATTGTAATTTTTTAAAATTTGTTGAAAAATGTATTAAAACATATATAATTTACCACGAAATTTTACAGATTGTAATAAACTACCTCTAATACAAATAGTAAGCTAAAATTTGAGTCAAATCCACATATTTACACCTAATTAGTGAATGTGCTTTATTAAAATTCGATCATCTAAATCTAGTGAGTCCAATCTTAAACAAACGGAACAGATTAATGATATATATACACGCAGATACACAAAAAGAGCACACTGTCTCTATCTCCACATGTTACACGCATGTATATACACATATACATACATCTCTTCCTCTCTTCTTCAAAAACCTTCACTGCCTCCTTCAAATCACATCATTTCCGTCCAAAAAATTTATAGATTAAACCTCACATTCTCACTCCTCGAGCAGCTGCAGCCGAAAATCCTCCCATGGCGTTTTTCTTCAAAGCTCGACCAGTACTGCCGGAACTCGTGTGTTTCCGACGCCTTCCGTTCATTTTCATGGCATCCCCCAGTTTACGCACAGTGTGAGGTAATGTTGGCTTTATTTCAGTCTAGGAGATGCAGATTTTAGATCTACTGTTAAAAAAATGAGTTGCTTATTTTCATGTTCGTCGTCTTGTGTTTTACCTCTCACCCAGCTGCAGCCGAAAATCCTCCCATGGCGTTTTACTTCAAAGCTCGACCAGTACTGCCGGAACTCGTGTGTTTCCGACGCCTTCCGTTCATTTTCATGTCATCCCCCAGTTTACGCACAGTGTGAGGTAATGTTGGCTTTATTTCAGTCTAGGAGATGCAGATTTTAGATCTACTGTTAAAAAAATGAGTTGCTTATTTTCATGTTCGTCGTCTTGTGTTTTACCTCTCACCCAGCTGCAGCCGAAAATCCTCCCATGGCGTTTTTCTTCAAAGCTCGACCAGTACTGCCGGAACTCGTGTGTTTCCGACGATTTCCGTTCATTTTCATGTCATCCCCCAGTTTACGCACAGTTTGAGGTAATGTTGGCTTTATTTCAGTCTAGGAGATGCAGATTTAGATCTATTGTTAAAAAATGAGTTGCTTATTTTCATGTTCGTCGTCTTGTGTTTTACCTCTCTCCTGTTGCTTAACTACTGTCATTTATTAAATTTTCATGAGAAGCTGCAGCCAAAATCCTCCCATGGCGTTTTTCTTCAAAGCTCGACCGGTCCTGCCGAAACTCGTGTGTTTCCGACGACTTCCGTTCATCTACACATCATCCTGCAGTTTAGAACAGTTTGAGGTAATGTAGGCAGATTTTAGATCTATTGTTAAAAAAATGAATTGCTTATTTTCATGTTCGTCGCCTTGTGTTTTACCTCTCCCCCGTTGCTTAACTTCTGTTATTTTTAAAATTTTCATGAGAAACTGCAGCCGAAAATCCTCCCATGGCGTTTCTCTTCAAAGCTCGGCCAGTCCTGCCGGAACTCGTGTGTTTCCGACGACTTCCGTTCATTTCCACACCATCCTGCAGTTTACGAACAGTTTGAGGTAATGTAGGCAGATTTTAGATCTATTGTTACAAAATGAGTTGCTTATTTTCATGTTTGTTGTTTTGTGTTTTACCTCTCCCCAGTTGCTTAACTACTTTCATTTTTAAAATTTTCATGAGAAGCTGCAGCCGAAAATCCTCCCATGGTGTTTCTCTTCAAAGCTCGACCGGTCCTGCCGGAACTCGTGTGTTTCCGACGACTTCCGTTCATCTCCACATCATCCTGCAGTTTACGAACAGTTTGAGGTAATGTAGGCAAATTTTAGATCTATTGTTTAAAAAATGAGTTGCTTATTTTCATGTTCGTCGTCTTGTGTTTTACCTCTCTCCCGTTGCTTAACTACTGTCATTTTTAAAATTTTCATGAGAAGCTGCAGCCGAAAATCCTCCCATGGCGTTTCTCTTCAAAGCTCGACCGGTCCTGCCGGAACTCGTGTGTTTCCGACGACTTCCGTTCATCTCCACATCATCCTGCAGTTTACCAACAGTTTGAGGTAATGTAGGCAGATTTTAGATCTATTGTTAAAAAAATGAATTGCTTATTTTCATGTTCGTCGTCTTGAGTTTTGCCTCTCCCCCGTTGCTTAACTACTGTCATTTTTAAAATTTTCATGAGAAGCTGCAGCCGAAAATCCTCCCATGGCGTTTTTCTTCAAAAGCTCGACCGGTCCTGCCGGAACTCGTGTGTTCCCGACGACTTCCGTTCATCTCCACATCATCCTGCAGTTTACCAACAGTTTGAGGTAATATAGGCAAATTTTCGATCTATTGTTAAAAAATAAGTTGCTTATTTTCATGTTTGTTATCTTGTGTTTTACCTCTCCATCGTTGCTTAACTACTGTCATTTTAATGAGAAGCTGTACCAGATCCAGCCCTCGACCTCCATTTTCAACTCGTCAGTTCATTCACAACCGGTTCGTTTGCAGGTTTGTTTGGGTTTTAGTTTTTTTTCAGCTCTACTTTCTTTCAATTTAGGCTAAATGAAGATGCAGTTTTTGTTTAGTTTTCTGCTAGATCTACCAATATCAGTGCATCATTTTCCATTATTTTTCATTTTGCTATTATGTGTTGGTTTTGGTTTGCCTTTCCTGTGGATTTTATGTTCTTGTCTCATTGGTTTAGTTACTTACTATCTAGGGGTGGGAAGGCTTCGAGTTTCGGGTATCCGATCCTGCCCGACCCGATAGGGTTTTTTTTTTAGTCCCTCTGATTAAGGTCGGGTCGGACTGGGGCCGATTTATAGTCGGTTTGGATTTTGGATTTTGACAAGGGTCCAATTTTGGGTACCTTATTTTAATATAAAACCTTAACAAAAAGATTATTCAATTATAAAAATTCTTCCTTCCGGACGAAAATAGGCCAATAGATTATCTATTGGTTTTTTAGGCTCAAAGGCATCAAAATTATTTTAAGAATAGCTTTGAAATTATGCATAATATGATGTTTACTAAACCAGCTCGACCGATGTGTTATCATGATTATGATACGCTGCTCGAAAACTATCAAGCATCGTTCTCTTCCTCGCTAATGATTGATATATTGCTCTTTGTATCGTGCTATGTGTCGTTGAGCATAGTGGCATATTGGCCTAAGTCGTTTACGTGCATGTCAATCATCACTTTCTCTATATCTAACGTCCAGTATATGGGGTTTTGCATTTTTGGCCACAATTTCCTTGTTACTTGCATCGTAGCTTGAGTTACACTTCATACTCATTACATGCATTGTATCATGCTGAGTTTGCTAGTTTAACACGAAAGTTATGTGCTAATATATGCGAATCTCAATAAAAT
Source organism: Ajuga chamaepitys (assembly GCA_958295605.1). Taxonomy (NCBI): domain Eukaryota; kingdom Viridiplantae; phylum Streptophyta; class Magnoliopsida; order Lamiales; family Lamiaceae; genus Ajuga; species Ajuga chamaepitys. The sequence continues at coordinate 70,669,162 of OY282496.1, forward strand.
CAATATCGTTCAATCATTCCCTAAACCACCTTTTATTTTTTACCTTATTTGCTGTTATTGCTGATTGAGTATGTCCAATAATTTCTTTTTGAATACGTCCAAATTGTCGAAGCACTCAATTCGGATGATACGACTCAACAATATTTATGCTAATTATATACCCTCGGTAGGGTGTCACTTCATGGCATGGAAAATGTTGTCTGAATCTCATATATAGATCACAAATATGTTAATTTGAGTTTTGATAATAAAAAACCAGTGAAGTTAATTAATAAAAATAATTAAATAAATTAAAAATTTTATATGACTCATATTAGTGTTTTCATTTCATCAAACCTTTCCCGGATTGTCTTGACACATTTTTGTTTGGTCGTACCATTCGACTTTTGATTTTATTTTTCATTAAGTGGTTTATCTATTTCGTAATCACAATCACGCATAGGTTTTAATCATGAAAAATGTTCATAAATCTACATCTACTTATTAAATAAATATTAGTTACTACGCTAAAAATGCTAGCTAATACATTAGTATTGAAGTCGTATCTTTAACAAAGTTAAGTAACCCGGTATTTACTTAATTTTAGATCCTTATGCTAATACTAAGGTAGTAGTTTCTCATGCATAATATTCACATACTCTAAACGCTCCAGATAGGATGAGAAAAATTCGATTCCTATTCTTGTTAGAAATTGTTGTGCAACCTATAAAAAAATACGTACTTGCTGAATAAATTAATGTGATTTCGGTTTTTTATTCCTGATAAGAATGTATTGTGTAATCACAGTGAGCTTCCTCCTCGGTCCCACCCAACAACCATTAGATCAACGGTTGTTAATGTGGCCGAGAAGGAGCTGATCTTGCTCAAGAAGTTTAAGAGGTAAATGTGTGAAGGTGGAGTGGTTGCACAATACATTGTTATGAGAAATTGAAAACCGAGATTATACGACATTGACTTGTGCAGTCAGAGCGTATTTGTTTCACCTTATAGGATTCACAATAATTTCGAATAAAACTTGGAATCGAGTTTTGTCGTTCTATCTGGAGCATTTCGATGATGTGCATAGTTATACATAGTGAACTGCTATCCTATTACACCTATATAGAGGGTTAGGATTAGTATACGGATCTTAAGAGAATGAAGTTTCGGGTTATTTACTTTGTTAGACGTAGACCCAACACTAATCTATTAACTACTGAATTTTTCTTGTGTACTAACTAATATCTAATAACTAGTTATGGATTTACGTAGTCTTTCAACATTAAAATTCTATGCGATTGTGATTACGAGTTTGGTAGTCACTTGCTGAAAAATGGTATCAAAAGTCAAATTGCGCGGCAAAATTTAAAGTTGTTAAGACAATTCGGGAGACGATGGATGATATGGTAACTACTGATGTGGGTCATATTAAATCTTCATTTATTTAATTGTTTTTATGAAAATAATCTCACTAGTTTTTTCACAACCAAAATTGACATATGATATAGGTTATTTGAGATCCATATATCATTTTTCATGTTTTTAGGTGGCATTCTAATGCGAGTATATAACTATCATGTATATAATTGAGTTGTACCATCCAGATAAAGTGTTTTGTCCGTTTGGACACATTCAAAAAAAAATTATAGGACTCTTAATTTTCAATTAGCAGTGAAGTAAAACAAGTTCAAAATTACAATGTGACTTGGGGATGACTGGACGGTATTAATTCGATTGGATTTACATTTATTAGTATATAACCATCACGTTAGGAAACACAGTATGCGGACACAACTCATGGTACGAGACATAATACTCGAGATTATGGTGGTCAAAAGTACAAATCCAAATGTATCAAACTCTAGATATGACAGAAGTGATGGTCGACTAGGTATGTGGACAACTTAGGCCAAAAGTAGAAAGAGATAAGCTCAGAAGGGGGAGAAACCGTTTAATGGAGTACACGTAAATTATTATGAAGAGATCCTCCGTCAATTCTTATAGCACCAATAATAGTTTGTTTTCTCGTTATATAACATTAATTTTATTTGCTGCGAAATGTCTAAGATTGAGAAAAAAAAAATTAGCAATAAAGACAGTTGTGGAAGTGGAAAAAATTAGCAATGGGTGTCAAAGGGCATTGCCAAGGTGGACATGCCAACTCAGCTGCTGTGAAGCATCATGGGAAACTAACTACGCACAAGCATTGCTTGGAAACCAAGGCTGTAAGAGGAGATAGCTGTTCTGAATTTTCCAGCATGAAGACAAATATTTGAAGCATAAGTAGTCATTTATTATGGCATTAAATGAGTGTAGGGTACTCTTGTACTTAGTCAAAGCTAGTTTGTTAGCTGTCATTTTCATTCCCTTTTCTTTACAGATTGTAGCTCTATAAAGAGCAAGGATAGCAGCCATGTATTGTAATCTGATTCTATCAAGGAACAGTAACAAGCTCCCTCATTTTCTTGCTTCCATGGCTTCAATATCATTGATGTGTTTTATCATTTTCCAACAATGGGTCTTCAAGAGGCGGGTTTGGATGCCTGTCTCAACCTATTTACATTTTGTTCAACCGAGTTGGGTAATACACAATGTGAGAATCCCCCATTGCTACTTTTTAATCACATAAAGTGTACAGTTTCTCTCCTAAATGCGAGGCAAAATACAGATATTGCTGAGTAACAAACTGAAAAATAGAGATGTTTTAGAATCAAATGATAGACCAACAATACATACAAATCTAGTAGAGTGTAATCACCACCCAAGTAGCAAATCAAACAAAAAGAGATGTTTTCTAGTTGGACAGTAGCGATCAATGATTAGTGTCTCTCTTAACTTGATGTTTTCAAGATGTATCACACGTCACACGCCCAGAAGAGATTAACTCACTGATATGTTCAAACAATGTGCCAAATAGAGTTAACCACAATCAGACAACGTACAGCATGATTAGATTTAAATGCACCAACTATACAACATATTGTAAAAATAGTAAAAAAACAATACTGCTAAGCCTACTATGGCAATTCACGTATTGGAATCTTCCGGGTGAAAATTGGAGCTCTGGATCAAGGTTGATCATGGACCAACAAAGACTCGAGTTCTTCTCTACGTCGCTCAAGGTCCTGCAACAGTTAGCTTATGGTTAATACCTTGGATTATTTTATTTTACTTTCGTTTCAGATCTCAGCTCTAACATTCAGATAAAAAGCAAGTTTACTGCAGTAGTATCTGTCAAGGGCCAGACAGCAGCAACTTTCAAGTTTCATGGACTTATTATTCGACGCGGGGTTCACAGTGAATTCTATGGCTAAAGTAATGATCCTGTTTTGCTAATTTACTTATATTTTATAATTTCTACGTATATTTTCTATTTTGTGCAAGGGAATAACCACTTCTACCATCTGCTACTGCAAGAATTAGAAAAGCTTAGTTATAATCCTGTCCGTTTATCGTATTATCAAAATACTTGGTAAGTTTACTTACTATTTAGTAGTTGGTTGAATGAAAATCAGGATTTAGAGTAATATATACGTATGTACCATATCAAACTGCTTTGCCATGGACCTGGCTTCAATGCTAAACATACATAATTGTAGCATTTCTCAGAAATGTTATATGGATATGAAATACTCTATGGGCCTGTTTGTTTATGGATTGACACAGCCGTTCAGGATTTAGCACAGTCCACATGTGTTTGGTTCTAGGTTGTGCACAATATATTGTGCCCAACTCTAAAATCCCCCAATAAATTATTTTAAACACCAAACAACAAAACATCAAACATCAATTCACTAACTACCTCTTACACACATCATCAATCAAACTCAATTCCCAATACAACTTTAATCAATTACCAATCATTTACTAACTACCTCTTACTCACATTATCAATCAAACCTAATTCTCAATACAACATTAATCAATAACCAATCATTCACTAACTACCTCTTACACATATCAAATCACCTTTACCACCTTTTATATTAAAATCACCCCACAACCCAATCTCCAACCAACATAAACAAACACTCACTTATTTACCCCAACCTCATATTTCACTTTATTCCCCACAGCCTACAGTACTCCAGCCACTCACAGCCATAAACAAACAGAGCCTATATTATCTAATGTATAGGTTCGTCTGTTTACGTGGACAAGAAGTGCATTTACAATAAATCCAGACAGCAACAACTTTCAAGTTAAAGGAATTATTCGCCGTAGGATTCACAGTGGATTCTATGGCTAAAGTAGTGTGTAGAAGATATAAAGAGACTTTTGCCAAGAAATACACTCTTCCTTAACGCGATCAAAAGCATCACACACAGCAAATTTATCCAAAAGAGATTACCTCCAGATCCTTTATTGCTTGTTCCCTGGTAACTTCTTTTTTCTGGCGAGCACGCTTGACCATGCCAATGCAGAATATTCCCTGAAGATGCATTACAAGTTTATTATGACTATACGTCATCAGGAGAAGCTGTATCAACACACCAAACTTCATCAAAGATAATAAAATCATTACCGCGCAGTGAATTGAAGCTAGATTGTGTAAACTATACAAGCCCAGATAATTACAGATATAGTTCAACTAATAGGTGCAATGGTTGTCTCACGAACTTACTGATATAATATAAACCACACCGCATCCAAGAAGCAGGTAGCTTGAGATGCTTTGAAGAAGATAAAGCTCTTGGCGGTTCCTCAAGTACTCAGGGTAAGCTCTGGTCATTACCGCAACACTGCAGAAAAAAGATGAGCACAGCTCCAATGTGACAAACTCTCTTTTATCTGATTTAAACCAAACAAATAGATTTCATTCTAGCAGTATCTGATGAGCAAGCACGAATTGTAGAGCTGAAAACTTTGGTTTTAGGCACCCAACAAGGAAAGAACATTGACTTGGGGTAATTCAGGACATTCATTCAATCAGATATTCAATACAAATCTAAGAGTGGAAGAAATATTGATGTAAACACAGACTTGACAACTGCATAAGAGAAAATTCAGTGAGAAATAAAAAATCTGGCCTTATACAAGTTTTTCACCAAAAGAATTGACATACAAGATCTGCAGCATTCCCCTGCCTGCCCAAAACTCCAGAACCTGCAGCATGGTGAAGATTTAATATGGGAGCATACAGATTTGAACATAAGAAATAACACACCATTGCATTAGATTATTTTATTGTTCAATTGAATCAGCAACGTGCTATATTAAGAAAATCTGACACTTAGAATATAATATTATCCATCATTTTCAGATATTTAAAGCATTTGAACGTTTTTAGGCTTTGGCAAAGGTTTGTGAGAAGTTCAATGATACAGACTTTAAAAGACCAGCCTCAGAGCATTAAAAGAGCAACAGTTCAACATCACATTCCAATTAATAACACGAGCTGCCATAAAATCCAAACGAGAATACGGCTGGCGCCACCACGTTCTGATGAAATTGCAACAGCAGTTTCCAAAGTTCGCGAACATTGAATTAACCTTTGATTAGATCTCCATACTTCATTTCATAGAATCAGTACGGCACACAACGATTTCTGTGGTGATGTCTGATTTAATCTGGCCTATAACTTACGTAATTAGGGGGGATTTTCTTAATTTCGTTAGATGTTTGCATTAATGAGCTAAAGCAAATGTCATGTGCCTATGTTAATCCCAAATTACACACTAGAATTCAAAATCACAGGAGACAGATGATATAGGCAGAGAACATGTGCAGAACAAGCATCATTACACCTTTTTGCTAAAATCAACGAAATAACCATCATTACCTTCGAGAACTTGATTATGAATTCCCACTCCGTCTCGGCGACCACCACAAATACAGCAATAATCACAGCGTAGCACCGGAATATTCCATCAAATATCTGCAAAGCCAATTTATGACGCTCAACAAGCTTAAAAATGAATTTGCAGTGATTGTGAGCAGAAGAAGAGTACATCAGATCCGTCTTTGAAAGATCGGACGGCGGAGAGAACGTTCACGGCGATGCAGAGAATAGCAGCCAGAGAAGTGATGACGCTGAAGCATCGACAGGCTATCAGGAAGGGGTCGGGGCCCGTACGGACCCGGCGAGCAGGCGACGGATGTCGGTCGTCACCGCCGTGCGAAATCGGTTCCTCCATGTACGAGTGGGGTTTTCAGCTTTCCAGTTGGAGATGCTTAACTGCTGCAGAAGAAATGAAAATATCCGATTCCTGGTTTAATTGGTTCGGGGCCCCACCCGTAAGGGTTTAGGTGCTAATGCTATTTATTTGTGTGATGTGGACTTCCTTATATACCGTTCATTCTAGTGTAAATTTTGAAAATTAGGTGGCAAATAATTTAAAATGCCGCCATTATTCGCAGTCTTATAATTCAATCATTTTCATTAAACTAAAATGAAAGTAATTAAAAAAAAAAGACCATTTAAAAAAAAAAAAAAACTCACAAAAAGTTGGTCACATGAGTTATTACTCACTCGAACCCTTATTCCCTCGTTTGTGATTTCGTGGCAAATAAATGGCACAATGATCATTCCAATATTGACAATACGTCGGAAGAGTAAATCTATCACCATATTTCCTTGTAGGAGTGGACGAATAAGCGGTGAAGACGAGGAACTTTATAGAAGTTCTATATCATTTTATCAAAAGAATTTGCAGACTTGTAGATTAGCTCTGCTAGACCATTCAAATATGTACATAGCTTGCATGCTTACATGAACTCAACCGATTAGCACTCTGAGCTCAACTCCTAGGAGCACATATTCTACAACTGTCTATTAATATCAGACTACATTAGTTAGTTAAAACTGATAATTACTAATTAATTTAGATGCATCATTTTGTTATGTATATATCATTGTTGTTGTGCTAATATCAGTCTACTAATATCATTGTGGTTGTACTACTTCTATCATGAATTGAACATACTTCCTTTTACATCGTTGAGCCATACTTTTGGTTATGGTGGCCCTAAGATTTTTTTTTTTTTTTTTGGTACTTGGATTTTAGAAATATCTAATTTGTACAATATGTCAATAACATATATTCCTAACCAGTCCAAATTGATTCAGATTATACAACTCGGATAATAAATTAAGAGGTACAAAATGCGGATAAGAAAGAACCAATTATTGGGCTTATGGATCCACCACCATCTCTTCAAGCCAACTAAACTCGGACCACATTTGCTACCAATTCACCATCATATTAGGCACCTACTCAATGATCTCGATATCTCATTCCAAACAAAACACCCACACCCAACCCTACCTCTCACCATATTATATGTATCCCTAAAATATGTATAATATATTATATTGTGTGATTTTTTTATAAAATGTGTGTTTTGGCCTCTCTCACATTATCAAACACCCGAATAAATTTAGATAAATTTGATAATATACAATAAAAATACTCTAAATTTTTATATATAGGTAACTAATAACACTTTTTACCATATTTTATAATAAATATTGTTGATACTCTATTTAAATAATAAATTTAATATATTAAATATTTATTATCACATGTATATTAATTTGATCGATAAATTTTTTTCCGGTCCCCCTAATCATCCATCCTGGGCCCATCCCTGAAAATTTGTGTATGACCAAGAGGTCAAACAAGCACCAATATTCTCAACATTCGGTCTGCCTTGGACTCGAATACATGAATTTTATCATGTCACGTATGAAAAATGCTAATATGTACCCTATTGTGATATTGGGCCAATAAAAAATGGGCTTGTAGTAATTAGACTTACAAATAATAATAACCTCCTAATATAAATATAAATTGGGCTTGTAATTTGAAAATGAGTTAAATTGAATTGTTGTGGGATGTAGGCCCAACATTAGATTAATGAATAAAATATTAAAAGGAACATTATTTTAAGTTTATTTATTTTATTTTATTTTTTTAAATTTTATCCTATTTATCCAGCTAGAGTATGAATCCATATGAAAATTAGTCTTCTTTTTATGGAAAGTGAACAAATATACTTGAATCTGTATAAAAAAATTAAATCACTGAAAACTAAATACTCCTTCAATTTAAAAAAGAATGTTATTTTAAATACTTTGAAAATTTTCACAATAAGTATTATTTTACCAAAAAAATACAATTTTTCCAATATTATTCTAAATAATCTACTTAATTTAGTTAATTATTTTTTCATTTTATAAAATATACCAACTAAATATCAATTTTTAATTTCTTAAAAAATAGTAAAAATGATTTTTTTTTTAAATGGAGGGAGCACGGTAGAAACAATTACGTGACAGTCTTGGCAAATTATATGGCATTTTACGTATCAAAATGGAATCTTAATTCTAATATATTAATCATATCCAGAGCACGTCTTCCGTCAGTCTTCGCGCTGTGATTCAATCGGACAAAGAAGAAGCAAAAATGGAGAGGAAGGATAACGAAATCGTCACAGGAAATGGGGAAATCGAGGTTCCGAAAGACGGTTCAATTTGTGGCTTCGATTCTCTGCACCGACTCCTTCAATCTTCCCTTTCTCCCCACCTTTTTCAGGTCAAATTGTCTCATACTTTCAGTTGTTGAATTTTTTTTTTAGTGAACTTCTGGTTTTGAGTTGAACGAAGATCTAATTATGATCTCATACTATTTGATTGTTTATTCAATAATTATATTTGATTTTTTCGACTTGAATTGAGCTGCCTACGGTGTTAGATTGTCGGTAGAATCCCTCAAGGATTTAGGGTGGCCCTTTTTTGGGGAGGGGTGTATGAATGTGATAATCTGATTCCGGTCTTATTAATCATCCATAGGGCTCTAAAGAGTCGAGTTGAGTTGAGCTGAACACATTGTTGTTAAAGTTTTCTGAATTTTTTTAGAGCTCGAATTTAGCGAGTCGAGCTACACACATTGTTATTAAAGTTTTCTGAAATATTATCGAGCTTGTATTTAGCTGAACACGAGTCGAGCTTGAGTAGTTGACATATTTACGGCGTTTTTTACTTATCGAGCTCGAGTCGAGCTTTAGGTTTTATCAAACTAGAATGTTTAAGTTTATTTGATATCTTTTGTTGAATATAGTTTAAATGAGTCTTTAACGAACGATATCTCGTTGAGTATGGAGTAGCTTGGTTTGATTTTTAGCCATAAGTGAGTGTTTTGTTACAGGAAGTAAGCCGATTACTTGTGGGGCTAAACTGTGGAAGAGCACTTGATGCCATTCCTATTCCTGAGCCTGCTAAATCTCTTTCTTCAAAGCATGACTTTGATCTTCAGGTAAATCTGCTCGATTAGTATTGTTGACTAATTTTGCTCTCTTTCATGTTTATAAGAGTTATCATATTCATGCTACTGTTACAAAATACATGTTTGCTTCTGGAGTCTGTCAATTCGCAAGCTCCATTTTTATTGAATTTGCATCTTTATATGGATTGGATGTTATTGTAATGAATGAACCAGTTGACTATTGTTTCTTATGCTTACATGTTTAGATTGTTATTGATTTCTTGATAGTGCAGGCATTTTCTTTTGGTGCCGAAAAGGAGTCGCTGAGAGAACCTCGTGTTGTGAGGGTTGGTCTGATTCAGAATTCCATTGCTCGTCCAACAACAGAACCAATACCAGATCAAAAAAGGGGTATCTTTCAGAAATTGACGCCTATCATCGAGGCTGCGGCTGCTTCTGGGGTCAACGTATTATGCTTACAGGTAGCTACTCACTCTTCCATCACAACAACTATTCAGCTCTTGCCATAAGAGACTGACCGACCTTCATGTAGGAGGCATGGATGATGCCGTTTGCATTCTGTACTCGTGAGAAGAAGTGGTGTGAATTTGCAGAGGCCGTGGATGGAGAATCAACACAATTTCTCCAGGGATTTGCTCGCAAATACAACATGGTTATAATAAGTCCCATTCTTGAAAGGGATGCAAATCACGGGGAGACTATCTGGAATACGGCTGTTATAATTGGAAATCATGGCAACATAATCGGAAAGCATAGGAAGGTAATATATACACACACATATATAAGGTCTTGGTGATTGATTATTGTTTTGCTGAACATGTGATCAATGGCATTCGCAGAATCATATACCTAGAGTCGGGGATTTCAATGAGAGTACGTACTATATGGAAGGGAATACTGGGCATCCTGTGTTTGAGACGGCTTATGGAAAGATTGCTGTTAATATATGTTACGGAAGGCATCATCCTCTCAACTGGTTAGCTTTCGGTTTAAATGGAGCTGAGATTGTTTTCAATCCATCAGCAACCGTTGGTGAACTCAGCGAACCGATGTGGCCTATCGAGGTGCCCCCTATTATTTTATCTCCGTCTCTTTCTCACCTATACAACTGATCGTTACACTTGAATCTTGCAGGCGCGTAATGCAGCAATAGCAAACAGTTACTTCGTCTGTTCAATCAACCGAGTTGGGACTGAAACCTTCCCAAACCCGTTTACCTCAGGAGATGGGAAGCCACAACATAGAGATTTTGGACACTTCTACGGCTCTAGCTATGTGTCAGCACCCGATTCCTCTTGTACCCCGTCCCTATCGCGTCACAGGGACGGGCTGCTGATATCGGACATGGATCTTAACCTCTGCCGGCAACTTAAGGACAAGTGGGGATTCCGCATGACGGCCCGATACGACATGTATGCGGATTTGTTTGCTCGTTATGTGAATCCCGATTTTGAACCCCAAGTAATTTCTGATCCTTCGATAAATACGAAAACCTTTTGAGCAGAAGAGAATGGAACTCCAAATTTGCTTATCATGGTATGGAGTTGCAAGCTTCTTGATGCTGCTCGTGTCTGTAAATGGTTTCAATTCTTGTCCAAATACAAAATGTTTGTCATCATCTTTTTTTTTAAATTTATATTTTTCTGTGGATAATTGTTCTCCTAAAGTTTCATCTGAAAAAAAAAAATTGGAGTTTACCCATTTCTTTTTTATTACAAAATCAAAATGCAGCTTTATAACTTCATTAAACTGCTTATCACTTGTTTCTTTGATTTTGAAGTTGTGCCGGATGATCTAACATATTGCGGAAAAGATTCATTTTTTGAAGAAATATATGAGGAGTGAGAGTATTAAACAAATCAATAAATATACAAAATTATATAAATGATAAATTTATAAATTTTTAAAAGGTTATACTTTTGTCTAATTTACCAAACTTACAAAACTACCATGATATGGAGTTGTGGAAAAATAGCCCACCTGGTGGGCCGGTCCATCTAAAACCAAAATTTGGATGGACTTTTGAAAAGAGGCCTATAATATTTATAGTGGGCTTCGTTGGGCTGGCCAAATATATATAGGTCGGATTTAAATTTCACTCGGCCCATACGAGAATATCTACTGGATTGATTGGACTCAGTCTAAACGAATTGTCCGAATTATCACCTCTATAACTTCTTTTTAACAGAACTTACAAATAATACGTGAATTTATATTTTTTTAAAGGATCATATAAATACAATCATCAAAATTTGACAAAAATAAAATATTGTACCTGGGTGGGTGATTTAGCCTCTGATTTTGGATACCCGACTCGATTCGTGCGAATTTTATCCAAAGAATTTTTTTGGGTATCAAATTTTAACAAAATAAATTATAAGTGTACACCTCTTTCAACAACCATAAAAAAACAAAAAAATGATTCAATTATAAATATCAACTAAAAAAAATCGACCCGACAGGTACTCAAGGGATTAGATACTCAAGGGATGGGTACTCGCAAAATTGAATTAAAAGGTCGTGTTTTTTATCAGATACCTCATACATCGAATACCCAACTCAAAAAATTCGAAACTCGACCTTGAGCCTACACCTAGGGGTGTAAGTGAGTCGAGACAACTCGCGAGCCACTCGGATCGACTCGCTAAAAGATCGAAATCAACAAGTCGAGCTCGAGCTCGAGCTACTCGAGTAGGTGTCGAGTTCGAGCTCGAGCTCATTGATACTCGGCTCGACAAGCTCGCGAGCTTAATCGAGCTTATGGTAAATTACTAGTTTACCCTTTAAAGTTGACATAATTATAAATATATTTTAATTTTATAAGGTCTCCATTAACAACATTTTGTAGTATCATTAATGTTTTCAATTTAAATTTATTTTTATATTTTTTATATTTTATTTTTTCATGAATCGAGTCGAGTCGAGCCGATCCCGAGCTCAACGAATTTCTACCGAGTCGAGCTCGAGTTTGAAAAAAATGAACTCGGCTGAGGTCGAACCTGCCGGTACTCGGCTCGACTCGGCTCATTTACACCCCTACCTACACCTAACTGCCTAAGTGTACCTCTATCAAAATGAACACTTGTCGTAATACATATTTGGAAACAAGCCACAAATTTGACAAAACTAAAATATTGTAAAAAAGTCTAAACCCGCGCGGGTCAAGAGATTCTCCCTTCACTTAAATGATTCAAACAACCTCTGGGACACCCTCAGGAAGACCATTTAATTCTCAGTTGAAACCCTCTAATGGTTTCTGCTAAACCAACATATTTGCTTCGGTGGTGATAGAATCTCCGTAAGGTGGGCTTATTGAAGGGTTGAGACAGATCCAAAGCAGTCTCATGAATGCCGGGCTGGGCCACCTCGAATGAGCCCCTGTGTGATTTCTGTTGAAGCATATACGGATCGAAAGGCATACGACAAAATGGTGAGGCAGATTCGCGGTTAGGTGCGAGAGAAGCCTATTCTCCCGTACTACCTTTTGTTTTTTCATTTTTTAAGGAGAAGAGAGTAGCTATAGAGGAAATAGCTGTTGTGTATCGAGGACTGGTGGAAGATTTTTTCGAATTCGTATAATTAATTCGTATTCGAATTCGAATTTGATTTTTTCGAATTCGAATCATCCTAATCGAATTCGAATCACGAATCGAATCAAAAATATTTGATTTGTTTACAATCCTATTTCGAACAAGTCACTTGACAAAATAAAATATTGTACTCCAGCTAAAAACTCTGAAATGAATATTTTTATAATATATATTTTCGGACAAGCATTGCATAAGTAAATTCAAAGAATTCATATGATTTGATTTGGAAAATGAAAAACCCGGAAAAAAAAACATAAAATATCAAAATAGTGTAGTAGGAAAAAAGAAAAAAATGAGAGAGAGAAAGTGAAGGCTGGAAATTTTCGGAACCTCTAATATGTGGTCAAATGAGAATTGGCAGAAACCATATATCCTACGTCAGCACAAAAACACTCATCCTTATCTACCTTCTTCCTCGTTCTTCAATTGCTTCCCCATTTCAGCAGTAACAGAATCAACGCATGCGTTATTTGATAGATTTGTGTGTATACATAGTTGTTGCATATATCTCTCTATCTACCAATATCAATTTCTCAGTTATCCGAGGAAAGGTGTTGAACAATGACGTCCATATGTCCCTCGACGTTTCCGTCGCCGCGTACGGATCCCAATCCTCACAAGCTCAACTTAATTAATTCCAGATTAAGCTCCTCGAAGTTTAGTCGAAGAAGCTCGCAATCGGGGGTTTCTCTCTCTAGGGTTTCTCATTCGGCTTTTTGCTGCCCTTGCGTCAATAGAAGCAGTGGTGGCGATTCAGGCTCCGAGTCAGGCTTTGAGGACACTTGGCGGTGGGATTTCGGTATTCAGGAGACTTTTAGGAATGCAATTAAGCGTTTTGATGATTACATGAGCTCTTTGAAGGATCAGAGAGTGAACGGAAGTATGGTGGTGGCGGAGAAATTTGAAGTTGAGGAGTGGGATTGGGAGAGATGGAGGAAACATTTTGTTGAGGTTGATGAGCAGGAGCGCATTGTATCGATTTTGAAGGTGTTTTATGTGAATATGTTCATTGACTATTATTATATTTTAAATAAATAAGTTATAAGCCGTTCCTGGAGTTGTCATTTTGATGGCTTCTTCTGGTTTGTTCGGTTTTTACCCTTTTTCTGTTAAAAAATGTTTGTCTCATTAGTCATTATTGTCCGGAGTCTCAACCATTAACATGGCTTGTCTTAATTCTCAACAGTCTCAGTTGGCCAGCGCTATTGAGAGAGAGGATTATGAAGATGCTGCTAAACTTAAGGTGGCAATTGCAGCTGCTGCTACGAGTGATACAGTTGGTAGGGTGATGTCCCATTTAAAGGTAGTCTTATCTGTTTTTGCCAAATGACGTGCCCTGCTCACCTTACTGTCTTTTTAGCTGTTTACTGCTCTTTCTGTTATAGGTAAGTTCCTATTATATAATTTCCTCTGATTTTCTATAATCTAATTGCAGAAATGCGTGGAGGAAGAGCGATATGGGGATGCAGCTCTTGTACGTGATTATGCTGGGACTGGATTGGTGAGTTAGCCAAATACCTGAGCATGCTGGAAATGCACATGTTGAGCCTGAATTTTCTCATAAACTAGTTGTTCACTATTTTACAAGAAATTTGTCATTTCTATGTTACCTACTCTGCTTCATCTGTAATTTAACACGGAACATGCAAATTGCCTTTTTAACATCAAATGGTTCTATATCTCAAGTTATACGGTGAGTACAACCTGTTCTTGTCTTCATCTCTTCAGTATACTGGTATCCGATATCTGTCATGTGAGAGCACATAAGAAAGCAAGTGGGAAAGACCTAGTATACCAGCATGAGTTTTGTTTAATAATATTGCTCTCTAAATCATTGTTCTAGCTTTCTGAATTGTCTTTCAATGTGGCCTTCAGGTTGGATGGTGGGCTGGAGTTTCAGAAGATGCTAATGATCCTTATGGTCGGATTATCCATATAACTGCTGAATACGGAAGATACATTGCTAGAAGTTACAGTCCTAGGTAATATCATTGCTATTCAGTGGCTGGATTTAGTCACCCTGAGGTGGACGTTTAAAATACGAAAAAGAAACAACAAAGCTAAATAAAACATAAACATTGGTTTTCGATTCAGTCCAGTTGACCAGAAATTCATATTGAACCTAGCTGAACTTAAATAAAGAACACCCTCAAGTGTGATGCGTTATTTTCAGTTTCGGTGTGGTTCTAATGGTCAGGCTGATTAACTGAACCATGTTCTTTCTCCTTTTCTGCTGGTCTTCCCAAAGTTATTTGAACAGTACTTAGATATGAAGTGATAATTATGCAGAAGTAATAGCCAGAGCCTTCATTAGGGATGTGGTTCCTTTAAATGTTTAACTGATCTGTTTAGAATCAGAACTTGCCAATGATTAACTTGGTTTTTTCCATCTGAATTTTCATGGCAGACAGCTTGCTACAGCCTCTCGTGGTGCCCCCTTGTTTGAGGTATATCTTAGAAATGATAAGAGGGGCGATTATAAGCAGCAGGTATCTTCTTTTCTCCCTCAAGATTAAGAAAGATCGCTATATGTGCATCAACAAATATTTTTGGTCTAACTGTGATTAACATGTTCTGTACCTGTGTATTTTTTCTTTTACTGTTCATATTATGCTATTAATTTAATTTGGTGGCTTCCCTGTTGTTTTGGCTGTATATTTATGTGGGTATTTTCATCAACGTGGGAGTATTCAGTATTTGGAGAATTTGTAATTTTTTTGTTCTGTTATACCATAATCATATAAAATGTAGGATGATTTCTTGCTTAATTATTCAAGGCACATTTATGTTTAAGATTTCGATCAATTCATGTTATTCTTTATGGTATCAATAAGATTTCGTGAATTCCCAGTTGTTTTGGCCGCCACACTTTATGCTATTAATATGGAAGTATCAAGTATTTGGAGAATTCATAATTTTTCGAGCTGTTATACCCATAAGCATCATAAAATGTAGGACACTTTCATGCGTTCTTTATTGATGCGCATTTGTGTTGAACATTTTAATCAATTCATGTTATTCTTTGAATGGAAGTCTGAGAAGAGCGGGGGTCTGCTGCTTACTTTTCTTCTATATATTTTAAATTGACGAGAGCATTAAAATACCTGTTCTTTTGCCTTTGCCTCTGCAGATTACCTTTAGTATTCTTTTACCATATGTAAAGATATATGTGTCACTTGATCTGTAGGCCGTTTACTTGAAGCGTAAAGGAGCTCCCCCAGATCTTTATGTTCCATCCTTTATGCCACCAGGAAGTCCCAGAAGCCTGGACTCTCATGATGCAAGAGACAACAAAAGTAAGCTATTTGAAAGAAGCTTTGAAGATACAGACGATAGTGAAGACAGGGATGATGATGCTGGTTTCGATAATATATTGCGGGACATGATTCCTGGTGTGAAAGTCAAGGTTGTTAAAGTAACAGCACCAGAGAAGGTGGACAGGGATATAATATCTAAAGTGATCGAGCAGATAATAGATGAAGAGGAGGAAGAAAAGGACTATGACATAGAAAGTGTGGATTCTGACAATGAAATTAAAAGTGAAAACGATGACGAGCATAGTGATATAGAGCTGGATTCTGGTAGTGAAATGATCGGAGAAAATGAGCAAAATCATATTTCTCTTGAGGTTGTTATGGGTGATGGGTTCCTCCAGAAAATGACGCGTGGTGCACATGCCAAAGACTGGCTTCGTGTTCCAGCAAAACTAGAGAAAAAGGGTCCGACATCATTTACGTTTACCGTGGAGGAAGAAACCAAAGAACATATATCTGGTGGTGATGGACAGACTGCAAAAAACAAAAGAGCTAAGCTTCTAGGTCAGCGCAGCGTTGACAATATTATGCTTGATCTTGTGAAGTCCATTGGCAAAGGGAAGATCCCTATGAAGGTTGGTTTAAATTGTTGAGGCCTAGGCGTTCAATTAGTATTTGCTGGTGTTGATGTCTTTATTCAGTCCATCTGGAGAATAATTTTATCAATCTGCAGGTTCTAAATGATGTTGGTGAATTACTAAGTCAAACACTCAATCAAGCTCGACATCGTCAGCCACTCTCTGGGTCCACCACATTTAACCGAATTGATGTTTCGTCATCGTCGGATCCACTAAATGGTGACTAATTTTAATTTTCAACTGTTATGTAGGTCTTGCTTGCTATTACCTTTTCCTTGCTACGACCATCAACCATTTTCTTCTTGCTATTACTAGTATCGCTCATGTGCGATGCACGGAAATCTATTTAAAAAGTAATTATCTTATTAAATTAAATATAATATTATCTAATATAAAAAAATAGAATTATTATATTCTAACTAAATGAATATTTGAATAATCATTTTTTTCTTTTTTTACGATCAACCTGAACTTTGCTCTTTCCCACATTTGGTAGCAATTTTCGGAGAAAAAAGAAGCTATTTAAAATAAAAATATTTAGAAAATACAATATTTATTTTTAAATTCTACAAAATTATTTAAAATATCATAAACTTAACTGAAAAAAATGTAGAAATTATTTTAATAAAAAATCTATTTTCATAAAAAAAGATCGAATAATTTTGGTATTACTTCAAATAACTTTAAATATTTTTAAACGGATTTATTTTTTCAAAAAAATAATTAAAAAGATACTTATATCATAAATTTTGACTTTTCATAGATACTTCCACATGTCTTAAACGAAATTTTATAGATTTTAAAATAAATTTTCAAGATAACTTTCAAATAGTTTGAATAAAGTTTTAGAGTTTAAAAGATAATTTTCAGAAATTTATAATAGTTTTATGATTTTAAAAAAACAATAATTATTTTATTTTTCTTGCTTAAAATGATTTGATTTGAATGTTTTTTATATAAAAAACTCAATTTTTTAATATATTTTCAACATGTTTAAGTTAATTTTCTGGTATTTTAAATGAAGTTTAGAATTTAAGAAATAACTTTTAGAAGATTTTTTAAAAATTTAATGTTATTTAAATATTTTCTTATATTTTTTTATTTTTCTCACTTAAATTGTTGTGGGGGTCGCAAACATTAAAAAACGTATAGTTCAGAGTGTGATTGAAAAAAAAAAACTGAAAAACGCGCATACTACATGTTGCAAAATAATATTAACCCACAATATAAATAATGTAAATATCAATTTCTCCCAAGTGATATATGGATTTAATATAACTTACATTTTATAAATATATTATTTTATAAATTTACATTAAGATCAAATATTCAATGTAAAAATAAATTATATCTACTTTTAAGAATGAATATCTCCTAATATTGAAACCCAAACATATATTTAGTGTGTGTGTATGTGTGTATGTGTGTGTCCACCTTAACCTATGCGAACTCGCAACAGCTTAATTGAAAATGAATACTAAAACAAATACAAATACATAAATATCACACGACACACCAAAATATATCAAATAAAATAAATAGAATTTTATTACAAGAAAATTAGTGTTTTCTTTTATTTTTTTTTTCAATTTTTTTAAATATTTTGATTTATCCAAATAATTTTTCAAAATTTAACTATAACTATTTACTTTATTTTAAGAAAAATTAAAGTTTTAATATTTTACATGGTGGTTTAATATACTCAAATATTTTAGATTTTAAATAAATCTTGATATTAATTAAATAAAATTCAATGATTATTATATAGTTGGACTAACCAAATAAAGCATATGAATTCTTCAATATATCTTAGTAATATATGTATGCGTTGAAATTTATTTAAAGATACAATTAATATATATATGTCTGTATATTTTGCTTAGGTTGCAAAATATGAAAAAATGCGACAAAGTATTGTTTATATTGAGAACTCTAAAAAACTTAGTTAGCTCAAGCATGTTAATTTTATTTTTTAAATAGAAATATAGATTGTAGCACATGTAAAATCTCATAGTTTAGATTGCAAAGTGTAATTATTTTATAACGAAATAATATTAATAAATAGAAAATATGAATATGTAATAAAAAATAATTTCAAGATTAATTATCATATATAAATATATGTAAAGTCGCAGTCCCATGATTAATTATAACAAATTAATATTTGTAAATATAATAATTTAATTAGTCAATCATTAAATTATACATTAACTTTTACTTTTAATTTATTAAAGTATACATTCATTTATTAAGGAAGGTAATACTTAATATTGTATTAATTTGAAGAAAAAAATATAATTAATGCTTTAGAAGAAATTAAGAATGTCTTAAAAATATATTTTAGGCGGGAAAAGGTAATTTACAATAATAACCCTCATTTTACTTTTATATATATATATAGATGACATATTTGCATCTCATTTGTCAGGACTATATATTGGTGCACATGGGCTTTACACTTCAGAAGTTATTCATATGAAGCGTAGATTTGGGCAGTGGAAAGAGGATGGAAGCACCAAAAAACCATCGAAAATTGAATTTTATGAATATGTTGAAGCTGTTAAATTAACTGGAGATGCTTATGTTCCAGCTGGCCAGGTGATTCACTGATTTGTGCTTATACTGTTAGACTACAATTTTTTTTTATACTGCATATTGGTATTACACACTTGTATCAATTAAAACAGGGTTCGCTATGAGTGACCACTCTTCGTATTTCTGGAGGTGTACTCTAGTTAGCAGTTCATGCTTGCATTCACTAATATTGCATAACCAGCATGCATAGTATGCTTTGTATAATAATGGAACAGAAAAAAACAGCTGGAGACTATGGTTATCTGTGCATTCTCTCTCACCTTGTTTTCATTTTACAGGTTGCTTTTCGAGCAAAAGTTGGGAAAAAATATCAGCTCCCACATAAAGGGATTATCCCAGAAGAACTTGGGGTGGTATGTATGTTCTCCAACATTTGCATTGAGAATGTGCGATGAAATTGATAATCACCCATTACTCTCGTCTTAATTGCAGATTGCTCGATATAGAGGACAGGGAAGATTGGCAGAGCCTGGGTTCAAGAGTCCTCGATGGGTTGATGGGGAACTTGTTATATTGGATGGAAAGGTGGTTATAGATTTGGCTTCGTTTTTGTTTTAACCGATTGATCCATATCCTGGTTTCTGACCTGCTTATCTAATATGATGTGCAGTACATAAAAGGAGGGCCAGTTGTGGGCTTTGTTTACTGGGCTCCTGAATATCATTTCCTGGTATTCTTCAGCCGGCTGAGGCTGCTGGATTGAGGCAGATAATTCATTTTTGATTTTGTTATTAGGAAAGTTTGGATGTGGCAATTTGAATGTGTGTGTATATATAATGATGTATAACACTCTCTACGGCGTTTATATATATAGTACTGCCTGCTCAGGGCCGCTCCTCTTAAGGGGCTCCAGAAAAATGTGCCTACTGCACTCGAGAAAATCCTAGCCTCTAGATATTCGATGGCCCTACCGCCTTCTTTTCTTTACAGTTTGGACTAAATATCACACATTATTTAATCCATGAAAATCTTAATCAAATCAAACAGACATGAGATCGAAACTTTCCGCAAGTTTACCAGTTCACATTAAAATCATTTTATTTCACTATCAGACGTTGATTACTGTGTCAAGATAGAAAACCATGCAGCTCATGCAATTCCATGTCATACACCAACAGCTTATGTGGCATCCTGTCACACTGCTCATCCACATCAGATTCCAAGTGGCAAGATGAGTCAGCATTCTTGTGCCTCAAGACATATAATGGAAGAGTTGGTCAACTCAACTGATGAAGCATTAATTGGAAGCCAAGTACAGCCTGAGGAGTGTCTCCCAGCTTCCAGGAAGAAGACAAAGTTGATGCAGCAGCTTTCATTAATGAACTGCAAAAGCAGCTGTACACAAGAACCAATCCAACGGCTATTAGTGTGTTGATCAAGTTTGTTTGTTGTTCTTGTTGTAGTTAGCCGCCATGTTGTTAACCTAGATGTTGGTGATTTCATTTGTATAAATAGATGATAGGCTACTGTTGTAAAGATGATCCAATACATCAATACACAAAACAAAAATATTAAGCTGCAATCCTTTTTTTCTTCACTATGCCTTTGTTTGCAAGAATAATAGTTTTTCTGATATGGTATCAGAGCAGGTCTTAGGGTCTGTTTCTGAATACTTCTCTTCTATCATTTCCCTTCTATCCATTGTCTCTAACCATGGCAGCTGAAAATACTGGAACCATCAATATACTTACTGCTACTGTCCCTGCTATCACTCCTCAAAATCCTATCATCCAACTTCAGAGTCAGCTCATCTCTCTCAAACTTGATGAGTCTAACTATCTTATATGGAAACAACAGGTCCTAACAGCCATCCGTGGATATGGCCTTGAAGGATACATCACTGGAGAGGAAGAAAAACCTGAAAAATTCAACACCACAGCCACTGGTCAAGAGCTTAATCCATCCTTTGTTCTTTGGATCAAACAAGATCAGCTCCTTGCTTCTTGGATTCTGTCATCTCTCTCTGACAGCATACTCACTCTCATGGTGGGGCTAAGCTCGTCCAAGGAAATATGGGACACTCTTCAAGTCAATTTCTCTAGCCAAAACAAAGCAAAGGTTATGCAACACAAGCTGCAACTTCACAATCTCAAGAAAGCTGGAATTTCCATGAGGGAATTCTTGAGTAAAATGAAAGGGTGCTTTGATATACTTGCCTCAGCTGGACAGGCAATATCTGAATCAGATCAGATTTTATATATCCTTGGAGGTCTTGGCTCAGAATATGATTCAGTCATGGTGAATATTGCTTCCAGAGGAGATGCCATTACTGTTCCAGAACTACAAGCTCTCCTGTTGAGCTTTGAGTCAAGATTAGAGAGTAACCAGCCGTCTCTCACCAATTCTGATGGTTCCCAAATCTCTGTCAATTCAGTAACTCAAACCACCAAGGGGAGATTTCCAGCAAACAATTACCAAGGAGGAGGAGGCAGAGGCAATGGTTACAATAATAATAATTCTGCAGGAAGAAATGGTGGAAGGAACAACAACAACAACAGAGGAGGTTACAGAGGTGGCCGTGGTGGAAGGTTTATCCAAGGAAAAGTAACATGTCAAATCTGTTACGTTCAAGGACACACTGCAGACAAGTGTTGGTATAGGGCTGACCCCTCTTATCAGGGGCAAAGGAACAACCAACAGACTCAGAACTATAACAATCCAAGAAATCCTTCACTTAACATGGTCCAAGTTCCAAACTATGGTGGTGATGGTGGAGGAGATAATAGCTGGTATCCTGATACAGGAGCCTCCAACCATGTGGCAAACGATTTCAGTAATCTCAACCTCAGCAATATGAGTGAATACCATGGATCCTCTAAAGTGCAAATGGGCAATGGTGCTGGTGAGTCAATTGCTCACATTGGTAACACTCTTCTTTCCTCCTCTAACCAATCTAGAGCTTTCATTTTAAGAAATCTGTTGCATGTCCCAAACATTACCAAAAACTTGTTAAGTGTATCTCAGTTTGCTCTTGACAATAATGTGTTCTTTGAATTTCACCCATCTTTTTGTCTTGTCAAGGACCAAGTAACTCAGGATGTGTTACTCCAAGGGAATCTTAAAGCTGGACTCTACCATTTCAACCTTCAACCTCTCAAGCACCACATCTCATCCAATCATGTTCCTGCTTCTAGCTTTAATTCTGTTTTTCCTAGTTCTGTTTCAAATTCAAATGTATTTTCCATTTCCCTAAGCAAAGACCCTAGTCTAGACACATGGCATCAAAGAATGGGACATTGTAGCTATGATATTGTAAGAAGGGCTTTGCAAGATTGTAATATTTCCATTTCAATGAAAGAATCTGCCGATTCCCCTTGTCAATCCTGTCTCTTGGCAAAAAGTCATAGATCTCCATTTCCAAATTCTGTCACTACTTATACTTCACCTTTCCAGCTTGTTCATAGCGACTTATGGGGTCCTGCACCCACCAAATCTCGAAATGGTTTCTCATATTACATTAGTTTTATTGATCACCATTCTAAGTTTGTTTGGATATATTTGTTAAAATTCAAGAGTGAAGTTACCTCAGCCTTCCTTAACTTCAAAAGTATGGTTGAAAACCAGTTTGGTGCTAAGCTGAAATGTCTTCAAAGTGATGGGGGAGGTGAATTTCAAGGCTTAAAATCCATACTACAAACTGCTGGGATAGAACACAGAATCTCTTGCCCTTATACCCCTCAGCAAAATGGGATAGCCGAGAGAAAGCATAGACATATAGTAGAGATGGGTTTGTCTCTTTTGGCTCAGTCTCATTTGCCCATACATTTCTGGGATGATGCCTTCATTTCTTCTGTCTACACCATAAACAGATTACCCACCAAATCTCTAAGCTATAAAAGCCCACTTGAAATTCTCTATAAACATAAGCCTGCATATTCTAAGCTTAGAGTCTTTGGATGCCTTTGTTTCCCCTACATCAGACCTTATAACAAAAACAAGCTGCAATTTAGATCTGCTCCATCCACCTTTATTGGATATAGCAATCAGTACAAAGGATACAAAGTATTGCTGCCTGATAAAAGAGTTATCATCACAAGGGATGTGGTGTTTAATGAGAAAGTTTTTCCCTATGAAAGCTCTAAGTTAAATTCTCTTCCCAAACCCAATGCCTTTCAAGGCATTTTACCCACACCACCACTGATTCACTCACTTCCAGCTGATTCCTCAAATCTCATCCCTCGTACTGCTCCTG
Source organism: Ajuga chamaepitys (assembly GCA_958295605.1). Classification (NCBI taxonomy): domain Eukaryota; kingdom Viridiplantae; phylum Streptophyta; class Magnoliopsida; order Lamiales; family Lamiaceae; genus Ajuga; species Ajuga chamaepitys. The sequence goes on from OY282496.1 coordinate 70,692,637, forward strand.
TCCCAGCAGACAACTCTACCTTTGACCACGCTGATTCTGCTGCTTCTGCCAATCATAGCCCTCCTCATACACCAGCTAGTTCATCTCACTTCCCTTCCTCTCATTCTCCTACTCAGTCCCTTGTTCCCGCTCCACCACCCCCTATCCATCCTATGGTAACCCGATCTAAGGCAGGAATCTTCAAACCCAAACTCTACTCCACTATTCTTGCTCCTAGAGAACCCAAATCCTACAAAGAAGCCCTTCTTGATCCAACTTGGCACAAAGCCATGAAGTCTGAATTTGATGCTCTCTTGAAGAACAAAACTTGGGTTCTTACCACCCTTCCTCCTGGTAAAAACCTTGTTGGCAGTAAATGGATTTTCAAAATTAAAAAGAATCCCGATGGTGTGATTATCAGACACAAAGCTAGATTAGTAGCTCAAGGATACTCTCAAGCAGCTGGTTTGGACTTTTATGAGACTTTCAGCCCTGTAGTAAAACCTACTACCATACGGGTTGTCTTTTCCATTGCTGTCTCTCACAGTTGGAGCATCAAACATCTTGATGTGGACAATGCATTCCTACATGGTGAGTTAGTTGAGGAGATTTACATGAAGCAACCACCCGGTTTTGAGACACACTCTTCTGATGGAGCTGAACTGGTCTGTAAACTGTCAAAGGCCCTTTATGGCCTCAAACAAGCATCCAGAAGTTGGTATCTCAAAGTTAAAGGCCTCTTGCTTTCATGCGGTTTTTCCGCTTCCAAAGCTGACACCTCTCTCTTTTGTAAGTTTCATGGCACTTCTATCATTTACATTCTAATCTATGTAGATGATATCATCATTACAGGCAATTCTGAAACGGCCATTCAAGCTGTAATTCACCAATTGAGCTCTCACTTTTCTCTCAAGAATATGGGGGAAGTTCAACACTTTCTAGGCCTTGAAGTGACTCAGACTGAACAGGGATTACATCTCAATCAGAAAAAGTATATCAAGGACCTATTGCACAAGGCCGACATGACAGAAGCCAAAGGTATTGCCACGCCCATGGTCACATCTCCTCAATTATCCAAACATGATGGCAGTCCCTGTTCTAGTGGCTTTCTCTATCGAAGTATTGTTGGGGGTCTTCAGTATGTGACTATTACTCGACCAGAAATCTCTTATGCTGTGAACAAAGTTAGTCAGTATATGGCCGCACCCCTTGATTCTCATTGGAAGGCTGTCAAACGGATATTGAGGTATTTAGCAGGAAGCCCCGATTATGGAATCCACTTCCAGAAGTCTTCCCACCAGAATCTTATTGGCTTCAGTGATTCTGACTGGGCCACTGACGTTGATGATCGTAAATCCATCACTGGCTTCTGTATATTCCTAGGATGCAATTTGGTTTCTTGGAAATCCAAGAAACAGCAAAGTGTTTCCCGCTCTAGCACCGAATCTGAATATCGCAGTCTTGCTCACCTTACAGCTGAGCTCATTTGGCTCAAATCTCTTCTTCGTGAACTCAAAATTCCTCTTACCACCACTCCTACTGCTTGGGTCGATAATTTGAGCACCATCTCACTTGCCTCCAATCCGGTTTTACATGCTCGCACTAAACATGTAGAACTCGATTTACATTTCGTTCGAGAAGAAGTCTCTTCAGGAAGATTGCGAGTCTTACACGTTCCTTCTCACGATCAAACTGCAGATATCTTCACTAAACCACTTAGCAAACAATTCTTCACCAGGCTCCGCAGCAAACTCCACGTTTCCTCCCTCACCCAGCTCGAATTGAGGGGGGCTGTCAAGATAGAAAACCATGCAGCTCATGCAATTCCATGTCATACACCAACAGCTTATGTGGCATCCTGTCACACTGCTCATCCACATCAGATTCCAAGTGGCAAGATGAGTCAGCATTCTTGTGCCTCAAGACATATAATGGAAGAGTTGGTCAACTCAACTGATGAAGCATTAATTGGAAGCCAAGTACAGCCTGAGGAGTGTCTCCCAGCTTCCAGGAAGAAGACAAAGTTGATGCAGCAGCTTTCATTAATGAACTGCAAAAGCAGCTGTACACAAGAACCAATCCAACGGCTATTAGTGTGTTGATCAAGTTTGTTTGTTGTTCTTGTTGTAGTTAGCCGCCATGTTGTTAACCTAGATGTTGGTGATTTCATTTGTATAAATAGATGATAGGCTACTGTTGTAAAGATGATCCAATACATCAATACACAAAACAAAAATATTAAGCTGCAATCCTTTTTTTCTTCACTATGCCTTTGTTTGCAAGAATAATAGTTTTTCTGATATACTGTAGTTCCGTTGGAGAACCAGGACGAAAGGAGCGGGAGGGGGAACTGCCGGTGCTGTTCCCATGGCTGGGACATAGTGGAGAGACGGTGGTCGGACTACGACTTTGAGTGTGCGAGTAAGACTCCAGTAGCCGGGGGTTGGGGTGTGGGGCTGGGAAAAGAAACGGAGAAGAAAGGGTATCGGGATGGAAACTTTAACAGTACATCAATTAATTAGTATAAGGGAGAAATTATATGGCTGTATATAGAAGTACCCAAATTATTTATACTGAATTAAATTGAATTATGGGCTAGTAACATAAACACATAATGGGCTTTTATAAACCAAGGTTTGTAGGTCCATCAAAAGCCCGTTTCTACATTCTTGGACAGCATTCTTTTAAGCCCAAGTAGGTCGTTCCAAATAAATAATCAGGTAGGTTTTACGTGATGATATATTTCCAGACGTGGTTCCAAGGGCTCTAGAGATTTTCACGTCTTTGGTTGCATCGAAGGCCATGTTTAGATTTCCATTGTTATCATGGTCAAAGCATTTCCTGAATTGCTCGGAATCTTCGCCTGAGAACAGGCAAAGAGATCAAGAATGCTGGATGAATCTGATAACCTATGAGATATTACACATATATTGATAGGTAAATGGACTATTACATGATCATAAGAGAATTTAGTGTACCTAAAATGTGATGTGGTGTCTTTAGTAACTCTATAATTAAAAAAAACAACTTACTTATCTGATCCGAGATTATTTTTGTCCAACATTAAATTATGATATACTAAAAATATTTTGTGGTGATATTAATCGCCGTCTTGATAAAAGTATAAAAAGGATATTATGAATAACACAATACGTGAATTAGTGACTTTATTTTAGCTTTCAACTTAAACTAATAACTAATGACGTTCTTTAGCTTTTAACTTAAACTAATATGAATAATAATATTGTTTTCTCGCATAGAATGTGTACATTGTTTTGATTTCATTTGTTAATTTTTCTTTCATTTTTTCTGTTAATTTTTTCCTTTTCCTTTGTGTTACTTTTCCCTTTTTTCTTTTGATTTACTTTGTTAATTCCCTTCTTCCTTTAATTCATTTGTTAATTTTTTCCTTTGCTAATTTTTTTTTTACTCCTTCCTTTAATCATTTGTTAATTTTTATCTTCTTTCTTTGATTGTCTTTTATTTTTTCATTTTCCCCTCTTCCTTTGTTTTCCTTTCATAAATTTTTTCCTTAATATTCTATATCTCCCCTTTTATGCTTTAAATCTCTAGCTGTTGCAATTTAGTTGTTTCTATCACCTACATTATTAACAAAAAGTTGTGCATTGGTTTGGCTTCGTTTTCCTTTTAACCGATTGATTGATATCCTTTTTTGACCTAATTATCTAATATGATTGCAGTACATAAAAGGAGGGCCAGTTGTCGGCTTTGTTTACTGGGCAGCTGAATATCATTTCCTCGTATTCTTCAGCCGGCTGAGGCCGCTGAATTGAGTCGATAATTCTTTTCTTTTTTTTCGTTATTAGGTAAGTTTGGATGTGGCGATTTGAATGTGTGTATATATAATGATGTGTAACACACTCTACCGCGTTTATATATGTAGTGCTGCTCAGGGCCTCTTCTCTTATGAGGCGAAAGAGGCAGTCGCTTGGGCCCCTTTAAAACGAACGGCCCCCAAAACATAGTTGTAAGAGCAAATACATCAAAGCAATCTTTCTTAAAAGTAATTTATTAATTTTTGTGAAAAACAATGCCTAGAAATTTCAAAAAAAAACCATTGCTATGTACAAGTCAAGCATTAATTTATTAAGAGCAACGGGTAGGATATATCGTCATATAAAAAGTCAAGTCAATTGAATTATGGGCTGGTACTGTTCGATAATATAATTAACTCAAAATATAAAAATAATTCATAAATCAAGACCCTAAAAGGCTCAAACATTATTTGAAAAATACTTTTGTTTCCTTTAGCCGTTTGGAGTGGGGTTGGACGAAGTTTACTTGTGGGCTTTTAGAAACAAAAGTTTGTAGGCCCATTAAAAGCCTGTTTGTACATTCTTGGACAGCATCATTTTAAGCCCAATTAGCTGGATCTAAATAAATAAAAAGGTAGGTGTATGTAATGATATATTTCGAATATTTGATAAGAATATAAATAAGGCAAATATAGAAAAGGATATTGTGAATAACAGAAGACTCTTTTAATTTTTAACTTAAACTAATATTTAGTGACTTTCTTTAGATTTTAACTTAAACTAATATGAATAACAATATTCTTTTCTCGCATAGAATATGTACATTATTTTAATTTGATTTGTTAATTTTTCATTTAATTTCCTTTGTTAATTTTTTCCTTCTTCCTTTGATTTATTTATTTATTTATTTTCCATTTACTTTGTTAATTTTTTCTTCTTACTTTGATTTCCTTTATTAATTTTTTCCGTCTTTCAATTAGTTCTTTTGTTAATTTTTTTTCATTCTTCTAATGATTTCCTTTATTAACAACCAAATAAATGTGTTTAATAACATTTTACTAACTAGTAGGTGCATTTCGAAGGGGCACTGTATTAAACAAGATACAAACACTTTAATTTAAAAAAATTCAGAATAGACGACATATTTTTTATAAAGTTAGTAAAATTGAATTCGCAGTAAACAACATAAGAAAAAGTTTCATAATATTTCACTAACTGACAATTGCATTTCGAATAAACATTTTATCACTACAAGATACGAGCACACTTTTTAGCTTTAAAAAAAAAACGTACGTGATCCAGTAAAAAAACTCACACAATAAAGAATAGGAATCAAATATTTGGTTACCGTAAAAATTCTAAATGAAATGCGTATTCAATCAGATAAATTTTATATAATCCATGAATATACAAAGCACAAGAGGGAAACTATTGATCAATTTGTATGTATTGAGTGTGTGAAATATAGAACATAAGGAACCCTTTATTTAGGGCCAAAATCCAAAAAGAGAAAAAAATGACCTCCACTAAAGTGACCTCCACTAATATAACCTCCACTAACCTCCACTAATATAACCTCCTCTAAATTACATAAATGTTAATATTTATCGCGATGATCTCGTGATAAACATCGAGAGTTTGTCAAGAAAGAACCGGTGTCGTGGGAGGGTGTGTGCCTTTGTGAAGAAGTCTGCAAGCTGCATCGAAGATGAGACAAAGGGCAAGGAAATGGTGCCTTGCTCAAGATGATACCGAGTAATGTGACAGTCAATTTCGATATGCTTGGTACGCTCATGAAAGACAGTGTTGTGCGCAATGTGAATAGCACTCTTGTTATCACAATACATTGGTATTGGCCCATCAAGAAAAACACCCATATCAGCCAATAACCATCGTAACCATACAATCTCGCAAGTGGTAGAGGCCATGACACGATATTCTGTCTCGGTGGAAGAACGAGAGACAACATCTTGTTTCTTACTTTTCTATGAGATGAGTGAATCCCCTAGAAAAACACAGTAGCCAGTAGTGGACTTCCGGTCAGTTTTGTCACTGGCCCAATCTGCATCTGAAAAGGCACGAAGCTCCAAGGTTGATGTAGAGGGTAACAAGAGACTCTGATATAATGTTCCCCGAAGATAATGAAGAATACGCATGACTGCAGCCCAGTGAACAGAAGTAGGAGCACTAACAAACTGACTGACAATATGAACATCATATGCAATATCAAGACACGTAATGGTAATATAAACCAGGCTACCCACAATAGATCGGTATAAAGTAGGATCAGGGAGAGGTTCTCCATCAGTAGGAATGTAGCGAATATTGACTTCAAGAGGAGAGTCAGTCATACAGGTATCTGTGAGACGAGCCTGCTCAAGAATATCTTTGATAGATTTAGACTGAGAAAGAAGATATCCCCTTTTAGAATAAGCTACCTCAATACCCAAGAAATAGCGAAGATGACCTAAATCTTTCATCTCAAACTGACGAGATAAAGTATCTTTAAGACCTGTAATGCCTTCAGCATCATCACCTGTAATAATCATATCATCAACATATAACAAGAGCAGAATATGTCCTGCAGGGGAGGATTTGACAAATAAAGCAGAGTCATTGGTACTTTGAGTAAAACCAAGTGACAATACAACAGTGGAGAACTTATCAAACCAAGTTCTGGGCGCTTGTTTTAAACCATAGAGAGCCTCCTTGAGCTTGCACACTTGCCCCGGATGATGAGGAACACCCGGTGGCAGGGCCATGTAGACTTCCTCCTTAAGATCTCCATTCAAGAATGCATTTTTAACATTCATCTGTAGAAGAGGCCACTATCGAACAGAGGCAACAACAAGAAGAACTCGGACAGTGGTCATCTTAGCAACAGGCACAAAAGTCTCATCATAATCCATGCTATACTCTTGAGTAAAACCCCTAGCGACCAACCGAGCTTTGTATCGCTCAATTGAACAATCGGTGGTTTTAATCTTGTACACCCATCGTGAACCAATAACCTTCTGACCCGGAGGTGGAAAAACTAATTCCCAAGTACCAGTTTTGTTCAAAGCAGACAATTCCTCATTCATAGCTTCTTGCCATCATGGGCTGCCTCAGAGTAGGAGGTGGGCTCACAAGCAGAATTAATGTTGACAAGAAAAGCAACGAAAGATGGAGAAAAACAGGAATAATCAAAATCAGAAACCTGGGTGGATTTGCGAGCACGTCTAGGGTAGCAAGGTGGGTTTAGATCTGCAATCTCAAGAGGTTCTTGAGCAGACGTAGGAGGGGAAGTGGTATCTATGTTAGTGGACCTGCAGGAGACGTTAGGAGAAGCAGAAGATGTAGGTGGAGGATCAGATGCACAATCAGTAGTAAAAGGATCAATATGAAGAAGATCAGATTTTGTCATATCATGGGGGATGGGTGGAATAGAGAAGAAGGGAACATGCTCAATAAAGGAAACATTTCGAGACACATACAATTTTCCAGAACTAGGGCCATAACAACGATAACCTTTCTGCCCAATCCCATAGCCAAGAAAGACACATATAGCAACACGAGAAGATAACTTATTGCGTTCAACATGTGGACGAAGAACAAAACAAGTGCAACCAAAAACCCTTAAATGGGAATATAGAGGGGTTTGACCAAACAACCGAGCATATGGTGAGATCCCAGAGTTATGAGAAGTAGGAATTCTATTGATAAGATAAATAGAAGTAAGAACAACCTCTCTCCAAAATTCGCTAAGGACACTAGCTGACAAAAGCATGGATCTAGCAGTCTCGATAATATGCCTATGTTTTCGGCTACTCCATTTTGTTGTGAGGTATCAGTACAAGAAGATTGATGTATAGTACCATCAGCTTTGAAAATATCAGAAAGGTCACCACTAGTATATTCTCCCCCCCCAGTCAGCTCGAAAGCATTTAATAGTGGCAAAGTGTTGGGTTTTCACATAAGCTTGAAATTCAATATAAGTATGAACAAGAATCACATATTTGACCAATAGAAGCAAGATTCATACGTAACTTAGAAATACAATAAACATCAGGTAAGGAAATGGTGGATGTATGAACAGTTCCAATGCCTGTTAATGGCATAGGAGTGCCATCAGCAATCACAACAGTGGTGTGTAGGATATTACAAGACATAGATATGAAGGTAGAAGGGTTAGGAGACATGTGATTTCCTGCTCCAGAATCTATTATCAAAGAAGATGAGGTGATACCTGAGTCAAGAAATGGTGGTGAAGGACATGGAACAGACAGAGCATGTGAGTCGAATTCTAATACTGTTGGAAGGCGAGGAACTGCTGAAATTGATCAGCTACAGAATCTGCACTCACAGTAGAGCCAAGATGATCCGTAGAAGGCACCAAGGCAGCTGGAGTCAATGTGGACTGCCCCCCAAAGTACTGCTTCTGCTGCCCACCATGGTATGGTTGTGTGGGTTTTTGTCCTTGCGGTCTCAAGTGTGGAGGTTTCCAACCTTGCCCCGACTGTTGGGTCTTCCAACCGGAACCTTTTCGCAGCTCGGGATATTGATTCTTCCAGTGGCCTGGTTGCTTGCAATAATTACAATTTCCAACAACAAAAGTGTTGTGCGAATTTGTGGAAGCAACAAGAACATGGGCAGATGAGGAAACTGCCAAAACTAAACTAGAGGCAATATGTACCCCCTTTAGAGTCTTCAAACAAGTTTCTTCGGCCATGAGTTCATTGACCACATCTTCAACAGTTGGCAAGGGCTTTCGGTGAAAAATCTCCGATCGACGATTATCAAATTCTGGACGAAGACCCATCAAAAGTTGAACAAGTCGGTCTTCATCCCTACACTTCACATAAGCAGTACATGCTTGCAATTCAACAGATTCTGTCAAGGTCCCAAAGAGTTGTCACAACACAAAAATAATCCTGAATCCCCAAATCATTTTGAACTAATGCCCGAATTATCGACTGTGGCTGATATTTAATAGCAAAATTATTCTGCACAAACAATCTTGACAAATAATCCCAAACCTCTTTTGCAGTTTTAAGTTTAGCTAGTTGGACCCCAATTCTTTGTTCAACAGAGTTATTAACCCAAGTAATAATTTTCGAATTATTTGTCTCCCAAATATAAAATAGTTCATCATATTTCTCATCATCAGATTTAGGACATACTGTCTTTCCAGAAACATAATCCCACAATCTTTTTCCCTTCAAGAAATTTATCATAACATAACTCCAATACCCAAAAAATTTCCCATCAAGACGAACCCCAATAGACTGCAATGAATCATCACCCCCAGCCATCACAAACAACCAAATAGAGAAAACAAAACAATTTCAAGCGAAGCGGAAGCAATAAAACCTGTTTGATTTAAAAAGATTCTACAAAATATAAACTACTTTATCCGTCTCATTTAACTTGCCACACTTTTCCACATTTAATCTCTATTTTTTAAAAAGTCAAAAATTCTACAAAATCTTTTATTTTTTAACATTGTGGCCGGTCAACTGTGACAAGTTAAATGAGACGGGGGAGTATTAGTTTGCAGTGAGTTTTAATTAAATATAATAAGCAGAGTTAGAAAATAGGTGTCCGTTAATACGTTTGAAATAAAAGCGCAAAAATTATTACAGTCTCCAGTGTGAAGCTTCGTTAATATGTTGGGATAAGAGGAAGGAGAAGTACAGATTACATAAAAGAGAAAGCGAGAATCTTTTGAAGGACAGATCCATGTTGGTGTCCTTTAAAGCTTTTAAAAACACACAGAGACACACACAAATAATTGAGTTCCGCCTTAATAATTGAGTTCCGCCGAGAAGGAGAAGCAAATAATTGAGTTCCGCCGAGAACTTTCACAGCGCCCTCTGTCTCTCTCTCTTTCTAATTGAGAGGCGGTGGATGTGATCTCTCACTACCACCTATTCACCTCCCCACCTTCTTCCTGCTTTACCTATGTCCTTTTTTTGCAGAGCTTCTCCCATTATTGCTTAGTAAGAAAATTAGAGGATATCTTCTCCCTCGTGATTTTGCATCAATTAATTCGTTGTTGGGCACTTTTCATCGCTTGTGTAGATGAAGTAAGTGTCACAACGGCCGTCTGTGTTTCGTCTTTAATTTGATGTGCTTTGCTCTTCTCTGCGCTACCACTTTTGCAGAGAATCTCTGCTATGTGACATTTCCTCTTTTGACTGAAAACCCTAATTTTGTTGGTTCTTGTTTGTTCTTTAATATGTTTTTTCTTTCTTTTCTTTTTGGTATCTTCTATGTGTGAGTTGTTCAACATGTACCTTTATATGTAGAGTAGTGTATGTGGATGTTTGTGTTGTTTATAAAGCCATGTCTCCTTCACATGAACCTAGCTTTCCTGTGAATCTGTTTCTGCAAATTCCCCCTATTTTGTTCTCACTAAAAGAAAATTTGTAAGGCCTCTCACACAACTCACACACCTTGCACTGTTCAGTCGTCTTGGCCATATTCTTTTCGGCGGTGGGTAAGCGTTCTGCTCTTCTTTTCTGGCATTTCTTGGCCAGTCTACTTCTCCACTCTCTTAGTTAATATCTTGCTCCTGTCCTGTTTGAAGGAGAAGTTCCAGTTCAATTGGGGAGGAAGGAGCTACAGATCTGACACCCAACAACCTCAGCCGAAATGAATAGGTTCTTCAAAGGTGAAATGAATACGACTTTCAAAATTATGTGTGATATATTATGTCAATTCTACATGCGATCAACCTTCAAAGTAAAAAATCACGTAATCCTAATTCTTAAGCTTTCATCACTACTATTCATCTATATTCTACAATCCGCAAAGAATCAAAACAATTAATCGTCATAAATAAATTTTATACAACTTAGAATTATGTCACAAAATACTTGAAATCAGATGATTTCACTGTTCTCCATGTAAGTTGAGCATACGAAATTGACTAGAAAAAAAAACTTTAAACCGAAACTGCAACAGAAAAAAATCATTCAACAACAAGAGATTGCAACATAGATAGAAATATAGAAAATTAAAGTGCTAACCTTGAGACGTCATATATTTTAACTTTGTAAAAAGAAAAAAGGACGAGAAAAACTAATTTCTCTCCCGATACATTCGGAATAATATGTTATTCTTATAATAGAGTTGTGAAGCGCTCTTCACTATCTTTATTTATAGGTGGAGAGAAAATCAATTTATAATAGAGTTGTGAAGGGCTCTTCACTATCTGATGTTGTCTTATACGAGAATATTTATTAGTTAATTGTGGACCCTATTATTATATCATAAAGAACAATTCTAAATGGAATAAGTATTCAATCAATAGAAAAACAACCTCGTATGAAAATAAGAATCTATTGCAAAGAGAGCAAAAGTGCAAAAACACTACAATATCCCATTATAAAGTGCTACAACACCACAATATCCAAAAAATCGTGCAAGATCTCTACAATATCACATATAAAAAAAAACATAATAATTCTAAATGGAATAAGTATTCAATCAATAAAAAAACAACCTCCTATGAAAATACAAATTTATTGCAAAGAGAGCGAACTACAATATCCATTATAAAGTGTTACAACACCGCAATATCCAAAGAGATAGTGGAAGAGCACTACAATATCACATCTAAAAAAAAGAATAATTCTAAATGAAATAAGTATTCAATCAATAAAAAAAACAACCTCGTATAGAATAATTCTAAATGGTATAAGTATTCAATCAATAAAAAAACAACCTCGTATGGAGATAAAAATCTATTGCAAAGACATGAAAAGTGCAAAAGCACTACAATATCCCATTATAAAGTGCTACGATACTACTATCTAAAAAGATCGTGCAAGAACACAACAATATCATATCTAGAAAATCAGAATATATAAAATAAAATAAAATAAACAGAACATGTAAACTAACTAAGTACTCCACCAAACTAAAGGATTTTATATTCTTTTTAGGCTAAAGGATAATTTTAGTGCCTAGATGTTGGCAATACAACACATATTTGTATATTATAATATATACTTCTAGCCTCAGTATGCCGTGGAAAAAAAAAAACTACAATTTTTTTCCATACGATATAGATTTTTATTAAAAGCGATGTCTGAGTTGGATAACTAATACATTGGTGTTAGGGTTTTACCTCTAATAAAAACAAGTAACCGGATATTTGTCTCACTTCAATCCTGGATGCTAATCCCAATTGTTGATAAATGTGTGCTAGGATAGCAGTTACCCATGCATAAGCACGCACACCCTCTAAATGCTCCAGATAATATAGATACGATGACGAAACTCGGCTGCCATTTTTATCTGAAGCAATTGTGCAACCTATAACGTAGAACAAATATGCCTAGCTGTAAAGGTCAGTGTCCTGCGATCTCGACTTTGCATTTGTGATGAGAATGTGCTTCACAGCCACTCCAGCTTCACACCTTTGCCTCTCAAACCTTCTTGAGCAAGGTCGGCTTCCTCCTCAGTCACACCCAACAACCGCTGGATCAACTCATTGCGTGTCTCATCCCCAGTTCTCTCCTCAACTGAAGCGGTGATGAGTAGACCGACAAGACACTGGACGTCATCCAAGGTGATTGTCATCTCTCCAAAGAGCATATGGAATGTTTTGGTCTCAGGATGCCATCTCTCCACAAATGCAGATATAAGATTTCTGTCTGTAGATTTGTAGGATGTTCTTCCCAAATGGATGAGTCCGGATCCTTCTACGAGTGCCCTGAAGCGGAAGTGGGTACTAGGATCATAATCCCACTCCAGCAGCTTCGTCGTGTGACAAAAACATCGGAGTACTTCTCTTTCTGCACCCGACCATATGAGTGCTGCCACGTGCTCATCGAAACTCTGAAGTATGCTCCTATCAGGGAGACCAACTAAAACATCAGACGCATTTTCTTGAGGGGCCTCATTTGCTGCAGCTTACACTCTCCAGTGTGAAGCTTCGTTAATATGTTGGGATTAGAGGAAGGAGAAGTACAGATTACATAAAAGAAAAAGTGAGAATCTTTTGAAGGACAAGTCCATGGTGGTGTCCTTTAAAGTTTTTAAAAACACACTGACACACACAAATGGCTTTCTTTTTTGCATGATGAGGAGTCTTTGATCGGAAAAGTCAGACGCACAGGATATGAACCCGTGGTTAATCCACTGCCCCGGCCCAGAAAAGTGACCAATCAATGAAGCTATGCCTTTTTGGTGAGTAGCTGCTTTTTCCCCTTTGTTATTTAGTTCGGCAGTCTACCAAATAATTGAGAGAAGGAAGTGGAAAACATGAGAAAGTGGAAAAGACGTTTATAGTGACTTTTGACAAATCCTATATTGCTATTTCATATATTATAACAAAAAAAGAGAGCTATTTAGCATAACAGAACATAGTTTTGTTAAAATGGTCAAATGAACATAGAATTCTTTGTATATCTTAATAATTATTCTTTCATAATTTGGGAGTATTTCTTGCATTTAATCCATGTTGAGAGGAACTTTTATTGTTAATATCATGTGTTATAACATGTAGAGTAAAATACATAAGCAGTGTAGTAAAAAGTAGCACAAAAAATTAGACCAGAGACAACATACCTAACAATAATACTACGGTGGTGTTTGCAAACTCATTTAAACTCACAAAATCAATTTCTAAAAGTACTTTTTACAAGTTGGAGTGTTTGCAAACCCACTTTTGAGACACAAAATAGCTTCTGAAAAGTAATTAAAAGCTGATTCTCAGAAGCTGCTAACACTCAGATTCTATCAGCTTTTAGCTTTAACACAATTTTATTTCCAAACACTACCAAATTCTAAACTTTTTTTCAAAATCAATTATAAGCACTTTTCCAAAAGCACAATTGTTTGCAAACACCACCTACCTCCGTCTCGCTCTAACTTTTCGATTTACAAGTGTATAGTATCCTCTATTTATACAATGGATAATAGGCACAACGGCTAGTAAGAAAGCTGGTCCTAATCTGCAGAATCATAGTACAATATTGCCTTAGGATTGTTACACGTCTTCATCTTGGCCCTTCATTTGCTCACACTTCTTGTGCACCTGTATTTTCTTTTGTCTTCTTTCTGCAGCATTAGCAGTACCTCTAGGACAGTGAGTGTTAACTTTGCAGCTCAACAAACGACAGCTGCTCTCTTTCCTCTTGGGCACATTTCTCTTGTCACTTTCTTCCATTGCATGCATGAAGCTACAGGACCACTTCCTTTCTAGCTTAATAATTTGTCCCAACTTAACTTTTCAACCCATAAATGACAAATTTCTCTCACAATCTCCACCATCAAAATCTTCACCCTCAATCTCCACCTTTAAAAAATTCAAAGATTCCACAAAATCTATTTTTTCTTAACCTCTGTACCTGATCAAAGTAGGAAAGTTAAGCCGGGATGAAGGGAATATATATTAATATGTAAGAAAATGTCATTTTGTAGAGAGAGTAGTAGATAACAAATAAAATCGAACATACTGATACAATGATTCCTTAATATTTTTAGTCATTGTTATATTCCAAAATAAATGAGAAGAAAAAAAACTATTTACATACTTCTCCTTGATTTGCAGAAGCATTGGGATTGTGACAGAAACGGACAGAACATATGCTGAAGCAAAAGCAATCTTGTCGTGATTATCCATCAAAAATCAACTTGTTGTACTTATTCTTCTAAAAAGCACTCTAGTACAATAATACAATAAAATTGACTGCTCTTATTGTATAACTAAACTTCCAAGAACCTCCACAAAAATGAAATTCCCAAAAGTTTAATATTTCTGAAGAAGAAAACTGCAACAAACCGAAGAAAACTTCCAAGGGCTCGTTTACTTTGTGTGTTTCATTTTCCCAGCAAATCCCAATCCAAGGGATCAAGACTAGGACAAGATCAATTTGTCCCCACCAAACACATGTTTACTTCATATGATCAATCTTAACGGGATTGTGTCAATCCAAGTATATCCCATGTTTACTTTGTGTGTTTTATATATTAGTGGTTACTAAAATAGACGTAAATCACTCTTTTTTTTTTTTATTTCTATTTGTAATCTAATATTTTACTAAAACCTCTCTTTATTTTGTCTACAATTCTTTTTTTTTTTCAAACAATTTCATTACATTGTTTTGCTACCCGTTTTCCTACAGTGGTAGACGGATTTAATTTTGGGAATTAATGTTGCAGTTGGTAACTTGTGAGTTGGACAGACCATTTATATCAGTATTGGCACAGTAAAGAATTAATACAATTTGATGTGTAGTTGAAAACAGGCTTTATATGAATCAATATTTATGGCACCTGACTAGTGCGGATGAATACATGGACAATAGTAAGCTCAATAAAGGAGGTTTGGTGAGAAGTAAGTGCTGGAATTCATGACAACAACTTAGTTAAACAAAGTGTAGCTCTTTTCTTTTGATTCATATACACCCCTTGAATCTGCTCTTCTTGCAAAATCGCCTTCTCTTGTGTGATATATTTGTTAATAATTCTCGACTACATCTAATGTACGCAGCGGAATAATAAATCGAGAATATTGATCGTGATTTATAACTGATTTAAACGTTAAGCATAAATTACGCTAAAGTTGGAACAACTTACTTGTTGCGTAATTGATCGGACTGAATTACGCGATTCATTCACCACTTCAGGTTTCATTCGCCACTTCAGGTATCCACGCGTATATCGTCCGCCGCAGGAACTATCCTCGGTACAATTATTCGATAAGTAATCGCTAGGAAATCACTTATCAAATTCTATAGCGCCTCCAATTTTTATCTGATAAAAACCCTTAATTCTCTACTATAGAGAATATGTATATATAGTACCATATAACCCTAGGTTTATGGGCCTAATATCCATGTCCACTTAATTAATTAATTAGTCTGACTTATTAATTAATAAAGCCCACATATCCTAATCTAGTCTATATCTTTCAATATTATGGCAATTCTACATGCGATCAACCTTCAAAGTAAAAAATCACGTAATCCTAATTCTTGAGTTTTCATCACTACTATTCATCAAAATAATTAATCGTCATAAATAAATTTGATACAACTTAGAATTATGTCACAAAATACTTGAAATCAGATGATTTCACTGTTCTCCATTTAAGTTGAGCATACGAAATTGACTAGAAAAAAAAAACTTTAAACCGAAACTGCAACAGAAAAAAACCATTCAACAACAAGAGATTGCAACATAGATAGAAATATAGAAAATTAAAGTGCTAACCTTGAGACGTCATATATTTTAACTTTGTAAAAAGAGAAAAGGACGAGAATCCGCCTTAATAATTGAGTTCCGCCGAGAAGGAGAAGCAAATAATTGAGTTCCGCCGAGAACTTTCACAGCGCCCTCTGTCTCTCTCTCTTTCTAATTGAGAGGCGGTGGATGTGATCTCTCACTACCACCTATTCACCTCCCCACCTTCTTCCTGCTTTACCTATGTCTTTTTTTTGCAGAGCTTCTCCCATTATTGCTTAGTAAGAAAATTAGAGGATATCTTCTCCCTCGTGATTTTGCATCAATTAATTCGTTGTTGGGCACTTTTCATCGCTTGTGTAGATGAAGTAAGTGTCACAACGGCCGTCTGTGTTTCGTCTTTAATTTGATGTGCTTTGCTCTTCTCTGCGCTACCACTTTTGCAGAGAATCTCTGCTATGTGACATTTCCCCTTTTGACTGAAAACCCTAATTTTGTTGGTTCTTGTTTGTTCTTTAATATGTTTTTTCTTTCTTTTCTTTTTGGTATCTTCTATGTGTGAGTTGTTCAACATGTACCTTTATATGTAGAGTAGTGTATGTGGATGTTTGTGTTATTTATAAAGCCATGTCTCCTTCACATGAACCTAGCTTTCCTGTGAATCTGTTTCTGCAAATTCCCCCTATTTTGTTCTCACTAAAAGAAAATTTGTAAGGCCTCTCACACAACTCACACACCTTGCACTGTTCAGTCGTCTTGGCCATATTCTTTTCGGCGGTGGGTAAGCGTTCTGCTCTTCTTTTCTGGCATTTCTTGGCCAGTCTACTTCTCCACTCTCTTAGTTAATATCTTGCTCCTGTCCTGTTTGAAGGAGAAGTTCCAGTTCAATTGGGGAGGAAGGAGCTACAGATCTGACACCCAACAACCAAAGCACTACAATATCCCATTATAAAGTGCTACGATACTACTATCTAAAAAGATCGTGCAAGAACACAACAATATCATATCTAGAAAATCAGAATTTAAAATAAAATAAAATAAACAGAACATGTAAACTAAATAAGTACTCCACCAAACTAAAGGATTTTATATTCTTTTTAGGCTAAAGGATAATTTTAGTGTCTAGATGTTGCCAATACAACACATATTTGTATATAATATATATACTTCTAGCCTCAGTATGCCGTGGAAAAAAAAAAACTAAATTTTTTTTCCATACGATATAGATTTTTATTAAAAGCGATATCTGAGTTGGATAACTAATACATTGGTGTTAGGGTTTTACCTCTAATAAAAACAAGTAACCGGATTTTTGTCTCACTTCAATCCTGGATGCTATGCTAGGATAGCAGTTCCCCATGCATAAGCACGCACACCCTCTAAATGCTCCAGATAATATAGATACGATGACAAACTCGGCTGCCATTTTTATCTGAAACAATTGTGCAATCTATAACGTAGAACAAATATGCCTAGCTGTAAAGGTCAGTGTCCTGCGATCTCGACTTTGCATTTGTGATGAGAATGTGCTTCACAGCCACTCCAGCTTCACACCTTTGCCTCTCAAATCTTCTTGAGCAAGGTCGGCTTCCTCCTCAGTCACACCCAACAACCGCTGGATCAACTCATTGCGTGTCTCATCCCCAATTCTCTCCTCAACTGAAGCGGTGATGAGTAGACCGACAAGACACTGGACGTCGTCCAAGGTGATCGTCCCGCTCAGCTCGTCTCGATCTCGGTTGGGGCCGGACCAAACCTTTGGTCCAGTCCGGCTCAGTGAAGTCCTATTTTGTTATCCAACCCGATTTGTGACTCTTGAGTTCAACATGGCCCGCTCGGCTCGTCTCGATCTCGGTTGGGGCCGAACCAAACGTTTGGTCCAGTCCAGCTCAGTGAAGTCCTATTTTATTATCCAACCCGATTTGTGACTCTTGAGTTCAATATGGTGGTTACAAGGTGTCTTAACTCCTGAATTAGTGTCACCCCACTAACTTGCATTAGTGGGGTGGTTACTCATATTTAAGGGGCCACCTGAGGTAGCGGGGAGGTTACACCTCCAAGGCTACTTCTCACTTAAGGCACTACTACCCCAACTTTAATTCCTACAAGAGTGTATAAATAGGTCATAGGTCCTGCAATTGAAGTACAAAAGCTAACAAGCACAAAAGCATTCTGCATACTTACATTCTCACAAAAAGTTCACGTCTAACAAGCACAAAAACATTCTGTATACTTACATTCTCCCAAAAAGTTCACGTTCATATCCAGTTTCAACGTATCTTCTAGTTCGCCAGAGCTTCATGATTTGAAAGTGCTACTATCTCGAAGACATAGCCGTTGTATCTTGAGAGATATCACGTTAGCACCGTGAGCACTAATACG
This sequence comes from Ajuga chamaepitys, assembly GCA_958295605.1. Taxonomy (NCBI): domain Eukaryota; kingdom Viridiplantae; phylum Streptophyta; class Magnoliopsida; order Lamiales; family Lamiaceae; genus Ajuga; species Ajuga chamaepitys. Next base: position 70,710,954 of record OY282496.1, read on the forward strand.
GGACGTGTATATCTTGTGGAAAGAGTTCTACTTGCCTCGGCTACCCACAATCCGTTCAAGTCCAGTTGTAATAGGTTAGTTCGGTTCAAGTTTATTTGCATTCCGTTTGTTGTTGGACCGTACGTATTATTATTTGTAACAATCACAAGATAAACAATCCTTCTTGTCCAATGACGTCTACTTCTCGTAAGAGTTCTACTTGCCTCGACTACCCACAATCCGTTCAAGTCCAGTTGTAATAGGCAAGTTCGGTTCGAGTTGGGAGATATCACGTAAGAACCGTGAGCACTAATACGGGATGTGTTTATCTTGTGGAAAGAGTTCTACTTGCCTCGGCTGCCCACAATCTGTTCAAGTCCAGTTGTAAATAGGTTAGTTTGGTTCGAGTTTATTTGCATTCGGTTTGTTGTTGGACCGTACATATTATTATTTGTAAAACAATCCTTCTTGTCCAACGACGTCTACTTCTCGTACCACCATTCCTGCTGCTCATGTTCACCTGAAAAGCTGGAAAAGTTCTCCAGAGCCTACTTCAAACGTTGGCAACAAGAAAACATTGTTCTACCTTACTACTCTGAGACTGGAAAAATATCTCAGGGATGATCTGCCAGTGGTTGAAGAGAACGAGATGGACGCTGAAAAGCATGGTGCGTTCGAGGCATGGGGTCAAGGTGACTTCTTGTGCCGGAATTATATTCTAAACGAACTTAGTGACTCACTATACAATGTGTATAATGGTGTGAAGTCCTCCAAAGAGCTTTGAGAGTCTTTAGAGAAAAAGTACAAAATCGAGGATGTCGGAACTAAAAAGTTCGTGGTGGAAAAATTCTTGGAGTCCCAAATGGTTGATTCACGAACCGTGATAGAACAAGTCCCAGAATTTCAATGGTTTCTGCATGAAATTGATGCAGAGGGCATGAAACTGCCGAAAGCCTTCCAAGTGGTTGCGTTGATCGAGAAGCTGTCTTCAGGTTGGAAGGAATTTAAAAATTATCTCAAACATAAGAGAAAGGAAATGAGTCTCGAATACTTAGTGGTTTGGTTGCGAATTGAAGAAGACAACCGGAAGTCTGATTCGAAGCCCAAGAGGTTTCGATGGAAGCAAATGCCAACTTGTTGGAGCGAATCTCGCCCAGCAAGAAATATAAGCAGCAACAAGACAAAAAGGGTAAACAAAATGACAAAGATCAAAAGTTTACCGGGAATTGCTTCAACTGTGGCAAGTCAAACCACATGGTTAAGGACTGTCGAGCACCAAAGAACAAAGGCAAGGGCAAGCACTCGAGTGCTAGTGTGGTGGAATATGACAACGAGAATCGCGCGCTAACCGATATGGACATGTTGGCTATGGTGTTTGAAGCTAATTTAGTTGATAACCCATGAGAGTGGTACATTGATACCGGAGCTACTTCTCGTGTCTGTTCTGACGAGGACGTGTTATCAACTTATGACCAACCACGGGAAGGAAACTTCACATGGCAAATTTTGTTTCTTCTGTGATTGCAGGTGTTGGGAACGTGGTGCTAAATCTAACTTCTGGAAAGGAGTTGCTGTTGAAGGATGTGTTGCATGTCCCGAACATCTTAAAGAACTTGGTTTCGGGCTCTTTGCTAGTCTCTCATGGTTTTAGGCTAATAATTAAGTTGAAAAGTTTATTTTGAGCAAGTATGGACGGTTCCTTGGTAGGGGCTATATAGATAAAGGACTTTTCAAAATGAATGTAATGTATGTACGCCGTACCGGCAAAGTTGGCAATAAAAAAGAGTCTGCTTCTATTTATATGCCTGAGTGCTTTGATTTATGGCATGTTAGATTAGGACATGTTAATCAAAATGCTATAAAACGATTAGTTACCCTGGAGTTATTACCAATAACAAAAATTGAAACACAAAAGACATGTGAAATTTGTGTTGAAGCCAAAATGGCTTAGTTGTCTTTCCATTAAGAGGAAATAAATACTACCTTTCCTCTAGAGTTGATAAATACGGATGTATGTGACCTAAAACTTGTGCAAACTAGATGAGGTAAAAAGTATTTTATAATATTTATTGATGGCTGCACAAGATTTTTTTATATGTATCTTTTGAGAAGTAAAGATGAAGTAATCGAAGCTTTCAAGATGTACAAAAATGAAGTTGAAAATCAACTTAATAGCCGGATTAAAATAATTCGGAGTGATAAAGGTGGAGAGTACGTAGCACCTTTTGAACAATTGTGTTCTGAGTGGGATATCATTCATCAAACTACGACACCTTACTCACCTCAATCAAACGACGTTGCGGAACGCAAACACCGAACTTTGAAAGAAATGATGAATGCAAGGTTCAAAGCCACAAGCTACCTCTCCCGATGCAATAGTGTCTCGTGTGAACTGCGTACGTGAGTCTGCATTCATGCATGCATCAATTTCTACGCATGTGGGGGATTGTTGGAAAATTGATTTATTAAATTGGTTTTTATCCGAATTAAAATCGTTTTGTATGTAGTGTGAATTTAATTCAGGAAGAATTAAAATAGAGAATTGGAAAACTACGCTTCACGAGGTTGATTGTAGTGTTTGAAATTTCACAAAATCGATTTTCGATGAGTGAGAAATTAATGGTTAAAGAACCATATTTAGAAGTTAAAAAGCCACATATGTGTGTGGGTGTAGTGGTGGAGTGAGAGATAAAAGATTTATCCCACTTTGAAAGGTTTAGTATTGATAAACCTCTTTAAATGTATGTGAGTGGGAAATAAGAGTTACAAGTATTATACATAAGAGGGTCATCGGTGCGAAGTCCATGCGCGTGCGCACCCGCCCGCTCAGCTCAGCTCGGTCTCGATTGGGGCCACGCCAAAACCTTGGTTCGATCCGACTCTACGAAGTCCGATGTTGTTATCCGACCCGATTTGTGACTCTTGAGTTCAACGTGACAGTTACAAGGTGACATAACACTTGAATTAATGTCATCCTAGTAACTTGCATTAGTGCGGTGGTTACTCATACTAAGGGGTCACTTGAGGTGGTGGAGAGGTTACACCTCCAATTAAAGACCACTTCTCAAGTGGGGAGGTTACTCACTTAAGGCCACTACTACCCCAACTTTCCTACAAGAGTGGAGACCTATAAATAGGTCCTAGGTCCTGCAATTGAAGTACACAAGCTAACAAACACAAAAACATTCTACATGCTCACATTCTCAAAAAAAGTTCACGTTCGTATCCACTTCCAGTGTATCTTCTAGTTCACCGGAGCTTCGAGATTTGGAAGTGCTACTATCTCGAAGACATAACTGTTGTATCTTGGGAAATATCACGTTAGCATCGTGAGCAGTATAAGGGGCGTGTTTATCTTGTGGAAAGAGTTCTACTCACCTCAGCTATCCACAATTCGTTCAAGTCCAGTTGTAATAGCTTAGTCCGGTTCCGTACATATTATTATTTATAACAACATCAGATGTACCACTAAGATACCGAAAATTCTAATCTTTCCAGCCTGATTTCTTCTTCCTTGAATTTCCAACAATAAAAGACTAGACAAAATTCTCGTACGACAAAGATAGAGATCCAACATAATTCAAGCAACATCCTCATCTTCTATTTTAACTTTAATATTCTAATAAAATTGTGTTTCAATTGATCCAGATGTTCACGAAGCGACTGACCTTTGTGCATACGCAGACTGAACAAAAGTTGTTTCAACAACAACTTATTGGTGAGCGACTTCGTTATGTACAAACTCTTCAGTTTCAACCATAAACCTGCCACAGATTCCTTCTCTGCGACCTCGGTAATGATATCATCTGCGAGACAATGCATGAGCGTTGAGTGCGCCTTCTCCTCCAAACTGACCATCTCAGCTTCCGGCAGAGCCACCTCCTTAGCCTTCTTATCCTTCACTAGCAGCGGTGCCCACAGCCCTTGTTGTTTAACAAGGCTCACATCTTAATTTGCCACACACTAAAACTATTCATCTCCATAAATTTATCAAGTTTCAAGTTTATCCCAGACATCTTAATTTTCCATCAACACGCCCAAATCCCATTCTTATGAAAGTATCATATTTTTGGTATACAAAATTTTGTATTTCAATAACTACCGGAATACAGTTTTTTTTTGGATATTTTCTGATTATATACAAAACAAAATTCTAATTTGAATATTGAATAATTAATTCCCAGCCCTAGGTGAGACACTCTTTCTTCCGGTTTCCATTTTATGCGTCTCTCCCGCCGCACTTCCGCACCACCACTACCAGAGGCGCCGTAAATAGGTCCTCTTCTCCAATCAGAAATAATCATTGAAATTATTTGGGTGAAGTATTGAAACCTTTCCCTGTTGCAGTGCCACCGGAAAGAAGAATCCTTTGCCAGTTGCCGCCGGTAAGCATAGTTGTCGGTTTTCTTTCAAACACGAATATCATCTACTGCTCCTTCAATCTGAAATGTTCATTTCTTTTAGTGGCATGCAATATACACTTCTTCTCGAGAAATATGAAATGATCAAATTCAAATGTAGAATCAGTGTATTTCATATCTCATGTCTGCTAAATAACTAAAACTTCATTTTATATATGATATCGTCACACATATCAAACTCTCAACACAGCAGGGCAACTGTATAGGGGAAGGAAAGAGAAACGAAAATATACATTTGAAATAATCTACTATTTCTGAAAGCAGGGACTTAAAATACAAGAACAGAGCTTCAAAACAAATCCTATGTAATGAAGCTGTGAAATTATCAAATAATGAATTACTTTTGTCGTCGGATGATATATATAGGTCGTGTATAGAATTTGAAGTGTTTGCGTTCAAATTTCAAATGGCCCGCGTTGATGGTTGCTCTGTGTGATGCAAGCTGGGCAAGGTTTGCTGCTTTTTTGACATCTTTGTTATTGTATGTTATTTTAGGTAATTCCTCTAATTAAAAACAGAAGGAAAAGTCATCCCCTTCCCCAATTCTTCGATTTACAGCCCCCTGTTCGAAATCCTCGGCGACGACAGTGCAAAAATTGCTATCGTGGTGGCTGGGCATATTCTTTGAAGAGGCAGTCCTCTGATCAAGGGATCATTGATATAAGAGTATGTTCGTATTGATCCCTTTTATATTTGGTTATTGTGTTCGTTATTTCGATCTCATGATGTAGTGTAATTGCTTAATCTAACGTGTATGTAGAGTGATCTGTAATTGAGCTCGTGTTGAGGGCCGTTTGGTTTGATATTGTGTAGTGGGTGTAATCCTCCTATTTTTTTTGGCAGATTTGAAGGAAAAGTTTGAGGAGAAAAAGGCGGTATTTGCAACGAGATGAGTCACACCGCTCATCAATGCAGCAATGTTTTCTGTAAATTCATTCAAACCGACCGATATTTACCTGCGGCGAAGCCCTTTCCGCGCCTTTTTCAGCAATCGAAGCTAGCCTCAAGGAAGAATTCGAATAATTTTAAGTTATCCTCTCTGCCCTTGATTCTGAATTATGTAAAATCTCAAAATGTGGTGGGTGATGATAAGAATATCGGTGATTTGTCGAACGGAGGGTTTTTTAGTGCTTCGGAAGTCGGTAAACGAACCGATATTAAGAAGATTTTGATCCTAGGAGCTGGGCCTATTGTCATAGGGCAAGCCTGTGAGTTCGATTATTCGGGAACGCAAGCTTGCAAAGCCCTTAGAGAAGAGGGGTATGAGGTGATTTTGATTAATTCGAATCCTGCTACTATAATGACTGACCCAGAAATGGCGGATAGGACTTACATCGAGCCAATGACTCCAGAATTAGTCGAACAAGTCCTTGAAAAGGAGAGACCTGATGCTTTGTTGCCCACCATGGGAGGGCAGACAGCTCTTAATCTTGCTGTAGCTTTAGCTGAGAGTGGTGCTTTGGAGAAGTATGGGGTGGAGTTGATTGGGGCGAAGCTTGATGCAATCAAGAAGGCTGAGGATAGGGATTTGTTCAAACAGGCTATGAGGAATATCGGGCTCAAGACACCTCCTTCAGGGATTGGGACAACATTGGAGGAGTGTTTTGACATTGCCAATTCGATTGGGGAGTTCCCCTTGATTATTAGGCCCGCTTTCACCTTGGGTGGGACTGGTGGTGGAATTGCTTATAACAGGGAGGAGTTTGAAGCCATTTGCAAGTCTGGCCTTGCAGCTAGTGTGACATCTCAGGTTTTGGTGGAGAAGTCTTTGCTGGGATGGAAAGAATATGAGCTTGAGGTTATGAGAGATTTGGCCGACAATGTGGTGATTATTTGCTCTATCGAGAATATCGACCCTATGGGTGTCCACACAGGGGACTCCATCACTGTAGCTCCAGCTCAAACCTTGACGGATAAGGAGTACCAAAGGCTTAGGGATTACTCCATTGCCATTATCAGGGAAATTGGAGTTGAATGCGGTGGTTCAAATGTTCAGTTTGCTGTTAGTCCTGTGGATGGAGAAGTGATGGTGATTGAGATGAATCCTCGAGTTTCTAGGTCATCCGCTCTGGCCTCAAAAGCTACTGGTTTCCCGATAGCCAAGATGGCTGCTAAATTGTCGGTGGGGTACTCATTGGATCAGATTCCTAATGACATCACTAAGAAAACACCAGCGAGTTTTGAGCCTTCCATTGATTATGTTGTTACCAAGGTAACATTTTTCACTTTTTTCATAAATCTCTTACTTGCTACTCTTATTTTAGGTGCTTTTGGAGTCTGATTTACTTTCTTTATATTCAAATGCAGATACCAAGGTTTGCCTTTGAGAAGTTTCCAGGCTCAGAACCAATCTTGACTACTCAAATGAAATCTGTTGGTGAATCCATGGCTGTGGGGCGGACATTTCAAGAATCCTTTCAGAAAGCATTGCGATCACTGGAGTCTGGCTTCTCGGGGTGGGGTTGCGCTAAGGTCAAGGAACTTGACTGGGATTGGGAGCAACTCAAGTACAGCCTGAGGGTACCTAGCCCAGATCGTATTCATTCCTTGTATGCAGCAATGAAGCGAGGGATGAAGGTGGATGATATCCATGAATTGAGTTACATTGACAAATGGTTCCTCACTCAGCTTAAAGAACTTGTAGATGTGGAGCAATATCTTTTGGCACGGGGTTTGTCACAATTGACCAAAGATGATTTCTGGGAAGTGAAGAGAAGAGGGTTCAGTGATAAACAGATAGCTTTTGTAACAAAGACGAGTGAGAAAAAAGTTCGATTCAAGAGGCTGTCATTAGGTGTCAAACCAGCATATAAAAGAGTTGATACATGTGCAGCAGAGTTTGAGGCGGACACTCCTTACATGTACTCATCGTATGAGGTTGAGTGTGAGTCAGCTCCAACCAATAGGAAAAAGGTCTTGATCTTAGGTGGAGGACCCAATCGTATTGGACAGGGTATTGAGTTTGATTACTGCTGCTGTCATACATCATTTGCGCTTCAGGTTTGTGCCTTTTTTATTACTTGGTGTGCTGCTATCAATTCCTCTCATGACATTCTTGTTCCCAAGTAGTTCATATTCTTGTATCTATGTGCTTTGCTATCTTTCAATGGATTGAAGCATGAAGAAATGTGAAAAAGTCTTGCAGTCCATTTTATTAATAACTTGTGATGTGTACTATAGATTTTCACTTCCAATCTTGATTCTTACTTGAACATAAAATATGTGGGACTAGGGTGAATGTGATTCACAAGAAACCTGACTATTGCATGTGAATTGTAACCTCATCCAAGTATAATGTACAGCTAGTGTCCGCCTTTGAAGTCCCATTTACATAGTTATGGTCTCATTAGGGTATCAAATGCCTTAGTGATGATGGGACAAAGAAGTCGATTTTAATAATGGTAGGAGCGAATGCTTACTCTTGTTTACCATGTTGAATTGTTTTTTTTTTTTTCTTTTTTAAATTTAAAATTGACTTTTGACTGAACAAAATGGCAAAACATGTTATGTAAGGGGTTAAGCTGTTTTTTGTATTGAAGAATGCCAAAAGATCTTCAGACTCCATACAAAACTCTGATTGCAGAGGTTAATTTTTGGCTGTTCTGGAGGGATCTGCATAATCTGTTTAATGTAAACACAACTGGATTTTATTGAATAGCCCCTCAAATCCCCCACCCCCACCCCCCAAAAAAAACAAAAGAAGAAAAAGGAAACATAACCACTCTGGATGAGTAGGGTTTAAATTTATATTTGGTTATGAGTATATTTTATCTTCTAAGTCTTCCCTCATAACGTGGGATTTCTTTCTCGCTTTTACAGGATGCAGGCTACGAAACAATCATGATGAATTCCAACCCTGAAACAGTGTCAACAGACTACGACACCAGTGATCGACTTTACTTTGAACCCCTTACAGTTGAAGACGTTCTTAACATCATTGACTTGGAAAAACCCGATGGCATTATCGTCCAATTTGGTGGGCAAACACCTCTAAAACTGTCTCTTCCCATTCAACAATATTTAGATGAGCACAAGCCCAAGTGCAGCAGTGGGTCCGGATTTGTCCGCATATGGGGCACATCACCCGATTCTATAGATGCTGCTGAGGATAGGGAGAGATTCAACGCAATCTTGACCGAATTACAGATTGAGCAGCCTCAAGGAGGAATTGCAAAGAGCGAAGAAGATGCTCTTTCTATAGCAACAAAGATCGGCTACCCTGTTGTAGTTCGACCTTCCTATGTTCTGGGTGGCCGAGCAATGGAGATTGTTTACAGTGACGAGAAGCTCGCCACTTATCTTGAAACTGCGGTCGAGGTAGACCCCGAGCGTCCTGTGTTGGTCGACAAATACTTATCTGATGCCATTGAAATTGACATTGATGCCCTTGCTGACTCACATGGCAATGTAGTGATTGGCGGAATAATGGAGCACATCGAGCAGGCTGGTGTTCATTCCGGAGACTCTGCCTGCATGCTTCCAACGCAAACAGTGTCGTCTTCATGCTTGGACACAATTAGGTCTTGGACTACAAAATTAGCAAAGCGGCTGAATGTGTGTGGACTGATGAATTGCCAATACGCCATCACGGCTTCTGGGGATGTCTTCTTGCTCGAGGCGAATCCCCGTGCGTCCCGCACGGTCCCGTTTGTGTCTAAGGCGATTGGCCACCCGTTAGCTAAGTATGCTGCTCTTGTTATGTCGGGCAAGTCCCTTCACGATTTGAAATTCACAAAAGAGGTTATTCCAAGACATGTGTCCGTAAAAGAAGCCGTTCTCCCATTCGAGAAATTCCAAGGGGCCGACGTCCTCCTCGGACCGGAGATGCGAAGCACTGGTGAGGTCATGGGCATCCACTTCGAGGCCTCAATTGCATTCGCGAAGGCCCTAATAGCCGCTGGCCAAAAGCCTCCTCTTTCTGGTACCGTATTTCTTAGCCTGAACGATATGACGAAACCCCAACTCGGGTCCATAGCCCGAGCTTTCGTGGGCCTCGGGTTCAGACTCGTGGCGACTTCAGGTACAGCCCACGTCCTCGAGCTTGAGGGTATTCCCGTCGAGCGGGTGCTGAAGATGCACGAAGGGCGACCCCATGCCGCCGACATGATCGCCAACAAGGACATTCAGATGATGGTGGTGACAAGTTCAGGCGACCAGCTTGACCAGATCGACGGGCGTAAGCTTCGGAGAATGGCGCTGGCTTACAAGATTCCGGTGATAACTACCGTGGCTGGGGCATTGGCCACGGCAGCGGCGATAAAAAGCATGAAGAGCAACAAGATTGAGATGTCGGCTCTTCAGGACTACTTTGGTTCGGAGGAAGAAATGAAGAGCAATAAAAGATTGCAGTCAGTTTCCACATCGCCCTAATAAGCTTTTTTGGGCATTTAGTTATGTTTTTTTTTCAATTTTTGATTGTATTGTGATGGATTGTTTTGGTTGTGCTTTCACATTTGAGTTGCTGAATTTGTGAATCCTTATTAAATGGTATTTTAGTCCACAGGATTGGAATGGCATGACCATCATTAATATTTCCTTTATGACAAAATGGGTGTTAATAATTTCAGATCAAAAGCTACACAACGTCGACATTGAACATAAACTTTGCGAACAGACAGCTTACTTGGGCCAGAAATGAAGCCTGCTGATGCCGTGAGTAGAGCAACCGAGGTGTTGTTGATCTGCAAAGACAAGTCATGAAAGGTAATTGCCGCATCTTTGAAATGAACTCCATTTGACTCTTCTTTTATGTTTATGTACTCTGTTTAACCATCATATAGTGCAATGCATGAATTCTGGTATTGCAAAGGACTGTTAATTCATGTTCTCTACACGTTTTGTCTACTGTAATTGTTCATAGTGAAGGTCTCTGCACAGTGTTCATCTAACTGTGGATCCTTGGTGCTCAGATTCTAGACGACATTTAGTTGTTTGCTTTTATGTCAAATTTATCTCTTTAATATAAGATTGGTCAGAAAGAACTCAGAGAAAATGACATTGAACCAGTTAGTAAAGAAAGTCCATACATCCTTAGTATTTGCTGTTGATCAAAGCATGTTGTAGAATATGGCCTTCTGTGTTCTTTCCTCTTAATTTTTTGTTAAGATGGAGACTAAGATGCCTACTTCCATTCGTTGAGATTAATGTTGTCTATTAGGGAAACGTGGCTAGTGAACATGTAGTCTTAACAAGTTGTCATAAAACATATAAACTTGTAGGATTTTGCTAAAAACATCCAATAGGACATTAGTAAATCATGTTAAACATGAATTTGTTGGCTTTAACTCTCTGTATTGTCATTCAGGCCTTAAGAGAATCATATTATAATGCATTGTGGTTTCAGGTTCTCATGGCAATCATATTGTTGAGGAGAACAAAAGATTGTTAGGCTATTATACTGTCCTTGGCATACTAGTAAGACTGCGTCAAATCTGCATTGCCCTGCTGATCTAAAGTCTCTTCTTCCACCAAGCCAAATTGAACGTAATAAGTCAGATATAGCTGCATTTTATTTTTGTTTTTTGATCTCACTAGTAACACTCCCGTGCGATGCACGGAAATTTATTTAAAGAATAATAATTTAATTAAATTTAATATTATATAATCTAATATTAAAAATTGGAGTTGTTGCATTCTTACCATTTGAACAGTTTTTATTAAACATATAAAAATTATAAGTAATGTAATTATCCGTTTATATTCACATGATATATTGTTTTAATAAAATGTATGTTTTAAAAATGTGTGAATATCAGATCTACAATCTCCCAAAGCAGCACACAACCAATCAATATTAGAACACACACTTGTGTTCTTACTCAAACCAAGAATTTAAACCTTCAAGAATGTTAAACAAACAAACAAGAAAACGATTTACGTGGTTCGGCAAATTGCCTACATCCACGGGAGCTGCTTCATCTTCATTATCAACGAATGATTACAGAGAAATCCTTCATTCACTAGCTTACAAGATCATGCACTCAACTAGTTACTTTCAAGAAGAATATACTCTCTTTTCTCTTGTTGTTTCTCACTCTTTCTATAACCTATCTAGCTCTCAACTTGGAGTATAATCTGGTTACAAAATGAGCTCTCAAGAAGTCTCACATACACGGAATAAGCTGCTTCTTTATAGCTGATAGAAGCAAGAAACAGAAACTGACAAAACGGTTACAAAACGATAACGGTTTTAGCTTCCAGAAACCGTTGTCAAAGCTCCTAACAGAATTTAACAGATTCTGTTTTCCTCTTCTTCAACTGCAATTCTACCAATTTTATTCTCTTCTAGCTGAGTTGATGAGACACTTCTTTAACAAAATGTATTGTCTTACGGATTAACATAAAGAAATGAATATTCGAACAAAAAAAAAAAAATTAAGAACATCAAATTGTTGTGTGAGCATATATTTAAGTGATAATGAATATTCAAACAAACACTAATATTATCTTAATATTGAACTCAAACATATATTTAGTGTGTTTGTATCCAATATTGATATGTGTGGACACCCACAAATAGCTTAAGTGATAAAGAATATTCAAACAAACACAAATATTTAAATATCATAGAATCCATCAAAATATATTAAATATAATAAACTGAATAATGTTATAAGTCAATTAGTGTTTTTTATTTAGATATTTTAACTTATCTAAATAATTTTAAAATTTTGAATATGCCTATTTAACTTCCTCTTTAAAAAGAGAATACTAATTTTATAGGTTCAATATATACTCAAATACGTTTCAGGTTTAAATGATTCTTGATATTAACAAAATAAATTCAAAGATCATTCAATAGTTGGAATAACAAAATAAAATATATGAGTGTTTCAATATATCTTAAAAATTTCATATATGTTGAAGTTTTATTCGAATAAATTATATATTCTTATTATAAATATTAGATTTATTTAAAGATACAAATTTATTAATTTAAATAAATTAATTAATTAGGTCGAAAAATGTGGAAAATAGATATAGTTAATTAATGCGACAGAGTAATGTTTAGGTTGCAAAAATCTTAAAAATTATAAAGATTAGGCAGATTAATTTTATTTTATTTGAAAAAAATAGATTGCAACACGTATAAAATCTCACAGTTTAGGTTGCAAAGTGTAAAATTTTAAATAAATAAATAAACATAATAAATATAAACTATGAAAAAATGAATAAGTAATAAAAAAATATTCAATATTAATTTTTCATATATAAATATGTGTGAAAGTCATAGTCCTACGACTAACCAAAAAATATTATTATTATAACAAACTACAAATTAATATTTGCAAATATAATTATTTAATAAGCCGATTATTAAATTATAATTTAACTTTTGTTTTCAATTTAAGAAATTACATACTTAATTCTTTAAATAATGAATTTTATCTCGACACATAAATAAAGAAAATTTTCGGTCAAATTAAATAAATTAATTAGTTTTGCTTTTAATAAAATAATCAAGATAGTTATTTTTTTATTAGAGAACTATTTACCTAATTTTAGTTGTATTATGGTCCTAGAGTATAATACAAACCACCTTTAACACTCAAATCTTATTCAAATCATCAACGAACAAACAATATAGTATTTCCAAATGAAATATCTAATTTTAATGTATGTGGTATGGATATCACTTTTTCCTAAACAAATATGAATATCAAGATCTTCAAAAGAGCTTTAATTTGATATATTATACATAATTAAAAATAAATTCGAAATGATTTTTTTTTTTTTTTTTTTTGGTTTAAAAGATTAAAATAAAGTTTGATTTGTACTAAATGTGGCAATAACATACTACATCCATTGTTTTTTATATATAATTTTAATTTTGAATTAGCTAGAGAGTCATAATACAGGGGAAATGATATATCCTCAACCAAATTTCCTATCTCCCCACAATCCATTAAATTTATTCTAGCAGAACTTCAGTTGAAGGCTTGAATTTTGGAAAAGTGCCCCAATTAGGGGCCTAAATATTGGAGGTTCTCAATTCAAGGCCTGAATTTTGAGTTTTTCTAAATTAGCGGGCTAGATTCTCAATTCAGGATTACGTATTCAAAAGTAGGATATGTTATTCGACGTCCGAAAGATTCAGTACGGAGTAGATTGAAAGTTCCAGCATAGAGTATATTGAAATTATATATATATATATATATATATATATATATATATAATGAACATTTCATATATCAAATAATATGTCATATTTTTCAAGACGTAAGAGTGAGAATAAAATTCAAGATCTAGACCTCTAATAATAATTTAAAAAAAAAAAAAAACCTCAAAATTCAGCCCTCGAATTGATTTTCTGAAACCTTCTAGTGAAATTTCCCAATTTATCATCATATTTTCTTTATATTATCTTTCTTCCATTTATATATGATACTGAATATGGTAAAGTAGAAAATTAGAGTTTTTTAGAGAAAATGATACGGATAATATTGAAAAAATTCTAAACAAACATCTATTTAAAAATAATTGACAAAGCCTAAAACTATATCTTATAAAAAAAATCATCTAATAAAAATTAGAAAAATGACACGGATAGTAATGAAAAAGGAAAAAAGATATCTATTTAAAAACAATTGACAAAACCTAAAACTACATCTAATAAAAATGGAGGTAGTACCAATTATGGTCCAAAATTTTAGACGAAATACAAAAAAACATGTTTAACTAATCTTGTTTTGCAAGCCAATAAACAATATTTAATGCATATAATTAGCAAAGAAAATAATATTACTTTTCAACTCATTATAATATATGTGATATGGATGTCAAATTAAAGCTCGTGAAAAGACCATTTAAATGATATATCTTACATAAAAATCGAATTAAAAATGAAAAAGTTATTAGTATTTAAAAAATTTAACGTAAAATTTAAAACTTACTAAAGATACAACAACTTATCAAATTGTGGAATAAAAATTAGGAGGGAAAATTAAAATTACAAAAGTAACCTTCATTTTATTTATATATATATATATATAGATGTTACACCGTACTGTGGTGCAGATTTGAACAATCCTACGTTGTTGTAAAAACTGCTTTCGGTGCTACTAGATGGAGAAGAATTCAACTGTCCAATCTGCATATCTCCGCCCACGGATATTATAATCACATCTTCTGCAAATCCTGCATCATGAACATGATTAAGCGAACACCGAATCCGACCTCTTCAAAGCCCCTCCAGAGGGCTCAGGTGATTCAGGAGTTTGGTGCACCCGCACTGGAATGCAGGCGAGTTTGAAGGCTTCAAATGTGGGGATAAATCTTACGGTGGCTTCGACTGTGCACTTGTTTGGGCCGTGGTGGAACCTGGCCGTTGAGGAACAGGCCATGGATCGGAGAGGTCCCTAGGCGTGTTCGTCCGGTTTTCCCAGCCGTAATCTGGGCCGGTTTTATTCGGTGAACCGTCGACACAATCGAAACCTCCGGATCCTATAAGGTTCGGTTTCGGTTTGTGTATTCTAGGAACCATAAACCGGTGGGTTGAATTAAGTCTTTTTTCTTAATATTGATTTAATTAGTGTTACTTTTAGACTTTAATATAATCATTTTGTAACTTATATTGTAATTATGCAAATTGTAATATGATTGATTTTAAATAGTCTCAATTGGACTTATAGCCTATCAAACTAAAAAGTATGGGTCGAAGATTTTTATGAACCGATTTAAAATGTCCGGGCAATGGATTAGATTAATTTTGCCACCTCAATCTATAGTAAAAAGAGAAAGAGGAGGGTGTGAATTATAGGTAATAATTCGGATGGTCCGACTTGATGAGGTCCAGCCCATCGAACCATACCATATATCGGGCTGTGTCGGTTTAAAATTTCATTAGGCCAAATTATTAAGTTCGGTCTTGCCCATTTCCTTAACTATATTAAGATTTTTGCATAAATTTTGTAATCCAATCCATTTAATTTGTTTTTAGTTGACATTTTACTTTTATGCAATTTTCTTTTGATTGGCTTAAACGATCGGCTAATAAGTTGGCTCTTAGTTATTCCGTTTGAGTTTTAGTGACGATTTTATAGAGGTTTATGTTGATGATGTCCCTAACTATTTTTTGAACATTGTAAATGGTAATGCCGATTTGACTACTAAATATAGTGATTTTACCTCTAAAAAAAATTATGGGACCGGACCGACTTTACGAGCCCTACTATGGATAGGCCAGAAAGGAACATTGACCCCATCCCAGCTTTGTGACTACTGGTTGACTCCGTGTGTCATGGAGTCGCCTCGTCTGACGTCTTCTCTGCACAATGGAAACTCATTAATTAGGGGAAAAACAAATTAATGCTTTGTTCATGTGCAGCAAATCAATGGCGAGGATTTTGCTCCCGTAGTAATCTCCTTCGAAAACCCCACAATAATATACACTAGTGATGTGGAGAGAGAAAGTACCGAACCCACCACTCAAGTGTTGAAAGGTGGAGTAAAAAGCCCTATCTATGAACAACGAAACCAATACCAATAATGGCGCAAATATCCCACGCGCCAAGCAGCCATTACCGCCTCTCTACGTCCCGCCAGGCCACGTCGCGTTCCGCTTGCTCTGCCACGCTTCCCGTATCGGCGGCCTCATCGGAAAATCGGGCTCCATCATCAAGCAGCTTCAGCAGCTTACCAATTCATATATCCGGGTTGAAGACCCGTCCGAGTCCACCGATAATCGAGTAATCAGTGTTGTATCGTCTCCTGCTATTATCAGAAGAATTAAAGTTTCGGATGAAGTGGAGGAGAATGAGGAATGGTTCGATGTTTCGGCGGCGCAGGAGGGGATAGTGAGGGTGTTCGAGAGGGTGGTGGAGGTGGCGGCGGAGGGGGATGCCGGTGCTGGGATTGGGGGAGTGGTGTCGTGTAGGCTGTTGGTGACTAAGAGACAGGGTGGGGCGGTTATAGGGAAGGGAGGGAAAGTGGTGGAGAGAATTAGAAATGATACAGGTTGTAGAATTAAGGTTTTGCCTGTGGAAAAGATTTATTCGGGTTCATTGCTCATGGATCAAGTTGTCGAGGTGATCAAAACACTATTGTTTCTTGCTCTGATATTTGTATATTCGAATGAATTGTTCCCTGTGTTTATGAATGAAGATTATGTTCTCTGCATTTGTTAATTGTTCGCTGGTATCGATGTTTGTCGAATGTGCATAAATATTTGGATGTAGTGAGTATACAAAGCAATAAAGCAAATGCTTGAGTGTTTGGGCTTTGAGTTTTGTAGAGCAACTAAACTGCTCTTCTACTCTATTAGCTTTACTGGAAATGACTCTGATAATAGGAAGTCATATGCTGATATCTTCCCAACATAGTAAGGTTGAGCCTCATAAATAAAGGGTTTCGGGTTTGAGTTTTATGGTTCGTCATACTATACCTACTATTCATCTAATTGTTTGTACTTGATTTGAAACATTGATGTCATTGTGATATACATTTCACAAACGTCTCCCAAATAAAACGAAGTTATGTATCAACAAAAGATTCTGCATATGTAAATGAATGGGTAGTTTCCATAGATTAGGTAAATATGCAAAAAGATATTCTTGAAAGTTCTTTATTTGAAATGAGAGTTTGAGCAATTGGGGCATTTAAGTGCATTCGGAGTAAAATTGTGGCACTACTTCTAGGTGTTTCTTGTGTTCTCATTCTATTTGGCCATAAGAGTGGCAATCACATCAATAGAGGTTGAATCTACAGTTGGCTGTTACCTGAACTAAATATTTCTTTGATGGTATTGCAGATTGAAGGTGTTGGTCTGGCTGTTAAGAAAGCACTTGTTGCTATCACTAGTCGCCTTCAAGAGTTCCCACCCGTTGAGAAAACAAGAACATATGGGACAAGGCCTCTTGAGTCAGAGTCTTTGCCTATTCAAACCGTAGATCAACCTGTACAGAGGAGTTCAATGCAACCAACATCTTCAAATTCCTTAAGTCATGCCTGTGGAAATGGTCCATCGTTTGAGTCCGAGAAGGTCACCAATAGGTACTCCAGAACACCACAACCAGAAGTGGTTTTTAAGATACTCTGCCCCAATGAACTAGTTGGTAGCATTATTGGCAAAGGAGGATCTATTATCCAGGCTCTTCAAAATGAAACTGGTGCTTTGATAAGTATTGGAGCACCAGTAGAAGACTGTGATGAACGTGTGATAACAATTACTGCAATGGAGGTAAATCCGTCCCTGTTGTCCATAACCCTTAGGTTTCATAAGCATGAGTTGATATTCTACTCTTTTCTGCAACTTTTTTTTGTAGAGTGTGGATTCTGAGTACTCGCCTGCACAAAAAGCAACTGTTGTTGTGTTTAATAGGTTTACAGAGACTGGTCTTGTGAAGGGACTGGATTCAGATTCGAAAGTATCTCCTGTAATAGCTCGAGTTGTGGTGCCATCGCACCAGGTTGGTTGCCTATTAGGAAAAGGAGGTGCAATAATTTCAGAGATGAGAAGGCTGACCCGTACTGGCCTAAGGATAATTAATGGCAACCAACTCCCTAAGTGTGCCTCAGAAAATAATGAAGTTCTACAGGTATAGTCTTTTAGTGTGTAATGGATCTTGCACTTATCAATAGTAAGAATGCTGTGACCTGATATATTTGGAAACTTTTGTACTAGTTTTTAAGATAAAACCTCATAGGTTTTGATATATCAGCACATATTCATACCATCTTTGTGCTATCTTACCTGACTTTGTCACTTAATACATCTTTGGTAACAAATATTTCTGCCCTGTCGTATCTGTGAAGGACCTGGTACAATGTACTGTGTATGGCTCTAATATCACGCTTGTATGCATCATTGCCTGAAAGAGTAATAGAGTAATATCCCGATATAACCGACCTACTGAAAGCAGATGATCTTAGAGTAGTTGATAGCATTGATCTTGTAAGCTGCAACTTTTAGTTGATGTGGCAGGCAATACTGTATCATGACGTAACTTTGACTACTATTTGTTTAAGTAACACTTTACTAAATTTATCATATCTCTTGCCCAGAGATTGCTGGTGCTTTAGTGGCTCCTTGTTATTTTCTTAGATCACAGGAGACTTCGCAAATGTACAAGATGCTCTGTATAAGGTGACTGGTAGATTGCGGGATAATCTATTCACTGTAACAATGTTTACTGGAAATGGGAATCGTTATTCTTCGAGGACAGAGAATGGTGCCTATGGCAGAGCAAGGGATCATCCTTCTTTTGGGTCGAACATGTCTATGGATAACTCAGACAATCTCGATGATCACAAGCACTTGACCCAGAGTATGGATCATCTTACAATTTCTGGGACTGAAGAGCAACTATCACCACCAGGTGTATTCACATCAGTGGTAAGTCACTGTTTCCTCTTTTTTTTTTTTTTTCCCTTTCTTTTATCCTTTTTTATTTTGGTATCTTAATGGTCGTGCTGATAACTTATGTTGTTGTGGATGACTCTGATAGCAGACAGATACTTGGGAAGACAATGGAAATAATATGTCTACTTTTGGAAGATTGCCTTCAATTGAAGGTGCTGCTGCACTTGGCAGGTTAGCACACCCTTTTGTTTTTCGTACGTATTCCAATGGAATGGATACAATATGATGATTTGATGAAAGTTCCAATGCATAATAGATTACTTTCTACTTCCCTATGTCATTGCTTTGGTATTTGATGATACCTTGATGCAATTACATAGTAGCCCCATTGTTGTCTCTGAGAAAGAAATTGCAATGATATGTGAAAATGCGAATTTTATTGATAGTAATTGTTTGTGATATCATTGTAATGGGCGAATACTGTAATTCAACATGTATGCTTTCATTAGCTGTGAAGTGGGCTCTCCCCCCCTCCCCCCACCCCCACACGGGCCACACCCACACACACACACACTGAGAGAGCGAGAGAGAGAATGATGTTGATGCTGGTATAATGAGAAGAAAATCTATTCAACTGAAGTTTCTCCTTTTGTAGTAAGAGATTAATGTACTATTTTCTGTTCATTTTGTAATTTGACTCCTCTTAAGATGAGAAGGAAAGACTAAAATCATTAGTAAAATATTCTTAAACCGTTGTTGGAATGCATTGAATAACAGTTCATGCTACCAAGAGATGAAACTCCACTACACATGGAAGACAAGCAGCAAAAGTATAAAATCAAAGTGTGGCTCTTGCACTCCCATCTTAAATAATCTTGTAATATTTCTTAATAAAGTAGGCTCTAGGTGCTCTCGAATTCTGACTAGGCTTGTGAGTTTAGTTTCTCTGGGAGATATTACAACCTCTGTAGCGACATCGATTATTTCTTGTAAGCCATTATTATTTACCCTTGGCTGCTTTAACCAGGCTCTAGTAATGAACATAAATCATCTCTTTGAGTTTATACTTTGTGAAGGCAAATTGATATCACATGAAGTTCAAATAGTAGATGACCCAAAAAAATGTTGGTAGTGACATTGTTGTATGTGTCGAAGCAGTGGAAGCAGAGGCGCAATGGTGAGTAATACAACGGTAGAGGTTGCTATCACTGATGCTGTGGTTGGCTTCATCTACGGAGAAAATGGCACCAATTTGGAAATGCTACGACAGGTTATTCTTCAAAGCTTACTTTCCCTTCCCATGATCAGTTATTTATGTCTGTTGGTGCACTTTTTGTATGTCTCAGATATCGGGAGCCAAGGTGACGGTGGAGGAAGCTCATCCAGAAACAGCACAGAGAGTTGTTGTCATATCTGGGACACCAGATGAAACGCAGGTGGCCCAGAGCCTACTACAAGCATTCATTATCTCCGGAGGATCATAGAGTCGAGCGAGAGCTCTTTTTTGAGAGTGGGACTTCCGCAGAAGTAGTACAATTTGGCACTTCGTTGATAACTTATTCAGTTGATTAGTGTATTCTCTTGTTCAACAATCTTTTGGTTAACCTTTAGCTGTTCAACAGTTAGGTACATTCTTTCTTCTTATCTCGTTATAGTATCAAATCAAATTGCAGAAGGGGGTTAATGTATTTTCTCCGTGATTCCGGCAAATTATTGGCCATTTACTTATAATTTTAGTACAGTTTGTTTGATAATCTAAAGAAGTATGATATATCTTTAAGATTGAAAAAGATGATCTCTTTTTATGGATTAGACTGGTTAGCTTGGATAAAGATTCCATCCTTTGCATTTGAACCACTTTTACTTGTTTTCTTTAGCATATTAATGGTAGCTTCTTCTTCATTTTTCTTTCCTCACTTGTGGGGA
The DNA here is from genome assembly GCA_958295605.1 of Ajuga chamaepitys. Taxonomy (NCBI): domain Eukaryota; kingdom Viridiplantae; phylum Streptophyta; class Magnoliopsida; order Lamiales; family Lamiaceae; genus Ajuga; species Ajuga chamaepitys. Next base: position 70,731,579 of record OY282496.1, read on the forward strand.
ACATATGAATGATTTTTTTCTTTTTCTAACTTTACGAATTAAAGTTTGTTAAATATTCCAAAAAATCTCAAGATTAATTTCCAACTTAAACTTGAAATATTGATATCGATATCGACATTTTCACCAAAACAAGGCATCATACCATGTATTCAACCTTGGGGCATAGTTAAGTTGAGAAAGTTGAAATACAGCAAATGATAATATATGCCACAGGTAAAGGATCCATTTTGCAAGAGAATTACAACACACAGAATTCACAATTTGGATGCGAATAAATACTTAAAACAAGTTTGGCCATCCAATTAATGGAAGTGATTGTTTAGGCATCACTTGCTGCTGCTGCTTCTGTTGCTTTGAGAGTAATGACAACATTGTCATGGACTCCTTGCAGGAGCAGCTCCCCATCGTACGTTAACACCTTACGCTTCTTTGCTGCACGTAATGTCCCAACTAGAGCTTCAAAGATGTTGGCGCACCTGTCGTCATTGAAAAGCACCCCAAACGTCACCTGCATCACACATGCTGCTTCTCAGTCTTATGAAATAACAAGAGCAGCATTTGAGCCCTATATTTACTATTAAAACGAGCTGATCAATTGGCGATCTGATCAGTCGTAAACTAAGCTTGAAAAGTGCATAATATGAAGAGAAAAATCTGTATACGAGTTCAATCTATCAGCCCCAGATTCATCTCTAGTTCGATTGCCTATTGTCAACCTAGACCAGATGACATAATACTAGCTGACTGCTTATTTGCCATTGAAACAAAACAAGAACAGAGAAACCATGTCAATATCTTATTTGGCTAACAAACCACATCAATTCACAAAATCATCGCTTTTGTAATGCGTTCATCACCATCAATAGTTAGAAGCTGCAAAATCAAAATCTACCTATACTGTCGGATCGAAAAGCAGAAAACCACATCAATTGACAAAATCATCAAATTAGTTGCTTTTGTAATGCGTTAATCACCATCTAGAAGCTGCAGAATCAAAATCTAGCTATGCAGGCAATCACAAGCACAATGCTGTCGGATCGAATAGAAAATATTGACGATCAACATCCGAAAACAACTTTAACCAGCTACAAAATTGAAAGGAGATGGAAGAGTTGACCGACCGTGTAGGAACCATCAGATTGCGGTTTTCCGAGACGCGTGATCTCTTCTTTGAGTCGCTCTACCTCTTCGTCAACATTCATGGCTGATTGATTGCACAGATCTACTTCCTCCTTTCTCAGATTAGATCAGATATTTTGTTCTCAACTGTAAAAATGACTCACTTTTGCTTTTATTATAGTGAAGATGATGCAAGGACAGAAATGTCACTCTGCTATACTAGTGGACATTTGCAATTCAGTATAAACACCTAAATAATAGGACCACCATAATCAACTTGTCTTTTCTTTAATTTATATTGGATTTGTTTTTAGAGTAACATCTGGAATTTGTAATTAGAGCTAAAAAAAATAAATCGAGTTATTCGACACTCGATTTGAGAATTGTAAAAACTTATTTGAATTATATCAACTAAAGTTTGAATATACTTTTAGGTTTGATAACATCTAAGACTCAACTTAAGTAAATTAAGAAATAAAAAGTGTCAAAAACGAGATATTCTATAGTGACGATCGACGTGTCCAAATGGACCAATTTGTTACCCATATCAAATAAAGCGGGACGGGAGCCACATTTCAAATACAAACCCAATGCCCACCGGAAGAATTACTTTACATTCCCTTTTTGTTGTTTCATTACGTTGAGATCGGTTTTCTAAATTTTATTTAAACTATATTCTTGAAAATACCAAACAAGATTAGATATACTTTTACGTTTGATAAAGACTTAAAGCTCGACTCGAGTTCGAGATTAATAAGTAAATATTTGTTATAAAAACGTCAAACTATTAAGTATCACTTATATTCGATTCTTACTAAAGTGCGTTCGAGCTCAATTCAATTAATAATTAAACAAACCTAAATATAATATTAAAAACTCAACAATAAAGGTTCAAGTTGGACTCACTTAACTCATTTATGGGCCTATACAAATGGACCAATTTGTTACCTAATAAAAGAAAATGGGCTGGGCCTACATTTCAAGTAGAAGCCCAATACCCAGAGGAAGAATTAGTTCACATTCATTTGTCTGTTCATAATATTCTTTTATTTTTCTTATTAAACTAACAAACATATTTCTCCAAAATTATTATTATTACGTAGATAAAAGTATGTGTATATATTTGATGGACCTTGAACCGTAAATACATGAGTTGACTCAGGCAAATCCCCCAAGCTCCCATGTACGGACCGCCGCACGCCTCCATGAACGACACCAACGAACAACAGCACCAGGCAGAAGATGACGTCGTTGAATGCTCCGATGGGGACGATGGTACAGACAACCAACCATCGCAGATCAGGTACGATGGCGGCCCTAATTCTGCCGGCGGCGTCCTCGATGCTGTTGGCTCTCACGCTCTCTTCGCCCCTGACATGGCTCCACAGCTGCCGCCAGCTGCCGAGGATGGTGGCGCCGACCAGCTAAGCCTCTCGTTCCAGGGTCAAGTTTATGTTTTCGACTCTGTCTCCCCTGAAAAGGTTTTATTTTGTTCTCAGTTAATGGAATTGTACTTGCATTTGAAATTAGGTTTTGCTCCTAATTGCCATGAACTATTGCTCTGTTTGCCCTCTCAATTAATGAAATTTTGGTGGTCTAAATTTTATCTTTGAAGCATACATTATCATGGTGTTGGCTCCACTTCATTTATGCTGATGGTTACTGAAACTCTTCCAATTTTCTGTTTATCTGAAGTATTCTAGTAGTTATCTGCATTGGATTGGATTTTGGTGAACTTCTGAATTTCCCATCCCCCAATCTACGTGTTTGAGGTCCTATTATGTGGTGAATAGTACCGGTTTAGCTTACGATGTATTTGGAAGGCCTGGGCCAAACGAGTGTTTCACAGAATGGCTACAAGGAATTCCATTAATAACTGGTTGTTTTAATCCGTTAGAACAACTCGATGAATTTCGTACATCATTTTAGGAGGCCTTAATAAAATGACTATAGATCGAACCTATCCATTTCAGTACGATGGTTGGCTGTTCATGCCTTCATGGCCTAGCTGTACCTACCATCTTCTTTTTGGGGTCAATATCAACAATGCAGCTCATTCAACGATAAATCTAATTCCGAAGTATAGAGCTATGAACGAACAAAACGTTGAACTGAATCTTACCAGCCTCTACTGGGGGTTATTACTCATTTTTGTACTTGCTGTTTTATTTTCCAATTATTTTTTAGAAACATGCAAGGTTGTAGGAGTGTAATTTTTTTAATCCACATTTCAGGTGCAGGCGGTTCTGCTATTGTTGGGTGGGTACGAAGTGCCCACCGGTATTCCTTCTCCGGGGATGACTCCTCAAAACCAAAGGGTTTGTATGAGCAAACATGTGATATATTCATTGACTAAATTATCTTAATTTGGCATCAAAATCTATTTTGTTTTCTGATTTTCTCATCTGTGTTGTCTTCAATAGACAATGGCTGATTATCCTGGACGGTCAAGTCAACCACAAAGAGCTGCCTCTTTAAACCGATTTAGGGAAAAGAGGAAAGAACGATGCTTTGAGAAAAAAATTCGATATACAGTTCGGAAGGAAGTTGCTCTCAGGTTGTAAAGAGTTTGAAATAGTTCAATGTGTTGGATTATTCATTGTTGTGTGCCTACTTATGGATGATTTTGATGACTTTTTTTTCTGTTAGGCCATGATTCATGGTGCATTTCAGCGTCATGCTATTAAGCCTCTTATACAATTATAAGTCATCACAATTTCCCAAAGAACTCTTACAACTCACTTCCGCTAGATAATAGGCAGGGGGTGGGTTAAAGGATGTTCAAAGAAATTCTGATAATTTTTTGTGGGCGTAAGAAACCCGCACGAGTAGATATGTCTTCATATTTATCCTGCCAATTCAATTTGTATTGGATTGTTAAATGCTTTTTATATCTATTCATTCAGTTCTTCGCATTCTTGGTCAATAAACGATTGCTTCCTGGTGCCTATTAGTTTGAGATGCTATTACATTAATATGGTTGTAGTACTGGCATAGCAAAAGGGTTTGTGTGTGTAGGGGGTGTTCTAACTGAGGAATGATTGGTTCAAGGGCCTTTTTTGCTACTGATCCCGAATTGATTCTTGTTCTGGCATGAGACCTTCTTGAGTATTAAGTAAATTTATGTCTGCTTCCGTCACATCATTTTGGACCAACTAATTTATGCTAAGATTTATCTTTATCTCATGCACATGCAATCTGACAGGATGCAGCGTAAGAAAGGCCAGTTTACATCATCCAAAGCAGTTGCTGATGATCAGGGATCATCTTCTGCAGATGGGAATGGAAGTTCAGGCCAAGAAGAGCAGGAAACCTCGTGAGTGCTTGGAAATTAAATATATTCTGGTTCTGTTCTTTCATGGCGGATTTCCTAACTTCCCAGATGTTTTTGATTTGGAACGTGAACAGTTGATTAAGTTGTATTTGAGTTGGACAGTTCTTATCTTGTTGTGAGATTCTAGAAATAACATTTCTCTTTGTTTCGACAGATGTAGGCACTGTGGGATTAGCTCAAAGTCCACTCCTATGATGCGACGTGGACCAGATGGACCAAGAACTCTCTGTAACGCATGCGGTCTCAAGTGGGCCAACAAGGTGTGTGATTTTGAACACACCAATCATACTATATTGTCACTGCACAAACCAAGTACGATATAATACTCCCTCTATCCCAAAATGAGAAACCTGTTTCTAAAACATTTTTGGTCCCATTATGAGGCTCCTGTTTCAAAACCGTCTCGTTTTGTTTGTTCAAGTAATATTAAAAAACTATTGAATAAGTAAATCAACAAATAAATGTAGTCATGCTTGATTCTTTAAGAAGGTTTTACCTCGTGATTAACCAAAAGTTGTATCTTTATGAAGCATGCTCACATTTTGGGTCGGAAGGAGTGATATAATCCTACTTTTAAGACATGATTTGATATCTACAGTAGAAATCCTCTCTCGTATCTTACAAAAGAAAAAGAAGGGTTCTCTGAATGCAGCAGGGTTCTCTAAATGCATCAGAAAAAGAAGGGTTCTCTAAATGCATCAGCATGTCCCAGTGCTGTCTAAACCTCGCCTTTTTAACTTGTCACGACTTGCAGGGAATCTTGCGAGACCTTTCCAAAGTCCCCATTGTGACGCCGCAAAGCCCCTCCATTTTGACGCAAGACCTTTCAAGAGTCCCCATGATGATGCAGAACCACCCTATGAAGGTTAGTACACTAATGAAGAAGAAGTTGTGGCTTTAGGAGGCTTCGTTGTACACCACCACTTTATATGATGCTCTGTGTTGTTCACAGGTCAATGGTGAAGCAAATGGTGAGGGTATTGTCGTACCTGCCACCAACATCCTCAGTAAGTAACAAGAATTTATTGGCCGTCCGATTTGTAATTTCAATTGGTGGTGGTAACTGGTAAGCGCAGGGTAACCCATGTATAACATATGAGATTGTACATAGCATTACTAGTGAGACTGAGATTGGTGTGGATTACATAATGAGATTTCAAGAATTTTAATTTTTCTTCTTTCTTTTTCTGTGAAGAAGTGCATGCGTGTATCTGGATATCTATACTAGCCTCTTGTGTTGGATAAGAATGACGCATGGATGTCTATATTAGGTCTGCAAACGAACACCACCATTAGCAAAGAGCTTCTTCGTGTTCATTCATTTATTAAACTGATTGAGCCTAGCTCTACTTAAATGTAGGAACAACAAACAAGTAAAATATGGCTCGGCTCGGATTGTTTGCAACCCTATTCTCCATATTTTCAATTCTCATTGCAAACATGAAAAAGGGCCACTTTAACCGGGGCGCCACGGCTACATTTTTGTAGTGGGCCGACAAAGCCTTGTCCATACAAAATGGGCTAGCTAATTGGTCCATTAAATCTCTATTTCTTAACTTAATGATAATTGCGGTTGCCGCTACAATCAAGCTTTTTGTTCACTATACCACATCAAGAAATGATTGTATTTCACTTTACAGTTATTGAAAAATAAATGATTTGTTTCATTTCAATGAGAATGTACGGTGGTTGTGTTACTATATAGATATTATTGTTTGAAATTAGATTTTGGATTGTGCAGAGGGGTAAAATAGAAAATTTATGTCAAATTTTTAAGTTTAATTTAAGGAGGTGATTGTAAAGAGTAATTTAATGGTTGTGTTTAGAATTATCCGCAGAGAAATCAAGCTAAAGGCCCAATCCCAAACTTCTCTACAGGCCCAATCACATAATTAATATGCCCAATAGTCAAACATCCTCACCCAACCTCCAATGGCCCATCCATAAAACCCATACCAGAAATAAAAGAAGGTCAAACCTCCATTTAATCTATAAATAATGCATTCCCAACCCAACATAAAAATTAGATCGAGGCCCATAAAAAGGTCAAACCACCATTTAATCTATGAAGGAACACGAATTTGCAGTGGCAAGAAATATGACATAACATGAAGGCCGGGAGTGTTTAACCTCTTGTACACAAGTCCAAAGCTAGCAAGCATAGACTGGAAAAGCAGAGGCTAAAGTCAGTTTATATTGAGCACTTAACCGGGACGCCTGCTGCAGGACCCGAAATGTCTCTTAGTGGCAAGCTCATTTGGTTCCCGCAACATTTCCTCAAACAAGTCATCTCTGCTCAAACCGTTAAAACATATCAATCATCAGTTATGCCCTAAAAAATAAGTAAATGGTCACAGCTATGCACCACTACACACCAGCTAGCAATTTATTGGATTACAAAATATAGAACAAATGTCATCTTGGGTGCTCAATCTACCATCTAGATTTGATGATTGAGATGACCTGCTTCATCCAGAGCAAGGTGCCCACATTTTTAGTGCATTTTTATTCTATACATATTGATCACAATTCGCTGTATGCATTGAAAAGATTCTGACACAGAAATACCTGTAAAGCTTTTGGATGAAAACATTATGTAGTTCTTGTTTTGCACGGTTTACCTGTGAGAAATTTAAAAAACTACTAAATAAATGAACATATTCCAGTACTGCTGATAGAACCAAACCATGCATCGGATAGGTAACGGAAGTGAAAAATAAGGGAGTTCAAAGATCACTGAAATATAAAGATCTCTAATGTTAAAGGTAATTTCCTAACTTTCTATTTAAACAGATCTGTATCAGAAATGAGTACATATGCAATCCCATACAGTAGACAACCACTACTAAGAATGTTACAATTGATAAAGGTAAGCACAAATGAAATGGAAGAAGAAAGAAAACAAATTGAAGAGAAGTCCAGAACAGTGAAAGCTATTACCAGATGATACATGATTGCTTTCGGTACAGAATCCTGAATATTCTTACGCACAATATCACAATATGACCTTAATAACAACTTTGTGATAGTGATCTCCATAGCCTCTTCGTCTGACTGAGTTTCAGAGGGCCTCAGCACACTAGGGGGCTTTGCCAAAGTAAAAAATAAATAAATTAGAAGGCATCTAATATTACTTCAAAGGTGTATACTTTGAACCAGTACCTCTCTTAAATGAATCATCGAACAGCCATGGATCATGCTTTGAACAGGTTCACTAAAAGGTTTGCTGGTGAAACTCTCCTTAGCTGATGCACGACTGTCATATCCACCGAAAATTGAAGATATTCCCCAAGCCGAACCACCAGCATTGCTGACTGATTAACTCATCATTCATTATTCCATAATTAGGACTCGACCAAAGATGAGCAGCAGGGCTAAAAGGTATACATATGCAAGCTAGATTGCTTCAGCGACTTAGATCTAATAATGGAAATTTGTTCTAAATAAGTAAATACGTTTTCAGGTTATCATAATTGTTTCTCCTCGAGTACTACTCCCCTTATGTACACTAGGCTATTGGTTAATTTTACTCAAACAAGAAGTATGCAATAACAAAGGCACCTAAACCCTTTCTAACAACCCAAAACTCTACAATTGTGTTTGGATTGAGGGAATTTGAAATGCAATGATCTCAAATCAATGGATTTTAAACCCGCCAAAGTTGGATTGGACATAAACTGCACTCGAACAATTCAAACAATAACTAATGAAAGATTTGCAGCAACCTAAAAGAACACAAAACTGGCATTTGATTTCAACTGATTCCGCTAATAGACACAAGGAAACAAAATGCCAGCATAGTCTTTTGGTTGTTCGCACATGAGAATCTATATATCAGCAACACTCTTTTTTCTTAATCACGCCGAAAAATTCCCCTCAAAGTAGAAAATGATGAAATACCAGGTGGGGCAGCTTTCTCAACTTCCGCAACAGGCCGAACACCCTTTTTTTCCATGTAAAGAGCAACAAGAGCAGTTATTAAATTTGAATGACAATGAAAAAAATCAATTTTCAGCTGTGCATATGGGGTTCTAGGAGGCAACGGTTAACTTACTTGCTCCGGAACAATCCCATTCGCTTGTCGGTCAAGCATGGCGCGAGATTTTATGTTTCTCTGCGTCTCCTGAATCCTAATTGATAAGAACCCATTAAATAACAAAAGACACTAATAAACCCACAATCTAAATGACAGGTACAACAAAGCAAAGTGCACTGACCCTATGCCTTGCAGCAGGGCCCGGAGTCCCAGAAGACTTGATCTGTTGTCTTGCAATCTCTACAGCTTTACTCCCACCAACAAAATTTGGATGGGATGTGTTTATGTAATTTCTCTACAAAAGTACACAAGTCATTCAAAAAAAGAACCAATATGTTAGCGTTAACAGATTTCTCAAAGTACGAAAGAAAACAGAAAAATAGATAATAATCTATCAAAAATAACTTGTTCCACAGACACACGATTGAGCTTCCTTGATGATCTATATCATGGCCAGATAATATTGATAGACGAACAATATCATTTTTTATGATCTAACCAATCCAATCACATCCATGTCGTCATATTTTGTAAGTTATACAACTGTGTGAGGTCTTAAAGGAACATATGGTAATTCTATATTATAAGTCATACACCTTCATCGTGATATATCAACCAAGCCATCATGCTGCTTTGGTGAATTTGTTCTCTCATACTATACTAGTCCGGTTACTATGGGAGTAGGTGCAAAGGAGAGTGGAACCAAAAAATTATATAACATATTACAATATTTAGATGGAAAGGACCAAATTGCATTTGACAGAAAAAAGTGAACCAGGTCTAATATGTGGAGAGCTAACTAACAAAGTGTTCTAACATACCAGCACACTAGTGCATAATAATGAATTATTTCCAATCTAAGAATGCCGAAAGTGAGAATTGAGTGTCACTTTCAGAAAAATAATAATTTCCAGAAATTTTAAACAGAGAATCATGCACATAACAAAGTAATTATGCTCAAACAAGGGAAGAGATGAAATACAGGAGAAAGGCAGAATAGATATTATACACACCAGTGGAACTTATTTTGTATCCAAGCACAAACTATATAGCTGATAAATATCAGTAAAGATATACAACAAACACCATGACTCACAATACCTCCATTTCAATAAGATCTTCTATCATTCTCTTAGATGGCTCAAGACCTCCTCAGAGAACATTTACAAAAACTTCATCCATGCAGTTTTGTAGGACTGGAAATCGTTGGAGCTCATCTCCCATACAACGATGACTCATCTATAAGAAAAGAATGATGTCAAGGTCCATAGCAGGACGACTGCAGGCTTGGAGCTATATTTATATTACATTTGATACCAGTATGCCCCTTGATTAGCTCATCATATACGAATCTGGCACACTGAAGACTTGGATCCAACAAACGTGCTATTTGTCTTCTAACAAGAACTTCAAAAGGAACCTACATGTTTGAATTATGTTGCATGGAAGAGCTTAATAGTGAAAAAGGGTAGACATAAAGATTTTCTTCAAAGATCCAAAACAGAACATTACAGAAAGGATAATGCGTCCGCAAAACCTACTTCTGGCACAAATAGTGCAGACTTGGTACCGGTTGCATTTTGAATGGCAGTGCGGATATCCTCATCAGTTAAATCATCACAAGGATCTACATCCTGCAGAACATAGAAAATAATATGATATCCAGCAGAACTTGTTTAAATAAATTGATTATATAAAAGATGTTTAGAAACTGAGTATTAACTGAATTACTCAGTAACGTTCAGACAAAAATTAAGTGAGACCATAAGTTGGAGAAGACAAGACCGTGTTAATACTCAAAAACTTGGATCCAACAAACGTGCTATTTGGGTAGATGTAGAATTTTACTTTCCTCTCCATCTTCCTGTAATTCAACCGGAAAACGTCCTCGGAGTGATAAACTCCCACGGTCCATCTCCAATCTGCTTAGACTCCAAAAGCTATTACAAACAAACAACCTCAAAATTAAAATTAAAATATACTGCGATTAATATATTTTGATGTAACGAGCGAAGAAGAACTTACCAAGTTCCGACTTGAATGCATGAAACAAGTAGTGCAGAGAATGATTAAGATAATCGACCAAAACAGGACCAAAGCAATCATCGACCTGTTGAGAATCAACGCCATGGAAGAGCAGCTGCCGAGCTGCATCCGGAAATGGAGAAGACATCTCCGGGAGACCAAAACAGAAACTTCGAAAAATGGTAATGAAAAGCAACTGACTGACTGCCAATTTCATTGGCGGTAAAGTTAGTTATGCAACACAAACTGTTCAATTTTGTTGCAAAACGATCATGTCAGTAAGGTTTTCTAAAGGTGCATTATTCTTCCTCATTACTACAATCACATTTTAAGTAATTACCTTTAAAGCAATAACAGATAAAAATTATGAAAGATGGGTCGAAATAAGACTACACTTATCTAGCAAAAACCTCAATTGATAAAATACAGGACAAAGTCCAACAGATTCATAATTTACATCATTTGATTCATCTGTCCTACCCCCACCTCTACCGGCGCGACTAGACTATGGTCTATCATCCTCACCTTGATCTTCCGCATATGGTCCGACGTGAAACATCCTATTGAAAGCCTCACTTATACAATTATAATTATATTGGCCATCCATCGATCTCAACTCATAAGGGACTTGAAGGATCCCGAGAGAATCTCGTCTCATATCCAAAAGCTCTTGAACATTGACGTCGTTGGGATTAAGCGGTGCGATATCCGGACGTCTGTTAGTATTCTCCACCTTCGGGTGCGAATGCGTGTGGTACCAGTCGAGATAATCGTCCGAACACTTCCAAGCTGGGTGAGCAATCTGACGACGTTGATCAGGACACACTAGGGTGTGTTGCCATGAATTAAAGTAGTTGACTGCAGCTTCTTGAGTGCCTTTTGCAAGTCTAGCCACAGGAGTCGGACCATTTGGAATGGAGGGGATCCTTTGGATGTATCCAAATTGCCTAAGAACACGATTGGGATAATATGGCTCTACAATATTGAGTGCCGAAATACATCCATGATAGAAAGCAACTGGTGGTAGTGGATGATAGTGCCGGATAGCAAAGTAAGGGTTCCAGTCGACCTACAAAAATTAGTCACTTGAGCGTAAACATATATTCATTTGAAGTATATCTAATTGAATAAATTAAGAAGACATAAATTCTTACGCCTATTTCTGTAAGTGAATCCAACATCCGTCTGTATGCTATAAGCTTCGACATTGTTCCTTTTGATCGTGTTGGTGGTGTCCACTTTATTGCAAGAGGCTGACTTTGATGGTAATCTACGTCGAAGTTAGGACGAGTAACCGAGAAATGCTCATAAATCCATGCCTGCACAAGAGAAACATTGTCAAGACTAGTTTTAAAGATAAATATAGTGTAAATGCTTAATTCTGAAAATTATATACCTCCAACAACGGAATGAACCCACCCATCTGCTTGACTCCATATCTAGAGGCTAAACCCAACTGCCTATATAGAAAAGCTAAACAAGCAGTGCCCCATGCATACTTATTTATATCATCAAAATCCTCCAACAACGTCAAAAGATTGGTCCGCACACGACTCCCAGTCTTGTCCGGAAATAAAGAACAACCCATCAAATACCAAATATACGCACGGGCTGCCTTTTCTCGTCTCTCTGGGTTGGTAGAGGTCATCTGATCACTAAATTTTTCCTTCAACCACTTTAACCTAACCGACTTAGCCAGCTTACCCTGAGCATCTTTCATCTCCTCCACAGCATCACGACGGTTTACTCCGAGTAAATCGACAACGTATTCAATACCGTCGTCAACATTTGCAGGGAGATATATAGGCAAACCAGTAACTGGTAGTCCAGTCAAACAATGCACGTCGTCTAACGTGATTGTCATCTCCCCGAATGGCATATGAAAGGTATTCGTTTCTGGATGCCATCTCTCAACAAAAGCGCTGACTAACGCTCTGTTTGGACTAGGGTATTTGATATCCTGTAAATTTATTAATCGTGATCTCCTAAATAGGGTTCGCCAGGATCGGGTGTTTTCATCTAATTGAATTTGCCACTCTATAAGCTTATTGGTGTGACAATGAAGCTTAAGTGGTTCTCGCTCTCTACCGTGCCAAATTTTGGCAGCAATGTGTGTCTTGAAGCTAGGAAGCAGTGATGGGTTTGTTGGACCACCTGGGAAAGGTCCAACTAACTCACCCTCGTCATCGTCACCTTCTTCACGTTGTCCCTCATAGACGTGTTCATCACCTTCGTCACGTTGTGCCTCATAGACGTGTTCTTGTTGTTCTTCTTCAATTTCCGGCTCTTCATCAACCTGTGCCGATGTGGACGGCCCTTCTTGAGCCCATGCATGAGTGGACGGTCTTTCTTGAGACCATGCATGAGTTGACGGCTCTTCTTGAGCCCATGCAAAAGTGGAGGCCCCTGATGCATAACGTTCTATTTGAGTGGAATGACCTTCTTGAGGCCATGGATTCCATGCATCAGTGGACGGCCTCGATGCATAAGGTTGAGTGGAATGACCTTCTTGAGGCCATGGATTCCATGCATCAGTGGACGGTCTCGATGCATAAGGTTCTGGTTGAGTAGAATGCCCTTCTTGAGGCCATGGATCCCATGACGGCCTCGATGCATAGGATGCTGGTTGAGTGGAATGCCCTTCTTGAGGCCATGGATCCCATGCATCTGTGGACGGCCTTTCTTGAGGCCGTGAATCCCATACATCAGTGGACGGTCCCGATGTATAAGGTTCTATTTGAGTGGATAGCTCTTCTTGACCCTGTGGATCTTCATTATGTTCCGGCTCAAGAGCTACTGTTTCCCGACGTCTTCGGTTAGACGCCGTCGGTCTTTTTCTCTCAAAAGTAAGACCTTGAAATTAAGGAAAAGCAATCCAAGTTCATAAGGAAAAACAAAGTAATAACACTACAAAAAAATCAACTGAAAAAACACAGTATCATATTTTGATGTGTATATAATACAGGATGTTCTACTTGTGCTCCTAGGAAAACAACAGAAATCTAAGCATTATTCAATGTCAACATTGTTATTTGTATTTAATATAATTACTATAATGTTACCAATTGGCCACTACATAAAAAACAGAATGAGTTGTTTCTACAGAAAACATGACAAAAACATCAACTTGACAATTTCTATTTTTTAAGCATAAAAGTATCAAGTTATTATTATAGGGTTGTGGATCGGTCGGTTTCGGTGACCGAATCGATCGAAACTACAGAACCGACCGGTATTGAAACAATAACCAAATCGCCCGAAAATTTCTGAACAACCAAACAGACGAAATCGGTCTGTTTTCTCGGTTATAATCGAAACCGACGTAAATAAATAAAATTCCTATTTTTGGGTTTATGTAACTCAATTTTTCGGATAAAATCGAAACCGATAGATTACTAGAAAACCCGACGAAAACCGGCAGAAACAATGCAAAAGACCTGTTTTGAAGCATTATCAAAATGCAACATCCCAACCGATCGACCGACTTAACCGTTTTTTAGAGCTATGGGCAAAAAATTTCGATCGATTTCGGTTAATTCGATTATTAATTTTTCAAAATCGAAATCTACCGACTTAACCGATTTTTTTATAACACATAACCGACCGATAATTTTCAGTCGGTTTCGCACACCCCCTTGTTACCGAGATCTCCATTCTTCTCTCTCTCTAAAACCCCTTCATTTTACCCTCTCCGCATCCCATTCATTCAATTTGCAGAAAACACACACAGTGAAGTCTTCAGTATAGCCATGGCGTTTGCAGGTACAAGACTTTCAACGCCATTCCTCGTTATAACATATACAGAAAAAAGAGATGAATTGTTTCTACAGAAAACACTTAATTTCACCTTTGAAGAACCTATTCATTTCGGCTGAGGTTGTTGGGTGTCAGATCTGTAGCTCCTTCCTCCCCAATTGAACTGGACCTTCTCCTTCAAACAGGACAGAGCAAGATATTAACTAAGAGAGTGGAGAAGTAGACTGGCCAAGAAATGCCAGAAAAGAAGAGCAGAACGACTTACCCGCCGTCGAAAAACCAAGCTTTCTCCTTCCTCCTTCTTCCTTCTCCCTTCTCCTTCTCTAAGGCGGAACTCAGTTATTTGTGTGTGTCTCTGTGAGGTTTTAAGCTTGTGTGTGTCTCTGTGAGTTTTTAAAAGCTTTAAAGGACACCAACATGGATCTGTCCTTCAAAAGATTCTCGTTTTCTCTTTTATGTAATCTACTTCTCCTTCCCCTTATCCCAACATATTAACAAGCTTCACACTGGAGAGAGTAATAATTTTCGCGCTTTTATTTCAAACGTATTAACGGACACCTATTTTCTAACTCTGCTTATTATATTTAATTAAAACTCACTGCAAACTAATACTCTCCCGTCTCACTTAACTTGTCACAGTTAACCGGGCACAATGTTAAAAAAAAAAAAAAATTATGGAATCTTTAACTTTTTCAAAAATAGAGATTGAATATGGAAAAATGTGGCAAGTTAAATGAGACGGAGAGAGTAGTTTATATTTTTTAGTATCTTTTTAAATCAAATTAAAGCTTACTTCCATGCTCTTAGTTAATATCATTTACAATATAATAATCTAGAAATACACTATCTTTATAATTTTTACAATTTAATACACCCGAGTATTTGTTCCAATGCTGACGTGAAGCCTGAAATTAGTATTTTAACGTGCCCAATTGATACATGTAGTTGTGCTAATTATCTTAAACCCATAATTAAATAAAAAAAATATTTTTTAATCATTAAACAATATTATTTTTATTTAGTTAGAAATTCATAGATATTGCATGATTGTATGATTCTACGTATGTAGCTGAATCTTGACTTAAGGCTCTACACTCGAGCAAAAAACGTACTTAGATGTACTAAAATGAAAGGCATATTTAGAGTTCATGAGTATGACTATTTTTGACTCTTCAAATATTTTTTTATTTACATACGTGTGTTAGAATTATTTTTAAGTTGGTGATTTCTTTTGTTTAAAATTGTAACTCCAAGTCAAGTTCAGATATTATTTTAACGAAATTATTATGAAATGACGTCATTTTATCGTAGCATATTTATAAGAAATGATATAACCCACGTGGAGTCCGAAATTCTTATTTCGGATTCCACGTCAGCATTCTGGGTGTTAATCTACCGCATATATCAAATTGAAAAAAAAAAAAAAAAGATTGTTTGCTTTTACAATTAATTTAAAAGATCATGTTGTAAATGCTCAAGTAATTAACCCTATTAAAAATAGGGATAATTACAAATTGGCCGCCGAACTATTAATACTTTTTCACTTCGGCATATAAACTATTAACGTTGGCTAAACAGCCGCCAACCTATTTGAATATTACTACTCGAAAGCTGCTGGCCAGAATACCGCCTAAAATTTGTTTCAAAAGGTGGTTTTGCAAAACCGGGTGTGCAATGAATTTGGGCGGTATTATGGCCGGCAGCTTTCGAGTAGTAATATATAAATAGGTTGGCGGCGGTTTAGCCAACGTTAATAGTTTATATGCCGAAGTGAAAAAGTGCTAATAGTTCGACGGCCAATTTGTAATTATCCCTTAAAAATAATATTCGTAAATTAAAATCAACCAAATACGAGTGGATAGAAACAAACATGCCACATTACAAATAACAACGTTGGGCTTTGAAGGCCCATTAATATTTCTTCTATTTGGAGTCATTATTTCAATTTTAAATTTTGTTTTATGTTTCTTTATTCTCCTTCAAATGTTTATTTTATTATCATATAAAATAAAATTTAAGATTTCATTCGAGTATTATTGTCTAAAAACAATTATACTTTTAACATTCAAGTAACAAATCATGTAAACTCGTTGTTTGTGAAGGTGAGTACTGAAGATGTAACTTCGATAGGAATGTCGAGTTAGTTGTACCATACAATGAAATCCCTCAATTTAATCTTCCTTATTAGAGCTGATAAATTCGACTCGACTCGACTCGCCCGATATTTTAAATGGACCACGTCATCGAAATATAGGTTAAACATTGATGGACATCCGAACCGACCTGAAGATTTAATATACTTAGAGGAATAAGAGGGATTGAACTTCATAATTTTTTGCTTGCTCAATAATATTTTGGGTCAAGCCAACCCAAAATATGGTGTTGGTCCAATGGGCTGGGCCCAATCAAGTTAATTGTCGTATTTATTCTTGATGTCTTTTTTCACATTTATTAGTAGATATAATCCAAATTATAAGTGGGACAAGTAGACATGATTGTAGTATTTCCCACTTTCTCAAATAAGGAAAAAATCACTTTCAAGCCCTACTTTTAAGATAAAATGGATATGTGATTTGATGGAACACACCAATAACAAAATCTAGATAGAGTACGAATGTGAAAAAAATAGAGTTATCAATCTACATGGTTACAAATGGGGCGTCACCACCGAGGACGAAAATATCGGTATTTACGGAAATATCGGTCTTTCAATTTACGGAGATATCAGTGAGATATCAATTAATATCGGAATATCGGTGAATTTTTTTTAAAAACGTCGAAAAATGTATTAAAACACTTAATTTATCACCGATATTTGTTAGAATGTCATAAATCTAGTTAAATTTTGATATCTAATTAAAAAAAAAAGATAGAGCCAAATTCACGCAAAGACAACGAGTCCATAAATAAGAAACATTACATACACTGGCCTGACATCCGATAATCATTCGGATCTATTTTCATTATACAATTATTGCTTTCTAGTACCAAAATAACACGAATGAAATCCAAAAGCTGTACATAATTTCCATGCCCATGTGTTCTGGGACCCAAGGACTTGACACCACCATTCCCA
This sequence comes from Ajuga chamaepitys, assembly GCA_958295605.1. Classification (NCBI taxonomy): domain Eukaryota; kingdom Viridiplantae; phylum Streptophyta; class Magnoliopsida; order Lamiales; family Lamiaceae; genus Ajuga; species Ajuga chamaepitys. The sequence continues at coordinate 70,748,925 of OY282496.1, forward strand.
TGCCTGAAACATTCAGCAAATTTCGCATCCAACTCATCATTTCTACAGTCGCAAATATCTGCCAAATTCAATCAAACATTTCACTCAATTAATGTCACTTTTATTACCATGCCTGAAACATGAATTTGCAGCGGCAACAAATATGACATAACATGAAGGCCGGGAGTGTTTAACCTCTTGTACACAAGTCCAAAGCTAGCAAGCATAGACTGGAAAAGCAGAGGCTAAAGTCAGTTTATATTGAGCACTTAACCGGGACGCCTGCTGCAGGACCCGAAATGTCTCTTAGTGGCAAGCTCATTTGGTTCCCGCAACATTTCCTCAAACAAGTCATCTCTGCTCAAACCGTTAAAACATATCAATCATCAGTTATGCCCTAAAAAATAAGTAAATGGTCACAGCTATGCACCACTACACACCAGCTAGCAATTTATTGGATTACAAAATATAGAACAAATGTCATCTTGGGTGCTCAATCTACCATCTAGATTTGATGATTGAGATGACCTGCTTCATCCAGAGCAAGGTGCCCACATTTTTAGTGCATTTTTATTCTATACATATTGATCACAATTCGCTGTATGCATTGAAAAGATTCTGACACAGAAATACCTGTAAAGCTTTTGGATGAAAACATTATGTAGTTCTTGTTTTGCACGGTTTACCTGTGAGAAATTTAAAAAACTACTAAATAAATGAACATATTCCAGTACTGCTGATAGAACCAAACCATGCATCGGATAGGTAACGGAAGTGAAAAATAAGGGAGTTCAAAGATCACTGAAATATAAAGATCTCTAATGTTAAAGGTAATTTCCTAACTTTCTATTTAAACAGATCTGTATCAGAAATGAGTACATATGCAATCCCATACAGTAGACAACCACTACTAAGAATGTTACAATTGATAAAGGTAAGCACAAATGAAATGGAAGAAGAAAGAAAACAAATTGAAGAGAAGTCCAGAACAGTGAAAGCTATTACCAGATGATACATGATTGCTTTCGGTACAGAATCCTGAATATTCTTACGCACAATATCACAATATGACCTTAATAACAACTTTGTGATAGTGATCTCCATAGCCTCTTCGTCTGACTGAGTTTCAGAGGGCCTCAGCACACTAGGGGGCTTTGCCAAAGTAAAAAATAAATAAATTAGAAGGCATCTAATATTACTTCAAAGGTGTATACTTTGAACCAGTACCTCTCTTAAATGAATCATCGAACAGCCATGGATCATGCTTTGAACAGGTTCACTAAAAGGTTTGCTGGTGAAACTCTCCTTAGCTGATGCACGACTGTCATATCCACCGAAAATTGAAGATATTCCCCAAGCCGAACCACCAGCATTGCTGACTGATTAACTCATCATTCATTATTCCATAATTAGGACTCGACCAAAGATGAGCAGCAGGGCTAAAAGGTATACATATGCAAGCTAGATTGCTTCAGCGACTTAGATCTAATAATGGAAATTTGTTCTAAATAAGTAAATACGTTTTCAGGTTATCATAATTGTTTCTCCTCGAGTACTACTCCCCTTATGTACACTAGGCTATTGGTTAATTTTACTCAAACAAGAAGTATGCAATAACAAAGGCACCTAAACCCTTTCTAACAACCCAAAACTCTACAATTGTGTTTGGATTGAGGGAATTTGAAATGCAATGATCTCAAATCAATGGATTTTAAACCCGCCAAAGTTGGATTGGACATAAACTGCACTCGAACAATTCAAACAATAACTAATGAAAGATTTGCAGCAACCTAAAAGAACACAAAACTGGCATTTGATTTCAACTGATTCCGCTAATAGACACAAGGAAACAAAATGCCAGCATAGTCTTTTGGTTGTTCGCACATGAGAATCTATATATCAGCAACACTCTTTTTTCTTAATCACGCCGAAAAATTCCCCTCAAAGTAGAAAATGATGAAATACCAGGTGGGGCAGCTTTCTCAACTTCCGCAACAGGCCGAACACCCTTTTTTTCCATGTAAAGAGCAACAAGAGCAGTTATTAAATTTGAATGACAATGAAAAAAATCAATTTTCAGCTGTGCATATGGGGTTCTAGGAGGCAACGGTTAACTTACTTGCTCCGGAACAATCCCATTCGCTTGTCGGTCAAGCATGGCGCGAGATTTTATGTTTCTCTGCGTCTCCTGAATCCTAATTGATAAGAACCCATTAAATAACAAAAGACACTAATAAACCCACAATCTAAATGACAGGTACAACAAAGCAAAGTGCACTGACCCTATGCCTTGCAGCAGGGCCCGGAGTCCCAGAAGACTTGATCTGTTGTCTTGCAATCTCTACAGCTTTACTCCCACCAACAAAATTTGGATGGGATGTGTTTATGTAATTTCTCTACAAAAGTACACAAGTCATTCAAAAAAAGAACCAATATGTTAGCGTTAACAGATTTCTCAAAGTACGAAAGAAAACAGAAAAATAGATAATAATCTATCAAAAATAACTTGTTCCACAGACACACGATTGAGCTTCCTTGATGATCTATATCATGGCCAGATAATATTGATAGACGAACAATATCATTTTTTATGATCTAACCAATCCAATCACATCCATGTCGTCATATTTTGTAAGTTATACAACTGTGTGAGGTCTTAAAGGAACATATGGTAATTCTATATTATAAGTCATACACCTTCATCGTGATATATCAACCAAGCCATCATGCTGCTTTGGTGAATTTGTTCTCTCATACTATACTAGTCCGGTTACTATGGGAGTAGGTGCAAAGGAGAGTGGAACCAAAAAATTATATAACATATTACAATATTTAGATGGAAAGGACCAAATTGCATTTGACAGAAAAAAGTGAACCAGGTCTAATATGTGGAGAGCTAACTAACAAAGTGTTCTAACATACCAGCACACTAGTGCATAATAATGAATTATTTCCAATCTAAGAATGCCGAAAGTGAGAATTGAGTGTCACTTTCAGAAAAATAATAATTTCCAGAAATTTTAAACAGAGAATCATGCACATAACAAAGTAATTATGCTCAAACAAGGGAAGAGATGAAATACAGGAGAAAGGCAGAATAGATATTATACACACCAGTGGAACTTATTTTGTATCCAAGCACAAACTATATAGCTGATAAATATCAGTAAAGATATACAACAAACACCATGACTCACAATACCTCCATTTCAATAAGATCTTCTATCATTCTCTTAGATGGCTCAAGACCTCCTCAGAGAACATTTACAAAAACTTCATCCATGCAGTTTTGTAGGACTGGAAATCGTTGGAGCTCATCTCCCATACAACGATGACTCATCTATAAGAAAAGAATGATGTCAAGGTCCATAGCAGGACGACTGCAGGCTTGGAGCTATATTTATATTACATTTGATACCAGTATGCCCCTTGATTAGCTCATCATATACGAATCTGGCACACTGAAGACTTGGATCCAACAAACGTGCTATTTGTCTTCTAACAAGAACTTCAAAAGGAACCTACATGTTTGAATTATGTTGCATGGAAGAGCTTAATAGTGAAAAAGGGTAGACATAAAGATTTTCTTCAAAGATCCAAAACAGAACATTACAGAAAGGATAATGCGTCCGCAAAACCTACTTCTGGCACAAATAGTGCAGACTTGGTACCGGTTGCATTTTGAATGGCAGTGCGGATATCCTCATCAGTTAAATCATCACAAGGATCTACATCCTGCAGAACATAGAAAATAATATGATATCCAGCAGAACTTGTTTAAATAAATTGATTATATAAAAGATGTTTAGAAACTGAGTATTAACTGAATTACTCAGTAACGTTCAGACAAAAATTAAGTGAGACCATAAGTTGGAGAAGACAAGACCGTGTTAATACTCAAAAACTTGGATCCAACAAACGTGCTATTTGGGTAGATGTAGAATTTTACTTTCCTCTCCATCTTCCTGTAATTCAACCGGAAAACGTCCTCGGAGTGATAAACTCCCACGGTCCATCTCCAATCTGCTTAGACTCCAAAAGCTATTACAAACAAACAACCTCAAAATTAAAATTAAAATATACTGCGATTAATATATTTTGATGTAACGAGCGAAGAAGAACTTACCAAGTTCCGACTTGAATGCATGAAACAAGTAGTGCAGAGAATGATTAAGATAATCGACCAAAACAGGACCAAAGCAATCATCGACCTGTTGAGAATCAACGCCATGGAAGAGCAGCTGCCGAGCTGCATCCGGAAATGGAGAAGACATCTCCGGGAGACCAAAACAGAAACTTCGAAAAATGGTAATGAAAAGCAACTGACTGACTGCCAATTTTATTGGCGGTAAAGTTAAGGAAATGGGCAAAACCGAACTTAATAATTTGGCCTAATGAAATTTTAAACCGACACAGCCCGATATATGATATGGTTCGATGGGCTGGACCTAATCAGGTCGGACCATCCGAATTATCACCTATAATTCACACCCTCCTCTTTCTCTTTTTATTATAGATTGAGGTGGCAAAATTAATCTAATCCATTGCCCAGACATTTTAAATCGGTTCATAAAGATCTTTGACCCATACTTTTTGGTTTGATAGGCTATAAGTCCAATTGAGACTATTTAAAATCAATCATATTACAATTTGCATAATTACAATATAAGCTACAAAATGATTATATTAAAGTCTAAAAGTAACACAAACTAAATCAATATTAAGAAAAAAGACTTAATTCAACCCACCGGTTTATGGTTCCTAGAATACACAAACCGAAACGGAACCTTATAGGATCCGGAGGTTTCGGTTGGGTCAACGGTTCGCCGAATAAAACCGGCCCAGATTACGGCTGGGAAAACCAGACGAACACGTCTAGGGACCTCTCCGATCCATGGCCTGTTCCTCAACCGCCAGGTTCCACCACAGCCCAAACAAGTGCACAGTCGAAGCCACCGTAAGATTTATCCCCACATTTGAAGCCTTCAAACTCGCCTGCATTCCAGTGCGGGTGCACCAAACTCCTGAAACACCTGAGCCCTCTATCGACCCATCTAAGGACCACTTTGGAACCCGCTTCTCTTAAAAGACATTCGTAACATTTTCCGGAACTGGGCGGAGAGAAGAGATTTTGGAGAGCAGCTACTTTGGAAGATGAAGTCGACCGACAAGACTCTGGAGGGGCTTTGAAGAGGTCGGATTCGGTGTTCGCTTAATCATTTTCATGATGCAGGATTTGCAGAAGATGTAATTATAATATCCGTGGGCGGAGATATGCAGATTGGACAGTTGAATTCTTCTCCATCTAGTAGCACCGAAAGCAGTTTTTACAACAACGTAGGATTGTTCAAATCTGCACCACAGTACGGTGTAACATGAGATCAAAAAACAAAAATAAAATGCAGCTATATCTGACTTATTACGTTCAATTTGGCTTGGTGGAAGAAGAGACTTTAGATCAGCAGGGCAATGCAGATTTGACGCAGTCTTACTAGTATGCCAAGGACAGTATAATAGCCTAACAATCTTTTGTTCTCCTCAACAATATGATTGCCATGAGAACCTGAAACCACAATGCATTATAATATGATTCTCTTAAGGCCTGAATGACAATACAGAGAGTTAAAGCCAACAAATTCATGTTTAACATGATTTACTAATGTCCTATTGGATGTTTTTAGCAAAATCCTACAAGTTTATATGTTTTATGACAACTTGTTAAGACTACATGTTCACTAGCCACGTTTCCCTAATAGACAACATTAATCTCAACGAATGGAAGTAGGCATCTTAGTCTCCATCTTAACAAAAAATTAAGAGGAAAGAACACAGAAGGCCATATTCTACAACATGCTTTGATCAACAGCAAATACTAAGGATGTATGGACTTTCTTTACTAACTGGTTCAATGTCATTTTCTCTGAGTTCTTTCTGACCAATCTTATATTAAAGAGATAAATTTGACATAAAAGCAAACAACTAAATGTCGTCTAGAATCTGAGCACCAAGGATCCACAGTTAGATGAACACTGTGCAGAGACCTTCACTATGAACAATTACAGTAGACAAAACGTGTAGAGAACATGAATTAACAGTCCTTTGCAATACCAGAATTCATGCATTGCACTATATGATGGTTAAACAGAGTACATAAACATAAAAGAAGAGTCAAATGGAGTTCATTTCAAAGATGCGGCAATTACCTTTCATGACTTGTCTTTGCAGATCAACAACACCTCGGTTGCTCTACTCACGGCATCAGCAGGCTTCATTTCTGGCCCAAGTAAGCTGTCTGTTCGCAAAGTTTATGTTCAATGTCGACGTTGTGTAGCTTTTGATCTGAAATTATTAACACCCATTTTGTCATAAAGGAAATATTAATGATGGTCATGCCATTCCAATCCTGTGGACTAAAATACCATTTAATAAGGATTCACAAATTCAGCAACTCAAATGTGAAAGCACAACCAAAACAATCCATCACAATACAATCAAAAATTGAAAAAAAAACATAACTAAATGCCCAAAAAAGCTTATTAGGGCGATGTGGAAACTGACTGCAATCTTTTATTGCTCTTCATTTCTTCCTCCGAACCAAAGTAGTCCTGAAGAGCCGACATCTCAATCTTGTTGCTCTTCATGCTTTTTATCGCCGCTGCCGTGGCCAATGCCCCAGCCACGGTAGTTATCACCGGAATCTTGTAAGCCAGCGCCATTCTCCGAAGCTTACGCCCGTCGATCTGGTCAAGCTGGTCGCCTGAACTTGTCACCACCATCATCTGAATGTCCTTGTTGGCGATCATGTCGGCGGCATGGGGTCGCCCTTCGTGCATCTTCAGCACCCGCTCGACGGGAATACCCTCAAGCTCGAGGACGTGGGCTGTACCTGAAGTCGCCACGAGTCTGAACCCGAGGCCCACGAAAGCTCGGGCTATGGACCCGAGTTGGGGTTTCGTCATATCGTTCAGGCTAAGAAATACGGTACCAGAAAGAGGAGGCTTTTGGCCAGCGGCTATTAGGGCCTTCGCGAATGCAATTGAGGCCTCGAAGTGGATGCCCATGACCTCACCAGTGCTTCGCATCTCCGGTCCGAGGAGGACGTCGGCCCCTTGGAATTTCTCGAATGGGAGAACGGCTTCTTTTACGGACACATGTCTTGGAATAACCTCTTTTGTGAATTTCAAATCGTGAAGGGACTTGCCCGACATAACAAGAGCAGCATACTTAGCTAACGGGTGGCCAATCGCCTTAGACACAAACGGGACCGTGCGGGACGCACGGGGATTCGCCTCGAGCAAGAAGACATCCCCAGAAGCCGTGATGGCGTATTGGCAATTCATCAGTCCACACACATTCAGCCGCTTTGCTAATTTTGTAGTCCAAGACCTAATTGTGTCCAAGCATGAAGACGACACTGTTTGCGTTGGAAGCATGCAGGCAGAGTCTCCGGAATGAACACCAGCCTGCTCGATGTGCTCCATTATTCCGCCAATCACTACATTGCCATGTGAGTCAGCAAGGGCATCAATGTCAATTTCAATGGCATCAGATAAGTATTTGTCGACCAACACAGGACGCTCGGGGTCTACCTCGACCGCAGTTTCAAGATAAGTGGCGAGCTTCTCGTCACTGTAAACAATCTCCATTGCTCGGCCACCCAGAACATAGGAAGGTCGAACTACAACAGGGTAGCCGATCTTTGTTGCTATAGAAAGAGCATCTTCTTCGCTCTTTGCAATTCCTCCTTGAGGCTGCTCAATCTGTAATTCGGTCAAGATTGCGTTGAATCTCTCCCTATCCTCAGCAGCATCTATAGAATCGGGTGATGTGCCCCATATGCGGACAAATCCGGACCCACTGCTGCACTTGGGCTTGTGCTCATCTAAATATTGTTGAATGGGAAGAGACAGTTTTAGAGGTGTTTGCCCACCAAATTGGACGATAATGCCATCGGGTTTTTCCAAGTCAATGATGTTAAGAACGTCTTCAACTGTAAGGGGTTCAAAGTAAAGTCGATCACTGGTGTCGTAGTCTGTTGACACTGTTTCAGGGTTGGAATTCATCATGATTGTTTCGTAGCCTGCATCCTGTAAAAGCGAGAAAGAAATCCCACGTTATGAGGGAAGACTTAGAAGATAAAATATACTCATAACCAAATATAAATTTAAACCCTACTCATCCAGAGTGGTTATGTTTCCTTTTTCTTCTTTTGTTTTTTTTGGGGGGTGGGGGTGGGGGATTTGAGGGGCTATTCAATAAAATCCAGTTGTGTTTACATTAAACAGATTATGCAGATCCCTCCAGAACAGCCAAAAATTAACCTCTGCAATCAGAGTTTTGTATGGAGTCTGAAGATCTTTTGGCATTCTTCAATACAAAAAACAGCTTAACCCCTTACATAACATGTTTTGCCATTTTGTTCAGTCAAAAGTCAATTTTAAATTTAAAAAAGAAAAAAAAAAAAACAATTCAACATGGTAAACAAGAGTAAGCATTCGCTCCTACCATTATTAAAATCGACTTCTTTGTCCCATCATCACTAAGGCATTTGATACCCTAATGAGACCATAACTATGTAAATGGGACTTCAAAGGCGGACACTAGCTGTACATTATACTTGGATGAGGTTACAATTCACATGCAATAGTCAGGTTTCTTGTGAATCACATTCACCCTAGTCCCACATATTTTATGTTCAAGTAAGAATCAAGATTGGAAGTGAAAATCTATAGTACACATCACAAGTTATTAATAAAATGGACTGCAAGACTTTTTCACATTTCTTCATGCTTCAATCCATTGAAAGATAGCAAAGCACATAGATACAAGAATATGAACTACTTGGGAACAAGAATGTCATGAGAGGAATTGATAGCAGCACACCAAGTAATAAAAAAGGCACAAACCTGAAGCGCAAATGATGTATGACAGCAGCAGTAATCAAACTCAATACCCTGTCCAATACGATTGGGTCCTCCACCTAAGATCAAGACCTTTTTCCTATTGGTTGGAGCTGACTCACACTCAACCTCATACGATGAGTACATGTAAGGAGTGTCCGCCTCAAACTCTGCTGCACATGTATCAACTCTTTTATATGCTGGTTTGACACCTAATGACAGCCTCTTGAATCGAACTTTTTTCTCACTCGTCTTTGTTACAAAAGCTATCTGTTTATCACTGAACCCTCTTCTCTTCACTTCCCAGAAATCATCTTTGGTCAATTGTGACAAACCCCGTGCCAAAAGATATTGCTCCACATCTACAAGTTCTTTAAGCTGAGTGAGGAACCATTTGTCAATGTAACTCAATTCATGGATATCATCCACCTTCATCCCTCGCTTCATTGCTGCATACAAGGAATGAATACGATCTGGGCTAGGTACCCTCAGGCTGTACTTGAGTTGCTCCCAATCCCAGTCAAGTTCCTTGACCTTAGCGCAACCCCACCCCGAGAAGCCAGACTCCAGTGATCGCAATGCTTTCTGAAAGGATTCTTGAAATGTCCGCCCCACAGCCATGGATTCACCAACAGATTTCATTTGAGTAGTCAAGATTGGTTCTGAGCCTGGAAACTTCTCAAAGGCAAACCTTGGTATCTGCATTTGAATATAAAGAAAGTAAATCAGACTCCAAAAGCACCTAAAATAAGAGTAGCAAGTAAGAGATTTATGAAAAAAGTGAAAAATGTTACCTTGGTAACAACATAATCAATGGAAGGCTCAAAACTCGCTGGTGTTTTCTTAGTGATGTCATTAGGAATCTGATCCAATGAGTACCCCACCGACAATTTAGCAGCCATCTTGGCTATCGGGAAACCAGTAGCTTTTGAGGCCAGAGCGGATGACCTAGAAACTCGAGGATTCATCTCAATCACCATCACTTCTCCATCCACAGGACTAACAGCAAACTGAACATTTGAACCACCGCATTCAACTCCAATTTCCCTGATAATGGCAATGGAGTAATCCCTAAGCCTTTGGTACTCCTTATCCGTCAAGGTTTGAGCTGGAGCTACAGTGATGGAGTCCCCTGTGTGGACACCCATAGGGTCGATATTCTCGATAGAGCAAATAATCACCACATTGTCGGCCAAATCTCTCATAACCTCAAGCTCATATTCTTTCCATCCCAGCAAAGACTTCTCCACCAAAACCTGAGATGTCACACTAGCTGCAAGGCCAGACTTGCAAATGGCTTCAAACTCCTCCCTGTTATAAGCAATTCCACCACCAGTCCCACCCAAGGTGAAAGCGGGCCTAATAATCAAGGGGAACTCCCCAATCGAATTGGCAATGTCAAAACACTCCTCCAATGTTGTCCCAATCCCTGAAGGAGGTGTCTTGAGCCCGATATTCCTCATAGCCTGTTTGAACAAATCCCTATCCTCAGCCTTCTTGATTGCATCAAGCTTCGCCCCAATCAACTCCACCCCATACTTCTCCAAAGCACCACTCTCAGCTAAAGCTACAGCAAGATTAAGAGCTGTCTGCCCTCCCATGGTGGGCAACAAAGCATCAGGTCTCTCCTTTTCAAGGACTTGTTCGACTAATTCTGGAGTCATTGGCTCGATGTAAGTCCTATCCGCCATTTCTGGGTCAGTCATTATAGTAGCAGGATTCGAATTAATCAAAATCACCTCATACCCCTCTTCTCTAAGGGCTTTGCAAGCTTGCGTTCCCGAATAATCGAACTCACAGGCTTGCCCTATGACAATAGGCCCAGCTCCTAGGATCAAAATCTTCTTAATATCGGTTCGTTTACCGACTTCCGAAGCACTAAAAAACCCTCCGTTCGACAAATCACCGATATTCTTATCATCACCCACCACATTTTGAGATTTTACATAATTCAGAATCAAGGGCAGAGAGGATAACTTAAAATTATTCGAATTCTTCCTTGAGGCTAGCTTCGATTGCTGAAAAAGGCGCGGAAAGGGCTTCGCCGCAGGTAAATATCGGTCGGTTTGAATGAATTTACAGAAAACATTGCTGCATTGATGAGCGGTGTGACTCATCTCGTTGCAAATACCGCCTTTTTCTCCTCAAACTTTTCCTTCAAATCTGCCAAAAAAAATAGGAGGATTACACCCACTACACAATATCAAACCAAACGGCCCTCAACACGAGCTCAATTACAGATCACTCTACATACACGTTAGATTAAGCAATTACACTACATCATGAGATCGAAATAACGAACACAATAACCAAATATAAAAGGGATCAATACGAACATACTCTTATATCAATGATCCCTTGATCAGAGGACTGCCTCTTCAAAGAATATGCCCAGCCACCACGATAGCAATTTTTGCACTGTCGTCGCCGAGGATTTCGAACAGGGGGCTGTAAATCGAAGAATTGGGGAAGGGGATGACTTTTCCTTCTGTTTTTAATTAGAGGAATTACCTAAAATAACATACAATAACAAAGATGTCAAAAAAGCAGCAAACCTTGCCCAGCTTGCATCACACAGAGCAACCATCAACGCGGGCCATTTGAAATTTGAACGCAAACACTTCAAATTCTATACACGACCTATATATATCATCCGACGACAAAAGTAATTCATTATTTGATAATTTCACAGCTTCATTACATAGGATTTGTTTTGAAGCTCTGTTCTTGTATTTTAAGTCCCTGCTTTCAGAAATAGTAGATTATTTCAAATGTATATTTTCGTTTCTCTTTCCTTCCCCTATACAGTTGCCCTGCTGTGTTGAGAGTTTGATATGTGTGACGATATCATATATAAAATGAAGTTTTAGTTATTTAGCAGACATGAGATATGAAATACACTGATTCTACATTTGAATTTGATCATTTCATATTTCTCGAGAAGAAGTGTATATTGCATGCCACTAAAAGAAATGAACATTTCAGATTGAAGGAGCAGTAGATGATATTCGTGTTTGAAAGAAAACCGACAACTATGCTTACCGGCGGCAACTGGCAAAGGATTCTTCTTTCCGGTGGCACTGCAACAGGGAAAGGTTTCAATACTTCACCCAAATAATTTCAATGATTATTTCTGATTGGAGAAGAGGACCTATTTACGGCGCCTCTGGTAGTGGTGGTCGGCTGCCGGAGGAGACAATGTCGGTGGTGATGGTGCGGAAGTGCGGCGGGAGAGACGCATAAAATGGAAACCGGAAGAAAGAGTGTCTCACCTAGGGCTGGGAACTAATTATTCAATATTCAAATTAGAATTTTGTTTTGTATATAATCAGAAAATATCCAAAAAAAAACTGTATTCCGGTAGTTATTGAAATACAAAATTTTGTATACCCAAAAATATGATACTTTCATAAGAATGGGATTTGGGCGTGTTGATGGAAAATTCCGCAATATGATTAAAAAATGACTGGGATAAACTTGAAACTTGATAAATTTATGGAGATGAATAGTTTCAGTGTGTGGCAAATTAAGATGTGAGCCTTGTTAAACAACAAGGGCTATTGCACCGCTGCTAGTGAAGGATAAGAAGGCTAAGGAGGTGGCTCTGCCGGAAGCTGAGATGGTCAGTTTGGAGGAGAAGGCGCACTCAACGCTCATGCATTGTCTCGCAGATGATATCATTACCGAGGTCGCAGAGAAGGAATCTGTGGCAGGTTTATGGTTGAAACTGAAGAGTTTATACATAACGAAGTCGCTCACCGATAAGTTGTTGTTGAAACAACATTTGTTCAGTCTGCGTATGCACAAAGGTCAGTCGCTTCGTGAACATCTGGATCAATTGAAACACAATTTTATTAGAATATTAAAGTTAAAATAGAAGATGAGGATGTTGCTTGAATTATGTTGGATCTCTATCTTTGTCGTACGAGAATTTTGTCTAGTCTTTTATTGTTGGAAATTCAGGGAAGAAGAAATCAGGCTGGAAAGATTAGAATTTTCGGTATCTTAGGGGTACATCTGATGTTGTTACAAATAATAATATGTACGGAACCGGACTAAGCTATTACAACTGGACTTGAACGAATTGTGGATAGCTGAGGTGAGTAGAACTCTTTCCACAAGATAAACACGCCCCTTATACTGCTCACGATGCTAACGTGATATTTCCCAAGATACAACAGTTATGTTTTCGAGATAGTAGCACTTCCAAATCTCGAAGCTCCGGTGAACTAGAAGATACGCTGGAAGTGGATACGAACGTGAACTTTTTTTTAGAATGTGAGCATGCAGAATGTTTTTGTGTTTGTTAGCTTGTGTACTTCAATTGAGGACCTAGGACCTATTTATAGGTCTCCACTCTTGTAGGAAAGTTGGGGTAGTAGTGGCCTTAAGTGAGTAACCTCCCCACTTGAGAAGTGGTCTTTAATTGGAGGTGTAACCTCTCCACCACCTCAAGTGACCCCTTAGTATGAGTAACCACCCCACTAATGCAAGTTACTAGGATGACATTAATTCAAGTGTTATGTCACCTTGTAACTGTCATGTTGAACTCAAGAGTCACAAATCGGGTCGGATAACAACATCGGACTTCGTAGAGTCGGATCGAACCAAGGTTTTGGCGTGGCCCCAATCGAGACCGAGCTGAGCCGAGCGGGCGGGTGCGCACGCGCATGGACTTCGCACCGATGACCCTCTTATGTATAATACTTGTAACTCTTATTTCCAACTCACATACATTTAAAGAGGTTTATCAATACTAAACCTTTCAAAGTGGGATAAATCTTTTATCTCTCACTCCACCACTACACCCACACACATATGTGGCTTTTTAACTTCTAAATATGGTTCTTTAACCATTAATTTCTCACTCATCGAAAATCGATTTTGTGAAATTTCAAACACTACAATCAACCTCGTGAAGCGTAGTTTTCCAATTCATTATTTTAATTCTTCCTGAATTAAATTCACACTACATACAAAACGATTTTAATCCAGATAAAAACCAATTTAATAAACCAATTTTCCAACAATCCCCCACATGAGTGGAAATTGATGCATGCATGAATGCAGACTCACGTACGCAGTTCACACGAGACACTATTGCATCGGGAGAGGTAGCTTGTGGCTTTGAACCTTGCATTCATCATTTCTTTCAAAGTTCGGTGTTTGCGTTCCGCAACGTCGTTTGATTGAGGTGAGTAAGGTGTCGTAGTTTGATGAATGATATCCCACTCAGAACACAATTGTTCAAAAGGTGCTACGTACTCTCCACCTCTATCACTCCGAATTATTTTAATCCGGCTATTAAGTTGATTTTCAACTTCATTTTTGTACATCTTGAAAGCTTCGATTACTTCATCTTTACTTCTCAAAAGATACATATAAAAAAATCTTGTGCAGCCATCAATAAATATTATAAAATACTTTTTACCTCATCTAGTTTGCACAAGTTTTAGGTCACATACATCCGTATTTATCAACTCTAGAGGAAAGGTAGTATTTATTTCCTCTTAATGGAAAGACAACTAAGCCATTTTGGCTTCAACACAAATTTCACATGTCTTTTGTGTTTCAATTTTTGTTATTGGTAATAACTCCAGGGTAACTAATCGTTTTATAGCATTTTAATTAACATGTCCTAATCTAACATGTCATAAATCAAAGCACTCAGGCATATAAATAGAAGCAGACTCTTTTTTATTGCCAACTTTGCCGGTACGGCGTACATACATTACATTCATTTTGAAAAGTCCTTTATCTATATAGCCCCTACCAAGGAACCGTCCATACTTGCTCAAAATAAACTTTTCAACTTAATTACTAGCCTAAAACCATGAGAGACTAGCAAAGAGCCCGAAACCAAGTTCTTTAAGATGTTCGGGATATGCAACACATCCTTCAACAGCAGCTCCTTTCCAGAAGTTAGATTTAGCACCACGTTCCCAACACCTGCAATCACAGAAGAAACAAAATTTGCCATGTGAAGTTTCCTTCCCGTGGCTGGGCATAAGTTGATAACACGTCCTCGTCAGAACAGACGCGAGAAGTAGCTCCGGTATCAATGTACCACTCTCATGGGTTATCAACTAAATTAGCTTCAAACACCATAGCCAACATGTCCATATCGGTTAGCGCGCGATTCTCGTTATCATATTCCACCACACTAGCACTCGAGTGCTTGCCCTTGCCTTTGTTCTTTGGTGCTCGACAGTTCTTAACCATGTGGTTTGACTTGCCACAGTTGAAGCAATTCCCGGTAAACTTTTGATCTTTGTCATTTTGTTTACCCTTTTTGTCTTGTTGCTGCTTATATTTCTTGCTGGGCGAGATTCGCTCCAACAAGTTGGCATTTGCTTCCATCGAAACCTCTTGGGCTTCGAATCAGACTTCCGGTTGTCTTCTTCAATTCGCAACCAGACCACTAAGTATTCGAGACTCATTTCCTTTCTCTTATGTTTGAGATAATTTTTAAATTCCTTCCAACCTGAAGACAGCTTCTCGATCAACGCAACCACTTGGAAGGCTTCCGGCAGTTTCATGCCCTCTGCATCAATTTCATGCAGAAACCATTGAAATTCTGGGACTTGTTCTATCACGGTTCGTGAATCAACCATTTGGAACTCCAAGAATTTTTCCACCACAAACTTTTTAGTTCCGACATCCTCGATTTTGTACTTTTTCTCTAAAGACTCTCAAAGCTCTTTGGAGGACTTCACACCATTATACACATTGTATAGTGAGTCACTAAGTTCGTTTAGAACATAGTTCCGGCACAAGAAGTCACCTTGACCCCATGCCTCGAACGCACCATGCTTTTCAGCGTCCGTCTCGTTCTCTTCAACCACTGGCAGATCATCCCTGAGATATTTTGCTAGACTCAGAGTAGTAAGGTAGAACAATGTTTTCTTGTTGCCAACGTTTGAAGTAGGCTCCGGAGAACTTTTCCAGCTTTTCAGGTGAACATGAGCAGCAGGAATGGTGGTACGAGAAGTAGACGTCGTTGGACAAGAAGGATTGTTTTACAAATAATAATATGTACGGTCCAACAACAAACCGAATGCAAATAAACTCGAACCAAACTAACCTATTTACAACTGGACTTGAACAGATTGTGGGCAGCCGAGGCAAGTAGAACTCTTTCCATAAGATAAACACATCCCGTATTAGTGCTCACGGTTCTTACGTGATATCTCCCAACTCGAACCGAACTAGCCTATTACAACTGGACTTGAACGGATTGTGGGTAGTCGAGGCAAGTAGAACTCTTACGAGAAGTAGACGTCATTGGACAAGAAGGATTGTTTATCTTGTGATTGTTACAAATAATAATACGTACGGTCCAAGAACAAACGGAATGCAAATAAACTTGAACCAAACTAACCTATTACAACTGGACTTGAACGAATTGTGGGTAGCCGAGGCAAGTAGAACTCTTTCCACAAGATATACACGTCCCGTATTAGTGCTCACGGTGCTAACGTGATATCTCTCAAGATACAACGGCTATGTCTTCGAGATAGTAGCACTTTCAAATCATGAAGCTCTGGCGAACTAGAAGATACGTTGAAACTGGATACGAACGTGAACTTTTTGGGAGAATGTAAGTGTACAGAATTTTTTTGTGCTTGTTAGACGTGAACTTTTTGTGAGAATGTAAGTATGCAGAATGCTTTTGTGCTTGTTAGCTTTTGTACTTCAATTGCAGGACCTATGACCTATTTATACACTCTTGTAGGAATTAAAGTTGGGGTAGTAGTGCCTTAAGTGAGAAGTAGCCTTGGAGGTGTAACCTCCCCACTACCTCAGGTGGCCCCTTAAATATGAGTAACCACCCCACTAATTGAAGTTAGTGGGGTGACATTAATTCAGGAGTTAAGACACCTTGTAACCGCCATGTTGAACTCAAGAGTCACAAATCGGGTTGGATAATAAAATAGGACTTCACTGAGCTGGACTGGACCAAAGGTTTGGTTCGGCCCCAACCGAGATCGAGACGAGCCGAGCGGGCCATGTTGAACTCAAGAGTCACAAATCGGGTTGGATAACAAAATAGGACTTCGCTGAGCCGAACTGGACCAAAGGTTTGGTCCGGCCCCAACCGAGATCGAGACGAGCTGAGCGGGAGAGTACTCGTGCGCATGAGCTTCGCACCGATGACCCTCTTGTGTATAATACTTATAACTCTTATCTTCCATTCACATACATTTAAAGAGGTTTATCAATACTGCATATTTCAATGTGGGATAAACATTTTAACTCCCACTACACCACTACACCACATACATATGTGGCTTTTTAACTTCTAAATATGGTTCTTTAACTCACCAAAAATCGAATTTGTGAAATTTCAAACACTACGATCAACCTCGTGAAGCGTAGTTTTTCAATTCACTATTTAATTCTTCCTGAATTAAATTCCTACCACATATGAATAGGTTTAAATCCAGGTCAAAACCCATTTAATAAACCAATTTTCCAACATGATTTTCGTACCAAGTAAATCTACTTCGTATGGAAACCATACGAGGTTATTTTTTTATTGATTCAATACTTATTCTATTTAGAATTTTTACGATAACGAGATATTGGATTCTTATTATTCATGGTGTGCATTTTTTTAGATTGAAAATTTATTTTATATAAAGAATTTGGTAAACAAGTATTGGATCCACGTGATGTGAGTTTTTCTACTGGATCATGTGCGATAATTATTTTTATGTCAAAGCGTGTGGATCTATATGATAAAATGACTTTTCAAAATTTGGGATTATGATCCTAGAGTGCTTGCGCTTCAAGGCACTTGTAGAAGGATCCAGACTTATCAATTTGGGACAAAAATCCTACAAATCTCTGGACAAAAATCTAATATTTGCATTTGTGGAGATGTGGCACCCTGAAACTAATACATTCCATATGCATTTTGGTAAGATGGCGATCACCCTAGATGATGTGCAGTGTCTTGTCGACTTAAAGTCACATGTGCTTCAATTCAGGAGAGAGTTGGGGATGAGACCTTGAGCGAGGGCAATGTTTAGGGTTGAGTACATTTTGATCTGATAAAATGAAAAGCTTGAGCAGAGACAGAAACCTAAGATTGATGTGTGTATAATCCTGGTAAGTATGAATTTGTATCTAGTGTGTGTTGTGTGTGCACTAAAGTAGTGTGTTCTGTGTGTAGTGTATTGTTTGTATGTATAATTGTTTAATTTTGTACTTGAAAGTTTAATGTAAGTAAGTTTAGGGTTTGCGAAAAATTGGTGTACATTTCAAATGTAAAGTGTGTGTTTGAAAGCTGGGTTGGAGCTAATTCTGAGCTTGAGCTGAGGCAGAGTTTAGGATTGAGTACATCGTGGTAAGTATGAATTTGTATTTAGTGTTGTGTATTGTGTATGCGCTGAAGTGGTGTCTCAACCCTCACCAGAATTTAACCAGTTTACTTCCTCTCCTAAAATATTAACCTGTGCACCGGAATTACACCAGTTTACTTCCTCTCCTAAAATATTAACCTGTGCACCGGAATTACAGGTGGTGAGAGCTCATCCGGAGTAAAACCCCATGCCATCAACGGTAGGTCGCGCTTTTTCCATTACATTTCCTGTTGGGCTCTGTTAGGGGACCGTTTACTGTTTATTTCGCCTAAATTTATGCAGCTGTTAAATTAGACAATGGGAATGACACTACAATTTGGGAATCTACTGGCTAGGATAATTTAGATTTTAAATGAGAGAGGGAAAAGGATGGAGGAAAAATGAGTGGTATATGTAGATTTTAAATTTTCTGTCAGATGGGCTTCTATTTCACCTTCTCCATCATACTTCTTGATTTTGCTGGTTGAAAAATGTTTAGGAGATATACGTATCACACCTCCGTCGGAGGGAACCGAAAAGCATCGGGCCCGTGATAATTTTGTCCAAGAATTCATTGATAGTAAACAGCTGTGTTTGGGTGATAATTGGTCCTGTCCAACCCAATTCGAGTAGGTTAACGACCTCTTACCGTTAACTAAATTCGTCTCACTCCCATAGAGCCTTGCGCAGCCGTTGCCGTCGCCGACTGGCGAAGCCATCGTCGGAGCCACCGCCGCAAACCCGTCTCAGATTGCTAGCTAATTTGTTCACAGTATTTTCGCTGATTTTAAAGTCTTTTCTGTGATTTTTGCCCACCATTAATGGAGCCTGTTAGACTGTTAGTTTTTCGACTATGTCTGCGATTTCTGTATATAATGCCCACTAGTCTATGTCTGTGTGTGTATTTATGTATATAATGCCCATTAGTTTATATATGCAAAATTGCAAATCAACATGATAAGAACAGTTGAATAAATACAAGTGGTGGGGGAAATTCCATGTTAAGACTTTTATTACGTTTTGTATTCATTTGAGGCTTTTGAGCTACTGAAATTCTTATGAGTTGGTTAATTTTTTTTTTATTTTTTTTATGAGCATCAGAACTCCATTGCACATTTGAAGATTCATGTTGATTGAGCACACTTTTGTGTTTAAAAATTAGGTACTCCATTGCAATAGGTTATTAGAGTGTTTACTTAATGTACCATGACAAATGGGTTATTACTTGCTGCTTTTGGAAGAATTAAACAATTATACATTTTATGTTTGTGAATGTTGTAGTGCAACTGTGCACTTTGTTTGGATATTTACATTGCTTTGTTCTTTTTATGTTTATTGTGAAGTCTTAGAGTTAGTTTTGTGGGTGTTCGAATTTTGTAAATCTATTTTCTATATTACATCTTGTATTTTATGGTAATGCGTTATCAAATAGTCATATTTAATTAACCAACTCATAGATGATTTTGGAATTGAAGCACCTTAAGTTGATTTAATATGGGTTGCTGGCATTTTATTCTTTTAGATTATGCTATTATTAAATATATATATATATATATATATATATATAACTTTCTTTCTGTTGGAAACGTCAAACAGATCCGCCCTATACGATTTGGACTATTCCACGGAAAGATATCGTATGGAAAAAAATTGTAGTTTTTTTTTTTTCCACGGCATACTGAGGCTATAAGTATATATATTATATACAAATATGTGTTGTATTGGCAACATCTAGGCACTAAAATTATGCTTTAGCCTAAAAAGAATATAAAATCCTTTAGTTTGGTGGAGTACTTATTTAGTTTACATGTTCTGTTTATTTTATTTTATTTTATATATTCTAATTTTCTAGATATGATATTGTTGTGTTCTTGCACGATCTTTTTAGATAGTAGTATCGTAGCACTTTATAATGGGATATTGTAGTGCTTTTGCACTTTTCCTGTCTTTGCAATAGATTTTTATCTCCATACGAGGTTGTTTTTTTATTGATTGAATACTTATACCATTTAGAATTATTCTATACGAGGTTGTTTTTTTTATTGATTGAATACTTATTTCATTTAGAATTATTCTTTTTTTTAGATGTGATATTGTAGTGCTCTTCCACTATCTCTTTGGATATTGCGGTGTTGTAACACTTTATAATGGATATTGTAGTTCGCTCTCTTTGTAATAAATTTGTATTTTCATAGGAGGTTGTTTTTTTATTGATTGAATACTTATTCCATTTAGAATTATTATGTTTTTTTTTTATATGTGATATTGTAGAGATCTTGCACGATTTTTTGGATATTGTGGTGTTGTAGCACTTTATAATGGGATATTGTAGTGTTTTTGCACTTTTGCTCTCTTTGCAATAGATTCTTATTTTCATACGAGGTTGTTTTTCTATTGATTGAATACTTATTCCATTTAGAATTGTTCTTTATGATATAATAATAGGGGCCACAATTAACTAATAAGTATTCTCGTATAAGACAACATCAGATAGTGAAGAGCACTTCACAACTCTATTATAAATTGATTTTCTCTCCACCTATAAATAAAGATAGTGAAGAGCGCTTCACAACTCTATTATAAGAATAACATATTATTCCGAATGTATCGGGAGAGAAATTAGTTTTTCTCGTCCTTTTTTCTTTTTACAAAGTTAAAATATATGACGTCTCAAGGTTAGCACTTTAATTTTCTATATTTCTATCTATGTTGCAATCTCTTGTTGTTAGAATGGTTTTTTTCTGTTGCAGTTTCGGTTTAAAGTTTTTTTTTCTAGTCAATTTCGTATGCTCAACTTAAATGGAGAACAGTGAAATCATCTGATTTCAAGTATTTTGTGACATAATTCTAAGTTGTATCAAATTTATTTATGACAATTAATTGTTTTGATTCTTTGCGAATTGTAGAATATAGATGAATAGTAGTGATGAAAACTTAAGAATTAGGATTACGTGATTTTTTACTTTGAAGGTTGATCGCATGTATATATCACACATAATTTTGAAAGTCGTTGTGGTTAACATGATATTGCAATTAGTTGAGCTCTTGAAACAAAGATTTTTTCTGCTTTTCAATCTGTTACCATTGAATTTTTTTTGTTTCAATTTTAGTTTTTTTCCATCAAATTCGTATGCCGGACTTGAATTGATAATATTGATATCATCTTGTTGAAGTATTACTGATTGTGACATAATTTTAAGGTTTTGATTCGTATCGATTTTGTTTGTGATAATTAATAGTTTCGACTTTTGTTTTGAAATTGTAGAATATCGATATAAAGTGAAAATCAAAGTTAATAATTAGGATTATAAAAGTGTATATTTTTTATTATTATGATTTTTCACTTCGAAGATTGATTGGATCGGGTCGAATACATTGCGGGGATGTGAAATTGTGCCCCTAATTATGAGAGAAACATAACAGCTTAACCAATGGGCACTTCATGATCAATCTGAAGCACTAGTAATGAGGGTGAGTTAGCTTATATTTTATAATATCTTACTTTTTTTTTTATAATTTATAATATCTTACTTTAAAAATAAGAATATTTAGGTAATATAGATATTTATAGTGGCTTATAAGATGTTGCTAATAATCACGATATAATAAATTAATATGAATAATGTCTCCTCTTATTTGATAAAATTTTCGAGTCTAATAAGTTCTTTAAAACACATGTTTCGATTGAGATATACAATCTTATAAGATATAGTCATGTAGATATCAAGTCGATCAACAAGTTCGAAGATATATTATTTATATTATTATTTGGTAGAGATGGTAATTTATGTTATTATATTATGAGAAAGATATCAAAGAGATATGATGATTTATATTATATTATTATATTATCATATGTGATATATAATGATTAAAAATTGTTAAAGTAATTGAATTTACATTATTATATTATTAAAAATTACACAAATAACGATTTTTAAGTAAAGGTAGTTGGAAATTGTAACGATATCTGCCACCGTAAGTCTAAAAGGATACAAATCTTCTTTGATTAAATTTGGAACGAAATCTCCTTCAAGATTTCATTCATCTTGTTATTCATTCTATTTTCTTGGACTCTTTAATTCAACTTCGTTTTTTCTTTTTTTTTTTTCAATGGAAAACAAAGATAACGAGGTTGATGAACAAGCTGGACTGAAATCCCCCGCCAAGGCAGTGGCGGCGGTGCCGAAACACGAGTGTCGTGTGTGCCATAAGACGTTTAACAACGGCAAAGCGTTAGGAGGTCACATGAGCAGCGGCCACGTGCAAAAGAAGCCGAATTTCGACTCAGAGGCTGACGGCGAGGGCGACAGTAAGTGTCCGCTTTGTCATAAGACTTTTAAGAACGTAAAATCAGTGCATGGCCACATGAAAATGCACCAGGATAAGGGGATGAAGGGTTGGGCCTCGAAAACTAAGAGAGGCCGCGGGCTGATAACTCCGTCTTCTTCTAATGAGGATGTAGATGGAGAAAATGGCCCGTTGGACATGACGGAAGATGACACTAGGGCTGCGGCGATTCTTGCTGACATGATGAAACTAAAAAAAATGAGGGCAGGTGAGGGCTCATCAAGTGCGGAGGAATATCCGTGCGACAAATGTGGCATTATATTTGCGAGTCACCAAGCACTAGGCGGGCACATGTCTAGCCAAGTTAACATCACCAACTCGGAGGACCAAAAAATGACTAGTAGGTCTAAGAAGAATCGTCTTCTGGAGAAGGAAGAGAAGGTCGCTTCTTTCGACCTTAACATGATGGCGGAAGGGGAAGGGGGCGGAAGGGGAAGGGGTGAAAGATATGGACTAGATTAGGATATGTGGGCTTTATTAATTAATAAGTCGGACTAATTAATTAATTAAGTAGACATGGATATTAGGCCCATAAACCTAGGGTTATATGGTACTATATATACATATTCTCTATAGTAGAGAATCAAGGGTTTTTATCAGATAAAAATTGGAGGCACTATAGAATTTGATAAGTGATTTCCTAGCGATCACTTATCGAATAATTGTACCGAGGATAGTTCCTGCGGCGGACGGTATATACGCGTGGATACCTGAAGTGGTGAATCAATCGCTCAATTCTGTCCGACTAATTACGCACAAGTAAGTTGTTCCAACTTTAGCGTAATTTATGCTCAACGTTTAATTCAGTTATAAATCACGATCAATATTCTCGATTGTTTATTCCGCTGCGTACATTAGATGTAGTCGAGAATTTCTAACAGTGGTATCAGAGCATGGGGCTCGATTTATAATTGTTTTAATTTAATAATGTGTGGATTAAAATTTTCGAAACAATTCAATAGTTCTTCCAAATCTAAATTTCACGAAAATCGAATTGCATTATTTTGAAGGTCATTAAAACAGTTTTTGAGAATTGTTTTACTGTATTGGATTTGGGTTGTATGAAAGGGATGCCCCTTTTGGCAAAATAATACAAAATTATTTTGGAGTTTAGAACCATCAATGGACAACTACTGAACTAAAAACCTGGTTTTGAACTCTACCCCTTAAATTGGCCTGAACCATGGCTGCTACTGATGTCACAAGCGGCGGCCGCGACGTCGCACGACGTTGTTGCTGCTCTACTGCACAAGCACGCTGGTCGAACCGGCGACGGCTCACGTGTGCTGCTCTTCTTCGGACGAAGGCAGCGGCGGCAGGGCGTAGGCGACAGGCGGGAAGCCTCGACTGCTGCTGGCCGTCGAGGGATGCAGGTGGTGGTCTGTAGCGGGCTGCTGCGCATCCGTTCGATGGCGGCCGGCGGCGGCAGCCGGTGGCGGCGTCAGGGGGGTGATGGTGACAAGTGCTACGCCAAAATCCTAAGTGGAATGGGCCCGGTTCGGGCCTGGATCAACTGGGCCTGATTTAGACTAGATTGGATCTGGGCTGAAGGGTGGATGGGCTTGGATTGAAGCTTGGTTTTGTCCAGAATAAAATTGGGCCTGAAAATCTGGGAAAAACACCTTGACCTGCTGTTAGAAATTGGGTCATTTTGGGTTGGGCTAGGCTAATCTAGAATGGGTTTGGGCTTAATGCAGCTGGGCTTTTGTAAATAAAAGGTTGGGCCTATTAAATAATAGGCTGTTTAAAAAAAAAAAAAAAAAGAAAGAAACTTTTGATTTTATTTAATTAATCAAATTAGATTTATTAATTAGATAAATTCATAAATTTTAATTACATATTAATTGGTAATAGATTAATGAATCTTATTATTATTATTTTTGAAATAATAATCATAGACTTATACATTTATGTTAATTTGGAGTTAACATTAAAAGTATATTTATATTAATTTGGAATTAATATATTAATCTAATAGACTAGTACTAATTTATTAATTACTAGATTAATAAATTATAATAGTATTATTATTTTGAAAGGATAATACTAGACTTCTATATTTATATTAATTTAGAATTAATAATAAATGTATATTTATTAATTTAGAATTAATAATAATTTTAATCCACATTTAATTGAAGAATAAAATTTTAATTAGATTAATAATTTTATTTGTTGAGCATTAATTTGATATTATGTGATAAGCTATTATTTGATTTTATGCTTATTCAATTTAAATTATAGTAATTTAAGACCGTTTTATGTTTGGGTAGGCGGCGCCCAATACATGTAGTCCGCGACATTATGTATGGGTAGGCGGCGCCCAATATGTGTGGTCCGCATTTCTTATGCCTGGGTAGGCGGCACCCAGTAATTGCGTTTAATTTAATATTAGATATTAAATTTAACAATTAGTATCACATATAAAATCCCCACTAAAACCAAGTCTTGTTTAGAAACAAAATGCGTCGTCCATCATAATTGTTTGAGATTCCTAATCTTTTCGACCACGAGTTTTACACCAAAGTGTTTACTCTAAATCGACAAGACTCGGGCTCATTCATAGATGTATGGTTGACATCGTGTGATGGTATTGGCTTGCTTAAATTATTTTGAGACGCCAAAGCGACCAAAATAGTTTGAGGACGCAATATTAATTGGATTAATAAACCAAGAATTGCAAATTGTTGTTGCAATTGGCTTAGAGGCCTACCTAGTAATATTATTGTAGTCATCAGCCAAAGCAGAGGCTGCAATAATATAGACTTGGATCTTGGACCACTAAGATTTATAATTGTTATAAATCCGTATTTTGTGTTTGGGGGCGCAAAATATGTTAAAAATTAGTGGGAGCTAATCATTACAATAAACTCTTGTTTTGATTAGAGATACGAATGTGATCTTTGTTTACTTTATTCTAATTTATTTTTCCATTTATTATTTTCTCGTCAGATAAAATGTCGTTTTGGCTTATAAATGTTTCATGGAAACAAACAAGTTGACTGGGTCAAATTTTACGGATTGACTCCGTTGTTTGCGATTGGTGCTAAGGCAAGACGAGATTGAGTATGTCTTGGACAAACCAATCAGTGTCATCCCTGACAAGAATTCTCCTGAGTACGCTACGTTTGACGAAGAAGCTCATAAGAAACATGTTGAGGATGCCACATCGGCTCAATGCTTAATGTTGTCCTCTATGAGTATTGAACTGCATAGGCAACATTGGAGCATGTTCCCTTATGAGATGCTGAAACACTTGGAGAGTCTGTATGCTTCAGAAGCTCAGATCATGGAGTATGAGATACTCAGAGATCTCCTCAAGTGTAAGCTTCATGATGGGGGCCAGGTTTCTGAACATATACTGAAGATGATCGGATTGATTGAGAGGTTGGAATCGATTGGAACGAAGCTACCCTCAAGTGTCTCAATAAATCTGATTTTGCAGTCTCTTCCAAGTTCATTTGAAAACTTCATAGTGAATTTCAACATGAGCAACACGAAGGCAACACTGCCAGAGCTTCACAACATGCTCAAGACCTACAAATCATCTACTTCTAAAGGCAACTCTGTGCTCATGGTGAGCTCTTCTGTGAGATCTTCCAAACAGAAGAATAAGCAGAAGAAGAGGAAGAAAGCATCTAAGGATGCGGCCTTGATGCCTAAGAGTGGAAGGGTTCAAAAGAAGCCGAGAATACCAAAGGATGAGTGTCTGTTCTGCAATGAGAAGGGGCACTGGAAGAGAGACTGCCCGAAGTTCAAAGCACATGGTGCATTGGATGAGAGCTTAAGTAGTTTATTTTGTACGTTGATAGTAGATTAGATTAGATCTTCCTTCGAGATATAAATTAGATTTATATAATTGATATTTTGTTCTTTAGATTTCAAAGAATATTATTTCCATTCGAATATTAGACATTTATGACTTTTTCTTTCTATTTTGCAAACAGTAGATGCTTGTTTTGCTTAATGGATTGTTTTAAGGAAGTGTCTTTCTTTTGAATGGAATATATATGCTTAAACGTGAACAAAATATTCTCAATGTACAAGAACAAACGACCTAATCTAAGTAATACGGATAATAAACCCTACCTGTGGCACTGTAGACTTAGTCATATCAATGAGAAAAGAAAAGCAAGATTGAGAAAGTTAAACTATCTCACATCATTTGATTTCAAATCATATGGTGCTTGCGAATCTTATCTCAGAGGAAAGATGACAAGTTAACCGCTTTCTGGGAAAAGGGTTACGTGCCAAGGTTGTGCTCGAGTTGGTCCGCACAGTGGTGTGCGGACCGTTCCAACTTAAGCAATAGGAAATATTCGTACTTCATAACTTTCACTAATGATTTTTCAAGGTATGGATATGTGTATCTCATGAAACACAAATCTTGGGGCCTTCGAGAAATTTAAGGAGTTTAAATTGGAAGTTGAGAAACAACTTGGGAGAAGTATTAAGACTCTCCGATTAGATCGAGGAGGGGAATACTTAAGCCGAGATTTTCTTGATTACTTGAAATCACATGGCATCCGGTCAGACTGGACACCTCTGGGTACACCACAGATGAATGGAGTATCCAAAAGGAGAAATCGAACTTCATTAGATATGGTTCGACCCATGATGAGTTTCACCAGTCTCCCCTTATTCCTTTGGGGTTATGTCTTACTAACCGATGGTTATGTTCTGAATAGAGTTCCTCTTGAATCGGTCATGCAAATACCATAAAAGTTATGGTGTGGCAAGAAGTCGAGTCTTAACCATATGTGGACCTGGGGTTGTCCTGTTAAGAAGATGACGACTGACAAATTGGAGACTAAAAGTGAGAAATGCTATTTTGTGGATATCCTCAGAAAACTAAGGATGTGGATTCTACTGCCCTGGAGATCACCAGGTGATAGTTTCCAAGAATGTGGCGTTTCTTGAAGATATTTATATCTCCGAGGAACAGGTCACAACAAGGTAGATCTTGAAAAGATTCAAGAACCACAAAATAACATAGAGGATGAGGTCTTGTCCAATAGAGTGGACAAGAACTCAGTGGGAGTTTTCGATGATCTATTGGGAGGGGAAATGACTCTTAGAGGGTCACCTCAAGGCAATGAGATGCATCAAAACAAGATATTGTATCAAACCCGCAAGATAACATAGAGGATGAGGTCTTGCCCAATGGAGTGGACAAGAACTCAGTGGGAGTTTTGATGATCTATTGGGAGGGGAAACAACTCTTAGAGGGTCACTTCAAGACAATAAGATGCATCAAAGACAAGATATTGTATCAGTCCCACCTCAAGAGAATCATAGTGAAATTCTTGAGAATATTCTAAAATGTTGAAAACCAACTCACTATCAGAATAAATCGAATGAACCAATGCAAAACCAACTCAATAGGCCTCAAAGGAATCGTCGTGCACCTGAAAGACTAAATCTATTGGTTGAGAACCAAGATGATGAAGTTGATTCAGAAGACGACGAATCTAAGACCTATATCGAAGCGGTGTCGGGCACCGTTTCGAAGATGTGGCTGGCTGCCTTAACATCTAAAATGGACTCGATGTACCTCAACTAGTGCGGGAACTAGTTGATTTGCCAGTTGGGGCTCGTCCCATAGACTGCAAATGGATCTTCAAGAAGAAGAGAGATGCAGGTGGCAAGGTACAAACCTACAAGGCTAGGTTGGTGGCATAGGGTTATAGTCAGCGCAAGAGCATTGACTATGATAAAACCTTTTCGCCAGTCACTAACATCAAGTCCATTAGGATATTACTTGCAATAGCTGCATACTATGACTTTGACATTTGGCAAATGGATGTTAAAACCGCGTTTCTCAATGGAGAATCGAAGGCACTGTGTATATGTCACAGCCTGAAGGTTTTGTATCCAAAGAAAAACCGAATGGAGTATGCATGTTAAAGAAGTTCATTTGTGGACTCAAGCAAGCATCTAGGAGTTGGAATATTTGTTTTGACAAAGCTATCAAATTGTTTGATTTTGTCAGAAGCAAATAGGATCTATGCATTTATAGTAAACGTAAGAATGAAATGTTGTCTTCCTTATCATATATGTCGACGATATATTAATAATGGGGAGCAATCATTCCATGTTGCAATCCGTGGAAAAGCAGATTTCAGCAAAATCTCGGTAAGGAATACTGGAGAACTGTCAAGGCTATTCTTAAGTACCTTAGAAGGACTAAAGAATATTTCTTAAAGTCTATGGTGGGCAGCTAGAGTCATCAGTTACTGGGTATACTGATGTTGGCTTCCAACAGACCATCATGACTTCAAGTCTTTGTCTGGATATGTTTTCATTCTAAATGATGGTGCAGTGAATCGGAATAGTTCCAAACAGAATAGAACTGTCGATTCCAGCACTAAAGCCGAGTATATTGCTAAATCTAAAGCTGTCAAAAAGGGGTTGTTGCTTTGTTAAAGTTCGTAAAAGAACTAGGTATCGTTCCAAGTGCCAGCAGTGCAATACCGTTGTACTGTGACAACGGTAAGTGCGGTTGCTCTAGCAAAAGGAACCGAGAGCCACGAACAGAAATAAACATATTCCCTGTAGATATAATCTGATTGGAGAATAATAGATAGGGAGATGTGAAGTTAGACAGAGTATCCACTAATGATAACTTGGTTAATTCTTCAACCAAACAGTTGTGTATAGCTAGACACAACAAGCACTTTGAGAGTTTGGTGTTAGACACGTTGGTAGCTGGTCTTGATTCAGTGGGAGTTTATAGTTTGCATGTCTTAGAAACCTTACATTTGAGACATTCATTCTCGATCGCATTCTATGACATTTTGATTGTCTTTTGAGTTTATGCATTTATTAGAATAATTGTTTTGATGGTTTGTTATTATTCTTATAATTGTTCCCTTGAATCATGACTGTCACTTATGGTGTGAGACATAAATGATATATTATGATTCTAAAATTGCCATAACCGATGGTCATCAAGAATGAGATATTGATGACACGCGATAGGTTAACATGTGGTCTGCATCACATTCTCAGAGAATGTAGTAGGTCTCACGACTACGAGATATTAGATATCCGTGATGGACACATGGGTACTTTGGAGAGTATTGGTATACCCTACTATTAAACCGTTTGTTTTCAATGTCTACGGTTTATTAGTGTGTGGAGTATGTAATGATCCTTTAACCTGAGGTCAATACTCATTTTGTTTGTTAAGTGATGAACTTTGACCAAGTACAACGCTTGCCTCCCAAAGGAGGATAAGACACGTCTTGTGTTGGGTTCATCATGAGGCAAATGGAAATGGTAGTTGAGCCAAGAATGGGATTC
Source organism: Ajuga chamaepitys (assembly GCA_958295605.1). NCBI lineage: Eukaryota > Viridiplantae > Streptophyta > Magnoliopsida > Lamiales > Lamiaceae > Ajuga > Ajuga chamaepitys. Next base: position 70,778,806 of record OY282496.1, read on the forward strand.
ATTCCTCGATTGAAACTCGAGAGAACACTCATATTTCTCTATATTATTTGACAATAAAGTCATTGGCCAATGCAAAAGATGTATTCAATTAAAGTAATTGAATATGATCGAATGTGTCATATAATAAAGATGAGAAAAGTGATTGAGTTATTTGGATAGACACATGGCAGATCCTAGGCTCAATCAGGTGGTTCGTGAATGAAGGGATATTACATAAACTTCATATAAAGGTTTGTTTACTAGATTCACGTAAACGTCCTTCATATATCGAGTTCGCTGCGCAACGCAGTCTAGGAGTTTTGTGCAGACTTTAATTAGATTATCGTCGATAATGGGGGCCTGAAGGGTCACACTTTATGTGTATTGTTGTTCCGCTCAAGGGTACAAGGTTAGTGCTTCGAATTATATCTAATGCTAGTCCAAGTGGGAGATTGAAAGATATGGACTAGATTAGGATTATTAATTAATAAGTCGGACTAATTAATTAATTAAGTAGACATGGATATTAGGCCCATAAACCTAGGGTTATATGGTACTATATATACATATTCTCTATAGTAGAGAATCAAGGGTTTTTATCAGATAAAAATTGGAGGCACTATAGAATTTGATAAGTGATTTCCTAGCGATCACTTATCGAATAATTGTACCGAGGATAGTTCCTGCGGCGGACGATATATACGCGTGGATACCTGAAGTGGTGAATCAATCGCTCAATTCTGTCCGACTAATTACGCACAAGTAAGTTGTTCCAACTTTAGCGTAATTTATGCTCAACGTTTAATTCAGTTATAAATCACGATCAATATTCTCGACTGTTTATTCCGCTGCGTACATTAGATGTAGTCGAGAATTTCTAACAAGGGGAGGAGCAGGAAGAGAAAGATGAAGACGAAGAGTCTTAGAAGATTTTTCTTTTTAATATATCTTGATTTTTCGTTTTTTTTTTTTGTTGAATCATGAATGCAAATCCTGATAGGGGGTGGGATCGGTGGAATTTGATCGTTGACCACTAGTCTCGAGCTACAATCACTTTTCAAGTTTGTGTTATTTTGCATTTTGGATTATGGTGGACACATGTTTGTTGGTCTTTTTGTTTTGTTTTTCGTGTTTATGTTTTTACGGAGAAAGATATTTTGTTATTGTGTTTCTGCTTTTGTTTTTTTTTTAATCCAGCTTGAGCATGTCATATTGTTCTCCAATGGTAGACTTTTATCTGTATATATGTTGACCGTTAATGTGTGGTACGTTCTAGGATAATTTTAATTTTAATTCTATATATTTTAGAATATTTTTTATATATAATCGAAATGTTCGAGATCAAGAAATTAAACTGGATCCTGTAATTTGAATTGTCACCCCTAAGTTGTAGGCTTAGAACAAGAGGTCAAAATTGACCGATACCAGATTAGAAATATCTAGAAAATGACATATATATATATATATATATATATATATATATATATATATATATAGGAGCTACCATCATTTTTCTCGTTGCTTCTCTCACAAGTTTTCATTGCTCAAAAATCCGAAAGCAGAAATCATGCCTCGCCGTAGCTCCGGTGAGTTTTTTTTTTTTTTTTTTTAAATCTCCTTTCGTTTATTTTCGTAGCATTTTTTTGATCTATTGTATTCAAGCAATTTTGCTTCACCTTCAATTTTATGAGCTGAAATGCGCGGTAAATGTTGGTTTTGTAGTATTGTACGTCCTACAACCTTCTTCTTTTGCTTATTGTACTGCCATCTCTGTTGTGCTGTATTTTGACCATCTAGGGTTCATGTTTGTTCAATTTTGCTTTATTGGGCAATGTTTTCAGATCGGGATGTATTTTACGTGCATGGTTATGATGACGTCGTGACGGATTGTTTGTTATTCTCTCCGCTGTGCTTCGAATTGTTTTATGTTTTTCATGCCGTTATCATGCACAAACACAATCGAACTGTATGAAGAAATTTTATAGAGTATGTAGAGGATGCATATCAAGCATAATAAATGAAACAAGTAGAAGTTATGGCAACAGCAACATGTAGTTTCATTGAATGAAGCTCATAAGTTCAGAAAGTTAAGAGTGCGGCCATAACTATTACAGAAGATGAGCTGCAGATGTTTGTGTGTTTATATATCACACATATCCAGCAAAACCTAGCTAATAAATTGCTAAAGACAAAATACATAAATGTGTGCTTATAAGAAGCAACACTAGGCTGTTCCTTTCCTAAGCTAGAATGCTTTATTACCAAATATGGTAATAAGCATTAACATGTCTAGCAAGTCTAGTCTAGTCAAAAGTTAATCAGAATTTATGCATTAATGACTTAATACACATGATAATCCGGTGTGTATTAAGATATCAATACATGCAACTGCTATAATCCAACACTCCCCCCTCAAGCTGGATGTGTGGATGAACACAATCCAAGCTTGGAAAGAATTCCAGCAAACGGTCCAGGAGGCAACTGCTTTGTGAAGATATCTGCCAATTGATCCTTGGAGGATAGTGACTGGAACGTGAGAAACCCATCCTTGAACTGATTGCGCACAACATGACAGTCAATATCCAGATGCTTTGTACGTTCATGAAAGACTGGGTTTTCAGCTATGTGGACAGCAGCTTGATTGTCACATCCAAGAAGCAGTGGCTTTGGCACCTCAATATGCAGGTCTGAGGAAATGTAATTTAACCACATCAATTCACAAGTGGTGGAAGCCATTGCCCTGTACTCAGCCTCTGCTGAACTTCTAGAAACAGTGCTTTGTTTCTTAGATTTCCAGGATATAAGACATCCTCCCAGGAAAACACAATAACCTGTAACAGATTTCCTGGTGTCTTGACATGCACCCCAATCAGAATCACAAAATGCTTGAATAGACAGTTCACCTGTTTTTGGATAAAATAGACCAAAGTTGGAAGTCCCTTTCAGATATCTGAGCAGGTGTAAGGCAGCATTCCAGTGAGAGCTTCTAGGTGAACTGACAAACTGACTTAATTGCTGTGTAGCAAATGTTAAGTCTGGCCTTGTGAGATTCAAATACAACAATCTTCCTATCAATCTTCTGTATGACTCAGTGTCTGCAAAAGGGAGTCCATCTGAATTATTGTGCTTCTGACCATAAGGAAGTGGTGTAGAAGTGGGCTTAGAGTTGTCCAATCCTACATCATTGATAATGTCCAGAATGTACTTTCTTTGGCAAAGAAAAGTACCTGTGTCATTCTTACTCAACTCCATCCCTAGGAAGTAATTGGCCTCTCCCAGGTCTTTAATGCTAAAGCTAGTATCCATGAACTGCTTTACAGCATTCAAAAGATCAGGATTATTCCCAGTAATCAGAACATCATCAACATATACTAACAAAGCCAGAAAATCATTATCTCCAGTCAATGTGAACAAGCAATGATCATGTGCAGATTGTGTGAAACCAAAATGAAGCAGTTTACTGCATAATTCTGTGTTCCACTGTCTAGAGGCTTGTTTAAGTCCATATAGACTTTTCTTGAGTCTACATACCTGTCCAGGACCAGCCTTGGTGTATCCATCAGGTGGTTGCAGATATACCTCTTTGTCCAGAAATCCATGCAGGAAGGCATTGTTGATGTCTATGTGATGCAATGGCCACTCCTTCATAGTGGCAAGTGCTATGAGATATCTCACAGTTACTGGCTTGGCAACTGGAGATAAGCTTTCCTCATAGTCCTCACCCACAATTTGATTATACCCCTTTGCAACCAACCTTGCTTTATATCTTTCAACTAGACCATCTGGTTTGAGCTTGATCTTGTAGACCCACTTGCTACCAATGGGTTTCTTTCCTGCAGGTAAATCTGTGATTTCCCATGTATCATTAGCTTCCAGGGCATGAAGTTCCTGATCCATGGCCTCTCTCCACTCTGAATAAGTCACAGCTTCCTTGTAACTCCTAGGTTCTGGTACTATCAAGTGATTGGCATGGAAAGCTGCATGAGATTGTGGATGTTTGAACATGGATGTTACAAAATCCTGCAGACGAGCTGGTTTTTGTATTTGCCTGGTACTTCTCCTGAGTGGTGTTGGATTTGCATTCAGTTCATCTGCTTCTTCTTCTGATTCAGGTGTTTGTCTGGTAGCCCTCCTTGTTGGTGCTGTATCTATATGAGTCTGATCTCTTGGTGCTAGCCTGGTACTCCTTCTGAGTGGTGTTGGGCTGGCATGAGTTTCATCTGCTTCTTCCTCTGATTCAATTAACTCCTCTGATGGACCATCTGTGTCAGATGCAGTAGGTACAACAAAGGGATTTGGAATAGGTGCTGAAGAGCTTTCCTCATCATCCAGAAATGATAGTGGTATTGGAGATGATTCTGTCTTGCTTTCAAAATCAGGATCAGCATATGGATAAGTATTTTCAAGACAGATAAGATCTCTTGAAACAATCACTTGCTTACTGGCAATGTGATAGACTCTGTAAGCCTTTTGATGGGGAGCATATCCTAAGAAAATGCATTTCTTGGCCCTTTGATCAAACTTATTCTTGTGTGGGCTTGTATCAGTGGCATATGCAAGACAACCAAAAGGCTTCATCATTGCATATGTTGGTATCCGTTGAAACATCACTGTAAATGGGACTTGCCAGTTTAAGACTCTTGTAGGTAATCTGTTTATGATGTGTGTGGCAGTAAGGATGGAGTATGGCCATAAGTAATGTGGGATGGAGGATTCTTTCATCAAGGCTCTGGCCATCTCAAGTAGGTGTCTGTGTTTTCTTTCCACTACTCCATTCTGTTGTGGAGTATAAACACAACTTCTTTGGTGTATTATCCCCTGATCCTTGAGAAACTGCTGGCAGTCTCCACTCAGAAACTCTGCTCCATTATCTGTTCTAACCATCTTCACTGTCTTCTCCAGTTGTCTTGTGATCATGTGGATGAATTCCTTAAGTGAGTTCACTGCTTGCTTCTTACTTGCCATAAGATTTACCCAGGTCATCCTGCTATAGTCATCCACAATGGTTAGAAAATAAGAAGTGTTGGTGATGCTGGGTTGACTATATGGTCCCCAGATATCCACATGAAGAAGTTCTAGCACCCTGGTGGTACTAATTGAACTGATAGGAAAGCTGAGCCTGGTTTGCTTTGAGATATGACAAATCTCACAGTGCTTATGTGTTTCCAAGACAGGTGGAGTACACATGTGCTCCAGGAAATGTAAATGTTGCATAGAAGCTGGTGATGCATGTCCCAGCCTTCTATGCCAAGTCTTAAATAACTTGTTATAGTGCTCTGCATTGGCTGCATATGCTGCTAAAGCCTCTTCTGAGTGTGCTGGCTTGGCAATATACAGTTTTCCCACAAGATGTCCAGTAAGAATTATGCTTCCATCTCTTGCGCTTTTGACAGTACAAGACTCATGGTCAAATGTAGCCTTTGCTCCTGTGTCCATTGTCAATTGGGATATGGACAGCAGATTGCAAGTGAAACTTGGCACAAGGAATACCTCTGTCAGTGTGAGTTTATCTGATAAGGAAACACTTCCACACTGCTTAACCCTTCTTTCTGATCCATCTGGTAGAGTTACCATAGCTGTGTGTTGTACAGGTCTTAGGTTGCTCATCAAAGTTGGATCATTGCACATATGCCTGCTGGCACCTGTGTCAATGATCCATGCACCATCATCCACTCCATCTATCAATGTGAAAGCAAAGAATGAGCTTCCAGCATGTGCATTACTTGCATTCTTCACCTTTGAACTCTCTGTTTGCTGTCTCAGTTCTGATTTATTCAGAATTCTTGCCACCTCCCTCTGTACAATGGCTGATATATCTGGTGACTTGTTGTGACTTTCAGAGTAATGCTCATTTGCTGTCCCATCCTCTCCTGTTATATCAGCTGAATGAGCATAATTTCCTTGGTTTCCCTTCCACCAATCTGGGTATCCTTTCAACTGGAAACAGTTTGAAATCACATGTCCATGGTTTCCACAATGATCACAAAGCAGCTTTGCTTTTTCCTCCTTTGTTAATCTGATGTTCCCTCTTCCTCTGCCATTAGAATGCCCTCCTCTATTGTTTGAGCCAAGATGGGCCAGTCTGTTTGTTGAGCCTCTACCCCCACTGTTGAACTTCACATTCATGGCAGAACTATCCATCAACTCATTCCCAGATATATGCACATTCCTCTGTCTTTCAATCCTCAAGATCATTGAGTATGCTTTATCCACACTTGGAAGTGGATCCATCAGCAGGATTTGACTTCTAATGGGGTCATATGACTCATTTAATCCCATTAGGAACTGAATCAACTTTCCAGACATATCAAATTCCTCCCATCCTTTAGCAGCTCCACAAGAACAGGCTCCACAGGTACACATTGGCAAGGATCTGAGCAAAGATAGCTCATTCCATAACTTATGCAAACTGTTATAATAAACAACCATTGACTGATTCCCTTTAGTCATGTTGCAAATCTCCTTCTGGATATGAAACAGTTGAGGACCATTACTATCACCAAATCTGTTGGTGACTGTTTCCCACAGATCCCTTGCACTCTTGGCATAGAGAAATGTTTCTGATATTTCCTTGGACAAAGAGTTTAATAGCCATGCTCTGACCATACCATCCACTCTTTCCCACTGCTCTTTAAGTCTATTATCAGTGGGCATAGTGATACTTCCATTTATGAATCCTATCTTGTTTTTAGCTAGGAGAGCTATTTGAACCGATTTACTCCATGGTAAAAAATTACTTCCATTCAGTTTGGTAGACACCAGGGACATACCTGGGTGATCCGAGCCATGAAGACTCAATGGATCATTATCAAGGCAAATATTTGTTGCAGTTTGAGCTGTGGTAGAGTCTGTGCTAGCCATGGCTCTTTCAGTTCCTTCAGATCTGAGTTGTGGCCACTCTTCTTGTGGTAAACGCCAAGCACTTCCAGTTGATGACATATATGTGGATCAACACTGCTCTGGTACCATGAAGAAATTTTATAGAGTATGTAGAGGATGCATATCAAGCATAATAAATGAAACAAGTAGAAGTTATGGCAACAGCAACATGTAGTTTCATTGAATGAAGCTCATAAGTTCAGAAAGTTAAGAGTGCGGCCATAACTATTACAGAAGATGAGCTGCAGATGTTTGTGTGTTTATATATCACACATATCCAGCAAAACCTAGCTAATAAATTGCTAAAGACAAAATACATAAATGTGTGCTTATAAGAAGCAACACTAGGCTGTTCCTTTCCTAAGCTAGAATGCTTTATTACCAAATATGGTAATAAGCATTAACATGTCTAGCAAGTCTAGTCTAGTCAAAAGTTAATCAGAATTTATGCATTAATGACTTAATACACATGATAATCTGGTGTGTATTAAGATATCAATACATGCAACTGCTATAATCCAACACTGTGGAACACAGGTGATTATATTTTGCAATTTGGAATGCCTGATCTAGTTTGTACTGGACAATGAGATGGTATTGCATGCTGGTGTTGAATTCAGTTGTATTTGTATGTAGGTAGGTGTTGAATGCAATTGACTGGTTAGAAATTTAGCTGATGATGCATCTGGTGTACGACTAGATTGTCATTTTTCTGTATTGGTGATTGATTGGTTGGTTTCTTTGTTTGAACTTTACTGCCTCGATGTTATTTGTTGGCATTGTCTAAATTTCTAGTTAATTTGTCAAAAGATGCGTACAAGATGTGTGACTTTCCTTATATCACAAACTTGACAGCTAATAAAAAAGACCCTGTTTCCTTCTCCTTAATGAAAACATCAACACTGTTAATGAAAATGCGACTTGTATCCTATTAGCAACAACCGACTGAAATAACGGAAATACAAACAAAGGAATGAAAGATGAAAATTGATCAGCAGCCAACAGCCTCTAGATTTGACGCTATTAATCCGAATGGTATTAGTCAGTCGCATGATTAGACTCAGGTACCCTGCTCGGGTCTTTGGTTCAACTGTGCGAGTTAGAAAGGAACATAGTGGGTTTTACAGCGTGTATTGTAATATGGCATGTATCTCAGCATACAATGGTAGGTAATGCTGTCAGTAATTTGCTAATGATTGGTGCCTTATTACTTGCTGAACTGAATCTACAGGAAGATCTGCCCGCCCAGCTCCAAAGCGCAGCCCGCCTCCTCAACGAGGTTTTTTCAATTTCACATTCTGTTCTGTTTTAATTTGTTTAGTTGTTTCCTTTTATTAGCTTTACTGTTTTGCTTAATGTATGCTGTATTTCAATCTCAAGTTTGCACAAAGTTTCCCAGCTCATGTGTTGTACTAATATTTATGCAGTTAATAATGCTCCTGCTCCACCTCCTGTCCAGGGCAGACCTGGTGGATCTATGTTTGGAACCATAGCTGAAGGTATGTGGATGCTATACTAAGAGTACATGTTCACATTTTTTATGCTCGGAAACATGATTGTTTGCCTAATAGTTTCTCTCACGTAGGAATGGCATTTGGGACTGGAAGTGCTGTTGCACACAGGGCTGTGGGTTCTATTGTGGGTCCTCGAACAATTCATCATGAGACAGTTGGCTCGGAAGCGGCAGCCACTCAAGCGTCTGCTGCACCCAGCATGGGTGGATCGGACGCTTGCAATGTGCACATCAAGGCATTCCAGGATGTGAGTACAACCATCATGTGATCTGTTCATCTTTGTTAGCATAAAGGTCCTCTTATTGATATTACCCTGCCTGTAAAGTAGCAGTACTTCGCGCGAAACAATTCTGATACTTATCATCTTAGTTTTGGTTGTTACTCCTGTGATTGCAATGAAAATAGTAAAGCAAGTTGGACTGCTGAAAGAATAGAAGAATAGAAATATAACTAGGCTCATATCTCGCTTGTAATATGTGAAATAATAACCTTAACTTCATATAATATAGGATGTGTCTTGCTTGTTGGGGTTGGCTTTCTAATTCTAAAAACCCGACCTGAGCCATCCCCTACTTGCCTGTGAACAATTGAAAAGAAAATTCTTATGGTGGTTTTTTTTTTTATTTGGCAGTGCCTGAATAGCTATGGAAGCGACATCAGCAAGTGTCAGTTCTACATGGACATGTTGGCTGAATGCCGCAGAAACTCAGGTTCCATGATGACTTCCTAACTGTTGTGCAGCCTCCTTTGCTACATTTTTTCGAACACTTTAGATGTGTTGGTATGAGTATTATTTTTAGGATTTCCATTGTTCGATATTCTCGTTACCATCTGCTGCAGTGTCATAAGGACCTCAGGAAATAATAGTGATTTTTTAGAAGTGGAGTTGAACAATAGGCTGATGTTTGAATATATTTGGCTTTACGTGCTCTGATCGCGAAGTTGCCCCTATCCCCTGGAAATGGAGCGACTGCGAACGATCAAACAAGTTTGTGTTTTCAAATTTGTTTCTCCGGAATTTTGAATTCGTGTTATTCTGGAAAATGTCCTGCGGATAGAATGTGCTTAAATTTACAATTATTGAAATTCAAAGCACACAATATTTATTCATAGCTTGATTTCGAATGTCTCTGTTATATGGACACACAGTATGTAGTTGTGCATAAAGTATGTGGGTAGGTGGTGTACATTGCTAAATGAGGAAATTAAAAAATATCAACTCCTAAGTCCTAACCCTGTCTATGGATAAGGGAATAAATTCCTAAATTATTAGCACATCACTGGATTTTCATGTGCTGGCAGACAAATAGGATATTATACATTACTCACCCTATGGACCTTACCTGCTATTGTTCATACATTATTAAATATACTTATAGACAAGTTAATCACATTTGTCAACTGTCCCCATCCTCCAAATTACCCCTTGAGTTGTCCATGTCTATAACCGAATAGATAAATAATCATACAATTCAAGAGTCCATTATCCTTAAGTTAAATCAAAATAAAACCAGTCAATACTTGATAAAAACTTGTGCAGTACAACATTACACGATTACACTGTGCGCTCAATTTAGTCGAACCTGCCAAGATTTATCTATATTTACATCCTCTGTTGCCCCTATTCAACAACACTGCATCACAGTCTACCCTTTAGAAAGCTGGTGCACAGTTTTGTCCACGCCTCCCTGTCCGGTTCACTCGCCTCCAACTTCGTCTTGGCTTCTCCAACAATAGACTCCTGTACAAGTACAAAATGATTTAGACATGGACTTATAACAGGCAGTTGATAAAAAATGTCTTACATTGATGAGCTGGCGGTTGAAAAGGCGGTCGATTAAGTGTGAGAGGATATCCTTTGTGTACTCGGGATGGCCCTGGATGCCCATCATGTGATCACCGTGCTTGAACATCTCGACTCCAGTCTTGTCCGACCATGCTAGCACTTCTGCTTCCGGCGGAAGCTCCCACACCTGAGTCGAATATTATTCATTATATAGTCAAGTTGTGAATGCTTGTGGAATTTGAACTGTTACCTCGTCCCTGTGGCACTCAATGACGGAAAGGGTAGGAGGCATGTTGAGAGAAGTGAACATCTTTGAAGGGTAGAGTTGTATTTTTGTGATTCCGATGTCCCATCCGCTGGTTGCGCGGCCGATCTTTCCTCCTAAAGCTCGTCCCAATATCTGATTAACATCACATACAAAATGGTACAGAATCATTTCGACAAGAAAACACAATCTGCGTGTGAGGTGGAATTGGACATCCCTATCATGCCACTATAACAACCTGATAATTGAGTAATATTTTGCTTTTCAGACAAATAAATGGTGATGTAACGTTGAGTGGGGAGGAGATGACTCATAACCAACAATATTACATTACATCATTTGCTTATTTGTTGATTCAACCATGTTTCCATAAAGATCAAATGTTCAGATGCAACATGTTATCTTTTATGTTACTTTATTCTGTTAGATTAAATAGAAAGCTCAAGCGACTCTATTCGACTCTCTTTGGATTCTAAGGTTGTATTACAAAGGGGTGCTCACAAACCTAACGCTCGGTAAAATGCTCGTGTTCGAGTGCTAAACGCTCTCGTTCAAGCATGTTTATTCATGTTCAATAAATGAACATGGCCTGAACACTGAATAGTTCGTTCATTAATGCCTCGTGAACATGTTTTAACTCGTATAAATAATAATAACAAATGTAATAATAATAATAATAATAATAATAATAATAGTTTATATTATCTAACTCATTTATTTTAAAATGTCCATAAATTTGTTGTTGAATTTTTTTTTTCCAAAGCTATAATAATATATGGTATCCCTATTCACAAACAGAAAATGTTCAGTTCACGAGCATCTACGAACACCAAATTAATAGGCTTAACACCAAATTAACAGGCTTATTCGAGCTTTATCCGCTTCCAATTTTTTTTAACATTATACCAACGTTCGACTCGACTCGATTGGCTAACAATCATCCTATTACGGCATAGTTTTTTTTTTTTAACCAAAAAAAAAAAAAAAAAAAAAAAAACAGGCGTTAATCACTGGTTCCACGTGAATCAGTATGAAGTGAGGGTGATATTGATAAAATCGAGGGGGAAAATTTACTGTACCCATGCAGAAAGTGGGAATCCACTTTTCTGCCACTTTGACTTTGAAATTGTAAAACTACCCACTTTTCATGTGTGTTGTCCATTATACCCTTATATAATTTATTCTCACCCTCACCCTCACTGTCACCCAGGTCGTGTATCATGTCGGACATGATGCACGACCTGGTGGACATGATGCACGACCTGGTCGTGTATCGTGTCTTGTGGTCGTGCATCATGTCCGACATGATACACGACTTGGTGGACATGATACACGACCAGGTCGTGTATCATGTATGTGATCGTGTATCATGTCCGACATGATACACGACCACAAGGCATGATACACGATGTCGGACATGATGCACGACCACATACATGATACACGACCTGGTCGTGTATCATGTCCACCAGGTCGTGTATTATTTTCGGACATGATGCACGACCACATACATGATACACGACCTGGTCGTGTATCATGTCCGCAGGTCGTGCATCATGTCCGAAAATAATACACGACTTGGTCGTGTATCCTGTCCATCATTCTTATGTCACAGCCAATTGAGGTTAAAGTTCCTCAACAAAAAGAAGGAGCAATTTTGGTAAAGTGGATATTTTTGCCTTAAAGAAGTTAAAGTGGCAAAAATCTTGTTTGCACTTCCTGCAAGGGCACAGTGGCCTATTTCCTCTAAAAATCGAATTCGACACTTTTGTTAGTTTTATAATATAATAATAATAATAATATTTCTGAAAAATGGTTATAATCATACTTTAACATCACGATGAAGGCTTTTTATCAATGTTTCCATACACAAGTTAGTGGTCTTAGGTTTCCACCCGATTAGGAAAAAAATAAAGCGGTGGTGGGTGGATGTGACCTCTAATATCAACCGACTCTACTCTATGCAAAATGCTTTAATCCTTTTGTCTTTACTTCCCAACGAATACTATGTATTTTCTTAATTATCTGATGGGGTAAATTATATTTTTAGACGTTAAATTTCACTAATTTTTATTTAAAGATATTATTTTAAACCATTTTGATTTTGGTACTTTAAATTCTAAAATTTGATAATCCGACAATATGGACATCATCTACACTCTACAGTAGGCAACGTCATGGCCAATTGTGAAATTTAAAAAATTAAAGAATCAAAATTAAAATGATAAAATATAATATCCTTAAATAAAAAATGGTAAAAGTTAATTGACTAAAAATCATTTACCTATCTTATATGTAGCTTAATAAAAAGCTCTGAAGTAAATACAAAGTGATATTTGCGGGTGGGTTGATTTCATAGACCAAAAAATGAGGTTATATAGCCATAAAATTTTAGTGCAAAATATTATCAGGTTCGACGAACAAATACGATGGAACACAGCCACACATGATGAATTTATGGTGGATTAAGCTTAATATTTTCTTGGCCCAGATTTTGACCCGACCTAACATATATTTATTGAACGTGTACCGAATTGCCACCTTTACTAATAAAAATGAGCTTATATATAAATATCCTACTGTCCTTATCAACATAAGATGCAAATATCAGATGAACACTCTTCACTCGATGAAATCAATGATAAAATATCAACTAAAGTTTATATTATATATAATATGTACGTTGTTTTTAACAAAAGTTACTACACGACGTATATATTTTTTGCAAAAATCTTCAATAGCTTCGATTAATTTTCATTGACCGTCTTTTTTTCTTTTTTTTTGATTCCTTCTTACCTATGCTTCATCCAACTTAGATCCCGATTAATCTACCGGCTCCAATCTATCGTCTACTAGCCTTTTGCAACATTGTATATAGATGAATGTGACAAATATGATGTACCATAATAAATAGGGGTTTTATCGGTCAAGGACCCGAAAGATAGGTCAACTATCAGTTCAGGTCTTGAAAGATTATTTCTATCAATCCAAGACCCAAAAGATTTGTAACTATCAATAGAAGACCCATCAGTCTAAAATCATTGGAGGGCCTGTTTGGAAAATTTTAAAACCCACAAAATAAAAATACACAAAATAAAATTGTCTCGAAGTGACAGGCAGTGGAAATTTATGTCAAAAGTCTTTCACGATATTTTTTAAAATTTATTATTTTTTGAATTTTCTGTAATTTCATATTTGAAATTGTTAGTTTTTTTTTTAATTTATTTTTTAAACATCTGTAATTTCTTTTTTAAGTCATACGTGGGGAAAAAATTAGTTTTTTTTTTTTAAAAAAAATCTGTAATTTCTTTTTGAGTTCATAATATTTAAATTCATGTAAACATATTTCACTAAAATGTATTTTTTCTTATGTAAATACTTTTTTTGTTAATTTGTAATATTTTAAAAAATATTGTAAATATTTAATTATTTTAGATATATCACGATAATTTAAAAAATATATATATATAGTGAAAGACTTTTGACGTATTTTCCTTACTATCACTTCGAGATAAATTTATTTTTTGGGTTTTGCAATTTTTCCAAACGGACCCTATAATGATTTTGAATTTATGGGTCTTCCATTGGTAGTTTCAAATCTTTTAAGTCCTGGATTGATAAAAATTAACTTTCAGGACCTGATTTGATAGTTGACCTATCTTTCGGGTCTTTGACCGATAAAACCCCTAATAAAATAAGGGTAAGTACAAGAAAACGAAAATCGAACCCAATCAAGAAATTATATAGGCCCACAAATATAAATGGGCCACCTACTGTAAAAGAGGGCAGGTGGCCATCTTGGACCACAATAAACACAAAAAAGCTGGACGATTTACTTACCATTTCTGTCACTGCTCAGAACAAACCCAAAAAAAAAAAAAAAAAAAAATCAATCTGTGACAAAAATTTGTCTATGTTCGTATATTATACTATATATTTTCCTTTACCATAGATGAATGACAAAATTTGTCCTAAGCTTTCAAAACCGACTCTTATAGTATTTATTTACTATTTGTCAAAATATTTCTCACTTTGATTTATTTCTCTTACTCGGCTTTCAGATTGAGAGGGTCAGATTTTACAAAATGTGAAAGTTCTTTTAAATAAATTTAGCCAAATACTATGTGAGTAATAAATTAATACCTTATATTTATTAAATCTTAGTCATGAAAGTTTATGCAGCTTTCCCAAGAACTCTCAATAACCCATTTTAAATTCATATCAGTACAATTTTATTAATTAATCTAAGCTACCAATAGGTCCCATAAAACCGGCCTAGTTGACAATTTCGAAACTAAAAATTTTACAAACAATATTTTCGATCTAAGTAATAAATTCCTTTATAATAAAGACAACTTTCTTGATAGTTGTCATTGGGCTGTGCATGTACTGTGCCCAATTGCATTATTTATTGGATCTTCATTAAATAATTAAATTATTCCTAAATTGATGAATGTAGATGGGTACACTCAACATATACCGAGCTTATCAATACATCATCTTTTAATATATTCTTTTCCCGAAAGAATGTCTTAATTTGCACTACAAATCAAACGAAAAAAAGTTGACGTGATTCGGATCTTGACTCTATTTTTCCCCAAAAAAAATATATTGTCAACATATTGATTAGTGCTTACGTGTCAACCCATAGTCCCTAATCCTAATTATTTTTCTCTTTAATTTAATTTTATCCGTCGGCGACGAATTTAATTAGGCACACATATGCATTAATTTTATTTCACTCTATACTTTAAGCTTTTAAGTTTTAACGCCTACTTGCAAGAGTTGTTATATTTTAAATCTTTAAACACTTCAAAAAAATTATTAACTTTTGTGTAATATGAGAATATTCGGAAATCATGGCACTAACGATAAAATTAAGCAAAGCAACTCAACGCTCGATTCGATACTTAAAAGCTTATTTGAATTATGTTCAATGAATGATGTTAAATAAGTTTGGAAATCTAGACTTGAGCTCAAACTTAATGAGAAAAATGTTCAAATATATATAAAAATGTTATATTATTTGAGCTCAACTTTTATTCGACTTAATTAAAACTCGTTTAAATTCGACTTGGTAAATTATCAAATATAACATTAGAAGCTCTCTCAGCTCGGCTCGCTCATCTAAACACGGGAGAGAGGAATAAAATTACATTTTCCACTATGTTTCACGTCGGAAAATTATATATTTATGATTTCTGATCAAATTCGGTTTGATACTTAATCTCGAATCATAAATTCAGATATCACGATTATGATCTGAGATTTTTAATTTTGAAATGGAAGTGGAGTGAAGCTATATGAAATGTATGACAGATGTAAAAAAAGACAACCACCAAACCAAACCAAAAACACTGCAAACATAAAACCAAAAATAAAGGAGAGCTGTCGACATAACCAGCTCAGCAAAACCAATATGCAAACAAACCGAACTCACATACATGTCATGTGACCTTATAACCAACTTGTTAATCTATAATCAGTAATTAATTAATTCATATCCATGTAATTCGTGATTGATTAACACAGTTGACTAAAATTCAAAACAAGGATTAATTAAGCGAGGAAACGTACCTGATGGCCGAAGCAAATCCCTAGAACCTTCTTTTCCATGGATTTCAATTTTTTGAGCAAATTGAGCAATTTCGAGATCCAGAGATCGTTACCGTGCGCGTCATTGCAGCTGCCGGTGATTACGAAGCCGGCGAAATCGGCGATCTGATCATCGGACGGAAAATCGCCGTTCGCCACCTTGAATACCTCCCAGGTTTCCCCTTCTTCCTTGAGCATTCTGACGAAAACGCCGTAGTATCCGCCGTAGAGTTTCTTCACGTAGTCTGAATCATCGGCGCAGAGGAGTACGGCGAACTTTTGGCCCCCCATTCTCTCTCTTCTCTTGTGATGCGTACGTATGTTTCTAGAGAGAGAAAGGTTGGGGGCGGGGATGACTAGAGTTGGAGAATGTGAATTTATTTGGGTTTGATTGAAAAATGAAAACTCAGTGGGAGTTATTTATAGAAGCGAACGACTTGGGCGGATGTATAGATTGGTGAAATTGTGAATTTACGTTTGTGTCCTTAGAAGATATAATAGTTAACTAAATTGCCCTTCATGTCTACCAGCTTCCATTCAGCAAATGAGATCGTCTATTTTAAATGGTGTTCAATTTTCTATTACAATTTTAATCAGCATAAGCCACGTGTTTGTTTGTCATGTCGTAATGATGTCATTTTGCATACGTGATATTTGTTGTTGTACCTAGAATATGTGAACATTAATCAGCATGTGTCATGCATTTGTTTATAACATTACAAATGATGTCATTTTGCATACGTGACATAAATGTTGATACTCCTGAACGTATTATTATCTAAGTTTCTTTAAAATGTTATCGAACTTCTAGTACTATGTTTTTCTTATTCAAATACCGAGTAGATCGATTTGCTTTTCAGTCTAGCTTCCAAAAGAAATGCACGGTTTCCCTTTTAATATTCATTCGGTCCGCATTCATAAATAATGTATGCCATAATCCAATTATGATAATCAAGCATATGATTAAATGGCTTACATAATTAATATATTGATGAAATCAGAATAAAATATAAAATATACTATTGATATAAAATAAGTGATATCGTCCCACAACGAAAGGTAAACGTGTATTCGTAATGGCGGATTCAAAATTCTATAAGCTAGGTATGTGCAAGTACTATGATACCTCGAAAAAATATATAGTTATTACTAGATTCATGCATGAAATAAACTTTGTGTCTATATCATACAATACTCCGCACAGATATATAGATATCGTATATATTCAATCCTTCTTATAAAAAGACCCGTGTTTGAAGATTTTTACTTTTTATTAATTTAATAAAAATATTTTTGAAATTCATTCATACATGATTACTTACACGACTTATTCTATTTTCGATGGGAGTGTCCCATAATTTTTGTTTTGCATAGTTGAATGATAGAGGACGAAACCAAGCAGTGAATAAGATAACATATAATTCCACAAAGAAAATGTGACAATTTCACTTGCATGTCAGAATACGTGGAAGTTGTATCAGTCACATGACATTTTATCTCGTCAGCACGTGCGAATCTTAGCAGATATTTAAGGATTAAGATTTGTGCAACGCTAGATTCAAACCCGATGTCCTGTGTGTAGGGCTGCAAGAAAATATGAATTTGATCGAATAACTCGTTAATGAATTTATTTATTTAAATAAGTCAATAGATTTTTGAGTCCCTTTTACAAATGAACAAATCTTGAATATGATTAACTCGTTCACTAAAAGCTCATGAACAAACTTATTCGAACTCTAATTAATAATAACAATAATAATAAAAATAACAACCAAACAACAATATTTGTACTTATTATTATAACAAGCATATAGTTAAACTTGTTTTTTATATATAGTTCTTAGGAAAATGTGTATTTTATGTTCGTGAACAAAATAGTTAATTATCACGAGCAGAAACATGCATGGTCAAAAACTCTGGAATACAGCTCGTTCGACTTGACTCTGAGTTTTTGTTCGGGTCATCCTCATTCGGCCCATTCTCCCATTCAAAGTACATGGGCCATGTCATATTTGTATTATTCTAATTGGGCCATCCTGATTTGGCCCATTCCTCCATTTGAAGTGTTTGGGTCGCCGTACTTTTATATTGTTCTAATTGGGCCGTCTTCGTTTGAGCTACTTACCCCGTTAGAAATATTAGGCCCAAATCACTTTTATTGGGCCTATGCTCTTGTGACCAAAATGAGAAAACCAAGTGCCAACAAGTCACATATTTTCACATTAAATAGATGTTTTCAATTTGATTTATCAATAAAATTTACTGTTATATCTAATATCTAATTATTCTGTCCATATATGAAAGATGAATTTCTCAAACTTTAGATTATGTTATTTTTTTATTTTAAATATAATTTTAATTAAGTTGAGTATAGAATTTGGAAAAACACTATATAATAATAGTAAAATGTGAGTGGCAGGATTATCGAAATACTAAACGCAAAACTGGAATTTTTTTTATTCAACAATTATCATCAGTAAAGCTACAGCTCAAAGTAAAAAAACAGATTCAGCAGCTAAGAAAATAAAAACCAAAGGATCTTAAAACAAGAAACAGCCTACATCTCCTAGTTTTCGCACCTCGGTTTCACGGTCTATTTCAAAAATTCCCGACTAATTTATTTATAGGTGTTAGTTTCTTGTTGGCCATCTATGCATTTTTCCGATTCCTCCGTGCCTAGCACCTCTACCTAACAATAACCAAATGTCTTGAATGGATACAGAGAAGAGATGGAGTCACAGACTGACAGGGGTATACACATTATTCAAGCTTGATTCAGCAATTTGTGGGAATAATAATATTGGTCTTCAAATAGCTCATAACAACAGATTTCTGCTGAATACCACTGGGCCGTGTTTGAGTCTTCACAGGTTTCAGAATCAGTTCAGTTTCGTTGTTGACGGAAATTATCCCGTGAAATTCTTTTCTTTCATCTAATATGCATCTAAGAGGCGGCGGCCGTAGCGGCAACGGATGAGAGAACGGCGATCGCCGCCCATTACTGGTGGAGAGAGGGTTAAGTAATAAGTATGTTATATCCCACATTGGTTGATTATTGAATGTTCATGAGCTTTATATTGTGAGACGTTACCTAAATGAGTATCGGCGGAGGGTATGGGGCCGTGGTTGCACATGACTTTCTATGTGAACACTTCACCGCATGTGCATTCCACGGGGTGGATTTACCCCTCCGGTGGTTTGAAGGTGGTGCTGCAACTCAGCGGTCACTGGTTAACCTCATCACCCGGCGCACCCTCATTTTTGCGAATTCTTTTTATTTTCTGAATTTTTATCTATGTTGCTTTTATATATAAATATTTTTATTTTCTACATTTTTATTTATGTTGCTTTTAGATATAAATAAATAAATTAATCGACAATTCATTTTTTTTTAAATCTCTAGTACTTATAAATATAAATTAATCGACAATTGGGTATACCGCATACCCATCTTCATTTAGGTTGCTCTCCCATTTGAAGTGTTGTGGGCCATGTCATAGTTGGACCGTTCTACTACTCGGCCCATCATTCCAAGAACAATCATTAGAGCTAGCAATCCGGCGTAATCCATCGAGTCAAGGTCATATGTCGAGTCGGGTCGAGTGATCCAAAATACCATCACACCAACAATTATTGAGTCCAGACTGTCCAGCTCATCTCTGCCCACCCACTTAAATACATTAAGATTTGTGGATTGACTTGCGGCCCTTGAGTTTTTTAGGCAGATTTGTTGAGCCCGATAGTTATACATATCTATCTAAAAATGTCGGGCTGATTTTACCAGCTCACAATCACCCGAAAATAGGATGCAACAATATGTTTTCCAATGAATACGCCAAATGGGAAAAAGGCGCCTAAATAGAAGCAGCAGGGGCAGGAGAGAGAATTGAGCTTTTCAATGGTTTTTTGTCCCACATCGCAATTTGTGAAATATAGAACAAACGGCTATAAAACGAGAGATAATCCAGCTTTAAAAACTACGCGGCCGTGTGATATGCACACAGCGAACGGTAAATTCGTACAGTACAACGAAGACTTACTATACATAACTCATCAAAAGTGTAACCAAATATCAATGTCGTAGACAACAAATTATTAGATAGACAAGAAAACAATTTTTTGTAGCAACTAGTGCTTGAACGCATAAATGAATGATTAGTGTATCAAAGACACCTTTATGATATTAGAAAACATACTGTAGTCCTACTATCTTTCAGTAACTCAAAAAAAAACCGAAATTGAAGTTACATACAACCACACAAGCTTACATCAGTAAACAAAACTAACAATTTAGCTCCAGCAGTGGGGTCCTTCCATCAAAACTCAATTTTCTCGAGCTGGTGTTATTGTTTCCATCACTCATCATATTCGTCGTTAGTGGTTTGCCGTTTTCCACAGTACTAACAAGTGACAGTTTCCCCAACATAACCGTCAACTCCAGATCTTCTGCGCATAATAAAACTCCAATTTTTCCACACATACACTCAAGTTGTGCAACCAACTTCCCCATTTCAAACGAGGCTCGTTTATGTGACTCAGGCTCCTCAACAGCACCTCTTTTCCTTCTCCAGTTGACTCCTCAGCTCGTGCACCTCGGATTTCTTTGTTTCCTCGCCTTGTAAGGCCACTTCCCTTGACTGCAGAAATGATTTCTCTTGAAAATCCACTTCCTCGCGTATGCTAATCACCTCCTTCTCCAAGTTGGCAATTACCTGCTTCTTGTTTTCAACCTCTATGATCTTCGGACAGGCTCCCGCCTTTAAGGCTTCAAGATTTTTCTCAAGTTCTAGTATTTTCTCGTCTCTCTCATTGGTAGATGATAAGAACCTCTCATTTAGAGCACTGTTTGCAGCTTCTCTTTCAGCCAAGTCATTTTTTAGCTGAGCAATCTCGTTCTCGAGGCTTTTCATGCAGCAGCTCCTATCTTCAGCAACTCGGATATAGTTATCCTTCTCTTGATTGAGAGTCTCCTCAGCCTCTGATTTTGCTAAGATTTCTGACTCCAAATCTACCTGTTCTTGTAACTTCCGAATCATGACATCTTTGTCATTCACAGTGACAAGAAGGTCGGTAAGTTCTTGCTCACGCGCCTGCTGATTTTCTTTCATATTGGATTTCAGAATTTCCACCTCGGATTTTGACTCCTGCAACTCAAGCTTCCATTTTTCAATGTCAAATGTTCTGTTAGCTTGCTCCGCGGATACCATCTCTTCCGATTCTTGTAGTTGTTGTTCCAGGCGACTTGGATATTCATTGGATTCATCAAGCATTACTTTCCACCTTCTGAGCTCTTCCTCCATAAGAATATCTTTCTGTTTTAGAGACTCAACCTGCTCGATCAAAACTGAAACCTCATCAGATCTCTGATTCAGTTCGGCATGAACTTTATGCAGCTCAGTGTTCTTTGATTGCAACTGCTGATCTAGGAACATGGTTTTCTCTTCGATTTGCATAATGTCCATCTCCAACCTCTCCTTCGAATCATACAACTTTGAGTAAATATTATAAAACTCAGATTTCAACACCATTACCAAAGCAGAAATTTCTTCACTCTTTTCCTCCAATACGCATTGGCAATCTTCCAGTTCCTCGTGGAGTTCTTTGATGCTTCTACTTTTGACAGCCAACTCAGACAAGCAGCGGTTGACGTCTCCTGTCAATTTTTCCATCTTAGAATTCCACTCTTCCTCCTTCTCTTTGAGATTTGAAGCACATTTTCCGTGCATCTTTCTATGCCTTGAAGCTTATTTCTCAATTTTTTCAATGACGACGATGTCGCATTATTATGAAGTTGAACCTCTTGAATATCTTTCACAGACAGTAACAAGTCACTGTTGTCTTGCTCCAGTTGTTGAATTTTGTATTTCATTTCATTTGCAAGTATCTCTTTTTTCCTCAGTATGGTCCGTAGCTCCGCAATCTCCTCGTCCCTCTTCGTAGTTAACTGCTCGATCTCTGATTTTGCCTCTTGACACTCAAGGAAGACATTCTCAAGTTTTGATCTATATTCAGACACTTCAACTTCAGCGACCTTCCTTCTGCTTTCTTCATGAGCTAATGCTTGATTACTAATCCTCAACTGGTTCTCTAGCTTTCCGAAACTCGAATCTGAGCATCCAAATTATCTTGCAATGAAGAAATTTGATCAACAAGCAATGATTTCTCCTTCTGCCACTCCAACTTACTCTCTTGGAACTGAACCTGAAGCTTCTTGTGTGCTTCTTCAAGGTATGAGAACTGCTCGTATTTCCATTTCAACTGATCACGACTGATCCTACTCTCCTCCTCCAATTTGAGTATGTAATCTTCTCTCTCTTTCAGATCTTTCGATGCATTCTTCTGCACTTACAGAGTTCTTCTCTTGTTTAATCAATAAAAGCCTCTTAAGACCAGCAATTTCCTCAGAACTTGCAAGAGCCTTCTTCTCCAGATCCTGAATTCTTTCTAATGCTTCATCTAAAGACAAGACGAGATCCCTGTTTTCACCCTCCAGCTTTAGAATTTTCTCGTTGTGCTCTGCTTGAAGCTTTTCGCTTGCAGAACTAATCTGCTGGAGAAGCAAGTCCTTTCTGTGCAAACTGGACTGAAGCTCCTCATATAGTTGTCTAATCTCAAATATCTCGTGAGACTTGGCATCTAGTTCCCGGGCTAGTTTATCGAACTCCAACTTTTCCTTCTGGGTTTTGGCTAGTTGCTCGACCTGTGCTCTCTTCACACTATCTGACAGCATGGAATTCGCCCCACATTCTTCTCTGAGTTCTTCTACCTCAGCTTTAACATTGTCTAGCTGATCGTAAATTTTGTCCATTTTAATTACTCTGCAATATGAGTTTGTGGCCTCAGTCAAGATGCAAACTGAAAATAAGTAAAACCTGATTACAACAAAATCCAAAGCAAACGAAGCAAAAGTATAATTTATATAATTGTATCATTCGAACTTCTTTAGAAGTTTGAGTTCCCCATCTAAAGAGCATAAGTACATGTATAGGCAAGACTTTGGTTTAGTTCTCTTCTCAAGATTTATCACCTTTTTAGATCACTTTAATATTAATAGTTTCAAATTTCGAATGCTGACAATATGATCAAAATCAAACTTTCGATCCATAAGAATCAACTCTTCTGTTCAGTCGTGTGCTCTAAGCTTGTAGCCACAACCAATCAAGAAAGTGGGACAATAAATAGGTGGACATGGACAACCTAGAATTGTGAATGTGTTCTTGATACACAATCTACCTCGATAAACAAAATTCAGTCTCCTAATGTGCAATTTTGAAATTTGCGCGTAAATTTCGGAAGATCGAATTGCTTAGAAAAAAGAAGCATCATATAAATGTAAACCCAAAATTTTCTTCTTCAAAGCTACATTGTAAGCAATTTCCAAATATGAAGTTGTGAGGTTAGATTGCGAAAACTCTTATTTTAGCGTATTCTGGTTATGTAAATGCAACGCCAATGAAACCACACAAGTATATACACCTACACATATGTGTGTGCAAATTGATGGCAGTACATTAACAGAGACATTAAATTCAGAGAGAGATTCGTACTCGACTATCCAATAATCCACGACGTATTCATACCAAATCATTAAGTGATATCCTAATTAAAACCCCAAACTACTCGAAAGGGAAAATTGAACAACACGAAGCTTAAACTTAAAATAAAAAACAGAAGTACCAAACTATTCAACTTCATACAAATTGATGTACCCTAAAATGAAAAACGATGGATTTCCATTCTGAAATCTTAATGATTCATCATACGAAAAAACAAGTTTACCTGGCTGTTGTCGCTAAGATTCGATTATGCAGCACTTGGTTGAACCGTTGAACAGCGTAAATGGAGGGAAGGAGAGAGGTGTACCGCTGTCTGAGCGGCAAATAAGAGCATTTGAATTTTGGAGGAGCTTTGATGTTGCAGTGTAACGACTAACGACTTCACGGTCCATTTCAAGTTTTACGGGCCGTCTTCATTGGGCCATCACACTTATATTGGGCCTATCACAATTGATCACTGGACCTTCACCTCACCGGCCGAGCCCAATCGAATTAACCGGTAAAATTCATCGTTTGTATTGATTTTTAAAAAAAAATTGGTTTTCGGTTTTAATTTCTAAATTTTTGGTTATTTCGGTTTGGTTTTCAAAAAATATTATCACACTAACCGAACCGAACCAAGATTTATAGCCTTTTACTTTTAATATATTATATATTATAATCTAGGTAAGACTTAACGTAGATGAATGAATATTTGTGTAGACTTATTTTTTAGTAATTAATAACAAAATAATGTAAAGAGAAAAGTATTTCGATTGAAACGAATATCAAACCGATCAAACCGATAAATTTGGTTCGGTTAAATATTGGTTTTGAATATAATGGTTTGGTTTCTGATGTAGACTTTTTTTAATTCGTTTAATTTTTAATTTTATTAATTAAATTCGATTATCGTAATCGAACCAAATTTTGCTGTCTTGCGCTCTAACTTGACCTTCTAAATATTCGGCCCATTTTCGCATATGAGGTGATGTGGGCTATGTCATACTTTTGAATTATTCTAGCCGGGCCGTCCTCAGAAATAGTAAGGACCATATCATACTTTAATTGGGCCTAAGGGTGGGATCAGATCATTAAATACACGATTTTTCTGGTACCGGCTCTGTGGACACCCGACACAGACGGATACCCGTCTGGTCGGATCGACTTTTTCTAAAAGTTTTTTTTTTATCGGTGAATTTTTTTGCTACTTTAAAATTGTTAAAATATATGTAGAATTATAGTTGATTTTGATAAAAATCTCGGCCCAACAAAAATCCCAGCCCGATTCAAAACCCTATACCAAACTCGATCAGATAAAATCCTCACGGAACGAATACCCGAACCCGCGGTTAGGAAGCACGCCCCTAGTTGGGCCTCATAATGAAAAAACCAAGTGGCAACAAGTATTTTGGGAATCACATATTTTTCACATAATAAAGCTAGCACAATTTTAAAATAAAGACTCCAATCATGCAATCTCATAATCTACATTACGTGTTCTAGGAGATGGATGATTGCTAAAAAGCTTTTGTTATTTCATGCTTTAACTTCTTTACTAATGGTAATTGTTCAACCATCAAAATATATTACTAAGAGATACATGCATGCATGGACGGACCTATTAAAGGTCAATATATCGAGCTCCAACCTTAGTGCAAATTTTGTACAATCTCATTTTTAGTTGAAACGATTTTGAGATCGTTTTGATATTCAACCTAGCTAGCTTCCAAGATGAATACACGATCTCCATGTTAATATTCAAATATAATATGCCATAACCCAATTCTTGTCATCAACATTACCTTAAAATGATTTACTAGGAATATTGAAGCTTATCCATAAGGCTATAAAATCGATCTATAGTTCCACATCTGTACTATGTTGCATGAATATGCTCCCCTGATGTTGTAGTGAATGCATGGACCGCATTGAATACGATGATCAATAAGGATACCTGTAGAAATGGACGATGACGTTGCAACGAGTGAATGGACTAAATTGAATATGAACTGCAACATGTTCGCTCCACACCGACCGCACGTCCCTTCCCCTTTTTTGTGTTTGTTCTTTTGCTTTGGTTTTTGGTTCAAAGTAAAATTCATGAAAGAAACAAACTATCAGAGATTTGGCTTGAGATTGATCAGTGGAAAAACTTCCTTATGAAGTGAGGGGTGTATTTGGATTCTCATTTTTTAGGCTGACTTGAATATCTATGCAAGAGTCAGCTGGTGAAAAGCTCGTTCTGGTCGGTGTGTTGATCTGCACTCGAGTATTCTGCTGTGCTGTCCTCAATATACTTGGTAAAGATATACTGCTGTGCTGTCAGAAATAAGCAGTTTTCCATGGGTACTAGGAAAGACGCTGAATTCTTTGTGCGGCTTCTCTTTTGTAACAACATATTACATTCAGCTCAAATAGCTTTCTAGCCGCTACTGTTTTATTTATTTCCTAGCTCAAATCATAATGATTCTACTGAGATTTTTACATGGTATCAGAGCTACAGGGTAAAACGTGTCGTTCTTGATCCACTCCTTTCTTTCATGTTCTAGCCGTTCAAAGTTATCCTCCGTACCTCTTTTACAGCAATGGCTACTCAAGCTGCCCTATCTAAACATATCAATATTATCTAACCTCAAATTCAGTTGGTTACAGTTAAACTTTCAGAAACCAATTACTTGGTTCGGAAACAGCAAACTCTTGCTGCTACCAGAGGATATGGTAGCGGCAACTTGAATAAGTCATTGCAACTTAATTTTTCTTCATACACCTGACACCAAATAACATAACCAGATATACATATGTACCAAAGACCAAAGAAAATAAGTTAAAAGTAATTAAATAGATGCCTCTTCATCCAAATTAATCATGTCTGATCCTAGAGGGTATCATACTAGAGCAACAACGACAATTTTCAGGAACAGTTTACCTAATCTATGTCCTCCTAGTGTGCGTACTAAGGGACCAGTGCCCACCACCTTAAACCATGAAATATTCAGGATTCAGTTATTCAAAGCGGGGGGTGGGGTGGGGTGGGGTGGGGCACATCCTAGTTATCAGTCTCGTAAACAAATTGAAATGTGAGAACATCAAGTTGAAGCCACTATTTTGTAACAGTACATGCGTTCAGATATAACCAGGCACAAGATTATCACTGAGAAGATTGTGCAGCAAATATCTCAGTGCTGCTACAGTCCCCCACAGGTACAACAACAGCAGTTTGACCATTTGCAAATATCCACTGGGAGATCACAAGAAATGTTCAAATATGGAAGTCCTCCATTTGCAATCAAGTTCCCTCCAGTCTTGTTGTTTGAGAGGTCCAAGTATGCCACATCGGATTGTTTTACAACATCAGGAAAATAAGACATGTTGCAAGAAGCAAGGGATAGTGATTGTAGCTTCGGAAATGTATCATTGCTTGCATCAACAGACAAGTAGTTGTTAGAACTTCTTTTAAACAATTGCAAACACTGCCTTAACTTGGTGAAGGCTACTTATTTACGAGAAAGCCAAACGGATCAGCTTGAAGCTGGCTACTACCAGGCACCAGCTTCTGAAAATCAATGTCTTATGTGATTTTAAAAAGAACATAGAGTTTACAAGTACAAATCAGATTCTAAGTGATTTTGAGAAACATGATAGAGTTTATACACACTTTCAGAAACAAATTTTATTGACAAAGGTGATTTTTGGCAGATTAAATGATTTGCAAACACCATCTATATGTACACAACCTTTTCCTCTCAGTCCTAGATTCTGCAATAACAATGCATTTACACATTTGCTGCAAGAAAGTCTTTGCCCACTAATGAATTCAAGGAACAAGTAGAAGAACCGATATGCAAAGTTAAACTCATTAGTGGATGTTCGGAAATATAAACTCATAAATGGAAGGTGAAAGGAAATTGGTAAGTGAAGTAAGAAAGGAAAAAAAAACGAAAAAAACAAAAAAAAAAATGTTAAGGGATGTTCGATCGTATGGACCGTACACAACCGTATCAGGGTGGATTTGACAGCAGAAAACCATTTATGGGTTGCAGTAACTGCATAATTCTGGCATCAAGGCGGAGGTCTTCCCGTCTGTTCAAGAGATATGTAATACTTCAGACCATCAGATCCCACAATAATAAAAAACTTCGGTTTGTCTTTGGTTGGTAAATTGGTTAATTGTTCAGAGAAGGAGCAACTGTCAAAATTTCCTGTGGTTAATATCATACTTCTAACCATGCATGTGTTTTTTTAAAGACCTTCTAGATCTTTGGCCGTTGCGCATTTCTCTTCAGATCTTTGGCCGGCGCATCTAAAAGAACAATATAGCCGCCCAACACTTGGTCAGCTCATTTCTCTTCAGAAATGATGTGCTGGATGCTAGGCACAGAAGCAAATTATCGATTTTGCTGTACAAGTTGCTGACGTTTTGATCACAATGTCGCTAGATTTTTTTTGAAGGACGGCTTCGAGAATGCCTCTGATACCATGATGAATCCGTATATGCTTGGAGTGAGGAGCAGAAAATATCTCTTTTATTTCATTTTGGCAAAAAGTGTTTACAAATGAGATAAGGACCTCTATTTATAGAGGTATGATACAACTGAAGTAAAGAATAAAAAAATCCAAAACTATTTGCCACATCAGCATTTTAGATGCTTCCAACATAACACGTCTAACTCCAATAGTGAAGGGCTCTTGACTGTAGCTGTAGGGACTATTTTGCAACTCCCCCTCTAATGCTCCAGCTCAGGCGGCTCGGCAAACCAGTCGAGATTATTTTTTTATTTTTTTGCTTCTACATTCTTTTGCCATAACAAGACATGCTCTACATTTCTTGCTGTAGAATCTCATCTGCCATCCTCATTAATCATTTTCATGTTGCTTGGATTGAGTTCAGAATCTACATTTGGCCTGCATCAGACGAAGCTGCAACGATTTACCTACATTTTGATGTAATTAGCCAGCAAGCCACCTACGGCATGGTCAACGAGCTCGGAAGAGCTGTAGCTATATAAGAAGAGCTGCAGCTGGATATTCGTTAACAAATTATCTTGTGACGCTCAAGTGACTTGAGCGGAAACTCACGCCATTTGCCTTAAGGGTCGGCATCATCTGTGTGAATTCATTTGTTGCAGCTCTGGTACCACTCAAGGGAAGCCAAACTATGTATGTTTCAACGATGAATTGGTCGGAAGCACCATGCAGATATACAAGACTATTAGGTTTCAGATTCAGTTTCAGTTCAAAACTATTAGCTGTCAACTTTCATGTTAGGTTTCAGATTCAGTTTCCTATATTTGCATTCTGAAAAATCGTTATTGTATGTATATATACCAGTTCTCTAGTTTTTTCATCTGATCTTCAGATAAAATTAGAAATAAATCGAGCTCCTTTATACCTAAAGGTGAATTTTCAGGTGCTAACACAGAAACAGAGAATTTTTGAGTTGGATGACCTGTAATTAGCAAGTAAATAAACGGGTTCGGTAGGGTTTCTAGTTTACTCTGATTACCTAATTAAGCCACCATAACTATGTACTTACAGAAAATTTAGATGAAAGTAGCTCAACCACTACTATCTTCTCATGCTAAACTGATTAATCATATGACAAAGCAATTACCGGATCAACTAATTAAAATATTAAATGTACCTCTCGCTTATGATTAATGTATACTCATGGAAAACAAAAGAGCAACCATATAACAGTATTCGAAAGGCAGCTTCCTCAACCATGGTGGTCCCCTGGTTTCAGAATTGCACTCATATGCTAAATACTCGAAATAATAATAATCAACAAGTTAAGTTCACTAATAAATACAGAATTCTTTCTCTCAAATCAGGCCAATCGTTTAAATGATGAATCTCTCAACGTTCTCAACCACTGTTTTTTTTTTTTTTTTTTGTGTGTATCAGGTTAGTCTACACTTGTACATGAAAATATACTTGTATGTTTACGCTGATGATTCCCTATTACACGGTCTTTGCTCTCCTACGATTTTTCTCCGCTTTTACTATCATACTGAAGCGATATAAGACAGTAACACAAGGTAAATGGTAGTGGATAATTTTGCTCAAGATGATAGCTTTTTTTTGTTTTTTTCCTGGACCATAAGAGATAGGTGAAGAAGAATGATCTTTCGAACATTAAACGCAATGGATGTCGAGGCCCTACTGAGATGTAGCAAGGATAAATCTCAAAGTTTTTGCATTTACATCTGTGTTCTTTGAAAATCCTAAACAACATGTGACTCTGAGAGTAACTATTATTGGTCGGATTGGATACATTCGCAAGAAGAAGTATTAGCTCATTTATTCCAATCTGACATGTAATGTTAGCTGTGTTCATTATCTTGCAGCTATATTGCCTCTGTTAAGGTTGTCACAGATAATGTTCAAATTTGATGCCGATAAAATTGTCACTTGGGCTTGGTAGCCATTGAAAGACTTCAACTTATTCTGAGCAACAGAGAGAAACTGCAAATCATAGAGGACTATGTTTTTTTGTGTTTTATCATCATGTATGGAAAGTAAGAGAATGCAACAAAGTGGAACAATTTCTAGAGATTCACCTCCAAGTTGAGTAGCTCAGGAAGGCTCTTCAAGGATGTGATCTGATTCCAGCAAGATAAAGATGCTGTAGTAAAAGAAAAAGAAGGAACATGACAGACCTTAATTTCCCGAGCTACATCAAACTATGAACCAAAACCTTCTTCTTCCCTGGAGTTTCAAGGTTCAGATTCTTGTGGAGCAAAATCCTTTGCACCAAGAAGCAGAAATCCAGGACGTTATACAGCTGGGAAGAGCATGTAAATAGTTCAGATAGTATTCTACTCTTCATTCCAGCATGCATTGGAGTTTTTAGCATGTTATATCAACCAATCCATCGACTAGAACTATCATATTGCTAATTGATCTTCCTGATGTGCAGAATAAGATCTTGGTGAGGATAGACAAATGCAGATGAGATCATTAAGTTCTTCTCTTAATATAACAGAGATTGAAGGTTATTTCCATGTACCAGAAATATTTCGTAACATCTATATGGTGATCATGTAATCCGATCCCATTTCCGCTTCATGAACCAGTGCAACTTATGTCCCTATTGATTCTTTTGCAGGTTTGCTAGAAGAACAATCTACAGAATTTGGTGCTAATAGTAATGATTGTCTCTATTGATTCTTTAGCAGGTTATTTATTGTTTTCCTTGTGTTAGGATGCAGTCCTTCAGTTATGTGAATGCAGTCCTTCTACTTTGTAGTTGTAATGTATGTGAATCTCATACTGTACATAAGAGTTGTTCGTACTTGAGTTATGTGCTCTTTTCTTTGGTTCTGCAGGAAGCAGTTGTGGTTGTTGCTCCTTATTATGTTAAATATGGAAAGCCCCTTTCGTGATGGTGGTTCGTCTACCAAGAGAAGTAACTTGTCAAATGTAAGATCTTGAATGGCAGATATCCACAACACACAAGGTACAAGCATAATAAGAATTGAATCAGAAAAAGAAAATAATGCAACAGAAATGTTCGGCCCAAAATTTGTCCGAACAAGCTTCACAGTCTTCGGCTGAATATTCTGCCGAAACTTCTTCACATGGCTCGGCTGAAACTTCGGACAAAACTCTTCTACAAGCCTCGGCTGAATCTTCGGCCGAATATTCTTCATATGTTTCGGCCGAAACTTGGGAAATTTGGGCCAAAACTACTCATAGTGTTCGGCTGCTACTTTCTTGTAATGTAGAAATTGAAATTAGGCGATTCTTGGTTCTTTGGAAAGCTAAGACGGATACCTACAACTTTTATGTTGACGACATTTCCCGATTCATAAAAAAAATTGATACAAATCACCACGGAAGTGAAACTAGTGCACATGTGGATCCACTCTGACATACCTCTAGTATTTTGATCATATCTTGGGCTACACATATCAGATCATGGTTAAATTAGAGGCATAGGAAAGCTGAATTAAAGGGCTACAACTTTTCGATCGTCAATATTTCCCAATTCATGCAAACAATGTTCACAAATCGCCAAGGAAGTGAAAGTAGTGTACTTGTGGGTCCATTATTCTATGATATTAGGCCACTAGTATCATCCTCATAAATTTGATGCTTGGCTACAGAGTCATTTTTGTTTGATGGTGACAACACAAAACTAGCTCTATATGACTTTACTTCCTCTGAGTGTTGTTGGATGGGCGATTTAGCAGCTCGTTAATGTGATATATGTGATCGATTCTGATGCATCATAGGATAGATGATAAAACGATTAAGGAAGCTAACACTGGAAGAAGCCATAAATAGAATGCAATAAAAGCTCGAAACCGTTTTCGGGACAATTTTCTGTATATCATCATTCAATGCAACAGTATACGCTTTATGTACAATGGGTGGATCCTACTAGACTAGGAACACATATTCTCGCCTATACAAAAGAGAAGATAACTAATTCCGCATAGTACAAATTGATTAATTACTGCAGAATGGTACGAGTTGATTCCTACGCCGGGTTGCTATTACGCACCATAGTGTGCATGGTGTGAATGTAGTTCAGTTGCTAGCGTGGCTGATGATGTGAGCTGGCAGCAATCTCCCTCGCCGAGCTGTGTGCTGATTGAGCTGATTCCCTTTCAATGCATGCATACCCTATGATATCGCCAAAACTCGGTAGGAAGGATGACTTTGGTTTTCTGCAAATAATTGAAATTTCATTCTGGTCGGAAGGGGGGAGCGGGCAGTTGAGAGCGGCTCAAAATATTATATGACCAAGTTAGGCTATTGATCTTAGTAGATCTGCAGCATCTAGTACTCTTGGGATGTAAAGCGTTTTAGTACGTATCTGTCCTTTTGTTTCAACACAGGTTACTTTGGTGGTTCAGGATAAGACTTGCAGTTTTTCTCTAGTTACCACTGCCTAGATTTACGTAGCTTTTCTATTTTTCCGGTTCCTGCTAGAGCAGTCACTAGAAGTGAAGAGCCATGAAAACCATCTATTAATGACAACTGACTGGATGCTTGGGATGAATCTCTTGGTGATGGGTATTTCAAGTCATTATTTTCAGATTTAAAGCAGTGGATGTTGGATTTACTGAAGTCGGATCAGATAAAGAACTATTATCTGAATGCATGTAAGAGGGGGTGATTCTGTAAAATAATTACAGGAATCTGAACATAAAGCACGCTGTTGCTGTTGCATACACGCAGACGGGAAGGCAGCCTCTGTGGAATTTCCTCTGCTTCAGCAGCCATTTCAAAAGAATGAAACATGGATCTTTCTTTTGATGGTGACAACACAATAGAAAGGAAGAAAGGCTGTGGAAGAGTGTGCAATATGGTAACCAATAGTTCAGCAGTGCTTAACCTGCTGCTCTTGTACCAGAAAACAGAACAGTATGAAAAACCAAGCTAATAAACTGAAACGCAAGGAGTTGCTACGACTCCATATAATCAGCACATAGTTTTTGTTCTCCAGTCGTTCTTTACGTTGTGAGGGTTGCTGCTGTCCCTTTTACATGCTCTACAAGCATGAGTTGAATGTATACCATGTTGCTCCAATAATATTGCTTTTTTATCTTACTCAAGCTTGGTAGTTGCATATTCAGTCTTATTCACATTTTTCTCGTGCATAGATTCATCAAGTTTTATGGTTCTCGTTGTGCAAAAATAGTTCTTATGCTGCAGTTCATTCCTCAGTGCCTCACTCAGAGCTGAACCCACATACCGTAGCCATGTCATTATTGAAATTATTGGTTGCACAAAGTAATGCGAACATTAGAGACACTTGAACTCACTCAATTTATATAGAAGTCAAAACTTACCGTCTCTGAGGTGTGCCTGCTGCTCCACAGCCTGTAGCTTTAGTTTGAGTTCTTGTTCTCATTTGTCAATCCACTTGAATCTCTCTGCATTCAGACCAAACAATAAATAATAAGTTTTTTCTACACTCCACATAATCTGCACATAGTTTTTGTTCTCAGAAGCCTGCAATATTGTGATCTGATCAGATAGACTGGTTGCTTCAGTCTGCAGAGTCTGCATTTTCATCTCCAGTTCACTCGTGTAATGATATTTTTCGCTCTTTTGATCGCGCTTCAGATTATCTATTTGCGAGAATCCTACAAATTACCCTCAAATACTCTAATCAAATCAGCAAATACAGTGATGTTTATATAGGTCAGTCCATCCTCTCGCATACTCAAGTTTTGCAGCACTAATCTTATTCTTCTCCACATGAGTCAGAGTTTATTTTCTGAAATTTTTGCAGCCTCCTCTTTCTGAAATTCACAGATTATTAGAAAAAGTAACAACAGACGACATACCAATGAAATGTATTGAAAAGAAAATATTCAGTCTCCAGTTCTTGCACATCCATGGCAACAAACATAATCGCAGCAAACATAAAAT
This sequence comes from Ajuga chamaepitys, assembly GCA_958295605.1. Classification (NCBI taxonomy): domain Eukaryota; kingdom Viridiplantae; phylum Streptophyta; class Magnoliopsida; order Lamiales; family Lamiaceae; genus Ajuga; species Ajuga chamaepitys. The sequence goes on from OY282496.1 coordinate 70,812,751, forward strand.
GCCATGTAACTTGATTTTTCATCTAAACAAATAATCGGAACTACGTAAGCTACAGTGGTTAAATTCGTTGTTTGTTTTAGTTCAATGACACAAAACCAAATGACTTTTAACCTAAAGAAATTCGAGCAAAGAATATTAAACTCCTGATATAACAAGTAACTTTAATATCTTACCGTAATTTCAGTAACTGCTATTGAAAATGGTATTTGTTAAACTTCCAGTTAAAACGACTCAATTGGAGAACTCTTGCAAAAAGTTTGTTTGGACTTTGTTCGTCAAAGATATGGAACAAGTCAGATGTGAGTAAATCAGCATCCAACTCCACTAGTTCCAAGTCAGATGGTCTCCTAGAAAGATATGTCCTTTTACGTTGTAAAACTAGGAGTAACTTTGTCCTATTGGCTGGTGTTCAATAAAACGGGAAGTAATGTATCGCTTGAGAGAACTTATTAGAAAGTGCCTTAGTATTTTCCACCGAGGGTCTTGAAGTGATATTCTACATCCATTCCATCTGATCTTGGGTTTCTGTATGTTGAGGTGTACAGTTTGTATTAGCACGGCAGTTATATTCGATTAGTTATACTGTTGATTTTAGTAGTTACGTATCAAGCTTCCAAGGTTGCTAAAAGGGAAGCGCACATCTATAAAGAGATGCCTTCAAATAGTACTCATTATCTTTCGAGAATAATAACAGTGACATTCATGTTAGCACGAAACTGCATTATGAATCTCATTCGTATGGAAGTGAAAAAGTTCCTCTCTCATGGAGTTCTTTGGGGCAGCTAATGTTACGGAATTTGCTATGGATGTATCAAATACCCAGATTGATGTTAACAATTGTAAACAAGCTGAATGTTCTCTGAGTGGCTTGTTCGGCCCAGCTAAATCCAATGCCGAATTCTTTAAGGCATTTAAAGAAGATCAAAGCAGTTTTACTTTATTTCATGAAAGAGGCCACAACTCACAGCAAATGCCTGCCACGATTGCAGATGAATCATATGGTAGAGGCATCTGAAACACAAAGATCTCTGCTCTCTATGCAATTATGCATTCTGATCATGACCATATCAAGCCTATACATGATTCAATAGTTTCTAGGGGCACAACAACTATGGGTTTCAGCTCCAATAATTCCATTTTTGCTCAAAATGTGACCCCAACATCATCAAAGGATGAACCTGGTGGAACAAAAGACGGTTTGCAGAGTGAGAATGTCGAAATTCCTGTTGCGTTGAAGATGTCGAAATTCCTGAAGTATTTCCATAAACAAGATCGTACTTGCACTTCGGCGGATGAATCAAAAGCCACATGCATGCAAGAAGCTTCACCGTTGTTATCATCAGGTTCTTAGTGCTGCTATTCTGGATGGGAAGCTTTGTCTGTGCTACTTGTTGTTTATGTTGCAGTGGTTCAGTTACCTTTCTGATTCATAACAGCATATTGGCTCTGGTTCAGGTATAGGAAGCTGGATGGGAATGCATTTGGCCGACCCATAGAAATTGGATTTGATGGGTTTAAAGATAGTGTAACAGAAACGAACTGCAAAATTATATGCTGGCCCTTTTGTTTGTGATGTGAATTGAAATTTTCGAAAATATATTATCCTATATTGTAAAAAATGGAAGATGAGAATAAAATCAGAAAAGCTATAAGTTATAAGCATAAAAATTCAATTTGAAAAAGAAAATAATGCAATAACCGTGTTCGGCCGAAATATTGGACGAACAAGCTTAAAAAGGCCTAAGCTGAAATTCTGGCCGAAGATGTTTCACATGCTTCGGCTTAACTTCTGGCCGAAACTATTTCACAAGCTTCGGCTGAAGTTTAGGCCGAAGCTGTTCCACTGTTTTCGGCCGAAACTTGGGACATTTCGGCCGAACCGTGCGCATTGTGTTGTTCTGCTATTTTCGTGTAATGTAGAGATTCAAATTAGGCGATTCTTGGTTGTTTAGAAAGCTAAGACGCATACCTACCACTTTTATGTTGACGACATTTCCCGATTCATACAAAAGATGTTCACAAATCACCGAGAAACTGAAAGTAGTGCACTTGTGGATCCGCCCCAATACAACTCTAGTATTTTGATCATATCTCGGGCAACACATATCCGATCATGGTGAAACTAGAGGTACAGGAAAGCTTACTTAAAGGGCTACAGCTCTTCCGTTGATGACATTTCTTAATTCATAGAAAAAATGTCCACAAATGGCCAAGAAAGTGAAAGTAGTGCACTTGTGGTCCATCCCGACACACTACTAGTATTTTGATCATATCTCGGGCTACACATATCCGATCATGGTGAAATCAGATCCATAGGAAAGATGAGTCAAAGTTCTACATCTTTTCTGTTGACAACATTTCCCAATTCATGCAAATCAAAGGAAGAAGAAAAAATTAACAAAGGAAATACAAAGGAAGAACAAAAAAATTAACAAAGGAAATACAAAGGAAGAACAAAAAAATTAACAAAGGAAATACAAAGGAAGAACAAAAAAATTAACAAAGGAAATATAAAGGAAGAACAATAAAAAAAATTAACAAAAGAAATACAAAGGAAGAACAAAAAATTAACAAAGGAAATACAAAGGAAGAAGAAAATTTTTACAAAGGAAATACAAAGGAAGAACAAAAAAATTAACAAAGGAAATACAAAGGAAGAACAAAAAAATTAGCAAAGGAAGAACAAAAAAATTAACAAAGGAAATACAAAGGAAGAAGAAATTTTTTTACAAAGGAAATACAAAGGAAGAACAAAAAAAACACAAAGTAAATACAAAGGAAGAACAAAAAATTTACAAAGGAAATACAAAGGAAGAACAAAAAATTTTTACAAAGGAAATACAAATGAAGAAGGAAAAATTTTACAAAGGAAATATAAAGGAAGAACAAAAAAATTAACAAAGGTGTTGTGAGATAATCAAACAATCAAATCAAATAACAAAGCAAAATGTGTTGAATCTAAACTGAAAAGAAAAGACTCAATGTTTACGTGGTTCGACCCAAACGACCTACATCTACGGAGGGGGTTTCCAGCTCTCCTTTAATGTTCAAGAATGATTACAAGATGATCACTCACTGTTGAAAACACTCCAACAACAAGAATAAGCAAAACACTCAAAGAATAACTCCGAATCTACTATCCAAGTGTTTTTTTATTTCTATCTCTTATCCTTCTCTCTAGATATGGATTACACCAAGAAGAAATGAAATACAAGATCATATATAAGCTCAGAAAGAAAAACGGTTGAGAATGATCCAAAAACGGGCACAAAATGCATCACCAAAAACTGTTTCTGCACACTGCCTTCGACAACGATTTTAACAGAAACCGTTGCGAATTTCTGTTATAACTGCCATATGGCAGTTTTCCTTTCTCTTCAGTTTCAGCTCCTTTTTCATCCGTTTCTTGACCCGATTTCAACCCGATTTATGAGTAGATTAAGTCCATAATCTTCACAAAAGGAAATACGGAGGTTGAACAAAAAAATTAACAAAGGAAATACAAAGGAAGAACAAAAAAATTAACAAAGGGAATACAAAGGAAAAAGAAAATTTTTTACAAAGGAAATACAAAGGAAGAACAAAACATTTTACAACGGAAATACAAAGCAAGAACAAAAAAATTAATAAAGGAAATACAAAGGAAGAACAAAAAAATTAACAAAGGAAATACAAAGGAAAAACAAAAAAATTAACAAAGGAAATACAAAGGAAGAACAAAAATTTTTACAAAGGAAATACAAAGAAGAACAAAAAAAATAACAAAGGAAATACAAAGAAGAACAAAAAAATTTACAAAGGAAACACAAAGAAAGAACAAAAAAATTTACAAAGGAAATACAAAGGAAGAACAAAAAAATTAACAAAGGAAATACAAAGAAGAACAAAAAAATTAACAAAGGAAATACAAAGGAAGAACAAAAAAAATTAACAAAGGAAATACAAAGAAGTACAAAAAAATTAACAAAGGAAATACAAAGGAAGAACAAATAAATTAACAAAGGAAATACAAAGGAAGAACAAAAAAATTAACAAAGGAAATACAAAGGAAGAACAAAATTTTTTAAAAAGGAAATACAAAGGAAGAACAAAAAAATTAAAAAAGGAAATACAAAGGAAGAACTAAAAAATTAACAAAGGAAATACAAAGAAGAGCAAAAAAATTAACAAAGGAAATACAAAGAAGAACAAAAAAATTAACAAAGGAAATACAAAGGAAGAACAAAAAAAATAACAAAGGAAATACAAAAAAGAACAAAAAAAATAACAAAGGAAATACAAAGAAGAACAAAAAAATTAACAAAGGAAGAACAAAAATTTTTACAAAGGAACTACAAAGGAAGAACAAAAAATTTTACAAAGGAAATACAAAGGAAGAACAAAAAAATTAACAAAGGAAATACAAAGGAAGAACAAAAAAATTAACAAAGGAAATACAAAGAAGAACAAAAAATTTTACAAAGGAAATCAAAGGAACAACAAAATTTTTTTCAAAGGAAATACAAAGAAGAACAAAAAAAATTAACAAAGGAAATACAATGAAGAACAAAAAAATTAAGAAAGGAAATACAAAGGAAGAACAAAAAAAATAACAAATGAATTACAAAGAAGAACAAAAAAATTAACAAAGGAAATACAAAGAAGAACAAAAAAATTAACAAAGAAAATACAAAGGAAGAACAAAAAAAATAACAAAGGAAATACAAAGAAGAACAAAAAAAATAACAAAGGAAATACAAAGAAGAACAAAAAAATTAACAAAGGAAGAACAAGAAATTTTACAAAGGATATACAAAGAAGAACAAAAAATTTTACAAAGGAAATACAAAGGAAAAACAAAAAAATTTACAAAGGAAATACAAAGGAAGAACAAAAAATTTTACAAAGGAAATCAAAGGAAGAACAAAATTTTTTACAAAGTAAATACAAAGAAGAACAAAAATTCTTACAAAGGAAATACAATGAAGAACAAAAAAATTAACAAAGGAAATACAAATGAAGAACAAAAAAATTAAGAAAGGAAATACAAAAGAAGAACAAAAAATTTTACAAAGGAAATACAAAGAAGAACAAGAAATTTTACAAAGGATATACAAAGAAGAACAAAAATTTTTACAAAGGAAATCAAAGGAAGAACAAAAAATTTTACAAAGGAAATACAAAGAAGAACAAAAAATTTTACAAAAGAAATCAAAGGAAGAACAAAAAATTTTACAAAGGAAATACAAAGAAGAACAAATAATTTTACAAAGGAAATCAAAGGAAGAACAAAAAATTTTACAAAGGAAATACAAAGGAAGAACAAAAAATTTTACAAAGGAAATCAAAGGAAGAACAAAATTTTTTACAAAGGAAATACAAAGAAGAACAAAAAAATTAACAAAGGAAATACAAAGAAGAACAAAAAAATTAAGAAAGGAAACACAAAGGAAGAATAAAAAATTTTACAAAGGAAATACAAAGGAAGAACAAAAAATTTTACAAAGGAAATACAAAGAAGAACAAAAAAATTAACAAAGGAAATACAAAGGAAGAACCAAAATTTTTACAAAGGAAATACAAAGGAAGAACAAAAAAATTTACAAAGGAAATACAAAGGAAGAACAAAAAAATTAACAAAGGAAATACAAAGGAAGAACAAAAAAATTTACAAAGGAAATACAAAGGAAGAACAAAAAAATTTACAAAGGAAATACAAAGAAGAACAAAAAAATTAACAAAGGAAATACAAAGGAAGAACAAAAAATTTTACAAAGGAAATACAAAGGAAGAACAAAAAAATTAACAAAGGAAATACAAAGGAAGAACAAAAATTTTTACAAAGGAAATACAAAGGAAGAACAAAAAAATTAACAAAGGAAATACAAAGGAAGAACAAAAAATTTTACAAAGGAAATCAAAGGAAGAACAAAAACTTGAACAAACAAATTAACAAAGGAAATACAAAGGAAGAACCAAAATTTTTACAAAGGAAATACAAAGGAAGAACCAAAAAATTTACAAAGGAAATACAAAGGAAGAACAAAAAAATTAACAAAGGAAATACAAAGGAAAAACAAAAAAATTTACAAAGGAAATACAAAGGAAGAACAAAAAAATTAACAAAGGAAATACAAAGGAAGAACAAAAAATTTTACAAAGGAAATACAAAGTAAGAACAAAAAAATTTACAAAGGAAATACAAAGGAAGAACAAAAAATTTTACAAAAGAAATACAAAGGAAGAACAAAAAATTTTACAAAGGAAATACAAAGGAAGAACAAAAATTTTTACAAAGGAAATACAAAGAAGAACAAAAAATTTTACAAAGGAAATCAAAGGAAGAACAAAATTTTTTACAAAGGAAATACAAAGAAGAATAAAAAAATTTACAAAGGAAATACAAAGGAAGAACAAAAAATTTTACAAAGGAAATACAAAGGAAGAACAAAAAAATTAACAAAGGAAATACAAAGGAGGAACAAAAAATTTTACAAGGGAAATACAAAGAAGAACAAAAAAATTAACAAAGGAAATACAAAGGAAGAAAAAAAAAATTAACAAAGGAAGAACAAAAAATTTTACAAGGGAAATACAATGGAAGAACAAAAAATTTTACAAAGGAAATCAAAGGAAGAAGAAAAAATTTTACAAAGGAAATACAAAGAAGAAGAAAAAGTTTTACAAAGGAAATACAAAGAAGAACTAAAAATTTTACAAAGGAAATCAAAGGTAGAACAAAAAATTTTACAAAGGAAATACAAAGAAGAACAAATAATTTTACAAAGGAAATCAAAGGAAGAACAAAAAATTTTACAAAGGAAATACAAAGAAGAACAAAATTTTTTACAAAGGATATACAAAGAAGAACAAAAAATTTAACAATGGGAATACAAAGGAAGAACAAAAAAAATTAACAAAGGAAATACAAAGGAAAAACAAAAAATTTAAGAACAAAAAATTTTACAAAGGAAATCAAAGGAAGAACAAAAAAATTAACAAAGGAAATACAAAGGAAGAACAAAAATTTTTACAAAGGAAATACAAAGGAAGAACAAAAAATTTTACAAAGGAAATACAAAGGAAAAACAAAAAATTTTACAAAGGAAATACAAAGGAAGAACAAAAAAATTTACAAAGGAAATAAAAAGAAGAACAAAAAATTTTACAAAGGAAATCAAAGGAAGAACAAAATTTTTTACAAAGGAAATACAAAGGAAGAACAAAAAAATTAACAAAGGAAATACAAAGGAAGAACAAAAAATTTTACAAAGGAAATACAAAGGAAGAACAAAAAAATTAACAAAGGAAATACAAAGGAAGAACAAAAATTTTACAAAGGAAGAATAAAAAATTTTACAAAGGAAGAACAAAAAATTTACAAAGGAAATACAAAGAGATACTGTGGTGCATTTTGAGATACTATCCAGCATACCTTTAGTATTTTGGTCATAACTTGGGTTACAAAAATGATTTTTAGGTGAAACTTGATGAATTGCAAAGTTAACACATAGGGATACTGGAAAAGGATACAAAATGTTCAAAAAGTTGAAATTTCAAAAAGTGCTTTTTATTGGGGCCTATTGTATGCGAAATTTATAGGAACGTTAATGTACAAATGCACAAATCAATACTCCCCATGTAGGAATTTCCACAACGTGAATCTTTTGTTTTTGGAAAGGTAAGTGAGTTAGCTACAACTTTTGTGATAGAACTATTCGAAAGTTCTTGCAAGAAAGGTTCCAAAAGCTCAAAGGAAGTGATAGTGGTGCATTGTAAGGTAGTTTTCGGCATACCTATAGTATTTTGATCATATCTTGGGCTAAAAAAATGATTTTTAAGTGAAACAAGATGCGTTGGAAAGCTAACACATAGGGCTACTAGAAAATGAAAAGAAAATTTGAAAAAGTGCTTTTTATTTGGGGTTAATTAGATGTGAACTTTATACAAACGTTAATGTATAAATGCACGATCACAACTCCTACTGTTAGAACCTCCCCGAAGTGACTCAAATATTTTTAAAAAGCTAAGTGAATTAGCTACAACTTTTGGGTTGGAACCATTCCAAATTTTGTGCAAGAAAGTGGCCAAAACCTCAAAGGAAGTGATTGTGGTGCATTTTGAGGTACTTTCCAGCATACCTTTAGTATTTGGGTCATAACTTGGGCTACAAAAATGACTTTTAGGTGAAACTTGATGCATTGCAAAGCTAACACACAGGGCTACTGGAAAAGGATACAAATTGTTCAAAAAGTTGAAATTTCAAAAAGTGCTTTTTATTGGGGCCTATTGTATGCAAAATTTATATGAACGTTAATGTACAAATGCACAAATCACTACTCCCCATGTAGGAACCTCCACAAAGTGAATCTTTTGGTTTTGGAAAGGTAAGTGAGTTAGCTACAACTTTTGTGATAGATCTATTCGAAAGTTCTTGCAAGAAAGGTTCCAAAAGCTCAAAGGAAGTGACGGTGGTGCATTGTAAGGTAGTTTTCGGCAAACCTATAGTATTTTGATCATATCTTGGGCTAAAAAAATGATTTTTAAGTGAAACATGATGCGTTGGAAAGCTAACACATAGGCTACTAGAAAATGAAAAGAAAGTTTCAAAAAGTGCTTTTTATTTGGGGCTAATTAGATGTGAACTTTATACAAATGTTAATGTTTAAATGCACGATCACAACTCCTACTGTAAGAACCTCCCCGAACTGACTCAAATATTTTTAGAAAGCTAAGTGAATTAGCTACTACTTTTATGTTGGAACCATTCCAAATTTCGTGCAAGAAAGTGGCCAAAAGCTCAAAGGAAGAGACTGTGGTGCATTTTGAGGTACTTTCCAGCATACCTTTAGTATTTTGGTCATAACTTGGGCTACAAAAATGATTTTTAGGTGAAACTTGATGCATTGCAAAGCTAACACACAGGGCTACTGGAAAAAGATACAAAATGTTCAAAAAGTTGAAATTTCAAAAAGTGTTTTTTATTGGAGGCTATTGTATGCGAAATTTATATGAACGTTAATGTACAAATGCACAAATCACTACTCCCCATGTAGGAACCTCCACAAAGTGAATCTTTTTTTTTTTGGAAAGGTAAGTGAGTTAGCTACAACTTTTGTGATTGAACCATTCCAAAGTTCTTGCAAGAAAGGTTCCAAAAGCTCAAAGGAAGTGACAGTGGTGCATTGTAAGGTAGTTTTCGACATACCTATAGTATTTTGATCATATCTTGGGCTAAAAAAATGATTTTAAAGTGAAACAAGATGCGGTTGAAAGCTAACACATAGGGCTACTAGAAAATGAAAAGAAAGTTTCAAAAAGTGCTTTTCATTTGGGGCTAATTAGATGTGAACTTTATACAAACGTTAATGTATAAATGCACGATCACAACTCCTACTGTAGGAACCTCCCCAAAGTGACTCGAATATTTTTAGAAAGCTAAGTGAATTAGATAAAACTTTTATGTTGGAACAATTCCAAATTTCGTGCAAGAAAGTGGCCAAAAGCTCAAAGGAAGTGATTGTGGTGCATTTTGAGGTACTTTCCAGCATACCTTTAGTATTTTGGTCATAACTTGGGCTACAAAAATGATTTTTAGGTGAAACTTGATGCATTACTAAGCTAACACACAGGGCTACTGGAAAAGGATACAAAATGTTCAAAAAGTTTAAATTTCAAAAAGTGCTTTTTATTGGGGCCTATTGTATGCGAAATTTATATGACCGTTAATGTACAAATGCACACATCACTACTCCCCATGTAAGAACCTCCACAAAGTCAATCTTTTGTTTTTGGAAAGGTAAGTTAGTTAGCTACAACTTTTGTGATGGAACCATTCCAAAGTTCTTGCAAGAAAGGTTCCAAAAGCTCAAAGGAAGTGACTGTGGTGCCTTGTAAGATAGTTTTCGGCATACCTATAGTATTTTGATCATATCTTGGGCTAAAAAAATGATTTTTAAGTGAAACAAGATGCGTTGGAAAGCTAGAACATATTGATACTAGAAAATGAAAAGAAAGTTTCAAAAAGTGCTTTTTATTTGGGGCTAATTAGATGTGAACTTTATACGAACGTTAATGTATAAATGCACGATCACAACTCCTACTGTAGGAACCTCCCCAAAGTGACTCGAATATTTTTAGAAAGCTAAGTGAATTAGCTACAACTTTTGTGTTGGAACTATTCCAAATTTCGTGCAAGAAAGTGGCCAAAAGCTCAAAGGAAGTGATTGTGGTGCATTTTTAGGTACTTTCCAGCATACCTTTAGTATTTTGGTCATAACTTGGGCTACAAAAATGATTTTTAGGTGAAACTTGATGCATTGCAAAGCTGACACACAGGGCTACTGGAAAAGGATACAAATTTTTAAAAAGTTTAAATTTCAAAAAGTGCTTTTTATTGGGGCCTATTGTATGCGAAATTTATATGAACGTTAATGTACAAATGCACAAATCACTAAACCCCATGTAGGAACCTCCACAAAGTGAATATGTTGTTTTTGGAAAGGTAAGTGAGTTAGCTACAACTTTTTTGATTGAACCATTCCAAAGTTCTTGCAAGAAAGGTTCGAAAAGCTCAAAGGAAGTGACAGTGGTGCATCGTAAGGTAGTTTTCGGCATACCTATAGTATTTTGATCATATCTTGGGTTAAAAAATGATTTTTAAGTGAAACAAGATGTGTTGGAAAGCTAAGACATAGGGCTACTAGAAAATGAAAAGAAAATTTGAAAAAGTGATTTTTATTTGGGGCTAATTAGATGTGAACTTTATACAAACGTTAATGTATAAATGCACGATCACAACTCCTACTGTAAGAACCTCCCCAAAGTGACTCAAATATTTTTAGAAAGCTAAGTGAATTAGATACAACTTTTGTGTTGGAACCATTCCAAATTTCGTGCAAGAAAGTGGCCAAAACCTCAAAGGAAGTGATTGTGGTGCATTTTGAGGTACTTTCCAGCATACCTTTAGTATTTTGGTCATAACTTGGGCTACAAAAATGATTTTTAGGTGAAACTTGATGCATTGCAAAGCTAACACACAGGGCTTCTGGAAAAGGTTAAAAAATGTTCAAAAAGTTTAAATTTCAAAAAGTGCTTTTTATTTGGGGCCTATTGTATGCGAAATTTATATGAACGTTAATGTACAAATGCACAAATCACTACTCCCCATGTAGGAACCTCCACAAAGTGAATCTTTTGTTTTTGGAAAGGTAAGTGAGTTAGCTACAACTTTTGTGATTGAACCATTCCAAAGTTCTTGCAAGAAAGGTTCCAAAAGCTCAAAGGAAGTGACAGTGGTGCATCGTAAGGTAGTTTTCGGCATACCTATAGTATTTTGATCATATCTTGGGCTAAAAAATGATTTTTAAGTGAAACAAGATGCTTTGGAAAGCTAACACATAGGGCTACTGGAAAATGAAAAGAAAATTTGAAAAAGTGATTTTTATTTGGGGCTAATTAGATGTGAACTTTATACAAACGTTAATGTATAAATGCACGATCGCAACTCCTACTGTAAGAACCTCCCCAAAGTGACTCAAATATTTTTAGAAAGCTAAGTGAATTAGCTACAACTTTTGTGTTGGAACCATTCCAAATTTCTTGCAAGAAAGTGGCGAAAAGCTCAAAGGAAGTGATTGTGGTGCATTTTGAGGTACTTTCCAGCATACCTTTAGTATTTTGGTCATAACTTGGGCTACAAAAATGATTTTTCGGTGAAACTTGATGCATTGCAAAGCTAACACACAGGGCTACTGTAAAAGGATAAAAAATGTTCAAAAAGTTTAAATTTCAAAAAGTGCTTTTTATTTGGGGGCTATTGTATGCGAAATTTATATGAACGTTAATGTACAAATGCACAAATCACTACTCCCCATGTAGGAACCTCCACAAAGTGAATCTTTTGTTTTTGGAAAGGTAAGTGAGTTAGCTACAACTTTTGTGATTGAACCATTCCAAAGTTCTTGCAAGAAAGGTTCCAAAAGCTCAAAGGAAGTGACAGTGGTGCATTGTAAGGTAGTTTTCGGCATACCTATAGTATTTTGATCGTATCTTGGGCTAAAAAAATGATTTTTAAGTGAAACAAGATGCGTTGGAAAGCTAACACATAGGACTACTAGAAAATAAAAATAAAATTTCAAAAAGTGCTTTTTATTTGGGGCTAATTAGATGTGAACTTTATACAAACATCAATGTATAAATGCACGATCACAACTCCTACTGTAGGAACCTCCCCAAAGTGACTCGAATATTTTTAGAAAGCTAAGTGAATTAGCTACAACTTTTGTGTAGGAACAATTCCAAATTTCGTGCAAGAAAGTGGCCAAAAGCTCAAAGGAAGTGATTGTGGTGCATTTTGAGGTACTTTCCAGCATACCTTTAGTATTTTGGTCATAACTTGGGCTACAAAAATGATTTTTAGGTGAAACTTGATGCATTGCAAAGCTAACACACAGGGCTACTAGAAAAGGATACAAAATGTTCAAAAAGTTGAAATTTACAAAATTGCTTTTTATTGGGGCCCATTGTATGCGAAATTTACGTTAATGTACAAATGCACAAATCACTACTCCCCATGTAGGAACCTCCACAAAGTGAATCCTTTATTTCTGGAAAGGTAAGTGAGTTAGCTACAACTTTTGTGATAGATCTATTCCAAAGTTCTTGCAAGAAAGGTTCCAAAAGCTCAAAGGAAGTGACAGTGGTGCATTGTAAGGTAGTTTTCGGCATACCTATAGTATTTTGATCATATCTTGGGCTAAAAAAATGATTTTTAAGTGAAACAAGATGCGTTGGAAAGCTAACACATAGGGCTACTAGAAAATGAAAATAAAATTTGAAAAAGTGCTTTTTATTTGGGGCTAATTAGATATGAACTTTATACAATCGTTAATGTATAAATGCACGATCACAACTCCTACTGCAAGAACCTCCCCGAAGTGACTCAAATATTTTTAGAAAGCTAAGTGAATTAGCTACAACTTTTATGTTGGAACCATTCCAAATTTCGTGCAATAAAGTGGCTAAAAGCTCAAAGGAAGTGATTGTGATGCATTTTGAGGTACTTTCCAGCATACCTTTAGTATTTGGGTCATAACTTGGGCTACAAAAATGATTTTTAGGTGAAACATGATGCATTGCAAAGCTAAAACACAGGGCTACTAGAAAAAGATACAAAATATTCAAAAAGTTGAAATTTCAAAAAGTGCTTTTTATTGGGGCCTATTGTATGCGAAATTTATATGAACGTTAATGTACAAATGCACAAATCACTACTCCCCATGTAGGAACCTCCATAAAGTGAATCTTTTGTTTTTGGAAAGGTAAGTGAGTTAGCTACAACTTTTGTGATAGATCTATTCCAAAGTTCTTGCAAGAAAGGTTCCAAAAGCTCAAAGGAAGTGATAGTGGTGCATTGTAAGGTAGTTTTCGGCATACCTATAGTATTTTGATCATATCTTGAGCTAAAAAACTTATTTTTAAGTGAAACAAGATGCGTTGGAAAGATAACACATATTGATACTAGAAAATGAAAAGAAAGTTTCAAAAACTGCTTTTTATTTGGGGCTAATTAGATGTGAACTTTATACGAAAGTTAATGTATAAATGCACGATCACAACTCCTACCGTAGGAACCTCCCCGTAGTGACTCGAATATTATTAGAAAGCTAAGTGAATTAGCTACAACTTTTTTGTTGGAACCATTCCAAATTTCTTGCAGGAAAGTGGCCAAAAGCTCAAAGGAAGTGATTGTGGTGCATTTTGAGGTACTTTCCAGCATACCTTTAGTATTTTGGTTATAACTTGGGCTACAAAAATGATTTTTAGGTGAAACTTGATGCATTGCAAAGCTAACACACAGGGCTACTGGAAAAGGATACAAAATGTTCAAAAAGTTGAAATTTCAAAAAGTGCTTTTTATTGGGGCCTATTTTATGCGAAATTTATATGAACGTTAATGTACAAATGCACAAATCACTACTCCCCATTTAGGAACCTCCACAAAGTGAATCTTTTGTTTTTGGAAAGGTAAGTGAGTTAGCTACAACTTTTGTGATTGAACCATTTCAATGTTCTTGCAAGAAAGGTTCCAAAAGCTCAAAGGAAGTGACAGTGGTGCATAGTAAGGTAGTTTTCGGCATACCTATAGTATTTTGATCATATCTTGGGCTAAAAAAATGATTTTGAAGTGAAACAAGATGCATTGGAAAGCCAACACATAGGGATACTAGAAAAATGAAAAGAAAATTTCAAAAAGTTTTTTTTTATTTGGGGCTAATTAGATGTGAACTTTATACAAACGTTAATGTATAAATGCACGATCACAACTCCTACTGTAGGAACCTCCCCAAAGTGACTCGAATATTTTTAGAAAGCTAAGTGAATTAGCTACAACTTTTGTGTTGGAACCATTCCAAATTTAGTGCAAGAAAGTGGCCAAAAGCTCAAAGGAAGTGATTGTGGTGCATTTTGAGGTACTTTCCAGCATACCTTTAGTATTTTGGTCATAACGGGCTACAAAAATGATTTTTAGGTGAAACTTGATGCATTGCAAAGCTAACACACAGGGCTACTGGAAAAGGATACAAAATATTCAAAAAGTTGAAATTTCAAAAAGTGCTTTTTATTGGGGCCCGCGAAATTTATATGAACGTTAATGTACAAATGCACAAATCAATACTCCCCATGTAGGAACCTCCACAAAGTGAATCTTTTGTTTTTGGAAAGGTAAGTGTGATAGATCTATTCCAAAGTTCTTGCAAGAAAGGTTCCAAAAGCTCAAAGGAAGTGTCAGTGGTGCATTGTAAGGTAGTTTCCGGCATACCTATAGTATTTTGATCATATCTTGGGCTAAAAAAATGATTTTTAAGTGAAACAAGATGCGTTGGAAAGCTAACACATAGGGCTACTAGAAAATGAAAAGAAAGTTTCAAAAAGTGCTTTTTATTTAGGGATAATTAGATGTTTATACGAACGTTAATGTATAAATGCACGAGCACAACTCCTACCGTAGGAACCTCCCCGAAGTGACTCGAATATTATTAGAAAGCTAAGTGAATTAGCTACAACTTTTGTGTTGGAACCATTCCAAATTTCTTGCAAGAAAGTGGCCAAAAGCTCAAAGGAAGTGAACAAATTGAAATTAGGAGATTCTTGGTTCGTTGGAAAGCTAAGACGGATAGCTACAACTTTCGTGTTGACAATATTTCCCAATTTTTAAAAATTGATTCCACAAATTGCCAAGGAAGTGAATGTAGTGCACTTGTGGGTGCATCCCGACACACCTCTAGTATTTTGATCATATCTCGCCCTACACATATCAGATCATTCTGAAATTAGAGCCGTATGAAAGATAAATCGAAGGACTACGACTTTTATGTTGACCACATTTCCCAATTCATACAGAAAATTATCGCGAATCGTCAAGGAAGTGAAAGTAGTGCACTTGTGTGTCCGCCCTGACACACCTCTAGCATTCTGATCATATCTCGGGCTACACATATCAGATCATGCTGAAATCCGAGGCATAGGAAAGCTGACTTAAAGGGCTACGATGTTTATGTTGACAACATTTCCCAATTCATGTAAAAAATTTGCACAAATCACCAAGGAGGTGAAAGTATTGCACTTGTGGGTCCATCCTAACACAACCCCATTATTTTGATCATGGATTCTGTTGAAATAATGAATGAGAATCAATGCACCACAATGCAACAAATTTGGCTTAAATAATAAATGATATCATGCACAAACAAAACTAACAAAAGAATTGCTTATGATGCTCAAAATCCATATCCAAACGGAGAGCATCAAGTGCTATATGATCCTCGTAGTTAGCTCTTCGCTCCGTTTCTTTCCAACGCCACACCTTAATCTTGAAACGTTTGCCACTTGTGCAAACTATTGTTGCTCTCTGATAATATAGCTCTTGCCTTACATGTGGTGCTTAATTAGCATCACCTTCTATGTCTTAAATGCATGTTGTGTCCACATATAATTTTGAAGGAACTAGCTTTTGAAGCAAATACGTCTTATGAGATAGATTTGTACCCCTCTTTCTGTAATACAGTTTCGCCATCTTCGCAAAGGATAAATCGTTGCCTAACGAAGTTACACTGAGGAATAGCTATGTACGTACGAGTGATTCTGAAGCACGGTCACTGGAATAGGCAGAAAAGGGAAGGGGAACTTGGTTTTGGAAGATGTGGTATCCGTTCTGATGCTGCATCTCAGAAAGCATTTGAAGGAGAATCTTTTTCATAAGCAAAGAAACACGGGGAAAAGGGAGGTGCAGACTCATCTAAAAAGGGTAAACCACTGTCTGTGGAAAGAGGATGGTAGTGATTCTGAAGCACAATCACCGGATCGGGCAGAAAAGGGGAACTTGGTTATTGTGATATATGTTGATAGTGCTTCTGTGAAGGAGAACCTATTTCTGAAGAAAAGAATGGTGATTGTTGTGCAAGAGATTCAGAACCACAATTGCTGAGGATCATGGGTCCTCTTTGAGGGAGAAGATAGTAAAAAGAGTGGACGTTCCAAACATGCCTGTTGTGGGAATCAATGCAATAACATGAAAATGACAATTGCAATCAAAAACTGAAAATACAAAACTGTAAAACGATTGCACAAGGGATTTACGTGGTTCGACCCAAAAGGTCTAAATCCACGGAGCAGAAACGAATGCCATCTTCACTATAATCGAATCAGTACAAGAATACAGAAGAATCACTCTCCAAACAATTGAGAAAAACAAAACCCAAGATCAAGCTAAACCCAGCTCAAAACCCTCTTGTGTTTTTCACTCTAGAACCCACCCCTTCTCTCTCTTGATAGATGAATTAGCTCTCTAGGATTGATCTCTCAACTTAAAACCTATCCAAGAAAAAGGCTGGGAAAACAAAACAGAAAAATTGCTACGCTGAGATAGACAACGATTTTTATCAAAACCGTTGCGAATGACAGTTAAAACATATTTAACAGATTCATAACCGCCTTTCCTACGGAGTCAAATAGTTGGTGCTTGTTGATCCGAGAAGGCGAATGGGGTCACATTGCGCGTACTTGGTGACTTGGTAAAATAAATGGATCAAGTTATGGATACCAGTTGATCTGAGAAGTCAAATTAGATCAATTGAAAGACTTGTTGATCCGAGAAGTCCATTGGGTTCAAATACAAGCTTTAATGATTCGTGAAGTCGAACGGAGTCAAATAGTTGGTGCTTGTTGATCCGAAAATCCGAATTGGGTCACATTGTGCGTACTTGGTGAGTTGGTAAAACAAATGGATCAAGTTATGGATACTTATTGATCCGAGAAGTCAAATTAGGTCAATTGAAAGACTTGTTGATCCGAGAAGTCCATTGGGTTCAAATACAAGCTTTAATGATTCGTGAAGTCGAACGGAGTCAAATAGTTGGTGCTTGTTGATCCGAGAAGCCGAATTGGGTCACATTGTGCGTACTTGGTGACTTGGTAAAACAAACGGATCAAGTGATGGATAATTGTTGGTCCGAGAAGCCGAATTGGGTCAATTGAAGGACTTGTTGATCCTAGAAGTCAATTGGGTTCAAATACAAGCCTTAATGATTCGTGAAGTCGAACGGAGTCAAATAGTTGGTGCTTGTTGATCCGACAAGCCGAATTGGGTCACATTGTGCGTACTTGGTGACTTGGTAAAACAAACGGATCAAGTTATGGATACTTGTTGATCCGAGAAGCCGAATTGGGTCAATTGAAGGACTTGTTGATCCTAGAAGTCAATTGGGTTCAAATACAAGCCTTAATGATTCGTGAAGTCGAACGGAGTCAAATAGTTGGTGCTTGTTGATCCGAGAAGGCGAATGGGGTCACATTGCGCGTACTTGGTGACTTGGTAAAATAAATGGATCAAGTTATGGATACCTGTTGATCTGTGAAGTCAAATTAGGTCAATTGAAAGACTTGTTGATCCGAGAAGTCCATTGGGTTCAAATACAAGCTTTAATGATTCGTGAAGTCGAACGGAGTCAAATAGTTGGTGCTTGTTGATCCGACAATCCGAATTGGGTCACATTGTGCGTACTTGGTGAGTTGGTAAAACAAATGGATCAAGTTATGGATACTTATTGATCCGAGAAGTCAAATTAGGTCAATTGAAAGACTTGTTGATCCGAGAAGTCCATTGGGTTCAAATACAAGCTTTAATGATTCGTGAAGTCGAACGGAGTCAAATAGTTGGTGCTTGTATTTGAACCCAATTGACTTCTAGGATCAACAAGTCCATCAATTGACCCAATTCGCCTTCTCGGATCAACAAGTAACCATAACTTGATCCGTTTGTTTACCAAGTCACCAAGTACTCACAATGTGACCCAATTCGGCTTGTCGGGTCAACAAGCAAAATCTACTTGACTCCGTTCGACTTCACGAATCATTAAGGCTTGTATTTGAACCCAATTGTCTTCTCGGATCAACAAGTCTTTCAATTGACCCAATTCCGCTTCTCGGATCAACAAGTATCCATAACTTGATCCATTTGTTTTACCAAGTAACCAAGTACGCACAATGTGACCCAATTCGCCTTGTGGCAGTATTATTAAGGCCAATACCCTATCTGTATCTTCAGCTGATATAGCTTGATGGTTTAATGGAAGAGTCAGTTTCTACTTTTTCGTCTTTACGACTTATTTCACCGCAATCCAAGCAATCTGTCAACAATAACAGAAATGGCAACAGGGGTAGAAATGCTTCATGTGTGCCTAGGAAAACTATAGAAGAAAAGGCCAAACTTGTTTGTGACCATTGTGGATTGTTTTAGACTGAAAGGCTACCCTGACTGGTATTACAAACCCAACGAACAAAAAGCTGTTAATCTAGTTGAAGTTCAGCCTAGCACTGAATCTGGAAACACTTCTGATCCTCAGCACAATCTTGGCTCTGCTGATATTTTTGCTTTAGTACAGAAAGAAGTGGCTCGCATTTTGGCTTCCGAGCCATCTTCTGCTCAACACACTGATACTTTTAACAAAAACTTGGCAGATTTTACCAACATCAATACTTCACACTTTGCTTTTACAACTCTTGCTGATCTTACTGCTGGCTCATGGATCACAGATACAGGTTGTAGCAAGCATATATGCACAGATGCTTCTGTGATGACAGGCACGGTCCAAATTGAGTATCCAGCCTTTATCACTCTTCCAGATGGCACTCAAAAGGAAGTAACTCACTCAGGACAAGTGGTGCTTAATGATCAGCTTATTCTTATAGAGGTATTATGTTCCCAGCTTCAAGTTCAATCTATTGTCTGTTTCTGAACTTGCTTTGAGCATGAACATAGTCCGTCTGCACACTCTTATGAACCCTCTTCTTGTGGCACAATTTCCGGAAACAGGCAGCCCAAGAAGGATAAAGTTCGGCAGCACAACGGTGTGTTAGTGGACGAGGTGAAAATGGAATGCAATAGTGATTGTTCCTCTGTGTTAATTTTTTCGTTAATCTGAACCTTATCTTGAGGCAGCTCGAGGCAGCTGGGCAAGAGGCCCTAGAGTTTACATGCACAATCATTTTTCTTGGGAAATTCCATATTTTATGAGCCTACCTTTGGTATTGATGCATTTCCTTTGGACACCAAGAAGGTTCAGGATGTTGTCGGGAATCAGAGTCCACATGATCGACACACCTGGACTCCTGCTTCTTGGTCAGATCAGCATGAGAATGAGAGGATCCTTCATTTTGTCAAAAGGTTTATAAAGAAACACCTCCTGATATTGTTTCGAATCTTGATAATTGGGCCTATTGTTGTACTCACTCACGCTGCATCTGCTCCCCCTGAATGTCCCAGTGTGGCAGAACCAAAGTTATAGCTATCCCTCTGAGCTTTCCAACAAACCAAAAGTTACCTGATTTAAGTTTCTCCATTGCACGCATGATCATTCTAATTTGTACATGTATCTCTTTACCGTTCGACCGATAAGTGTGGCTGGACAAAGGCTGTTGCTTCGAAAATATTGGCCGAAGCAAATACTCTACTGAAGTTGCAAGATACTCCTCTTGGAAGGCCTTTTTCTCCTCGAACAAGATCACCTCCTTTACCCTTTCTTCTTTCATCTCTTCTCCTATCAAGACATGAAGTTAAACTTCCATCAGAGCTGTGGGATTAAAAAGAATGGCTTAGCTCTCAGCTTCATTCAAACAGTTTAGAATTCCAATTCATTTAGTTAAGCACATGATCGTTAAGTTGGAGCACGTGAGGTTGGTGATAACAGAATTTGGGAAAGAAAGCTGCTAAAAAGTTGTTAAGAAGAGCCGTTGGTGTGTCTCATCAGTTCAGTTAGTTTTCTTCTCAGTTTTTTCATTCTCTAATCAAGTGAGGCTTTATAACTCATTGTAACAGACAACACAAGAGGGTTAGATAGAGAACGAGTTAGATCAGAAGCAGAACAAGAAGACTTAGAAGCTGGTAGAAGTGCTTCTTGATTCCGTCAGGTTTTGTGCGATTGTAAATCTGAATTTATACCTCTTCTCATAGTATTGCTCTTGATTTCTTCTCCGCGTGGATGTAGGTTAATTAACCGAACCAGATATATCTTGTGTCATCTTGATTGCATGCTTTATGGTTTTGTGTTGTTGAGCTCGGAGTCTGATGAGGAATCAGAACATGATGAATTACCTCCATTCAGGTCATTGACTACAGCTCAAATGGAAATGCTGCACATTGTCAAAGAATGCCTTTGAAGAGGAAATGGAAGAGTAGGGAAGAGAGGAGCAAAAGGATTGACAAAGAGTATTATGCGGTGTTGGTGCCATCAGAAGGTATTGATATAAGTTAAGATTGCTCTTTATATTTTTGAAGTTACGTCATAAAGCATACTTTTGTGGCTATCCTTTTTTACAATTTTCTGCTCGAACAAGATGGTGGCCTGTTTCATATAAACAGATGACATTGTCGACAATATGACATGATTTCCCTTCACCTTGTTCCGTTTTTTGTTGAACTACAATTTATTGCTTTGTATGGTTTGGGATTTGTAACTGTTGATGGATAAGATTCTGGACCTTTTATAATCTAGGGAACAGCTTATCTAACCACTTGGAAGTATCTTTGTTCCACTTTTTATGGATGATGTGTATGTATCTAATGCAACATGTAATTCATATAAACAGATGCCAATGATCTGCATTTATGCATGCATTTACCTCCTAGTAGACTCAGTGTGCTGTGTAACCTTTGGAAAAAATCTTGGCAGGAGGAAATTACTTGTGGGTAAGGAGGAGATAAGTGAAGTATGTGGAAAAAAAAAAAAGGAACGTTCGGTGGGCGCTCACCGAACATTTGACGAATGTTCGGTGGGTGAACGCCGAACATTGGATAAATGTTCGGTGGATGCCCACCGAACATTTGACAAATGTTCTGAGTCATTTCTTGGGCATGCAACTAGAATAACTGCTATCTACTCTTTTACATATTCTTTTGGAGCCTTATCACTTGTTTATCTTCCACGATGCTATTTTCCTTAATTTTATCTACTTCTGCTCTTCACCAGCTTTCGTTCTTAATAAACTAAATCTGGCTTTTTTTAAGAAGCTTGGGTGGATGAGGGTGTAATATCTTAATAATTATGGGGTTTAGGCTTTTAGCTGCTGAATCTAAAGACTGGTTGAAATTCTAATGGTGGTGTTTGAGTAGAAACCTGTTTGGAGAAAAATCAATAACACCACATTGAATGCTAAAATCATGTCTTGTGTCAGAAGACATCGAATGTGTTCCAGGCAACTGGACAGGATTTGTATACGGCTAAAATCTTTCAACATTTGAGTTGACGAACTCATACAAACAATGATGGAGTACATTTATGTTCTCTTCTGGAGCAGAAGTTCTCTGGTGCCCTCGATGATACTTTGCCTTACTGGTTGTCTAATGCTTCTGCACTTCTTTGCCTACTCCAAAGAAATCTGCTGGCCAATGGGTTCTTGGCAGCTGCTGCTGCTGCATCAACCGTGCAACACCATGCCGAACATTGGATGAATTTTCGGTGAATGTATACCACTGAACAAGTATAATAATCGGGCAGAAATTTCACAGAATAACCATCAGAGACGGACAGAGTGGGAAAAAAACATGAAGCAGGTAACATCCCTGTATTTGTTCCATAATGTTCTTGCAATTTCTTTGTGCAAGCATCCATTTTTTCTCAGCCCCTGTAACAAAAGATAACTTGCAGTGCAATATTGAACAAGGAATAGACGTCAAACTGATGTATATAAGCATGATAAAGAACCTTCATTTGTACTCCAATATCGAGATGCAAACTCGCATGACATCGGATGCATTCATAGAAGCTTCCTGCAACAATTTTAGCCAGTTCATCAAATGATCATGGAATAGTTCCTCCCCAAGATTGAAGGCATTCTTCTGACTCAGCTATTGTTGCAACTGAAGAAAGTTGAAGACCCATTTCTGAATGAGTTCGACCAGGTGGATTCATTCTTACAACTGAACCAAGAATAGGAGGAGCTAGCGAGTCACTTGAAATAGAGTGGACCCGAGCATTCAGGTTCTTGAAGAAGAACCCGAATCATTGTTTAGACAAATGATGAAATGTGATGCTAATGTTGACAGATTTTCGCCATATCCCTATTAGCCTGAGACAATTTTTCTGGCAGAACTTCACCGCATGGTAGAATTCAATGTGATGTTCAAAAAATAAATTATCTTTCAGTTTTTTTATGTGAATTATTCGTGTTTCAGACCTTCTTTACTGGCTCCGAGGCTTCCTTCTTTACTTGTGTGACTTTTTCACGACAGCGGTATTTGATTTCCCATGTTCAGTAAGTGCGTCATATTCATGCTGCATTGCTCCCTTGCAATGAGTTGATGTTAAAATGCTTCAGTAACCGTCTTTGGCTCAGAAACTTCCTGATTATGAAGAGCAGTATATATCTATCTTTGGCTTATATATTCCCAGTTTAGGCCTTGTAACCACAGTGTGAGTATTTGTAGTAGCAGGAGGAATAGTAGCTGATTGATGAGAAACAGATTGTGTGTGTGATTCAGCAGAATCATTGTGATGAGAACTAGATGGTGTGTGTGTTGCATCATATTGATCAGTAGAAGCAGGTACATGAGTATTAGACTGAGCAGGTATAAATTTTCGTAGCTCTTATACCATGCTAAAGATCAGATAATCAGACATAGAAAATGAAAATGAAAGCATCTCATTTGTTTCAATGGCATCGAGGGGTATTTATACAAGTGTACATACTTGTTGTCTTAACGTTCGCTCTAACTCCAGTTTCATTTGGTTGAATCATAGAACAGCTTAAGTTTAGGTGGTTGACCCTGTTATGATTTGATAAGTGGTGTAGTAAAGAGTTATGCAAGCCTTTATGCCGCTATAAGAACTAGGGGTGGCAATTCGGATTACCGAGTTCGGCATACTTGATCTCGGGTCGATTTGAACATCATCTGTGACAGCCTTAACTGAGGCGTATTTCATGACCAAGATCATACTTGCACTTCGGCGGATGAGTCAAAAGCCACAAGCATGCAAGAAGCTGCACCGCTGTTATCATCAGGTTCTTAGTGCTGCTATTCTAGCTGTTATCATCAACTTCTACGTTTCACTGTTCTTGGATGTTATCATCAGGATATCTTGGATGTTCTTAATGTTGTTCAGTTACCTTTCTGATTCATAACAGCATATTGGCTCTGGCTCGATATAGGAAGTTGTATGGGACTGCATTTGGCCGACCCATAAAATGATTGTTATGAAGATCAAGAAATTGGCTATATGCCGGCCCTTTTGTTTGTGACGTAAATTGAAATTTTCGAAAATATATTATCCTATATTATAAATAATGGAAGGTGAGAATAAAATCAGAAAAGCTACAACTTGTAAGCATAAAATATCAATCAGAAAAAGAAAAAAATGCAATAACAGTGTTCGGCCGGAATATGGGCCGAACAAGCTTCAACAGCTTCGGCTGAAATTCTGGCCGAAGCTGTTTCAATAGCTTCGGCCGAAATTCCGGCCGAAGCTCCTTCACAGGCTTCGGCTGAAGTTTGGGCCGAAGCTACTTCAAACAATTCGGCCGAAACTTGGGAAACTTCGGCCGAACCGTGCGCATTGTGTTCGGCTGCTATTTTCGTGTAATGTAGAAATTGAAATCAGGCGATTCTTGGTTATTTAGAAAGCTAAGACGAATACCTACAACTTTTTTGTTGACTACGTTTCCCGATTCATACAAAAAACGTTCACAAATCGCCGAGAAACTGAAAGTAGTGCACTTGTGGATCCGCCCCGATACAACTCTAGTATTTTGATCATATCTCGGGCTACACAGATCCGATCATGGTGAAACTAGAGGCATAGGAAAGCTGACTTAAAGGGCTACGACTTTCCCGTTGATGACATTTCTCAAATCATAAAAATAATATCCCTAAACCGCCAAGAAAGTGAAAGTAGTGCACTTGTGGGTCCGTCTCGACACACTACTAGTATTTTGATCATATCTCGGGCTACACATATCCGATCATGGTGAAATCAGAGCCATATGAAAGATAAATCAAATTTCTACAAGTTTTCTGTTGACAACATTTCCCAATTCATAAACAAAATTTACATAAATTGCCAAGGAAGTGAAAGTAGTGAAAAAAACAACAAAGTTGGTGGATGAGCTTGCAAAACTAGATGTTAAAGCATGGTATGATGTCAACCATGCTATGCACAAACTTCTAATTACTCTCTCTCCCTGTCTTTTTAAAGTACCATATTAACCATGAATGCTCTCCCCTGAAGCATTAAGTTTTTCACAAACATTAACCACACCACATCTTTGATTGCCGATTTTAATCTTCAAAGTTATGTGACAAGTTGGAGCGCAGCTCTTCTGCACTGATTTATGCTCGTCTGTGATAGCATTTCTTTTACCTTGACTACTTCCTTCTCTCCCTAAATTTTTCCCGTTACCTGATATTGGGTCAAGCACATCGTGTTCTTTGGAAGGATGTAGCCCGCTTGGAGAATAAGCTCCTCCTTCTTCTAGCAATCGAGGATGTCAAATCTGACTCTGATTTAATTCAGTATACGTAACACGAGCACTATTCTTCCTAGAAGATGTGTATACAATCAGATGGCCATTTGATTTCCGGGTTTTGTCAATTTCGTCAACAATCTCAGGTTCACCATCTCCGTTTGCAGATGGTTTAGCAATCTTTGCCTCTCATCCGTTCTCTGTCCAGGCAGGTTAGCATCACTTCGGACGGTGTTTTTTGCTCTCGCATCCATCACATATGCACCTTCGGCAGAGCTGAAAGAAGGCCATCAGCAGCTGGTGTGGCCATAGTTGCAGATGATTCATCAGCTCTAACCCAAGAGGATTCATACGGTATGCGAGAAACAGCTAATTCACCAATACCAAAATCAAGATCAATTAAAGATGAGACTGCCTTGCTGTCACCGGCATTTTCGCCAATATGTCTCTCAGTGGACATGTTATCCAACTCACTGAGATTCATCAGATGTGAGAGAAACCTCAGCAGCAATTCTCACAGAACCCATATGACCAAATTAGTGCTTATATATCTAACAATTCTGCCACAGGAACACAACTTGAATCAGTACTGATCTGCTTAGCCTTACCAAAAGCAGCTCACATCAGACGGAAGATTTGGCACCCCTGATATCGAATTTCCGCCACCGCCGCAAGAAATGTGTCCTAAAATCACTGGTCAAAAGACTATCACGGATAAGCCATTGAAAATGAACAGAAATAAAACTCCACGATAACAACCATTGCAATCCAAAAAGTTATACAAGCATGCTATTCATGACTTCAATATATGCAAACCTGTATAGCACTATCAATACAAAGTTTGACAAAACCATTCGTGATATCAGTACATTGATTACACTAATTATACGTGAGCACGAAAACACAGCAAAAAACGAAGCAAACTGAGCTAAGATATACGGAGTTGAGAAACAGCAAACTCCGATATGGTAATGTCGAATTTCTTAGGAATAAATAATCATCCCATATTCACTACAATATGCACCTAACTACGCTGCCGCCGTGCACAGTAGGTGTGAGTTGCTTCTTTTCTCACCTTCGTAATTATGACCGCTCGTTACGCGCGTTGCACCGGGGCGAAACTTTGAAAGGCCACAACTTTGCGTAGAAGACTGTTTTGGTTGATTTTTTTTTTTTTTTTTTTTCAACTTGCCTTCACCAGCAATTATACATATAAACTGCATGAGTTGTGTATGCACGTACCATTCTAATGTTCATGCTAACCTCCGAGAATATTATTTTTCTGTTTTGCTCGTCAAATGATTTCCAGGATGCATGGAAGATATTTTCAGTATCCCACTCAGGTAAAACCCATTATGCACCAGTAATCGTTTGCTGCTGAAAAAGTTTTCCCATCTAGCTCTTAAAGTTGAGAATGATCCTGGAAGGTAAGAACTTGACTTTTATTCCGAACCAAATGAACATAGACGTAAATTTAAGGTGTGTACAGGTACAAGTATCTAGCCTGAATCTAACGTCAGTTACGTCTGAGGAATCTCGGTGAAAACATTTATTAATCTGAACATCACAGTGTAGTTCAAGATGAATTAGTTGCAAGTTGGTGTTGAGCTGTTATAGAACGGTGAAGGAGCATGCTCGTGAAGCCGTTCAAGGATCGGTATTTCCAGGGCGAGCAGCCTCCCTTTATTAACATGTTCGTAATTCCTAAAGCACTTCTTTCTAAGATAGTATCATTTTTCATCCAGAACTGACAATGCTGTGAAGAGTCGGTTCACAACTCTGTCAATCTTGGAGAATGGCTAGACTAAAGCTTTCATTCTCAAGAGACGCGACTTATTTTCTGGTCTCTACCCTTGACGGCAGCTTCCTCAAGGGCCGATTGTTGTTCAGTGATGTGGCCTACCTTCACAAAGTAGTTAGACTCAAGTTCAACAAAAGAAGCTCTCTCTACAGATCCGCGAACTCGGGAGATGGATTATCAGAATCAAAAGAAGCAGGTAGGATCAAGTCTTGGACAGGAACGGTACAGATGCAACAGCATTGCTCTCTTCTTGGCTGCTTCCTGCAATTTCTTCGTCATCTTCCATCGCTTTCTCTCTTCCTTCAGCTGCTCATCATATTAAGGCTTCCTTTTTAGTTTACTAAGATATTCCGGTTGAGCTTTAGTCAATGATTTGAATGGAGGTAATTCATCATATTCAGATTCTTTGTCAGAGTCTGAGCTATCGTCCAGATCATCATCTAAACCATCATCATCATCGTCATCAAACTGGTCCGATGGAAGTCCGGTATTGATTGGAGAAGATACGAAAGCAGAAAGGGTAAAAGAGGTGATCTTGTTCGAGGAGCAAAAGGCCTTCCAGGAGGAGTATATTTCCCTCGGCCAAGATTTTCGAAGCAACACCCTCTGTCCTGCCACATATCTCCAGCAGCCTTTGAGTTTTGTGCAGCTATGTTAATGGATGATTTTGATATGGCAGTAGGTTCAGCAGCTTGTGTAGCAGTAGTAGTCATGATTGAGGGAAATCAGCTTTTTAAAATCACTTGAGACTCTGATTCTATGTGTTTTTGAGAAACAATATAGAGTTTATACACACTTTTGCTGCCGAAACAATGGACTTACATCACAGAACTGAAAGATTAATGCTAAAATCATGTCTTGTGTCAGAAGACATCGAATGTGTTCCAGGCAACTGGACAGGATTTGTATACGGCTAAAATCTTTCAACATTTGAGTTGACGAACTCATACAAACAATGATGGAGTACATTTATGTTCTCTTCTGGAGCAGAAGTTCTCTGGTGCCCTCGATGATACTTTGCCTTACTGGTTGTCTAATGCTTCTGCACTTCTTTGCCTACTCCAAAGAAATCTGCTGGCCAATGGGTTCTTGGCAGCTGCTGCTGCTGCATCAACCGTGCAACACCATGCCGAACATTGGATGAATTTTCGGTGAATGTATACCACTGAACAAGTATAATAATCGGGCAGAAATTTCACAGAATAACCATCAGAGACGGACAGAGTGGGACAAAAACATGAAGCAGGTAACATCCCTGTATTTGTTCCATAATGTTCTTGCAATTTCTTTGTGCAAGCATCCATTTTTTCTCAGCCCCTGTAACAAAAGATAACTTGCAGTGCAATATTGAACAAGGAATAGACGTCAAACTGATGTATATAAGCATGATAAAGAACC
The DNA here is from genome assembly GCA_958295605.1 of Ajuga chamaepitys. Taxonomy (NCBI): domain Eukaryota; kingdom Viridiplantae; phylum Streptophyta; class Magnoliopsida; order Lamiales; family Lamiaceae; genus Ajuga; species Ajuga chamaepitys. Next base: position 70,840,946 of record OY282496.1, read on the forward strand.
TTCATTTGTACTCCAATATCGAGATGCAAACTCGCATGACATCGGATGCATTCATAGAAGCTTCCTGCAACAATTTTAGCCAGTTCATCAAATGATCATGGAATAGTTCCTCCCCAAGATTGAAGGCATTCTTCTGACTCAGCTATTGTTGCAACTGAAGAAAGTTGAAGACCCATTTCTGAATGAGTTCGACCAGGTGGATTCATTCTTACAACTGAACCAAGAATAGGAGGAGCTAGCGAGTCACTTGAAATAGAGTGGACCCGAGCATTCAGGTTCTTGAAGAAGAACCCGAATCATTGTTTAGACAAATGATGAAATGTGATGCTAATGTTGACAGATTTTCGCCATATCCCTATTAGCCTGAGACAATTTTTCTGGCAGAACTTCACCGCATGGTAGAATTCAATGTGATGTTCAAAAAATAAATTATCTTTCAGTTTTTTTATGTGAATTATTCGTGTTTCAGACCTTCTTTACTGGCTCCGAGGCTTCCTTCTTTACTTGTGTGACTTTTTCACGACAGCGGTATTTGATTTCCCATGTTCAGTAAGTGCGTCATATTCATGCTGCATTGCTCCCTTGCAATGAGTTGATGTTAAAATGCTTCAGTAACCGTCTTTGGCTCAGAAACTTCCTAATTATGAAGAGCAGTATATATCTATCTTTGGCTTATATATTCCCAGTTTAGGCCTTGTAACCACAGTGTGAGTATTTGTAGTAGCAGGAGGAATAGTAGCTGATTGATGAGAAACAGATTGTGTGTGTGATTCAGCAGAATCATTGTGATGAGAACTAGATGGTGTGTGTGTTGCATCATATTGATCAGTAGAAGCAGGTACATGAGTATTAGACTGAGCAGGTATAAATTTTCGTAGCTCTTATACCATGCTAAAGATCAGATAATCAGACATAGAAAATGAAAATGAAAGCATCTCATTTGTTTCAATGGCATCGAGGGGTATTTATACAAGTGTACATACTTGTTGTCTTAACGTTTTCAACTCCAGTTTCATTTGGTTGAATCATAGAACAGCTTAAGTTTAGGTGGTTGACCCTGTTATGATTTGATAAGTGGTGTAGTAAAGAGTTATGCAAGCCTTTATGCCGCTATAAGAACTAGGGGTGGCAATTCGGATTACCGAGTTCGGCATACTTGATCTCGGGTCGATTTGAACATCATCTGTGACAGCCTTAACTGAGGCGTATTTCATGACCAAGATCATACTTGCACTTCGGCGGATGAGTCAAAAGCCACAAGCATGCAAGAAGCTGCACCGCTGTTATCATCAGGTTCTTAGTGCTGCTATTCTAGCTGTTATCATCAACTTCTACGTTTCACTGTTCTTGGATGTTATCATCAGGATATCTTGGATGTTCTTAATGTTGTTCAGTTACCTTTCTGATTCATAAAAGCATATTGGCTCTGGCTCGATATAGGAAGTTGTATGGGACTGCATTTGGCCGACCCATAAAATGATTGTTATGAAGATCAAGAAATTGGCTATATGCCGGCCCTTTTGTTTGTGACGTAAATTGAAATTTTCGAAAATATATTATCCTATATTATAAATAATGGAAGGTGAGAATAAAATCAGAAAAGCTACAACTTGTAAGCATAAAATATCAATCAGAAAAAGAAAAAAATGCAATAACAGTGTTCGGCCGGAATATGGGCCGAACAAGCTTCAACAGCTTCGGCTGAAATTCTGGCCGAAGCTGTTTCAATATCTTCGGCCGAAATTCCGGCCGAAGCTCCTTCACAGGCTTCGGCTGAAGTTTGGGCCGAAGCTACTTCAAACAATTCGGCCGAAACTTGGGAAACTTCGGCCGAACCGTGCGCATTGTGTTCGGCTGCTATTTTCGTGTAATGTAGAAATTGAAATCAGGCGATTCTTGGTTATTTAGAAAGCTAAGACGAATACCTACAACTTTTTTGTTGACTACGTTTCCCGATTCATACAAAAGACGTTCACAAATCGCCGAGAAACTGAAAGTAGTGCACTTGTGGATCCGCCCCGATACAACTCTAGTATTTTGATCATATCTCGGGCTACACAGATCCGATCATGGTGAAACTAGAGGCATAGGAAAGCTGACTTAAAGGGCTACGACTTTCCCGTTGATGACATTTCTCAAATCATAAAAATAATATCCCTAAACCGCCAAGAAAGTGAAAGTAGTGCACTTGTGGGTCCGTCTCGACACACTACTAGTATTTTGATCATATCTCGGGCTACACATATCCGATCATGGTGAAATCAGAGCCATATGAAAGATAAATCAAATTTCTACAAGTTTTCTGTTGACAACATTTCCCAATTCATAAACAAAATTTACATAAATTGCCAAGGAAGTGAAAGTAGTGAAAAAAACAACAAAGTTGGTGGATGAGCTTGCAAAACTAGATGTTAAAGCATGGTATGATGTCAACCATGCTATGCACAAACTTCTAATTACTCTCTCTCCCTGTCTTTTTAAAGTACCATATTAACCATGAATGCTCTCCCCTGAAGCATTAAGTTTTTCACAAACATTAACCACACCACATCTTTGATTGCCGATTTTAATCTTCAAAGTTATGTGACAAGTTGGAGCGCAGCTCTTCTGCACTGATTTATGCTCGTCTGTGATAGCATTTCTTTTACCTTGACTACTTCCTTCTCTCCCTAAATTTTTCCCGTTACCTGATATTGGGTCAAGCACATCGTGTTCTTTGGAAGGATGTAGCCCGCTTGGAGAATAAGCTCCTCCTTCTTCTAGCAATCGAGGATGTCAAATCTGACTCTGATTTAATTCAGTATACGTAACACGAGCACTATTCTTCCTAGAAGATGTGTATACAATCAGATGGCCATTTGATTTCCGGGTTTTGTCAATTTCGTCAACAATCTCAGGTTCACCATCTCCGTTTGCAGATGGTTTAGCAATCTTTGCCTCTCATCCGTTCTCTGTCCAGGCAGGTTAGCATCACTTCGGACGGTGTTTTTTGCTCTCGCATCCATCACATATGCACCTTCGGCAGAGCTGAAAGAAGGCCATCAGCAGCTGGTGTGGCCATAGTTGCAGATGATTCATCAGCTCTAACCCAAGAGGATTCATACGGTATGCGAGAAACAGCTAATTCACCAATACCAAAATCAAGATCAATTAAAGATGAGACTGCCTTGCTGTCACCGGCATTTTCGCCAATATGTCTCTCAGTGGACATGTTATCCAACTCACTGAGATTCATCAGATGTGAGAGAAACCTCAGCAGCAATTCTCACAGAACCCATATGACCAAATTAGTGCTTATATATCTAACAATTCTGCCACAGGAACACAACTTGAATCAGTACTGATCTGCTTAGCCTTACCAAAAGCAGCTCACATCAGACGGAAGATTTGGCACCCCTGATATCGAATTTCCGCCACCGCCGCAAGAAATGTGTCCTAAAATCACTGGTCAAAAGACTATCACGGATAAGCCATTGAAAATGAACAGAAATAAAACTCCACGATAACAACCATTGCAATCCAAAAAGTTATACAAGCATGCTATTCATGACTTCAATATATGCAAACCTGTATAGCACTATCAATACAAAGTTTGACAAAACCATTCGTGATATCAGTACATTGATTACACTAATTATACGTGAGCACGAAAACACAGCAAAAAACGAAGCAAACTGAGCTAAGATATACGGAGTTGAGAAACAGCAAACTCCGATATGGTAATGTCGAATTTCTTAGGAATAAATAATCATCCCATATTCACTACAATATGCACCTAACTACGCTGCCGCCGTGCACAGTAGGTGTGAGTTGCTTCTTTTCTCACCTTCGTAATTATGACCGCTCGTTACGCGCGTTGCACCGGGGCGAAACTTTGAAAGGCCACAACTTTGCGTAGAAGACTGTTTTGGTTGATTTTTTTTTTTTTTTTTTTTCAACTTGCCTTCACCAGCAATTATACATATAAACTGCATGAGTTGTGTATGCACGTACCATTCTAATGTTCATGCTAACCTCCGAGAATATTATTTTTCTGTTTTGCTCGTCAAATGATTTCCAGGATGCATGGAAGATATTTTCAGTATCCCACTCAGGTAAAACCCATTATGCACCAGTAATCGTTTGCTGCTGAAAAAGTTTTCCCATCTAGCTCTTAAAGTTGAGAATGATCCTGGAAGGTAAGAACTTGACTTTTATTCCGAACCAAATGAACATAGACGTAAATTTAAGGTGTGTACAGGTACAAGTATCTAGCCTGAATCTAACGTCAGTTACGTCTGAGGAATCTCGGTGAAAACATTTATTAATCTGAACATCACAGTGTAGTTCAAGATGAATTAGTTGCAAGTTGGTGTTGAGCTGTTATAGAACGGTGAAGGAGCATGCTCGTGAAGCCGTTCAAGGATCGGTATTTCCAGGGCGAGCAGCCTCCCTTTATTAACATGTTCGTAATTCCTAAAGCACTTCTTTCTAAGATAGTATCATTTTTCATCCAGAACTGACAATGCTGTGAAGAGTCGGTTCACAACTCTGTCAATCTTGGAGAATGGCTAGACTAAAGCTTTCATTCTCAAGAGACGCGACTTATTTTCTGGTCTCTACCCTTGACGGCAGCTTCCTCAAGGGCCGATTGTTGTTCAGTGATGTGGCCTACCTTCACAAAGTAGTTAGACTCAAGTTCAACAAAAGAAGCTCTCTCTACAGATCCGCGAACTCGGGAGATGGATTATCAGAATCAAAAGAAGCAGGTAGGATCAAGTCTTGGACAGGAACGGTACAGATGCAACAGCATTGCTCTCTTCTTGGCTGCTTCCTGCAATTTCTTCGTCATCTTCCATCGCTTTCTCTCTTCCTTCAGCTGCTCATCATATTAAGGCTTCCTTTTTAGTTTACTAAGATATTCCGGTTGAGCTTTAGTCAATGATTTGAATGGAGGTAATTCATCATATTCAGATTCTTTGTCAGAGTCTGAGCTATCGTCCAGATCATCATCTAAACCATCATCATCATCGTCATCAAACTGGTCCGATGGAAGTCCGGTATTGATTGGAGAAGATACGAAAGCAGAAAGGGTAAAAGAGGTGATCTTGTTCGAGGAGCAAAAGGCCTTCCAGGAGGAGTATATTTCCCTCGGCCAAGATTTTCGAAGCAACACCCTCTGTCCTGCCACATATCTCCAGCAGCCTTTGAGTTTTGTGCAGCTATGTTAATGGATGATTTTGATATGGCAGTAGGTTCAGCAGCTTGTGTAGCAGTAGTAGTCATGATTGAGGGAAATCAGCTTTTTAAAATCACTTGAGACTCTGATTCTATGTGTTTTTGAGAAACAATATAGAGTTTATACACACTTTTGCTGCCGAAACAATGGACTTACATCACAGAACTGAAAGATTAATGCTAAAATCATGTCTTGTGTCAGAAGACATCGAATGTGTTCCAGGCAACTGGACAGGATTTGTATACGGCTAAAATCTTTCAACATTTGAGTTGACGAACTCATACAAACAATGATGGAGTACATTTATGTTCTCTTCTGGAGCAGAAGTTCTCTGGTGCCCTCGATGATACTTTGCCTTACTGGTTGTCTAATGCTTCTGCACTTCTTTGCCTACTCCAAAGAAATCTGCTGGCCAATGGGTTCTTGGCAGCTGCTGCTGCTGCATCAACCGTGCAACACCATGCCGAACATTGGATGAATTTTCGGTGAATGTATACCACTGAACAAGTATAATAATCGGGCAGAAATTTCACAGAATAACCATCAGAGACGGACAGAGTGGGACAAAAACATGAAGCAGGTAACATCCCTGTATTTGTTCCATAATGTTCTTGCAATTTCTTTGTGCAAGCATCCATTTTTTCTCAGCCCCTGTAACAAAAGATAACTTGCAGTGCAATATTGAACAAGGAATAGACGTCAAACTGATGTATATAAGCATGATAAAGAACCTTCATTTGTACTCCAATATCGAGATGCAAACTCGCATGACATCGGATGCATTCATAGAAGCTTCCTGCAACAATTTTAGCCAGTTCATCAAATGATCATGGAATAGTTCCTCCCCAAGATTGAAGGCATTCTTCTGACTCAGCTATTGTTGCAACTGAAGAAAGTTGAAGACCCATTTCTGAATGAGTTCGACCAGGTGGATTCATTCTTACAACTGAACCAAGAATAGGAGGAGCTAGCGAGTCACTTGAAATAGAGTGGACCCGAGCATTCAGGTTCTTGAAGAAGAACCCGAATCATTGTTTAGACAAATGATGAAATGTGATGCTAATGTTGACAGATTTTCGCCATATCCCTATTAGCCTGAGACAATTTTTCTGGCAGAACTTCACCGCATGGTAGAATTCAATGTGATGTTCAAAAAATAAATTATCTTTCAGTTTTTTTATGTGAATTATTCGTGTTTCAGACCTTCTTTACTGGCTCCGAGGCTTCCTTCTTTACTTGTGTGACTTTTTCACGACAGCGGTATTTGATTTCCCATGTTCAGTAAGTGCGTCATATTCATGCTGCATTGCTCCCTTGCAATGAGTTGATGTTAAAATGCTTCAGTAACCGTCTTTGGCTCAGAAACTTCCTAATTATGAAGAGCAGTATATATCTATCTTTGGCTTATATATTCCCAGTTTAGGCCTTGTAACCACAGTGTGAGTATTTGTAGTAGCAGGAGGAATAGTAGCTGATTGATGAGAAACAGATTGTGTGTGTGATTCAGCAGAATCATTGTGATGAGAACTAGATGGTGTGTGTGTTGCATCATATTGATCAGTAGAAGCAGGTACATGAGTATTAGACTGAGCAGGTATAAATTTTCGTAGCTCTTATACCATGCTAAAGATCAGATAATCAGACATAGAAAATGAAAATGAAAGCATCTCATTTGTTTCAATGGCATCGAGGGGTATTTATACAAGTGTACATACTTGTTGTCTTAACGTTTTCAACTCCAGTTTCATTTGGTTGAATCATAGAACAGCTTAAGTTTAGGTGGTTGACCCTGTTATGATTTGATAAGTGGTGTAGTAAAGAGTTATGCAAGCCTTTATGCCGCTATAAGAACTAGGGGTGGCAATTCGGATTACCGAGTTCGGCATACTTGATCTCGGGTCGATTTGAACATCATCTGTGACAGCCTTAACTGAGGCGTATTTCATGACCAAGATCATACTTGCACTTCGGCGGATGAGTCAAAAGCCACAAGCATGCAAGAAGCTGCACCGCTGTTATCATCAGGTTCTTAGTGCTGCTATTCTAGCTGTTATCATCAACTTCTACGTTTCACTGTTCTTGGATGTTATCATCAGGATATCTTGGATGTTCTTAATGTTGTTCAGTTACCTTTCTGATTCATAAAAGCATATTGGCTCTGGCTCGATATAGGAAGTTGTATGGGACTGCATTTGGCCGACCCATAAAATGATTGTTATGAAGATCAAGAAATTGGCTATATGCCGGCCCTTTTGTTTGTGACGTAAATTGAAATTTTCGAAAATATATTATCCTATATTATAAATAATGGAAGGTGAGAATAAAATCAGAAAAGCTACAACTTGTAAGCATAAAATATCAATCAGAAAAAGAAAAAAATGCAATAACAGTGTTCGGCCGGAATATGGGCCGAACAAGCTTCAACAGCTTCGGCTGAAATTCTGGCCGAAGCTGTTTCAATAGCTTCGGCCGAAATTCCGGCCGAAGCTCCTTCACAGGCTTCGGCTGAAGTTTGGGCCGAAGCTACTTCAAACAATTCGGCCGAAACTTGGGAAACTTCGGCCGAACCGTGCGCATTGTGTTCGGCTGCTATTTTCGTGTAATGTAGAAATTGAAATCAGGCGATTCTTGGTTATTTAGAAAGCTAAGACGAATACCTACAACTTTTTTGTTGACTACGTTTCCCGATTCATACAAAAGACGTTCACAAATCGCCGAGAAACTGAAAGTAGTGCACTTGTGGATCCGCCCCGATACAACTCTAGTATTTTGATCATATCTCGGGCTACACAGATCCGATCATGGTGAAACTAGAGGCATAGGAAAGCTGACTTAAAGGGCTACGACTTTCCCGTTGATGACATTTCTCAAATCATAAAAATAATATCCACAAACCGCCAAGAAAGTGAAAGTAGTGCACTTGTGGGTCCGTCTCGACACACTACTAGTATTTTGATCATATCTCGGGCTACACATATCCGATCATGGTGAAATCAGAGCCATATGAAAGATAAATCAAATTTCTACAAGTTTTCTGTTGACAACATTTCCCAATTCATAAACAAAATTTACATAAATTGCCAAGGAAGTGAAAGTAGTGAAAAAAACAACAAAGTTGGTGGATGAGCTTGCAAAACTAGATGTTAAAGCATGGTATGATGTCAACCATGCTATGCACAAACTTCTAATTACTCTCTCTCCCTGTCTTTTTAAAGTACCATATTAACCATGAATGCTCTCCCCTGAAGCATTAAGTTTTTCACAAACATTAACCACACCACATCTTTGATTGCCGATTTTAATCTTCAAAGTTATGTGACAAGTTGGAGCGCAGCTCTTCTGCACTGATTTATGCTCGTCTGTGATAGCATTTCTTTTACCTTGACTACTTCCTTCTCTCCCTAAATTTTTCCCGTTACCTGATATTGGGTCAAGCACATCGTGTTCTTTGGAAGGATGTAGCCCGCTTGGAGAATAAGCTCCTCCTTCTTCTAGCAATCGAGGATGTCAAATCTGACTCTGATTTAATTCAGTATACGTAACACGAGCACTATTCTTCCTAGAAGATGTGTATACAATCAGATGGCCATTTGATTTCCGGGTTTTGTCAATTTCGTCAACAATCTCAGGTTCACCATCTCCGTTTGCAGATGGTTTAGCAATCTTTGCCTCTCATCCGTTCTCTGTCCAGGCAGGTTAGCATCACTTCGGACGGTGTTTTTTGCTCTCGCATCCATCACATATGCACCTTCGGCAGAGCTGAAAGAAGGCCATCAGCAGCTGGTGTGGCCATAGTTGCAGATGATTCATCAGCTCTAACCCAAGAGGATTCATACGGTATGCGAGAAACAGCTAATTCACCAATACCAAAATCAAGATCAATTAAAGATGAGACTGCCTTGCTGTCACCGGCATTTTCGCCAATATGTCTCTCAGTGGACATGTTATCCAACTCACTGAGATTCATCAGATGTGAGAGAAACCTCAGCAGCAATTCTCACAGAACCCATATGAGCAAATTAGTGCTTATATATCTAACAATTCTGCCACAGGAACACAACTTGAATCAGTACTGATCTGCTTAGCCTTACCAAAAGCAGCTCACATCAGACGGAAGATTTGGCACCCCTGATATCGAATTTCCGCCACCGCCGCAAGAAATGTGTCCTAAAATCACTGGTCAAAAGACTATCACGGATAAGCCATTGAAAATGAACAGAAATAAAACTCCACGATAACAACCATTGCAATCCAAAAAGTTATACAAGCATGCTATTCATGACTTCAATATATGCAAACCTGTATAGCACTATCAATACAAAGTTTGACAAAACCATTCGTGATATCAGTACATTGATTACACTAATTATACGTGAGCACGAAAACACAGCAAAAAACGAAGCAAACTGAGCTAAGATATACGGAGTTGAGAAACAGCAAACTCCGATATGGTAATGTCGAATTTCTTAGGAATAAATAATCATCCCATATTCACTACAATATGCACCTAACTACGCTGCCGCCGTGCACAGTAGGTGTGAGTTGCTTCTTTTCTCACCTTCGTAATTATGACCGCTCGTTACGCGCGTTGCACCGGGGCGAAACTTTGAAAGGCCACAACTTTGCGTAGAAGACTGTTTTGGTTGATTTTTTTTTTTTTTTTTTTCAACTTGCCTTCACCAGCAATTATACATATAAACTGCATGAGTTGTGTATGCACGTACCATTCTAATGTTCATGCTAACCTCCGAGAATATTATTTTTCTGTTTTGCTCGTCAAATGATTTCCAGGATGCATGGAAGATATTTTCAGTATCCCACTCAGGTAAAACCCATTATGCACCAGTAATCGTTTGCTGCTGAAAAAGTTTTCCCATCTAGCTCTTAAAGTTGAGAATGATCCTGGAAGGTAAGAACTTGACTTTTATTCCGAACCAAATGAACATAGACGTAAATTTAAGGTGTGTACAGGTACAAGTATCTAGCCTGAATCTAACGTCAGTTACGTCTGAGGAATCTCGGTGAAAACATTTATTAATCTGAACATCACAGTGTAGTTCAAGATGAATTAGTTGCAAGTTGGTGTTGAGCTGTTATAGAACGGTGAAGGAGCATGCTCGTGAAGCCGTTCAAGGATCGGTATTTCCAGGGCGAGCAGCCTCCCTTTATTAACATGTTCGTAATTCCTAAAGCACTTCTTTCTAAGATAGTATCATTTTTCATCCAGAACTGACAATGCTGTGAAGAGTCGGTTCACAACTCTGTCAATCTTGGAGAATGGCTAGACTAAAGCTTTCATTCTCAAGAGACGCGACTTATTTTCTGGTCTCTACCCTTGACGACAGCTTCCTCAAGGGCCGATTGTTGTTCAGTGATGTGGCCTACCTTCACAAAGTAGTTAGACTCAAGTTCAACAAAAGAAGCTCTCTCTACAGATCCGCGAACTCGGGAGATGGATTATCAGAATCAAAAGAAGCAGGTAGGATCAAGTCTTGGACAGGAACGGTACAGATGCAACAGCATTGCTCTCTTCTTGGCTGCTTCCTGCAATTTCTTCGTCATCTTCCATCGCTTTCTCTCTTCCTTCAGCTGCTCATCATAATAAGGCTTCCTTTTTAGTTTACTAAGATTTTCCGGTTGAGCTTTAGTCAATGATTTGAATGGAGGTAATTCATCATATTCAGATTCTTTGTCAGAGTCTGAGCTATCGTCCAGATCATCATCTAAACCATCATCATCATCGTCATCAAACTGGTCCGATGGAAGTCCGGTATTGATTGGAGAAGATACGAAAGCAGAAAGGGTAAAAGAGGTGATCTTGTTCGAGGAGCAAAAGGCCTTCCAGGAGGAGTATATTTCCCTCGGCCAAGATTTTCGAAGCAACACCCTCTGTCCTGCCACATATCTCCAGCAGCCTTTGAGTTTTGTGCAGCTATGTTAATGGATGATTTTGATATGGCAATAGGTTCAGCAGCTTGTGTAGCAGTAGTAGTCATGATTGAGGGAAATCAGCTTTTTAAAATCACTTGAGACTCTGATTCTATGTGTTTTTGAGAAACAATATAGAGTTTATACACACTTTTGCTGCCGAAACAATGGACTTACATCACAGAACTGAAAGATTAATGCTAAAATCATGTCTTGTGTCAGAAGACATCGAATGTGTTCCAGGCAACTGGACAGGATTTGTATACGGCTAAAATCTTTCAACATTTGAGTTGACGAACTCATACAAACAATGATGGAGTACATTTATGTTCTCTTCTGGAGCAGAAGTTCTCTGGTGCCCTCGATGATACTTTGCCTTACTGGTTGTCTAATGCTTCTGCACTTCTTTGCCTACTCCAAAGAAATCTGCTGGCCAATGGGTTCTTGGCAGCTGCTGTTGCTGCATCAACCGTGCAACACCATGCCGAACATTGGATGAATTTTCGGTGAATGTATACCACTGAACAAGTATAATAATCGGGCAAAAATTTCACAGAATAACCATCAGAGACGGACAGAGTGGGACAAAAACATGAAGCAGGTAACATCCCTGTATTTGTTCCATAATGTTCTTGCAATTTCTTTGTGCAAGCATCCATTTTTTCTCAGCCCCTGTAACAAAAGATAACTTGCAGTGCAATATTGAACAAGGAATAGACGTCAAACTGATGTATATAAGCAAGATAAAGAACCTTCATTTGTACTCCAATATCGAGATGCAAACTCGCATGACATCGGATGCATTCATAGAAGCTTCCTGCAACAATTTTAGCCAGTTCATCAAATGATCATGGAATAGTTCCTCCCCAAGATTGAAGGCATTCTTCTGACTCAGCTATTGTTGCAACTGAAGAAAGTTGAAGACCCATTTCTGAATGAGTTCGACCAGGTGGATTCATTCTTACAACTGAACCAAGAATAGGAGGAGCTAGCGAGTCACTTGAAATAGAGTGGACCCGAGCATTCAGGTTCTTGAAGAAGAACCCGAATCATTGTTTAGACAAATGATGAAATGTGATGCTAATGTTGACAGATTTTCGCCATATCCCTATTAGCCTGAGACAATTTTTCTGGCAGAACTTCACCGCATGGTAGAATTCAATGTGATGTTCAAAAAATAAATTATCTTTCAGTTTTTTTATGTGAATTATTCGTGTTTCAGACCTTCTTTACTGGCTCCGAGGCTTCCTTCTTTACTTGTGTGACTTTTTCACGACAGCGGTATTTGATTTCCCATGTTCAGTAAGTGCGTCATATTCATGCTGCATTGCTCCCTTGCAATGAGTTGATGTTAAAATGCTTCAGTAACCGTCTTTGGCTCAGAAACTTCCTGATTATGAAGAGCAGTATATATCTATCTTTGGCTTATATATTCCCAGTTTAGGCCTTGTAACCACAGTGTGAGTATTTGTAGTAGCAGGAGGAATAGTAGCTGATTGATGAGAAACAGATTGTGTGTGTGATTCAGCAGAATCATTGTGATGAGAACTAGATGGTGTGTGTGTTGCATCATATTGATCAGTAGAAGCAGGTACATGAGTATTAGACTGAGCAGGTATAAATTTTCGTAGCTCTTATACCATGCTAAAGATCAGATAATCAGACATAGAAAATGAAAATGAAAGCATCTCATTTGTTTCAATGGCATCGAGGGGTATTTATACAAGTGTACATACTTGTTGTCTTAACGTTCGCTCTAACTCCAGTTTCATTTGGTTGAATCATAGAACAGCTTAAGTTTAGGTGGTTGACCCTGTTATGATTTGATAAGTGGTGTAGTAAAGAGTTATGCAAGCCTTTATGCCGCTATAAGAACTAGGGGTGGCAATTCGGATTACCGAGTTCGGCATACTTGATCTCGGGTCGATTTGAACATCATCTGTGACAGCCTTAACTGAGGCGTATTTCATGACCAAGATCATACTTGCACTTCGGCGGATGAGTCAAAAGCCACAAGCATGCAAGAAGCTGCACCGCTGTTATCATCAGGTTCTTAGTGCTGCTATTCTAGCTGTTATCATCAACTTCTACGTTTCACTGTTCTTGGATGTTATCATCAGGATATCTTGGATGTTCTTAATGTTGTTCAGTTACCTTTCTGATTCATAACAGCATATTGGCTCTGGCTCGATATAGGAAGTTGTATGGGACTGCATTTGGCCGACCCATAAAATGATTGTTATGAAGATCAAGAAATTGGCTATATGCCGGCCCTTTTGTTTGTGACGTAAATTGAAATTTTCGAAAATATATTATCCTATATTATAAATAATGGAAGGTGAGAATAAAATCAGAAAAGCTACAACTTGTAAGCATAAAATATCAATCAGAAAAAGAAAAAAATGCAATAACAGTGTTCGGCCGGAATATGGGCCGAACAAGCTTCAACAGCTTCGGCTGAAATTCTGGCCGTAGCTGTTTCAATAGCTTCGGCCGAAATTCCGGCCGAAGCTCCTTCACAGTCTTCGGCTGAAGTTTGGGCCAAAGCTACTTCAAACAATTCGGCCGAAACTTGGGAAACTTCGGCCGAACCGTGCGCATTGTGTTCGGCTGCTATTTTCGTGTAATGTAGAAATTGAAATCAGGCGATTCTTGGTTATTTAGAAAGCTAAGACGAATACCTACAACTTTTTTGTTGACTACGTTTCCCGATTCATACAAAAGACGTTCACAAATCGCCGAGAAACTGAAAGTAGTGCACTTGTGGATCCGCCCCGATACAACTCTAGTATTTTGATCATATCTCGGGCTACACAGATCCGATCATGGTGAAACTAGAGGCATAGGAAAGCTGACTTAAAGGGCTACGACTTTCCCGTTGATGACATTTCTCAAATCATAAAAATAATATCCACAAACCGCCAAGAAAGTGAAAGTAGTGCACTTGTGGGTCCGTCTCGACACACTACTAGTATTTTGATCATATCTCGGGCTACACATATCCGATCATGGTGAAATCAGAGCCATATGAAAGATAAATCAAATTTCTACAAGTTTTCTGTTGACAACATTTCCCAATTCATAAACAAAATTTACATAAATTGCCAAGGAAGTGAAAGTAGTGAAAAAAACAACAAAGTTGGTGGATGAGCTTGCAAAACTAGATGTTAAAGCATGGTATGATGTCAACCATGCTATGCACAAACTTCTAGTTACTCTCTCTCCCTGTCTTTTTAAAGTACGATATTAACCATGAATGCTCTCCCCTGAAGCATTAAGTTTTTCACAAACATTAACCACACCACATCTTTGATTGCCGATTTTAATCTTCAAAGTTATGTGACAAGTTGGAGCGCAGCTCTTCTGCACTGATTTATGCTCGTCTGTGATAGCATTTCTTTTACCTTGACTACTTCCTTCTCTCCCTAAATTTTTCCCGTTACCTGATATTGGGTCAAGCACATCGTGTTCTTTGGAAGGATGTAGCCCGCTTGGAGAATAAGCTCCTCCTTCTTCTAGCAATCGAGGATGTCAAATCTGACTCTGATTTAATTCAGTATACGTAACACGAGCACTATTCTTCCTAGAAGATGTGTATACAATCAGATGGCCATTTGATTTCCGGGTTTTGTCAATTTCGTCAACAATCTCAGGTTCACCATCTCCGTTTGCAGATGGTTTAGCAATCTTTGCCTCTCATCCGTTCTCTGTCCAGGCAGGTTAGCATCACTTCGGACGGTGTTTTTTGCTCTCGCATCCATCACATATGCACCTTCGGCAGAGCTGAAAGAAGGCCATCAGCAGCTGGTGTGGCCATAGTTGCAGATGATTCATCAGCTCTAACCCAAGAGGATTCATACGGTATGCGAGAAACAGCTAATTCACCAATACCAAAATCAAGATCAGTTAAAGATGAGACTGCCTTGCTGTCACCGGCATTTTCGCCAATATGTCTCTCAGTGGACATGTTATCCAACTCACTGAGATTCATCAGATGTGAGAGAAACCTCAGCAGCAATTCTCACAGAACCCATATGAGCAAATTAGTGCTTATATATCTAACAATTCTGCCACAGGAACACAACTTGAATCAGTACTGATCTGCTTAGCCTTACCAAAAGCAGCTCACATCAGACGGAAGATTTGGCACCCCTGATATCGAATTTCCGCCACCGCCGCAAGAAATGTGTCCTAAAATCACTGGTCAAAAGACTATCACGGATAAGCCATTGAAAATGAACAGAAATAAAACTCCACGATAACAACCATTGCAATCCAAAAAGTTATACAAGCATGCTATTCATGACTTCAATATATGCAAACCTGTATAGCACTATCAATACAAAGTTTGACAAAACCATTCGTGATATCAGTACATTGATTACACTAATTATACGTGAGCACAAAAACACAGCAAAAAACGAAGCAAACTGAGCTAAGATATACGGAGTTGAGAAACAGCAAACTCCAATATGGTAATGTCGAATTTCTTAGGAATAAATAATCATCCCATATTCACTACAATATGCACCTAACTATGCTGCCGCCGTGCACAGTAGGTGTGAGTTGCTTCTTTTCTCACCTTCGTAATTATAACCGCTCGTTACGCGCGTTGCACCGGGGCGAAACTTTGAAAGGCCACAACTTTGCGTAGAAGACTGTTTTGGGTGATTTTCTTTTTTTTTTTTTCAACTTGCCTTCATCAGCAATTATACATATAAACTGCATGAGTGCACGTACCATTCTAATGTTCATGCTAACCTCCGAGAATATTATTTTTCTGTTTTGCTCGTCAAATGATTTCCAGGATGCATGGAAGATATTTTCAGTATCCCACTCAGGTAAAACCCATTATGCACCAGTAATCGTTTGCTGCTGAAAAAGTTTTCCCATCTAGCTCTTAAAGTTGAGAATGATCCTGGAAGGTAAGAACTTGACTTTTATTCCGAACCAAATGAACAAAGACGTAAATTTAAGGTTTGTACAGGTACAAGTATCTAGCCTGAATCTAACGTCAGTTACGTCTGAGGAATCTCGGTGAAAACATTTATTAATCTGAACATCACAGTGTAGTTCAAGATGAATTAGTTGCAAGTTGGTGTTGAGCTGTTATAGAACGGTGAAGGAGCATGCTCGTGAAGCCGTTCAAGGATCGGTATTTCCAGGGCGAGCAGCCTCCCTTTATTAACATGTTCGTAATTCCTAAAGCACTTCTTTCTAAGATAGTATCATTTTTCATCCAGAACTGACAATGCTGTGAAGAGTCGGTTCACAACTCTGTCAATCTTGGAGAATGGCGAGACTAAAGCTTTCATTCTCAAGAGACACGACTTATTTTCTGGTCTCTACCCTTGACGGCAGCTTCCTCAAGGGCCGATTGTTGTTCAGTGATGTGGCCTACCTTCACAAAGTAGTTAGACTCAAATTCAACAAAAGAAGCTCTCTCTACAGATCCGCGAACTCGGGAGATGGATTATCAGAATCAAAAGAAGCAGGTAGGATCAAGTCTTGGACAGGAACGGTACAGATGCAACAGCATTGCTCTCTTCTTGGCTGCTTCCTGCAATTTCTTCGTCATCTTCCATCGCTTTCTCTCTTCCTTCAGCTGCTCATCATAATAAGGCTTCCTTTTTAGTTTACTAAGATTTTCCGGTTGAGCTTTAGTCAATGATTTAAATGGAGGTAATTCATCATATTCAGATTCTTTGTCAGAGTCTGAGCTATCGTCCAGATCATCATCTAAACCATCATCATCATCGTCATCAAACTGGTCCGATGGAAGTCCGGTATTGATTGGAGAAGATACGAAAGCAGAAAGGGTAAAAGAGGTGATCTTGTTCGAGGAGCAAAAGGCCTTCCAGGAGGAGTATATTTCCCTCGGCCAAGATTTTCGAAGCAACACCCTCTGTCCTGCCACATATCTCCAGCAGCCTTTGAGTTTTGTGCAGCTATGTTAATGGATGATTTTGATATGGCAGTAGGTTCAGCAGCTTGTGTAGCAGTAGTAGTCATGATTCAGGGAAATCAGCTTTTTAAAATCACTTGAGACTCTGATTCTATGTGTTTTTGAGAAACAATATAGAGTTTATACACACTTTTGCTGCCGAAACAATGGACTTACATCACAGAACTGAAAGATTAATGCTAAAATCATGTCTTGTGTCAGAAGACATCGAATGTGTTCCAGGCAACTGGACAGGATTTGTATACGGCTAAAATCTTTCAACATTTGAGTTGACGAACTCATACAAACAATGATGGAGTACATTTATGTTCTCTTCTGGAGCAGAAGTTCTCTGGTGCCCTCGATGATACTTTGCCTTACTGGTTGTCTAATGCTTCTGCACTTCTTTGCCTACTCCAAAGAAATCTGCTGGCCAATGGGTTCTTGGCAGCTGCTGCTGCTGCATCAACCGTGCAACACCATGCCGAACATTGGATGAATTTTCGGTGAATGTATACCACTGAACAAGTATAATAATCGGGCAGAAATTTCACAGAATAACCATCAGAGACGGACAGAGTGGGACAAAAACATGAAGCAGGTAACATCCCTGTATTTGTTCCATAATGTTCTTGCAATTTCTTTGTGCAAGCATCCATTTTTTCTCAGCCCCTGTAACAAAAGATAACTTGCAGTGCAATATTGAACAAGGAATAGACGTCAAACTGATGTATATAAGCATGATAAAGAACCTTCATTTGTACTCCAATATCGAGATGCAAACTCGCATGACATCGGATGCATTCATAGAAGCTTCCTGCAACAATTTTAGCCAGTTCATCAAATGATCATGGAATAGTTCCTCCCCAAGATTGAAGGCATTCTTCTGACTCATCTATTGTTGCAACTGAAGAAAGTTGAAGACCCATTTCTGAATGAGTTCGACCAGGTGGATTCATTCTTACAACTGAACCAAGAATAGGAGGAGCTAGCGAGTCACTTGAAATAGAGTGGACCCGAGCATTCAGGTTCTTGAAGAAGAACCCGAATCATTGTTTAGACAAATGATGAAATGTGATGCTAATGTTGACAGATTTTCGCCATATCCCTATTAGCCTAAGACAATTTTTCTGGCAGAACTTCACCGCATGGTAGAATTCAATGTGATGTTCAAAAAATAAATTATCTTTCAGTTTTTTTATGTGAATTATTCGTGTTTCAGACCTTCTTTACTGGCTCCGAGGCTTCCTTCTTTACTTGTGTGACTTTTTCACGACAGCGGTATTTGATTTCCCATGTTCAGTAAGTGCGTCATATTCATGCTGCATTGCTCCCTTGCAATGAGTTGATGTTAAAATGCTTCAGTAACCGTCTTTGGCTCAGAAACTTCCTGATTATGAAGAGCAGTATATATCTATCTTTGGCTTATATATTCCCAGTTTAGGCCTTGTAACCACAGTGTGAGTATTTGTAGTAGCAGGAGGAATAGTAGCTGATTGATGAGAAACAGATTGTGTGTGTGATTCAGCAGAATCATTGTGATGAGAACTAGATGGTGTGTGTGTTGCATCATATTGATCAGTAGAAGCAGGTACATGAGTATTAGACTGAGCAGGTATAAATTTTCGTAGCTCTTATACCATGCTAAAGATCAGATAATCAGACATAGAAAATGAAAATGAAAGCATCTCATTTGTTTCAATGGCATCGAGGGGTATTTATACAAGTGTACATACTTGTTGTCTTAACGTTCGCTCTAACTCCAGTTTCATTTGGTTGAATCATAGAACAGCTTAAGTTTAGGTGGTTGACCCTGTTATGATTTGATAAGTGGTGTAGTAAAGAGTTATGCAAGCCTTTATGCCGCTATAAGAACTAGGGGTGGCAATTCGGATTACCGAGTTCGGCATACTTGATCTCGGGTCGATTTGAACATCATCTGTGACAGCCTTACCTGAGGCGTATTTCATGACCAAGATCATACTTGCACTTCGGCGGATGAGTCAAAAGCCACAAGCATGCAAGAAGCTGCACCGCTGTTATCATCAGGTTCTTAGTGCTGCTATTCTAGCTGTTATCATCAACTTCTACGTTTCACTGTTCTTGGATGTTATCATCAGGATATCTTGGATGTTCTTAATGTTGTTCAGTTACCTTTCTGATTCATAACAGCATATTGGCTCTGGCTCGATATAGGAAGTTGTATGGGACTGCATTTGGCCGACCCATAAAATGATTGTTATGAAGATCAAGAAATTGGCTATATGCCGGCCCTTTTGTTTGTGACGTAAATTGAAATTTTCGAAAATATATTATCCTATATTATAAATAATGGAAGGTGAGAATAAAATCAGAAAAGCTACAACTTGTAAGCATAAAATATCAATCAGAAAAAGAAAAAAATGCAATAACAGTGTTCGGCCGGAATATGGGCCGAACAAGCTTCAACAGCTTCGGCTGAAATTCTGGCCGAAGCTGTTTCAATAGCTTCGGCCGAAATTCCGGCCGAAGCTCCTTCACAGGCTTCGGCTGATGTTTGGGCCGAAGCTTCATCAAACAATTCGGCCGAAACTTGGGAAACTTCGGCCGAACCGTGCGCATTGTGTTCGGCTGCTATTTTCGTGTAATGTAGAAATTGAAATCAGGCGATTCTTGGTTATTTAGAAAGCTAAGACGAATACCTACAACTTTTTTGTTGACTACGTTTCCCGATTCATACAAAAGACGTTCACAAATCGCCGAGAAACTGAAAGTAGTGCACTTGTGGATCCGCCCCGATACAACTCTAGTATTTTGATCATATCTCGGGCTACACAGATCCGATCATGGTGAAACTAGAGGCATAGGAAAGCTGACTTAAAGGGCTACGACTTTCCCGTTGATGACATTTCTCAAATCATAAAAATAATATCCACAAACCGCCAAGAAAGTGAAAGTAGTGCACTTGTGGGTCCGTCTCGACACACTACTAGTATTTTGATCATATCTCGGGCTACACATATCCGATCATGGTGAAATCAGAGCCATATGAAAGATAAATCAAATTTCTACAAGTTTTCTGTTGACAACATTTCCCAATTCATAAACAAAATTTACATAAATTGCCAAGGAAGTGAAAGTAGTGAAAAAAACAACAAAGTTGGTGGATGAGCTTGCAAAACTAGATGTTAAAGCATGGTATGATGTCAACCATGCTATGCACAAACTTCTAGTTACTCTCTCTCCCTGTCTTTTTAAAGTACGATATTAACCATGAATGCTCTCCCCTGAAGCATTAAGTTTTTCACAAACATTAACCACACCACATCTTTGATTGCCGATTTTAATCTTCAAAGTTATGTGACAAGTTGGAGCGCAGCTCTTCTGCACTGATTTATGCTCGTCTGTGATAGCATTTCTTTTACCTTGACTACTTCCTTCTCTCCCTAAATTTTTCCCGTTACCTGATATTGGGTCAAGCACATCGTGTTCTTTGGAAGGATGTAGCCCGCTTGGAGAATAAGCTCCTCCTTCTTCTAGCAATCGAGGATGTCAAATCTGACTTTGATTTAATTCAGTATACGTAACACGAGCACTATTCTTCCTAGAAGATGTGTATACAATCAGATGGCCATTTGATTTCCGGGTTTTGTCAATTTCGTCAACAATCTCAGGTTCACCATCTCCGTTTGCAGATGGTTTAGCAATCTTTGCCTCTCATCCGTTCTCTGTCCAGGCAGGTTAGCATCACTTCGGACGGTGTTTTTTGCTCTCGCATCCATCACATATGCACCTTCGGCAGAGCTGAAAGAAGGCCATCAGCAGCTGGTGTGGCCATAGTTGCAGATGATTCATCAGCTCTAACCCAAGAGGATTCATACGGTATGCGAGAAACAGCTAATTCACCAATACCAAAATCAAGATCAGTTAAAGATGAGACTGCCTTGCTGTCACCGGCATTTTCGCCAATATGTCTCTCAGTGGACATGTTATCCAACTCACTGAGATTCATCAGATGTGAGAGAAACCTCAGCAGCAATTCTCACAGAACCCATATGAGCAAATTAGTGCTTATATATCTAACAATTCTGCCACAGGAACACAACTTGAATCAGTACTGATCTGCTTAGCCTTACCAAAAGCAGCTCACATCAGACGGAAGATTTGGCACCCCTGATATCGAATTTCCGCCACCGCCGCAAGAAATGTGTCCTAAAATCACTGGTCAAAAGACTATCACGGATAAGCCATTGAAAATGAACAGAAATAAAACTCCACGATAACAACCATTGCAATCCAAAAAGTTATACAAGCATGCTATTCATGACTTCAATATATGCAAACCTGTATAGCACTATCAATACAAAGTTTGACAAAACCATTCGTGATATCAGTACATTGATTACACTAATTATACGTGAGCACAAAAACACAGCAAAAAACGAAGCAAACTGAGCTAAGATATACGGAGTTGAGAAACAGCAAACTCCAATATGGTAATGTCGAATTTCTTAGGAATAAATAATCATCCCATATTCACTACAATATGCACCTAACTATGCTGCCGCCGTGCACAGTAGGTGTGAGTTGCTTCTTTTCTCACCTTCGTAATTATAACCGCTCGTTACGCGCGTTGCACCGGGGCGAAACTTTTAAAGGCCACAACTTTGCGTAGAAGACTGTTTTGGGTGATTTTCTTTTTTTTTTTTTCAACTTGCCTTCATCAGCAATTATACATATAAACTGCATGAGTTGTGTATGCACGTACCATTCTAATGTTCATGCTAACCTCCGAGAATATTATTTTTCTGTTTTGCTCGTCAAATGATTTCCAGGATGCATGGAAGATATTTTCAGTATCCCACTCAGGTAAAACCCATTATGCACCAGTAATCGTTTGCTGCTGAAAAAGTTTTCCCATCTAGCTCTTAAAGTTGAGAATGATCCTGGAAGGTAAGAACTTGACTTTTATTCCGAACCAAATGAACAAAGACGTAAATTTAAGGTTTGTACAGGTACAAGTATCTAGCCTGAATCTAACGTCAGTTACGTCTGAGGAATCTCGGTGAAAACATTTATTAATCTGAACATCACAGTGTAGTTCAAGATGAATTAGTTGCAAGTTGGTGTTGAGCTGTTATAGAACGGTGAAGGAGCATGCTCGTGAAGCCGTTCAAGGATCGGTATTTCCAGGGCGAGCAGCCTCCCTTTATTAACATGTTCGTAATTCCTAAAGCACTTCTTTCTAAGATAGTATCATTTTTCATCCAGAACTGACAATGCTGTGAAGAGTCGGTTCACAACTCTGTCAATCTTGGAGAATGGCTAGACTAAAGCTTTCATTCTCAAGAGACGCGACTTATTTTCTGGTCTCTACCCTTGACGGCAGCTTCCTCAAGGGCCGATTGTTGTTCAGTGATGTGGCCTACCTTCACAAAGTAGTTAGACTCAAGTTCAACAAAAGAAGCTCTCTCTACAGATCCGCGAACTCGGGAGATGGATTATCAGAATCAAAAGAAGCAGGTAGGATCAAGTCTTGGACAGGAACGGTACAGATGCAACAGCATTGCTCTCTTCTTGGCTGCTTCCTGCAATTTCTTCGTCATCTTCCATCGCTTTCTCTCTTCCTTCAGCTGCTCATCATATTAAGGCTTCCTTTTTAGTTTACTAAGATTTTCCGGTTGAGCTTTAGTCAATGATTTGAATGGAGGTAATTCATCATATTCAGATTCTTTGTCAGAGTCTGAGCTATCGTCCAGATCATCATCTAAACCATCATCATCATCGTCATCAAACTGGTCCGATGGAAGTCCGGTATTGATTGGAGAAGATACGAAAGCAGAAAGGGTAAAAGAGGTGATCTTGTTCGAGGAGCAAAAGGCCTTCCAGGAGGAGTATATTTCCCTCGGCCAAGATTTTCGAAGCAACACCCTCTGTCCTGCCACATATCTCCAGCAGCCTTTGAGTTTTGTGCAGCTATGTTAATGGATGATTTTGATATGGCAGTAGGTTCAGCAGCTTGTGTAGCAGTAGTAGTCATGATTCAGGGAAATCAGCTTTTTAAAATCACTTGAGACTCTGATTCTATGTGTTTTTGAGAAACAATATAGAGTTTATACACACTTTTGCTGCCGAAACAATGGAC
Organism: Ajuga chamaepitys; assembly: GCA_958295605.1. Taxonomy (NCBI): domain Eukaryota; kingdom Viridiplantae; phylum Streptophyta; class Magnoliopsida; order Lamiales; family Lamiaceae; genus Ajuga; species Ajuga chamaepitys. Next base: position 70,864,160 of record OY282496.1, read on the forward strand.
TTACATCACAGAACTGAAAGATTAATGCTAAAATCATGTCTTGTGTCAGAAGACATCGAATGTGTTCCAGGCAACTGGACAGGATTTGTATACGGCTAAAATCTTTCAACATTTGAGTTGACGAACTCATACAAACAATGATGGAGTACATTTATGTT